>CM077644.1:25281874-25937945 GCA_039707465.1 Rhabdophis nuchalis | reverse complement strand
TTTCAAAGAGGTGGCATCTATTTTTACAGCTTTGGTAATGACCATCTGCCAGTACTGTTTTTTCTTCCACCTGTATGCAGCTTTTTTTGTTAATGTGCATACAGTATGGTCATGGTTATAAATATTTTGGATGTGATAGGTTGGAAACTACATCTTGTTCCAGGCCTTCATAACTTGAACACCGTATATGATGAAATATTATCAGCTATACATTAATATTGTGCTCAGAACTTTGCCTAACTCTGCAACAGAATTATTTTCTAAGATACCTTTCATCTTAATTAGTAATTTCTAAATTGCATCCAAATGATATAACCTCAGGTACTTCAGGGCTTTAACATTCTCTTCTCTCAGCTATAATTTGATGTTAGGTGGTTTAGATATATTGGGATTGTGGCATATATTTAGTTTATCTTTCTTTACCTGGTTATTTAATTTTATTCATTTGCAATGTTTTAACATTTATGACACTGTAATTGTCTCTGAACCTGGTTACTGGGTGGAGTAGAAGATAACCCCTATTGCAGTACTAGCATGGAAGTTTCTCTTTGAAATCCTATTAGATATATGCATTCTTAATGAGGTTTATGCTGAGCTATTTTGTTTAAAAATACTGCTAAAAATAGGATTCAATTCTTGCTATCGTATAATACTATTGGAACAAGATTTCATCTTTGAACATATTTCTATCTTACAGTGTACACTGCACAGCTAAGTATACCACTCTCATTAATGAAGCTGTAAGCAAATTTTTTGGATACTTAAATTAGTAATTTGGTATAAGATTTTCCCCCATTTAAGATTACATTGTGATGCATTGATACATTGTTGAGGTATGCTTATCCATTATTTTAGTTTATTGTTGAAGGGAATTAGTACATGCCTGTGTGTTTAATCAATGAAAGTTCACATATTATTTTTTTTCTGTGTTAGCTTTTGCACGCCATGCATTCAAGAATGTCTTAAGCCTAAAAAGCCTGTTTGTGGAGTTTGCCGCAGTACCCTTTCTAATGGCAGCAGAGCTCTGGATTTGGAAAAGCAAATTGAAATGACAGAGGCTACTTGCAATGGCTGCAATCAAAAAGTATGGAAAACTGAGCAATATTTATTACTACCTACATAGAATGAATATAGATGCAAATAAACATATTGGTACTCTGTCCTGATAAGCAGTTGTTACAGAATTCAAAAAAGATTGTGGGATGGGGAAGAGCCAATTCAAATCTTTGAAAGAAATTCCTAAAGGGGACTAAATTTCTTCTGTTGCCTCTACTAGAGCATTGGAAATAACAATTTGCAGAGCTTATCGTAAGACCAATCAGTTATGTAAACAATATAGAATCAGCAGACCTTGCCACAACAGACAGTTGTGGTTGTGCTTGGCAACACCACTGTGAGAGGAGTGAAAGCTTTATGAAAATCCTCATGTCACTTTTCACTGTTTTTCTTTAAGAAATAAAATGTTTATAGAAAGTACTGGTCTAATGTGACCTTAGCTATGTTTTTTTAATAACTGTAAAATGTATGTCAATGTGACATTTTAAAGAAATCATAGAATCATGGAAATGACCTTGGAAAACCTTTCATTCAAACCCTGACTTTCTGCAGGATCTTTACAGCATCTCTGACAGAAGACTATTTGAAAACCTTCAATGAAAATAGATTTAATATGGCAGCTTTTTCTAGTAATGGTTTATGCAGTCAGAAGTTTCTCCTCATAAGAAGCATGGGCAATCTTCCTTGGATATTTTTTTGTCTAATAATTCTGGTTCTGCCCTCTTGACAACAGAGACTGTCCATTACTTTTCTAGATATCAGTAAATTTTCAGATACTTAAAGATTGCTGTTGTATATATCCTCAGCTGGCTCTTCCCAATTTAACAGCACCTTGTACAACTTGATTTTCAGATTCTTTACCATCTTTGCACTTGTTTCCATTTGCTACAGTACTTTTCAAGTTGTGATGCCCAGAAACATGCTGGTCGTCCCCCCCCCCCCCCCCCCCCCGCCCCTTCCAAAACAGCTGATAGAAGTTGATACTTTTGTGGCTGTTTTGAGCTAATGTTCTTACATGAGTAGGATTAGTTTTGATATTGCCTTATTCCATGAAGCAACCGTTTGTAAAAAGAGTTTTGTAATTAAAAGTTCACTTAATAAATTTTAGTTCAGGAAATAACAGAGGCACGCTTCATATGCTGTACCCTAATCTATGAACTTTGTGGGAATCCATAGTTTATCTGGCTATATATGATATCGGCAATATTGATTCATATTGATTCATGTCTAATGCAAATTTTAGAGATATGCCTATATTTCTAAACGTATAAATGTAAGTCTACATGCCGTTGGATATTTGTAAATATATTGAGATACTGTGAATATCCTAGTTTTTACTTGTAAATTTTAATATTCTCTGAAACAAAATTAATAGGTCAAAATTGCTTAAATATTTTTAAAGCAAATTACATATAATAATAATAATAATAATAATAATAATAATAATAATAATAATAATAATAATAATAATAATAATAATAATAATAATAATAATAATAGTTTTATTTATAACCCGCTCTCTCTCCCCGAGGGGACTCGAGGCGGGGCACAGGGAATTAAAAAACAATTAAAACAGGCAAAATACAAACATAAAAACCATAAATATAAAATTAAAAGGCAGATTAAATAATTATCCCTGCGCTAAAATCCCCCAATTAATTAAAAAGAGACTACCCTAGGCCGGCCAAGCGGAAAAGATGTGTTTTTAATTTTAGACGGAAGGAGCGGAGGTCCGTGGTTGTTCTAATGTCGGGGGGAAGGTCGTTCCCGAGGGCTGGGCCCGCCACAGAGAAGGCCCTTCCCCTGGGCGTCGCCCGCTGACAAAGTCTAGTGGACTGCACCCGGAGAAGTCCCTCTCTGTGGGAGCAAATCGGCCGTGAGGATGTATGGGGCAGGATCCGATCCCGCAGATAGCTAGGTCACGAGCCATGGAGCGCTTTAAAGATGACAACTAGCACCTTGAAGCGCACCCGAAAGACGACAGGCAGCCAGTGCAGCTCGCGCAAGAGCGGTGTTACGTGGGTAAACCTTGAGGTTCCCATTATTGCTCGCGCGGCTGCATTCTGGACCAGCTGAAGTCTCCGGGTGCACCTCCATATGGAAGCCCCATATGGAAAATTCAAAGGTGATTATGTGATTTGGGAGTTATTTCCTGCTTTCTGAGCACAGAATTATTTTTTAAAAATGTTAAAAACAAGCAAATATATTGAAAATCGAAGAACATTAAACAATGTACCATAATTTTTTGGACATTTGCTTATAATGTGCTGCATTGTTATTGAGATCCTGTTGCAGTGCAAAATTTAAATCAGATAAGTTGATGTTATACTTTGGTTTTAATTTAAGGAACATGATGAAAAGTGAATATTTTGTTATATTTTCTGTACAGATGTATCTCTCAAAGCTGCGAAGTCATGCAGCTACTTGTTCGAAGTATCAGAATTACATAATGGAAGGTGTTAAAGCTGTGACTAAAGAACCATTACAGAATACCAGGTGATCTTGGTGAATTACAGCATGCCTTTTTACAAAGTTTAAATTGTGTGCTAGTCTTTATCTTGAACAAATGACTAGAGAGAAATCTGCTATAAGTAAGGGATATGTGTTTCTTCTTCTTTTCCCCCATCTGAACTCTTACTGCCAGCCACTCTTCATTTGAATAGCAAGAAAAAATGGGAAGTGGTTTGATGATTGTGCATTTCTGGGCCAGAATCTCTCCCCCACCCCTCCAATTTGCTACATTGTAATTCATGGCCTGCTTGCTGTTTTTCCCTCTGAATGTTTATACAAGATTATTAGGTTTAATACTGAAAGGTTTCCTCCAAAAGTACCTCTAATTTTTAACACCTGTAGTCCAGAATGCTATGTAAGGTATGAGTTAATTGCTTTTGTGAGCAACCTGAGAAATTTTAAATAACTATTGCTCACTTTAAGGCTTTTTCTATATCAAGCTCAAATGGGGGGGGGGGGGGGGAGAAAGAAAACTATTGTATAAATCTGTTTGTGAAACACTTCTGGCCATAATTGCCATCAGTCCTCTTTCTGAGACAAGTTAACTTTTTCTATGATCAAACTAAGAAATAGTAATCCTATAAAAGCAATGGAATTTTTTTTTATGTATTCACCAATTGTTCTTGAATGTTTTGCTTTATGTACTTTTTTTCTAAAATGTAAAGGCCTCTTTTTTTTGGTGTGTTCCTGCAGGAGTGTCCCCAATAGGTTTACATTTCCTTGCCCTTATTGTAATGAAAAAAACCTGGACCAAGAAGGACTGGTAGAACACTGCAAAAGCTATCACAGCAGCGATACAAAGCGAGTGGTAATTAATACTTTTTTCATGGCATAGTCTGATTCAGAGATGAGCAATCCACAGGTTTCATTTGATCCCCCAGCATCACATTTGTGCTCCTTAAAGTTGGTTAGTTTTCTGGAAATACCAGTTGTCCTTCCCCTGGAGTGGTTAGCTCATACACCAACAGTCCAGGGGGGAAATGGAGCATTCTGGAAATTTTGAATCTTTATAATGCAACATCCTGAGGAAAAATGGAGTTAATATTGGGAGAATTTAGCATTATTTTCAAGGGCAGAACTTCTTTTTAATCTAAGGGACTTCTGTAGCCTCCTTGCTGATGGACATGGTTTAGAATGCATGGCAATGAGATTCAAAAACTGAAGGGTAAATTTTTGCCAACTTTTTCAGGTTTGTCCAATCTGTGCATCAATGCCCTGGGGAGATCCACACTACAGAAGTGCTAACTTCATGGAACATCTTCAGCGACGCCATCAGTTTTCATATGATACATTTGTGGTAAGTTATAATCGAGTTTTTAGTCTATTGTACAACAGCCTACAGCAGCAAAAGATTTTTTTAAATTTCTGATTAGTCTTGTTCTACCAATTTGAAAATAGACTGCTTTTTAAAAATATGGCTTGTCATAAATTCATTCAATATAAAAAGCAGCTAGTGAGCCATCAGAGCCCTGAGCCTTTCTAACTTTTATTTAGATAATAAGTCGATGACAGAAGCTCAGGTAACGCACCTGTTCTTTTGTTTGTCTTTCACACTATTCCAGCCAAATCTCCTTTGAGCAGCTGTGATCGGTCCCTGGATTAGGCAAAAATGGTCTACTGATGCATACTTATGTCTTCTGTATTTAGGATTATGATGCTGATGAAGATGACATAATGGCCCAAGTCCTATTGCGCTCCTTGAGGGATCAATGAAAAAAGCAAGAAGTATTCTTAATACTTGGCTTCCATTGGTGAGAAAAGACCACAGACATGACTTCCTCCAAGATACTTTGGCACACATAAACTTAAACTGAAGGCTCTCCCGTGGTTCTTACTCCTGTCTTCATGTTTCTAATTTTGTTTTTTTCTAATGGACTTTCTGTTGAAGTTCATCTTCTCCAAGGTCCGGGTTTTTTTATTCATTTCTGGATATTTTTTTCTTATATCTGTTTCAGATCTGAATGCTTGCAGTCAGGAGACTACAAATATTTCTAATGTATTAGCACCTTTATTTTAATTAGTGTTATTATATTGTTTGACATGGATCATCAGTTAGAAGCCCAGGTTTCCTTAGAAACTGGTTAGTAGATTTAGATATCAGTCCAGATACAGGATTTCATTTCTAATAAATTAGGAATCTGATACCTACTTTTGCAAAGCTGGATTTGGTATCAGCCTTTAGCAATATATAAAGCCCTGGTTGGAGATTCTTATATAGTAAGCCATTGGGTTTTCTCCCTTGAATGTACAATAGTTAAGGATGGTGTTTATCTTAATACATATTTTGACTCTGAACATTTATGCAGAGTTGAGATAGAGACTATGAAGAGATCATTGTATGGTTCCTGAATGATGAATAATTCAAGGTTCATATTTCATTTCCAGCTTCCTAAAGCTGACTACATCTTTATATATTTCTACCTCTATGCCTAGAATTCAGAACAATCTGATAGCAACAATAGTGCAGACTTTAACATCTGGTTTTTTAGGTATAACAAATATTAAAGCCTCTTATGCTTTGTGAAAACTCTGCTTCTGTCTAATGCAGAAAGTTGTTCATTCATAAGTGAGGCTTCCATGCAGACCATGGATATTTCATTTACTTAACAAATCATGCCATACAAATTGCCACATCCTGAATTCAGAGGCTGCTATGAATCCTTGTCATGCAGGTTAATTCCAGTTCTGATTCTCACACATGGTCTTGAATTTTTGAAGATGATCGATTTTATTTTGCTCAAGTGTTGATTGAAGCCAAATCTGGCAAACAGGGATAATGCCAACTAGCCCTGATATGTAGGTTTTTAGTAGGAAATGGAAGTATTTGTAAAGATCTGGGTCTTTGCAATGGAGTTAGACTGACTACATGTACCTGGGAGCCCCGATCTTAAGACAAAATGTGTGTACATATTGCTTCACTGTCTACAGAGGAGAAGTTGCAGGTGGATTTCTACTCCATCATGTTTACTGAGAGTACTAATAAATGGAATAAGATTGCCGTGGTGAAGTGACTGACAAGATTTTGCTGGGATATGGTGATTGCTTTTGAATGTATTACAGTGTTCAGAGATTAGTCCCAAGTAATTTAAAGTTTTAATTTTAGGGCAGCACAAGCAAGAGATGAAAAACTACAATGCTCATAAGTGGCAAATTCTTGTAAGACCTGAGCTAGATAATGGATGCTTTTGTTACATAATGAAATGTATTCAATGGCAGCTTTTTGCACTAAGTAGATGTGGTGCTGACCTTGAGTGTACATTGACAAGAAAAAGATTGATTCATGCACATTTGGCTGAGGAGTCTTGTGGTATTGATCTGAAGCTTAAATGTGTATGTGAGAAAGACCTTCTGGAAGACGATTCCTTTAAATTTAGTTGATGGCCTAGAGCCAGTAATGACATAGCATATCTGGCATGAGTGTCTTGATTTAACTGCCAATTGCTCATGCTGCCTTCTAGACAGAACTATTTAATTTATGCTTCAGCACAAATAAGCCTTTGGTGGCTAGGATTTTGGGAGTTTCCGTTGGATCATTTAGTGATTGTTCTGGTGAGGTTGACCAAGAAATAAAGAGTGCCTGGGTTATCATGGGCCTTCTTCAAGTTACCTCTTCCAACAGCTGACCTTTGTGTGCTCCTCACCATCTTGGAATGTCCCCTGAAGGAGCCAGAAGGGAAAGCTGACCATATAGAGATGCCCCAAAGTGCCTTCTGCATGTATGTGAGCTCCTTGGGTCCAGGTCATTGCCTTTCAGTATTTGAACAAGTAGAAATATTTCTGCCAGTCACTTGCGGAATTCACAGGGCACAAGGTATCCTGATCCTTGAAAGTACCTTTTCCCCCCTCTTGTATTCTAAGTGCACTTCTAGTGTTTTAACAAGAATTTTAGGAGTTCAAATTTGTCTTTTAAATAAAGTAATTTAATTTAGTTAATAAAATGTACAGAAATTTTGTTCCTTGTTATAGAAGTTCCAAAGCTGTCATTTGAACTAGATTAATAAACTGAATAGTAAATTGCATTCTCCCAGCTTTTGCCCTATCTCTTCTGTTTACTGTGAAGTGATGCTGGCATATAATGGGGTTGAATTCAGCAATCATTTTTAACTAAATCTGCTTCAATATTGCCCCACTTATACGTTCTACTGTGCAGCTGTAAAGTGGATCAGCGTAAATTGGACTGTTGGTTTGGATGAAACCTATACTTCAGCAGAACAATTCACTGAATTCATATCTGAGCTTCCAAGGATGCATTAATGATATGGAATGACGTATCATTTTCTGCAGACACAATGCACTCACACAATACTTTCTCAGTCTCATTGGGAAAATGCCACAAGGTTGAGAGGGATGCAGTTTTGTGACTCATGGTTCCAGCTGATTGGTTTTAACTGGGCTTACTACAAAATTGTCTTCCAAAATGGATGACAGGGCTTTTGTAGAGTTCAGTTATTTTCCCTAAAGTTTATTTTCTTTGGGGGGGGGGGGAAGGGAGGGGTTGTCTCTTGGCAAGTGTTCTCTCCAAGTATCCACACAGTTAATTGTTTGGAGGAATCTGCCAAATCTGAAAGAATGTGGCATCATGTGATTGGGAAATGCTGGCTGTTGAAATTATTCTACCTTTGCCATTCTTTGTTTCATCATATCACCTATTCTGGCCCTATTGCACTTCCCATTGTCTTTTCCAATTCTGTAGAACGTAAAGGTTCTGCAATTATTTTGCATTAACTAACTTTTGTCTCCCTATTTAGAAATGGGCAATAAATTTTAAAAAGGAGAATGTTTGTAGCTCAGAGCCGAAATGGGAAATCCTTGGTGTTCTCTGAACTTGGTTGTTTTTTTGGCAGACACCTTATTATCCAACCTAGATAACAACATCAAGTTCTGCAAAAAATCCTCAGGCACAAATGTTAGGTGGAAGATTCCTTTCTAGTGGAAATAGTTTCAAACTTTCTCAAGATCAAATCTACCCTCAATAATGATATCACTGCCAATCTATCTAATCATCCCCAAGATTGAAGTTTCCTTATATTCTTTTCCTCCGTTTAATTGGAAATCGAGGATCCATGAAGGCTGTAGGTCTAAGAAGATATTGTTGTACAATGTTAGAACATCACAAGCATTCCTAGATAGTGTTTTAACATCACTGAAGTTATTTGGGAGAAATACATTCTTCAACTTTTAATGAGAATTTGTACTGCCTGATTGCACATTCTATAGCTGCTAGAAAGAACTGGCCAGGCTTCTCATTTAGCATAATTGGAACTAGCTGTTTTGGTCATATTTCAATGTGTGTCTGATTTTATAGCCACAATCCTTCAATTTCCTGAGACATTTATGATGTTGAGATTAGATTCTCATCTTCCAGTAAGCAAGTAGCAAAAGGAGATACCCGAACTGAAATTTGGTGAGCATTGATGTGTCCATTCCATTGGTATAGGCAGCTCCTCCACTCTTTGTCTGTGTTCTGAATCTGGGGGCATTCTAGAGCACCAGTGCAGAGGATTAGCGGAAGAAGAGAAAGTGCAATAATAATTGAAATCTGTCTCTGGATTTACTCCATGAAGTTAAGGCCTATTTGTGTAATTTTATAAAAATGGCATTTATTGCAATAAACATTGTTCCTTCACATGCCATGACAATAAAAATATTAAGCTACCCCTTTTTTTCCTTCTATGTTTGGTATAGTTGCCATTTTTTGAACATGTCTCTTATTTTATTGTCATATTAAATATATATATATATATATATAAACATTTGGACAGAAGAGAGCGCTCTTGCAATTTTTTAGAACTGTAGTTGTCAGTTGTATGGTATTTTGTGTATCATGGTTGTTGTCTTCTTAGCATTGTGTTTGTTCAACAATTTTTGTTTAATAAAACAGATGCCCCAAAAAAGGCATCTAACCACAGCTGCAATCAATCCTATGTTATGGATCATGCTGATAAATATTTTAATGATCCTTTGTTGATTTTCTTCCTTTCCTTCTGTTTCTATACCAAATGTTTGCATTCAACCCAGGTTAGTATAAGCAGAAGTCAAAAGTGACATTCAGTGTAATGTAGCACTTAAGGCTCACGTTCAAGTCCACCTGTTGGGATTACTTTGGACCTGTTGCTATTCTTTTGCCTTTCTCAGGAGCTATTGCAGAGAAAGACTGGAGGAGAGAATGCTATTTTATTGCTGAAGGGTATATACATCTAATAAATACATGGAAATAGTGGGTTAGGGGGTAGATTTCATACTTGGGAACTACTAAGCTGCAAGCAGTGATCCTGCTCTGTGAGGAACTCCTGAGGTTAGAAGATCAAACACATGTTACTCTACTACTGTTCTCATATGATTGGGTTGGAGCCAGGTAGACAATCTTTACACCTTGAAGCAATTTAAAAGAAATATTTGGGCAATACCAAGATCTCAATGTAGTGGCATTCCTGGAAATGAGGCTGGGATTTGTAGCTTTTCGCTACTTAATGGATTGAGCAGCTTTTAAAAAAGGATTCTAAGCTTATCAGAGTCTTGGCACTCTTATCTCCTTTGATATCATTTAAACATCAATGATGAAAATACATTGCCATACATTTGATACAGCTACCCCACCCAAGTTTAATGTCACAGTTTGTGGGTGACTTAAAAAATGGGTTGAGGGCCAAATGTTTTCCCACCCCTGCCCTAGGAAGAAAAAACCTTAAGGCTTTCAGCATTTGGCAAGGGTTCTAAAGGCTTCATGTTAAATTTCAAGCTTTGCCTGAAAATGGGCAAACTTTCTAGGTTTTAGCTAAGGTTTGTTTCACATTCAATCCAAATCTTGACTCTTAAAGAGACAGCTGCCCATGGCTTGGCTGTGACACTTGCACAAATGGACTCCTTTTGCTGCAGTCCTGCCTGTCAGACATCTGTTCTCTTTTTTTAGTGAGTTTTGAACCCTGTAAATACCAAAAGGAAAGAATATTACTTTGCTGCCAGAGAGAGAGAATTCAAATAAAGTTGAACTGGTTCAGGCATGCTGCTGCTCTTGGCCGCCTAACACTGTAAGTACTGGGAGAAACAACAGCTAGTGGCTTTTGTGTCCTCTGTGTCAGAGAAGAGTAGGTGGGCCAGAATGCTGAAGAGGCAGCTGTGGAAAATGTTTCAGTAGGTGGGCTAGTTGGCTTGTGTTCTATCCATCGCGTAAAGTGTCTCTATCTAACTTTGACAGACAGCCGGCAGGGTGTGCTTGCTTACATAAAGGCTTGAGAGATTGAGGAAAAGACTGAAGATGCAAGAATATACAGTATATATACAACTAAATATCTGTGTAGATGTTCTCAGTCATCCAGGTCATGGTTGTCCACAAGGTGCTTTTTCACAAGGAACTTTGTTTTTCAAACCAAAGTCCAGTTGTCTTGAAAAAGCACTTTTGGGACATAAGTACAGTTAATGCATGTCAATACTTATCTAGCATATAGTTAAACACCATTTCTGATACTGTGGCATTGTTACAATAGGCATGGAATGCAGGTGAGCAGATTCCTATCCCAAAGAGGTTTATAATCTCCAGGGAACCAAAGAAAAGTAGGGGCAGTGCAATCAGAGGCTCGGGCTCCGGAAGCAGTGGTGGCACGTGACACAAATTACAATGTGCCCATCAACTATATGGGCAAATGCAAGCTGCTTCAGCTAAACCACTTGAATGATATATTCAAGGTCATAAACATATAGAGCAACTCATGAGATGACAAGGGTTTGCATGACTATCCACAAAGCTCCCTGATGCAAAAATGGGTACAATTTGCACACATGATGTCATTATGCAAAGGCTCTCCTATTCCAGCAGGAAGACTAAGTCAAGAATCTCCATATTATGAGCCAAGTACCTTTAGGGGAACAACTTGTTCAGATCTAAAAATGGAAAGTCCCCAGTTTTAATAAGCCTCTGAATCCATAGCCTATGATTTGGAGGTTAAGTGCCAAAATTTGGCAGTGTCATCTTTGGAAGTAGAGCTGCAAAAATATATACAGTAGAACCTCTGGTCATTCTATAACTTTGGTCGCAACCCGATTTGGTCATGACCCAAACCTAATTTTGGAAATTTGGCACTTACAAAAAAATTGGCTCAGAGGGGGAATTTGGCTGCAAAACTTTTTTTTAAAAAATTATTGTTCGTGGTCAGAAGGATTTGTGACCAGAGGTTTTTGTGTTGTGGGTGTATGTTTTTCTGTTATAGTGGATTGCCAGTCTCATCACGTCTTAAAGAAAATGGACAGAAACAGAAATAAAGCAAAACCATCTAGATCAGGGGTGTTCAACCTTGAGAACACTTAAGACTTGTGGACTTAAATACCCAGTTTAGGAGTCAAAGTCCACAAGTTACCAAGATTAGATACCCCTGATCTAGACATTACCAGGTTTAGAAAGACTGCAGTACCAAGGTTTCAAATAAGACAACTCAACCCTCTCTTGAGCTGCCAGATAAGAGTGCTAGAACTCCCTGCACTGAAAATAAATCCACCTTGAGTTTGACAGGAGCATCTTGAGGAATTGAAAGAGAATTAAAGGAAGGTCCCAGAAAATAATCTCACAATTTTGTCTTTTGTTGTAAAGTATTTGTAAAAGTGCCTCAATCCAAAAAGAACCTTAGGCAGTACACAGGAACGAAAACCCATTGTAACATAATTATAGCATTCAACACTACCACATTACTACAGCTAGATGGCCTTCTACACCTTTAAAATACCCTTTTATTTCTGTGATGGTGAGGTTAGGGAACTAAAATGGATTTATGGGTGTTCTGGGAATGCATGGAAGGGCTGGAAACTTAAGTTTGCCTCTGAAGACAATATTTTCCACAATGTGTGAACCACTATTGAGACCTTTTAACTCATGCTCTTTTTCCTCAGTGGAAGGGATAAATCTTGCTTGGTAAATCTTGCTGAATAGTAATTATATTTTGTTATTTGCCTTCATCCCCAACTAGTATGGCCATTTGCAAAGAAGCGAGAATTAAGAGTCCTAAACATCTGGATTGCACTGGGTGGCCTATCCTTGATAGAACAAAGGTTGTTCCACAGCAAGAGGGGAAATAAAGTTCCCAGGAGCTTAAAACATATATTATGACACATCTGACTCCTCTCCAATACTGGAAAAGTGGGGGGGGGGGGGGGGAACCCAGCAGCTGTTTTGGAACTGAAAGTAATTCAAGAACTTTATGCCATTTTGGGCTGCCAAGATCTTCAGCAAAGGAAGGCCATGATGTACTTTCAGGCAGCAGGACAAGAAGAGAGGTTGGTCAATGAAAAAGCCAGAAAGGTCTTTGAGAAAGTTTCCCCTTCAGTGACTAAGGCAACAGAGCGGAATAAATCTCAGTGCAAAGATGGGTAATCTGCACTCACTTTTTCCTCTACAAAAGTCATTCCTGCCATTCAATGTGTAACTCTTAATTCTTAGACAGCAGGTAAGGCTACCTGTGATGAGTTTTGTCGAATCACAACAGTTGAAAAGTGCTATTTGTCTTGCAGTAGACAGGAAACAGTAGTGTCATGGTGGAAGCTGGAGGAGAAGAGTACAGAGCCTGCAGGCTTTCTTAAAGGGGTGAAAACAGGTTTAAAAAGAAATGCAACTTTATGTTGGTGAATACACAACACTAACACAACACTATGTTGGGTATGTCTAGTTTGATGAAGAGAAGGACCAGGGGAGACATGATAGCAGTGTTCCGATATCTCAGAGGGTGCCACAAAGAAGAGAGAGTCAAACTATTCTCCAAGGCACCTGGGGGCAGGACAAGGAGCAATGGGTGGAAACTAATCAAGGAGAGAAGCAACTTAGAACTAAGGAGAAATTTCCTGACAGTTAGAACAATTAACCTCTGGAACAGCTTGCCTCCAGAAGTTGTGAATGCCCCAACCCTGGAAGTCTTTAAAAAGATGTTAGATTGCCATTTGTCTGAAATGGTATAAAGTTCCTGCCCATGCAGGGGGTTGGACTAGAAGACCTACAAGGTCCCTTCCAACTCTGCTATTGTATTGTATTGTATTGTACTAACACATCACAAGTCCTGTAGCTTAGTACAGTTTCTGACAAGTTGAAATCTAAGGTGAGGATTTTTTTTTTTTTGCAAGCAGTAAAGTAGGCAAGAATTGGCCGTGATATGTCTTAGGTCTTTCTATTACTCATGAAGAAGCAGCTGTGTTAGGCAGGTGAGTTTGCAGACTGGAAAGAGCAGCAGCGTGTTGCTTTTAATAAACTTGCTGTTTGCCTGCTCAAAGTGTAGATTGGGCCTTGTGACTCGCCCCACCCCTTCTCTCTCATGGGCCAAACCCAATAGCTATTTTTTCAAACTCAGTTTGACAGCATCTTAGGCAACACTATTTTGCCTCTTGTCATAAAAAATATTTTGGAATAGCCCTGAGCTTAAGAAAAAGCAGCAATTGGAACTGGAATGTATGTTTTTTCCCGTCCTTTTGAAAAGATGTGAAGACTAAATGTAGCCAAAGGCAACGTTAAGCCTCTCAACAGAAGATGATGCTGAGATAGATGTACCACTTCGAACTGCAAACACGGACAGAATCATGTCCTTTCATGAATTCCTGGGTCATCTTTTGCCCATTTTCCTCTCTCTCCCTTGCCTGCAAGTAAGAAAATAAGGTCAAAACTATCACCTTGGAATACTATTGTTCTATTGTATGCAGTTTCTACGAGGGTAAGCAATAGGGGCATCCCCAGGGAGGATTTTAAAAAGTCTGGACTATGGTTGTGATTGTGTAACTGAAGCCCCATAGTTTATGTGTGTTGCATGGAAAAAAAAGGGGGCCATGGATTGAATGGTTGCAGCAGCCATCTTAACTGCAGGCATCACTAGCAAAAGTCTATTGTCACCTAGAACAGTGTTTCTCAACCTTAGCAACTTGAAGATATGTGGACTTAAATTCCCAGAATTCCCTAGCCAGCATGAGTTTATATGACAGGCAGGGGTGTCAAACTCACAGGCGGGATGCATCACACACATCCCAGCTCCCCAAAAGGGAAAACCATTGCGATATGTCACATGACAGCAACATGACACAGCAAGCTTGACACCCGTGACCTAGAGTTTAAACTGAAGACTCTCTAAACCAGCAGGATATTGCTTGCCTTTATACATCACACTAAGCTATGTTTTTGTTAACCATAGTTTAAGTCATGCCATGCTAAATTAAAAAGAGCTGCACAGAATCCAACCCTAATTCTTCCAGAACTTAGTTGAAGCTAAAGACGGTCTCAAATTCAGCTCATCTGCTAATGAATTCATATCCATATAATTTCAACAAGATCAAAGTGATTGCTACTGTCTTCTTCTGGACTGTTTTTTTCAAACTTGAAAAAAAAATAGCTTAGAGTTCGGGGATTTTCTGGTGGTTTCCCATTCAAAACTGACCTGATCTGACCCTGTATAGTTCAGAAAAAAATCTGCCCACATTGGCAAAGTAGTGTCACCTGCATTAATTTGTGTGGCTGTAGGCTAACAAAAAAAGGAGAAAATGATGCAGCCTTAAGATGAAATAAGAGAGCTGTTATGTATATTTAATTAGATTACTTAATTAGATCAGCCTGTGCTTGACATGAAATAGATTTCAACTTGCACTGAGGAAAATAAATAATGCCATGCGCCTCTTCTTTCCTGCTTACCTGTTTGAAAACCAGCATATTAAATGAACAAAACTATAACACGGTAAGCTGATAACTGCAATTTCAGAAAGGTTACCATCAAAACATGTATTATTTTAAAAACAATGAGTAATCTATAATGGGATGGGGGTACATATATTTAGATCATAGTAAACTAATAAACCTTGCAATTTTGAAGCTGCTGCAATTTGTTCTTTTATTCTGCTATAGCAACCCACATTGTACTGCATGTTGCATTTTGCTAAATACAGGGTCAGCGATGGTTTTAAATCTATGGTTTGCCTTTGCTTTCACAAATCAGATTTGAATTAAAAAACTAGTAAAGTCTACAGAGATTAATATGGAAGAGACATTATGTAAGCAAAAAGGAGCACATGAAAGCACCTCATTTTAATAGGCTCAAGTTAACAGTGATTTTATTCCATTGACTGAAAAAAATTACAAATCAAACCATCTGGTTTTTTAAATTTATTTTATTTTATTAAATTTATACCCCGCCCTTCTCCAAACGGACCCAGGGCGGCGCACAGGGATGTTAAAACACATATAAAACATATAAAATTTTAAAAAACTTATTCTAATAGACCCTGCGCTAAAAACCGAATTTAAAAACCCAAATTTAAAACTATCTAAGAGTCAGTAATGGGGGTTATGCTAGGCCGGCTAGATGGAATAGGTGTGTCTTCAGACACTTGCGGAAGAGGCGGAGGTCAGAGATGGTGCGGAGTTCAGGGGGTAGGTCGTTCCAAAGGGAAGGGCCCGCCACAGAGAAGGCTCTTCCCCTGGGTGTCGCCAGTCGGCATTGTCCAGCCGACGGCACCCTGAGGAGGCCCTCTCTGTGGGAGCGTATCGGTCTGAGGGATGTATGGGGCAGGAGGCGGTCTCGCATATAACTAGGCCCCGAGCCATGGAGCGCTTTAAAGATGGTCGTTAAAACCTTGAAGCGCACCCGAAAGACCACAGGGAGCCAGTGCAGCTCGCGCAGGATAGGTGTTATGTGGGAGTGTCTAGGCGCTCCCATAATCACCCGCGCGGCTGCGTTCTGGACTAGCTGCAGCTTTCGGGTGCACCTCAAGGGAAACCCCATGTAGAGAGCATTACAGTAGTCAAGTCGAGAGGTGACGAGAGCTTGAGTGACTGTGCGTAAGGCACCCCGGTCCAGTAAGGGGCGCAATTGGCGCATCAGGCGTACCTGATGGAATGCCCCCCTGGCCACGGCTGCCACATGATCTTCCATAGACAGCCGGGAATCCAGGAGGACACCCAAATTGCGCGCCCTCTCCACGGGGGCCGGTGTTTCGCCCCCAATGACCAGAGTTGGAATAATCTGGCTGAACCAGGGCGCCGGAAGCCACAGCCACTCAGTCTTGGACGGGTTGAGCTTGAGTTTGTTACCACCCATCCAGATCCGTACGGCCTCCAAACACCGGGACATAACCTTGACGGCATCGTTGGGGTGGTCTGGGGTGGATATGTACAACTGAGTATCATCAGCGTACAGATGATATCCCACCCCAAAACCACGGATGATCTCACCCAGCGGCTTCATATATGTGTTGAACAGTAAGGGCGAGAGGACCGACCCCTGAGGAACCCCACATATGAGGGACCTCGAGGCCGACCTCTGCCCCCCTGCCAACACATTGCGACCGACCAGAGAGATAGGATGAGAACCACCGCAGAACGGTGCCTCCCAGCCCCAACCTCCCCAGTCGGTGCAATAGGATACCATGGTCGATGGTATCAAAAGCCGCTGAGAGATCTAATAGGACTAGGATAGAGGAATATCCTCTATCCCGCGCCCTCCAGAGATCATCAACCAACGCGACCAATGCCGTCTCGGTGCTGTGCCCGGGTCGGAAGCCGGACTGGCGCGGGTCTAGATAATCAACTTCCTCCAAGTGTCGCGGAAACTGTTGAGCCACCACACTCTCAACAACCTTCACTAAAAAGTGGAGGTTGGAGACGGGACGATAGTTCTCTAATAATGCTGGATCCAGGGACGGCTTCTTGAGGAGGGGCCTCACCACCACCTCTTTCAGGACGGCAGGCAAGGACCCCTCACTCAAAGATGGTCTCCCCTTTTAAAGCATTTTGTAGTGTTTTCTAATAATTAAGGTAAAGGTTCCCCTCACACATATGTGCTGATCATTCCTGACTCTAGGGGGCAGTGCTCATCTCTGTTACAAAGCCGAACAGCTAGCGCTGTGCGAAGATGTCACTGTGGTCATGTGGCCGGCATGACTAAACACCAAAGGTGCACGGAACGCTGTTACCTTCTCACCAAAGGTGGTCTCTGTTTTTCTACTTGCATTTTTACATGCTGTCGAACTGCTAGGTTGGCAGAAGCTGGGACAAGTAACGGGAGCATACATACATACATACATACATACATACATACATACATACATACATACATACATGCGTTAGTTTTATGAGCTGATCAATAAATAAATCAGATCAGCTCATAAAACTAACACACATATTAAAAAAACCACACAAGGCTTTCTGTCTAGATGGTCTCTTGTGATGAGCCGAAAGGCAGAAAAGGAAACAGTATATATATATATATATATATATATATATACAGTATATATATGTTTTTGTAGATTTTCATTGGTGTAGGTATGCTGGTATTGCTGTCTTCGGGTATTTTCCCGTATATATAACAATTTCATGCTATACACACGGGAAAATACCCGAAGACAGCAATACCAGCATACCTACACCCGTGAAAATCTACAAAAGCATATATCTATATATATGCTTATATATAACCTTTTCTTAAGAGGGGAGATACATATTCATCACTCTTTATGATTCAGAATTTTCTGAAGAAAGATTTATTTCATACTACTGGTGTTCCTAAGATCAGCATCTGTACTACCTGTCATAACACAAAGAGGAGTGAGAATTGACTGATTTATTTCTTTAATCTTTGATTTATATAAATTTAAGCAAACAAAATTAAAGTTAAAATTGAGAACTGTAGAGGAAAGGTGCACTTGCTATTAGCTAGAAATTTTTTTTGAAGATAAGATAGACAGACAGACAGACAGACAGACAGACAGACAGACAGACAGACAGATAGATAGATAGATATTCTTCTATCTTCAAGTGAGAGAGTGCAATTGCTCCAACAATTTTTTTTTACATAAACATTCTAAAGATTCTTCACTAAATCCTTTCCAGTAATTTGAACCTATGCCTCAATAACCACTGTAAATGTTCGGCTAGATACAGGTCTTTAAATTAGCTGTGTTGAAATATAAGGTGCCTTTAAAAAGTTCACAATACCTACAAGTAAAAAGTTAAACAATACTAAAAAAAAGTTGATTATCTCACTGCTGATTAGTTCAGGGATTATGTCAATGAGGCCCAGAGGTTCTGGGCAGAAGGCCTGCGTGAGGAAGTTCTTTTCTAGCCCCTGTGATTCTGTTGCTTCCCCCAACCCTTCCCTTCCAAATGAATTTACAGAAAATGCATTTGGAATTTGACAAGGCATCTTAGAGCAATTATCAAAAGTCAAATGAGATAGGAGTCTGCTGAGTCTTCTATCTCATTTGACTTTGATGTTACTTGCACATTGACCTTTTGAAGATCTTTAATCTGTAGATTTATCTTATTTCTAAAACGTCAGTAATTGTTTTAAAATGAATTCTGCTACTGTTTAATTCTGGGAGGCGACTGAGACCCATGAATTCCACCATCCGTAGCTGTATTCAGAGATATACTGGAAGGGTTTCAGAGGCAATACTGATTAGGGGACTAAATCCAATCCCTCTAAAGAGAGATTAAAAGAGTTTGAGAAGAGGAAGGTGGGGATGATGTCACTCTTTCCAGACCTGAAATGATCTGATGAGTCAAAATGCAGGATATGGGGCTACAGATTTAAGTGAGGAGGGTTTTTTTTTAAACAATCAGAATCTGCTTTATTATTATAGTAAATGTTTTTAAGTGGAATGGCTAGGAAGTCTGGAAGTAGTAATACTAAAACACAAACTGAAGATTATTTTAGAATAGGGATATGCAACTCTGCAATTTTAAAATTTGTTGATTTCAGCTATGTTGAGTAATAATTCTGATAGTTGAAGTCCACAGTTTGCCAAGATTGGACATTCTTGCTTTACAAAGTTCTCAAAGCCTGTTTTTAGGTCTGAAACCTGTAGATAAATTAGCTAAATTACCTAGCTAGGTGAAATCTGGCTTCAGTAGAACTACTTTTGAGTAAACATTTTTCCAAAGTTTGCCTGAGAGGGAAGATTCTCTCAAACATTCCTTTAAAACTCCCATAATCAAAGATCACAGCTGAGCCCAAATAATCCCACAGGCCATAATTAAAAGTCATTGTGACACCCTGTCAACAAAAACCTCCTTCGGCCACTGCATGCACGTACATAGGCATATTCGAGTAACTCTTTATCTACAGTAATCGTTTTTGGCTAATATATTTGTAAATGTGAAAATCATGTTTTAGGTATGCATTCAGTAACACGCATGGACCTGAAGTCAGCCAAGCCATGGATGGTATATGATTGCGAGTCTTGGTAGCATGCTAGCACTTAAGTGGTTTACCCACCCAAAAAACTGTTCTGTTTTGAAAGTGTTTTGGAAATATTTAGTACAGTAATAGGAGTGGGCAATTATGCTGCCTGATTTCCTTTATGATTAAAATGTGCCCTTTCTGCATTTCCTCTTTTGTCTTGCAGAAGTTTCAACATACATTTCATATAGGGATGCATTTCTAGAAGTCTTCACAAAGCAAGCTAGAGTGAGACTTTTTGACTTGCAATGTTGGGGGGGGGGGGGGAAACATTTGGTAAAATTTGTCTCAACTCTACCCAGAAACATATCTGTATATTTTTCATGACCAATGAAAATGAAAATTTCTATCCTTAATTAGATTAGATGGTTTTCTTTTCTGTGAAGACCTATGTAAGATTTTTTTTTTCATTTCACTAAATCAAAACAATATAAACCAGCATTTTTCAACCTCGACAACTTTCAGATGGGTGGACTTCAACTCTCAGAATTCTCCCCAACATACTGGCTGCAACAGTACATTGAGCTCCTCTTAAACTTGCTGAGATTGGGCAACACTGATATAAATCATCCCTTGCCTAAAATAAGATAAATATTGCAAATTCATTATAAACCTCCTACCCTTGCGACTAAAAGTAATACCAAGTATTAGTTCCATAGGTTTATTTTCTCTCGGAGACGAGAGGCAAGGTTTTCATCACAACTGCCTTTGAGGTAAATTAATCTGAGAAAGTACAAGGTTATTTATTCGCTTGTTTCCTTCATTTATATCTCACTTTTCCTGGAAAAGCTCCAAGTGGCAGTGCATAATATTCACCGCTCCAGTTTTTCTCCACAAGAACCTTGTCAGGTGAGAGACAATGATTGACTCTAATTCAGAAAGAGTTCACAGTAACTTTTCAAGTACATTTTATTAAGAGGGATAAGGTTTTATAAAACCACTGAAGAGCATTTGATTGACCAAAAGTTACCTAGTGGATTTGCAATGGATATGTGGTTGTGGTCTTGAGTGTTTCACGTTTCAGTCCAGCCTCCTAGCTACTACATCTCACTGGGTTTCACTACAATTTGCATAGATTCCCAGCTGAAGGAGGATTTGAACCTGCATCTTTCAAGTTCAAATGCCATTGAATATATAAACCCCGGACTCCTAAAGAAACATTGATGCACTGACATATTATACTGATCCATGCTCACCTGGGAACTATAGTTATAAGACTTATTTCTGGATGTTCCCCATGGAAGAATGTCCAGTATGGCCAATATTGTTGGGCAGTAGCCCAACCACCTTTGCTAATCAATGCAATGAATTGCTATTGAGGATGTAAAATCTAAAGATTTTACTGCATTCTGGACAGCTAGTCCAGAATGCAGCCGTGCGGGTGGTCATGGGAGCGGCAAGGCAGGCCCATGTAACACCTCTCCTGTGCGAGCTGCACTGGCTACCTGTGGCCTTTTGAGTGCGCTTCAAGGTGTTGACTACCATCTTTAAAACGCTCCATGGCTCGAGGCCTAGTTACATGCGAGACCGTATCCTGCCCCATACATCCCTCCGACCGATCCGCTCCCATAGAGAGGGCCTTCTCCGGGTGCCGTCGGCCAGGCAATGCCGGTTGGCGACACCCAGGGGAAGGGCCTTCTCTGTGGCGGGCCCAACCCTCTGGAACGACCTGCCCCCTGAACTCCGCACTACCACGGACCTCCGCCTTTTCCGCCAGCGTCTCAAAACGCATTTATTTCAACAGGCTGGCCTAGCATAACCACCCGATATGGACTTTTAGCTATAAATTTTAATTAGAGGATTTTAAAAATTTTTTAGCACAGGGTAACTTAAGTTTAATAAGGGTTTTAGTAAATGGTGTATTTGTATATATGTATTGACTTTTAATTTTCCTGTGCGCCGCACTGGGTCCTTTTGTAGGAGAAGGGCGGGATATAAATTTAAAAACTAAAAAAACTAAACTAAAGAGACAAAACTATTAGATCAACTGAAGTTTGAAGGCATGCACACTGAGGTAGAAGATTGAGTTTCTTCTGCCTGCAATGCCTGTTTTAACACCTCTTAGGAGGAGGAGGAAAAATGATGAGAATGATAGAGATGCTATGGCTGGAACAACCCCATTTTGTAGCTTTTCCTACTAGCCATTTCCACCTTTAAAAGAAAATTAACTGATTTTTTTCCTCCTAATCAAAAACAAACTAATCACAGTTAAATCCTTCTTATTCAGCGAACATATGGAAGCCATAGTTTAGGCAGGTTCCATAGTTTAGCCATAGTTTAGGCAAATGACTAACCTACAAGTCATGAGCACAAATGGCGTCTAAGGCATTTACCCACGACCCATAAATTAATCCCCTGGTTTGAATTCATAGATCCTTACTTAGCTTCAATTACAGGAAATTTAAAGGCAAACTTTCTAAAGTCTTTTTTTTTTTTTTTAAATCTCACTTTCATTCAGATTTTTATTATAGCGTTGAAAAAACTCTTTCAACAAATGCATCCAATCTAAGCCATTAAAACAAAATGGAAAAATATAGTTTTGCAACTTTAACACCATTGTGATAAAATTCCATTCTTTTTCCTTCCTTGATGACTTTGATTGGATTACAGGTGGATAATGCAATTCAGGGCACATGACCAGGCTGTGGCTGCAGCGTGTCTTCCAGCAGGTCCCTTTACAATGCAGTTATCACTACCTGATCAGAATTTCCCTGAATCACCAGACCAAGGTGAGCAGATCACCTGAGCTGCTTACTTGCTCGTGACTATGCCTCTCTCTCTCACACACACACAATCTGAAGGTAGCAATCTCCTTTGATGAAACCACGGGTGCTTCTTTTTCACTTCTCCTTCACTTCTCCTTCCCCAAATTAGTCGTGTAGAGAACTTAGTCAAAGGACATTAACACCATGTGGAAAAGTAGAAGCTTGGACAACTTTTTTTTTCTTGGCAAGTTAAAATTAGAACTCCTTCTCCAAATCTTCCCCCTCCCCTATAAATTCCCTTGTACTTGAGTTTAATCAGTCTAAGTGTATCAACACAGCCTAAGTCTTTCGGTCAACAGCTATCTCACTTTATGACCAGCAACCATTGTCTGACTAATGTAAACCCACCTTTAACTACACCTAATTGTATTCATTTTTGGAACACTTCAGCACAATAGGGAGTTACCACTATGGTGACATTGCCTTGCCCTCTCTTGTTTGAAAAGAGTCCCTTGCTTCTGTCAATGGACATAAGGGACAGAGGTTTTGCCTTTGAAAGGTTGAATGGGTGTTTACTTTGGTGGGAGTTAACTTAGCACATTGTTGCAAACACAGCCTTGGGACTATAGAATTTATCAAGGAGCAGTTTTGTCCACATTCTTTCATAACACTAAACGTGAGGTCAGCCCTACCATTTGGCCATTGGTCTAAAGATGCTTTGCTTTCATTTTATTGTTCTTTGCCTTTTCTTCTTTTTGAGCAGGATGGTGTCAATAATAGGTTTAATTGACATTTGAATCATCCTTGGTATTTCTTTGATTAATGCGAAAACCACAAATTTATTTTAGCAGCATGTTAATTTGTGCACATACAATTGAAAAAAAAACACCCATACATTTCTTCTAGGTTAGAAATTTCGTTTAGGAAGCATTTGTTGCTTTCTTGCTTGAGAGTAAACCCTGTTGACAAACTTTTGCTTAACCATGATTTTTAATAAGTCACAACCAGATTCTGCATGCAGCAGGCTAAGTAAGTCACGTTATGGCTTAGTGTGCAAAACGTAAACCAAGTCACAAGTTACTGTAAGATGCAAGTATGTTTTTCAGTTTTGGATGCAATATCTCGGTTTGGTCTCTTGCTTTGTACTGATTCTGATTAATATTTTTGATGAAGTAAAAACCCTTTCTAGTTCCATGTAGAATAGTTTAATAAAGTTCTTGTATCATTACCATTTCCCTTTTTACTTTAATGGACCTACTTACCAGCATTCATTAAAATGTCTCTCACTTTCATCATTTTAATAGCTCAACATGCAACATCCATATTGAAATTATGTTATATGCAAATTTGCTTAGAGGTTATTAAACCAAAGACTAATAGGTGTTTTAATGCAATCTTTTCCATGTCCATTCAATAGGATTTATCTTATCAACATGTATAGGACTGAGCCCAAAAAATTATTTCCAAAGAATTATGAACTATATATAACTATACCCCTAAGGGAACTAATTGTGAATGTCTTGAAATATTGTTTTCCTTTATTCAGATGAAAATAATTTTATCTACAGTTGCCCTTCTATAGTAAGTAATGCTATTGCAATTTTTCAGGTGGACATCATCCATTTACAAGCTTGTTACTTGATTGTATTTAAAATAATCTAATTAAACTTTGTCCTGTTAACAATAGCAGTTCCTTAGTTTGCACAATCCATTTACACCATTCTAGGTGATTTTTATCTAGGTGATCTTAATCTCAAATAATTTGTTTAATCCTTTAGACAAAAAGGGGGAAGCTGGCAACTAGTAAAACTGTCTCAGCAGGTTATTTGATGGGCTTATCAGTAGCATGATTTGAGATCTCTGCATTTCATTACATATCTTGGCTTGCTTGAAATCTCAGTTTACAAACTGAAGTTTGTTTGCAATTTGGGCCATTTAACATAACTATAGTGCCACCTGTTAAACTGACCTCCAGTTCCCCCTGCCCCCATTGTCATTTTAATAACTATCTTTACTGATACTGGGTAAAAAAGCAGATGGGGAAGCAATTTTAGTACCTGGATGATCATGGAAAGGTTAGAGGTGGAAAAGACTATTTGTTAATCAAGAATCCAAATCAGTGTATCCACATGTCAGCTTGAACACTATTAACAGGAAGTATATTATTAGCAGAAAGTTTTAATCTTGAAGTCTTCTACATGCTGCATTTAGGGAAGGAATGGTGACTTGTTAGCAATCAGTTCTTACCCAAGTAACAAATCCAGGACAAAATTGGCCAACATGAAGAATATTAAAGGAAAGCTGTGAAAGTTGGACCATAAGGAAGGTTGAGCACCAAGAATTGAGGCCTTTGAACTATGGTGCTGGAGAAGACTCCTGCAAGTCCCTTGGACTGCAAGGTGAACAAACAAGTCAGTCCTAGAGACGATCAACCCTGACTGCTCTTTAGAAGGCCAGATCCTGAAAATGAAACTCAAATACTTTGGCCACCTAATGAGAAGGAAGGACTCACTGGAGAAGAGCCTCATTGATTGAGGGCAAAAGAAGGGGATGACAGAGAATGAGGTGGCTGGATGGCATCACTGAAGCAGTAGGTGTGAGCTTAAATGGACTCTGGAGGATAGTAGAGGACAGGAAGACCTGGAGGAACATTGTCCATGGGGTCACGATGGGTCGGACACGACTTCGCAACTAACAACAACAAAGAATATTAAAGTTGAGTTCACTAGAAGTTCAAAGCAAACTGCTTGAGGCTGTGATCCTGCATTAGGTACCTGGTGGACTTAATAGAAGAAAAGTGTTTTAATTCTGCTGAACGTTTTACTTTTGACATTTGAGGGCTTTTGCTGAAGGGATCCCCGAGAGGGCGCTCACGGCCTTGTGGAGAGCCAAATGAAGTCATTCTAACAGCAAGGCTTCCTTTTCTCAGTGTTCCTGGTGCCTCGTTCATATATCATAATCTATTAAATCATTTCTATATATGCACTTTAATTTCTGTGTGCCGACAGCCGATACTGTAATAAAGCCAAAACATCACCACTAATCATCATATAGCCTTTTGTTATATGTTTGTTTTGTTGTTTGGGGGTTTTCCCAACCGGGTACCCACAGATGTGTCAGACTTCCCAAGATTGTGTGCCCCATCGTGTGTCAGACTTCCCAATATACATCAGGGCAGCACCTCGCTGGAACAAGGGAGCTGTGTTAGTTACTGTGGCTGGATTTAGACACCAGCTTAGCTTTTAACACGCGTCTGCACCACCTGTTGAATAATCAGCCTTGAGAACTCAGCCCCTTTACTGTGCTTCCTTTAAGTGGGTAAAACGAGGAGCCAGATTGTTGGGGTCCATAGGCTGTAAACCGCTTAGGCAGGGCTGGTAAAAGCCCAGCAAAGCGGTATATAAGTCTGAGGGCTGTTGCTATTCAAAGCAAGAATCTTGCTTTTCCCTTTCTCCAAATTCAGCACTCCCCCCCCCCCCAAAAAAAAACATCTGCGGGACGGCGGATAAGACGGGCAACCACCTCCCGGGGATTCGCCGCTTGTCCTGCCGTCCAGGAAACGGACGCCCCACCCCCACCCCACGTGTCCGCAATTGCCCACCGGAGAGGGAAAACCCCGCGAGGGCCGCCGCGGAAGACCGTTATGGCCACCGAGGGGAGGGGAAGGGGGGGGGGAAGAGAATGATACGAAGGGAGGAGAAACGCTTTGCGGATTTCCCCGCAGGAAGACGGTCGGCGGGCGGTTCCCCTTTCGGACAACCGCAGCACGTGTCTTTTGCAAGAGATCGGGGAGGTGGGGGGGGTTGTCGCGCCGTCTTCCCCCCCCCCTCCCCTAGGGAATCGAGGCGGCGGTGCTCCCTCTCTGGAAGTAAATGCCGACCCAGCATTTCCAAGATCTCCCTTTTCTTAACTTGGGAGGGGGAGAGGAGGACCCCCCTCCTTCCTTCCATTTGCCCCGAAGACGCATCAGGATCGCCACCCCTATTTCGGGATTAAAGCCCCCCTCCCGAGGCTCCCGAAATAAGGGGTGGCGATCGCGGGACGGTGCCTCCCAGGAGACTTTGTGTGCGTGCTTGTATGTGTGTGTGTGTAATGTCGATTCCTTCTACTTTTACTTGCAAGCGTTTTGGTGCGTCGGGACGGGAAAGCAAGCACAGCCTAAGGGCAGGGCGGGGATTAGGGGGCGGTTAATAAAATCCCAACGCCGTTGGGAAGCCGCCGGGGTGAGAAGAGCTGCGAGCGCTTCCACGTGTTTCGATCGGGGTAAACCTCGTTGAGCCGCGTGGGTTTCGTTCCGAAAGGGGGGAGAAAAAAAACCCGCGGAATGGACACCCGGGAACACAAGTCGCTCAGGCAGGAATGGCTTCAGTTGGTAGACTTCGCGGAGAGGGGATGCGACGCTCAAGGCCGATCCCCTAAACCCAGGGGGGTCCCCAAAACTTGGCAACTTTTAAGACTTGTGGACTTCAACTCCCAGAATTCTCCAGCCAGCAGAGCTGGCTGGAGAATTCTGGGAGTTGAAGTCCACAAGTCTTAAAAGTTGCCAAGTTGGAAGAGCTCTGCCCTTAACCCCCTTTTCAGGCAAGCTTGCCCTGAGCCGAGTCCGACCCGCAGACGGCTTCTCCTCCACCCCCCACCCCCAGCTCCGAGTGAAGGGGATGCCTGGCTAGACCCCCCCAACCCCACCCCCGCGGTTTCTCTCCAGCGGTCCCGGCCGCTCTGACGAAACCCTCCGCCTGGCCGGTGGGGTTTTGTTTGCGGAGCACCTGCTGGAAAGAGGCTCGCAGCTGGACCCCTCCCCGCCTTTGTCCATTGGCTGGCAAGTGACACGGGGGGGGGAGGGGAGGGGGGAAGAGAGGGGAGGCGGATCGGCCTCGCCCACCTGCCGCCCGGCCCATATTAAGCTCGTGGCTGAGCCCGCTCCAATTGCTTTTACATCGCGGCGGCCTGGGCGAGCGAAAGGAGGGAGGATCCCGGTTTCTTTTGGGGAGGCAAGGAGAAAAAGAAGCAGCAGCAAGCAGCAGCGGTTGCAAAGACTGCAGCGGGCTCTTTTTCTCCCCCTCCGCAGTAGAGCCTCCTTTGCATCGGAGCCGCCTCCGCCGGCAAGATGCCCCGCTCCTTCCTCGTCAAGAAACACTTTTCGGCCAGCAAGAAGCCCAATTACAGCGAATTGGAAAGCCAGACGGGTAAGCGCTGCGCCCGGCATGAGAGAAAGAGAGAGGGGTGGGTGGGTGGGTGGCGGGGCGCTGGTTAAGGGGGCTGTGCTTGGGGCGGGGGGCGAGAGGACTGGCCCGCCGGGGACCGCCTCGAGTGGGCGAGTGGGTCCCGGATTCAGCGCCGCGGCACTTGTGAAAAGTTTCCCGCGAATAACTTGGGGCGGGAGAACCCATGTGGATCGGAGGACGCGGAGCGGCGGAGACTAACCTAGCAATTAGGGAAGGAGTAAATCCTGGGGTTTTTTTTTTTAGGTGAGTTTAGGTGCCATCCAGTCGGGCTCGGCTGGGAGACCGCGGAACAAGCTCCCACAAGTCGTCCACGGGGAACGAAATCCCTTTGAACTCGGCGGGCTTTCCTTCCTCCCGAAGAGCTCTGCAGCGGAATGCTTGCTGTAAAACCAGCTGCTTTATTTTATTTATTTTTTTGACTTGGGCATGCCAAATTCCCAAGCCAAACTCCCAAGCCTTTAACAGAGTTGGAAGGGACCTTGCAGGTCATCTAGTCCAACCCTTGCAGGTCATCTAGTCCAACCCCTTGCCCAAGCAGGAGATCCTACATCTGCCTCCTACCTAGGATCGAACTCACAACCTCCTGATTGGGAGTGTGAGCTCCACCTCTAGGCCACAGCACTCTTTTTAAAACCCAGCTTGAAGCCAGGGAAACTTTCCAAGGAGTGCTGGGTAGGTTTTGCTGCTTTGACCTCCCTGGGTGGCTAAATTCCAACCCAAAGGGATGCTTCAGATTTTATGCCTCAGATTTCTGACCCTTTGCAGGTGCCCAGATAACTTGTTCAAGGGCTCCTCCCTGAAGCGTGTCAAAAGCGGACAGGTGTCAAAAGAAAGGGAGGGCCGCTGTGTCCAGTTCTGCGGGATTGTTGTTGTTTTTCCTCTCTAATGGATTGCCTTTGGTCTCTTGCTTGCAGTGATCGTCTCTCCGTTTTTGTACGACAAATACCCCTTGTCTGCCATCCCTCAACCAGACCTCTTGAGCGCTGGCTCTTACTACCCTCCTCTAGTCTGGGACACGGGGCTGTTCTCGAACTTCTTCAACTCGGAATCGGAGTACAAGAAAAGTGCCCCTTCTCCCCCCAGCCCTGATTCCAAACCCCTGGACCTGACCTCCTTGTCGAGCGAAGAGGAAGATGGCAAGACCAGCTCTGACCCGCCCAGCCCGGCCTCCTCTGCCACCGAAGCCGAGAAATTCCAGTGCAGCCAGTGCAGCAAATCCTACTCCACTTTTGCTGGCCTTTCCAAGCACAGACAGTTGCATTGTGATTCCCAGACCAGGAAATCTTTCAGCTGTAAATATTGCGAAAAGGAATATGTGAGCTTGGGGGCTCTCAAGATGCACATCCGAAGCCATACCTTGCCCTGCGTGTGTAAGATCTGCGGCAAAGCATTCTCAAGGCCATGGCTGCTGCAGGGCCACATCAGAACGCACACTGGTAAAGCTGAATTCTTCTGTTGTTGTTGTTGGTTTTTTTTGTCTCTGGTCCTTGTTATCTTCCTCTCTTAAGTTTCCTCTAGCCCCAGTCCTCCCTACCTTGCTTGTAACCTGATTCCCGTCAACACTGCCTGTTAGCTTATCAGAGGAGATAAGGGTCTCCAGAGGGTGTTTCTCTGGAAAGAAAAAAATTGCTGTCTTAATTGTGTCCTTTTAAAAACAGATTTTGCCCGAAATCTGCATTCTTTGGGTTTAATACATGCCCAAGATCTTGATTTAATTGATTTTTGGACTCAATTTTTGTATTCACTGGTTATGTTTCCACGACACCCAGAAAGCCCAAACTAGCCCCTTTATAGCACAATATATAACAAAATTCAATTAACTTATAGTTCAATTTATATGTGGCTTAAGTCCACATAATCACAGATCCACCCAATTTTCTAAGCGTACAGAATATCTAGGACTAACATCCCATGACCTGCATTCACACAACATGCTGGAATGTTGGCAAATTTTTTGGACCAATGTGTTGTGCAGAGACTATGGCCTCTGGTTAGAAAGATGGGATGAAAACCAAGTAATATATAGCTGCATACAGAGTAAAAACGCCATTGGCCTACAAATGTTAACCTAGATTTGCTTACAAAGATATTCTAGGTTTTGCAGGATACTCTTTATTCAGTCTTGGTATGCTTGCATGCACTGCCATCCTCAAGCAGCTACCTGGTTTCTACTCCCACCCTCTTCCCGTGGCTTTTGTTAGTTTACATAAAATTTTGGAGTGGTCCCGGGGAAGTGATTCCACACAGCCACATCATCTCAGGCCTATTTAGTTTGGACACAGATGTCCTGAAGCCAGCTCAGCAGGCCCTCCGTCCATGTGAATCAGCCTTGAGTCATTCCAAACACACACTCTGTGTGTGTGTGTGTGTAGGGGTGTGTGTTATTGTACTAAAAAGGGCTTGCTAGCATTGCAGTCTAATGGGGGGGGGGGGGGGGAGCCAGTGGCCAAGCCCTCCTCTCTATTTCCCTTGCCTATATTTGCATTTCAACACTCCTTGCAAGCTATTTCCTATTTTCTTCCACCCCCTCCTCCTCCCTCTTCTTTCTTGGCTAACCTAAGTATATAAAAGGTGCTAAACAGGGGCCATATACATTGGCAGGGAGGGGTGGGTGGGTGGGGGAAGGGCCTACTTCCTCATTTTTTCCTATATGGAAGGCCCCCGGAGCTCCCTCTGTGATATCTGACGCCTTCCCTGGTTGCAAGCAGGATAAGCTGGCTTCTGGGCACACACACACACACAAAAGTGGTATTGGGAGATGCTTCATTCCAGCATTGTCTGTCTAATGGGACCGTGGAAATGGTGGGGAAGGGCTCTTGGAAAGCTCTTGGCAGGTGCTCTTAAGGGAGCCGGGCTTGCGCTCCCCTTCCTGCACCTGTTACTGTAACGCCCCAGGCGGAACACCAGATTCCACAGCTGCGGCTTTTTTGAGTGTTTTAATCCAAGGAGTATCACGTTTACAATGCTTTTTCCCCCCAAGCAGCTTTTGTGTTGGGTGGCTGGAGGTGGGGAGGGGGGGGGGGCAGGATCCTTTAATTGTTACTTAGTGCTGATTTCACACCCTTTTAAAAGTCCTACTAAAGAGGACTGCCTGAAGGGAAGCCAAAAAGACTTAATTGTGCTTTCCAAATCGGGGCAGCCTGTTAAGGGAGCTCCAGAAGGAATTTTCCTGTTAGGAATTCAGTTGGTTGAGGCTTGGAAGAGGGAGGGGGCAGAGGCAAAGAAAAACCCGGGAAGGATATAGTTATATTGGAATGGGGGATAGAATTAATGTTTCAGCTTTTTGCTGCACTAAGTTGGCCGAAGAGGGCATTTTGCACCATGCTGTAAGCTCTTGTATTCTATGTAGGCCAGTACAATACATGTACTACCTCTGTTATCCAAGAACATTATTCGCCAGATAAATATGCATAGGATCTTGTTGGAGTTCCCTACACGCTCACTTTGAGCCAAGCTTCGTTAGCATAAGAGTAAAAGCTTCCTGATTCCAGGTGGACTTTTGTAGGTAACTGACATATTATTGTGGCAAGAATTGGGGAAGGAGGGGGCGGTGTTAACCCACAACCTAGTGTAGGAATTACTTGATGGTCTTCCATCCAAGAACAGACTACTTTCCTTAGCTTTTTAAGGACACCCTTGATAAGCATAATCCAGCCTCAAAATTCAGGCCTTGCTTTTTTTCCTTTAAAATAGGGAGCCTTGGTTTTTAACCCTTTTATTTTGGAATCCAAGTGAAAGGGCTAAAAACCAAGGCTCCCTATTTTTGCCTGGTTTAAACCTGGCTTAATGTCTTACATAGAATTGAGGCTTTTGAATTATGGTGCTGGAGAAGACTCCTGTGAGTCTCTTGGACTGCAAGGCAATCAAACCGGTCAGTCCTAGAGGAGATCAACCCTGACTGCTCTTTATAAGGCCAGATCCTGAAGATGAAACTCAAGTCCTTTGGCCACCTAATGAGAAGGGAGGACTCACTGGAGAAGAGCCTCATGCTGGGAAAGATTGAGGGTGAAAGAAGAGGAGGAGGACAGAGAAAGAAGGGGCTAGATGGAGTCACCGAAGGAGCTTAAATGGACTCTGGAGGATAGTAGAGGACAGGAAGGCCTGGAGGAATGTTGTCCATGGGGTCATGATGGGTCGGGCACAACTTCATAACTAACAACAAATGTCTTACATACAAAACCATTTATATATTTGGTGATTCAAACAGAATTTATTCCAAACTATGAATTGTGCTCTAGAGATTTGCTTAAACTTGGGATGAAACTTGGATTTCCATAAATGCATCTCTTTTACTAATAGTAGTAAAAGATTGGGAATGTGATATAAAGGGTCAGGAGGTGATTTTTTTTTTTTTTTTACTTCTGTCAAATGTTTTGTCAAGATTCAGGCTGATGATCCTTTTTCTCCTTCTATCTTTCTAGGGGAAAAGCCATTTTCCTGCACACACTGTAGCCGGGCCTTTGCTGACCGCTCCAATCTCCGTGCTCATCTGCAGACCCATTCAGATGTTAAGAAGTACCAGTGTAAAAGTTGCTCCCGGACTTTCTCTCGCATGTCCCTTCTCCACAAACACGAGGAAACGGGCTGTATTGGGACTCGTTGAATCCCATGGACTCCTCCTCAGTGCAAAGCCATGTATTGTAACTAGTGTCCCTAGGAAAATAGTTCAGCTGAGCTGCCACAAACAGCTTATATTGACATCTGGTTGTTTCCAGCTGCTTCAAGCCTTAAAGCATCATACACAATTGCTTCTTTCACTCTTTGTCTTCAAGATAATTTTTCCAAACCTGATTTGCCTCTGTATTCCCTTCCCTGGGCGCTCCGTGGTGGCAAAATGTTTCTTGATTCAAGTCCATGCATGGTCATTGCTTCATCAGAAATGATGGGTTGCCAAACAGACATGAGATGATATTTTAAAATTGGCTTCTAAAACCTGGTGCTCCCCAGATGGGTTAGATAAATGTCCCCCAGAATTTTTAGAAATATGGAATATTATTTTTTTTTGCCAGGGAATTCAGTTATGTTAGAGGCCACACTCTGCAGGGTACCAATATGAGAACAGCTGCTCCAAAAACTGACATGTAGCCAAAAACATCTTGAGCTGCCCAACTGGGATCAGATATATCCTTGTAGGCAGATTATAAGGATAACGGTTACCTCTTTCTCCTGCCCCCTGCATCTGGTACTCAAAAGGTTTACTGCCACTAATCATGCCGGCTTTCATATCTTAACAGCCACTCAGTCCTCTCTGCTCAGAATTTTTCCCAGCTTCTTCAAAGCCAACTTGAGTTAATAGCATTCACTAACCTTTTACAAAAGAGAAAAAATATTCCGAGTCTCGTGCCTACCTTGCTTGAAAGATCAGTCTTTCAATTTTTTTTTACCCTTAAAAAAAGAAGACAACTAGAATAATAGATTCACAGTAATTAATGACCCTGAATTGATTTTGCCTCTAAACAAAGGGCAGAAAGCTAAGTGTTAAAAAAAACCACGCCTCCCCACCATCTCAAACTCTCCTTAGTGCAGCTATGCAGGGATACAGTATTTCATTAGTTCTGGGTCAGCAGAGGGATAATTCGCAGTGCTTCAAAGACTTATGTCTTGCAGAAGGCACTGGGTAAGCCATTCAAAGCAAGGCTCCTGTTTACAAGAGCAGCTATGCACTCAAGCACCTGTTAATATGACTTCTTTTAACAACTGCTTTTTTTCAAAAGAACTGTGACTAATAGCAGGCACTTGTCAGGCGATTCAATAGCTGCCTGGGCAGGGAAGGCTGCCCCATTGACAGGTGTGTGCCAAAAGAGCTACTTAAGGTTATTGACAGGTGCCTCCTGAATGCATTTCTATTGTACATTGTTTCCACATCAACAACAACAAAAAAACACAAAAGGGTATGTTTACATTTCAAAGGTACACTGGTATTTATATATTTTTGTGCCACAATTTTATACTGAATTAAAAAAAATACTTTTTATATATAATTATATACAATTTATTGATATTCAATAAAAAGGGTAATTTATAATTTGGTTTTTGTGCACTTTTTGAGCATACTTCCGTTTAGTCATTTGTCATGATTCAGGAATTGGCAGGTGTGGGTAACACTCTACAAGTGATTTGAAACTCACAAATCAAATGCTTCTCTTGGGATGCTAGCAGCTTATCCCAGAATATCAGTGGATCCATTGGGCAGTGTTGGGAATTCCGGCTCACTTTTACCTCTGATCCCAGCCACTACGCTGCTTCCCAGTGACTGCCTGTGAAGGAATGTGCTGCTTGATCAAGAAAGATTGCCCAAATTTTGTGAGATACAATTGCACTTAAGATGTAATATAATTATAGGAAGCAGATGTATTATTGTTAGTTGAGAAGTCCTGTCCAGGCCTTCCTGTCCTCTACCATCCTCAAGTCCATTTAGGCTCACGCCGACCACTTCAAATGTCCCCATCCAGTCATTTCATTCTGTCGTTCTCCTTCTTTTGTTTGCCCTCAATTGTTCCCAGCATTAGGCTCTTCTGTGAGTCAGAAGCAGATTTGTAGCAAAGCACATACTGTTGACCTAGGTTCTATGTTTCCTGATTAGCCACATCTCCCTAGGGTTTCAGACGGGAATCTCTGCCAAACCTATTTGGAAGTGGTATGAACTTGTAATTTTACCTATCAAGATTTATCATCAAGTTGAGTGGGAGTGGGGTGCAGTTTAGGCTTTTCTTTCAAAAACCTCAACTCCTCTCCCCCTGAATCTTTAGCCCTATACTCTGGTTTTGGTTTTTCATTTTAAATTTTCCAGAACCCCAGAGGCAACCGTAGGCTTGATCTAATACCCAGCTTCAAATGCAAAGACTTATTTGCATGACCTGCTTACGACTCATGTTTCCTGGAAGACCAACCACTTAAGCCTCAAGAGTCACTGCAACATCTAAATTTTAGATGTTGCAACATCTTGTCAACAAATTGTTGACAAGAAACTCTTCCTTGAGTCGGGTCTCAATAATATATTCCAGATCTGCCCCCCCCCCCCCCCCACACACACACATCAGCTAGATCATGGAGGAGAGCAGACAGAGCTGGTGTTTAGCAGATCAGCCTGGGGATAAGGGTGCCAACAATCCAGCATCTAGCACCACAGAATGAGGCATCGGGACAAGAAGTGGGACAGTCAATTGCTTGTCCCTCTTCCTCTGAAATGGGCAACCCCCATTATGCCATTTTCCTGTCACCATTCCTCCCTCAACCTCCTGCAGCCTCTTTGACTTCTTGACGACTTATCTCCTTTTACCCACCTACTGTGTCTCACCACTGTGTGATGACTTTGCTATTTGATTGGTAGCTTTTCCAACTACTACCACATTCATCCTCCTAAAATCCCCTATCTAAAATGACAATTTTATCCAACCTGGACCTCATGTCACCTCTCTTCCCCCCACCCACCTCTTCCAGCTGGGGGGTCACTCCTTTCAGAACATCCCCTCCATGCAGTCTAGAGGGCCAGTCTTCGCCATCACATCTTGGCCTCTTGTTGAATGGAGTTTGAATTGTGGCTTGGTGCTCTCTGAGCTTGGTTGTTTTCTTGCAGACTTTTCATTACTAGGTAACGTTTAATGTTGCAAGTTGCCCAAAGTTGATTCAAAGGCGAGATGGGAGGCAAAAGAATACATAACATCATCAGTGCATCAGTATCAACTTGAATTCTTTATCCATGTTTAAGGTCACAAACTGCATATGGTTTGCAAACACCATAGCTCCAAAAAACTTCTAGTTTGTTCATTCATTCATTCATTCATTCATTCATTCATTCATTCATTCATTCATTCATTCATGTTGTTAGTTGAAAAGTCGTGTCTGACCCATCATGACCCCATGGACAATGTTCCTCCAGGCCTTCCTGTCCTCTATCATCCTCTGGAGTCCATTTAAGCTCATGCCAGTGCTTCATTGACTCCATCCAGCCACCTCATTCTCTGTCGTCCCTTCTTCTTTTGCCCTCAGTCTTTCCCAGCATGAGGCTCGTCTCCAGTGAGTCCTCCCTTCTCATTAGGTGGCCAAAGTATTTGTGTTTCATCTTCAGGATCTGGCCTTCTAAAGAGCAGTCAGGGTTGATCTCCTCTAGGACTGACAGGTTGGATCCCCTTGCAGTCCTTCTTATCAGGTAATCAATGTTTTAAAGTTTCTGCTTCAGTATCATTATTTTACGGGAGCAATCAATTTTTATTTAGTCCACAATTAAATTAGTTTGTTCTTTACGGCTATAGTATACTTAGTAACTATTATACCTCGAGATCCAAAAATGTAAACTTTCAATCCTCTTTTTTATTTTTTCTAAATGTCAGTCTTTCACAGCTATGCAATGTCACTAAGATCTGCTTAAGTATTCTGATCCCTGCTGTCACAGAAGCATCTTTAACCTTTGTGATGCTTTCTAAAATTGTCATGAATATTTCTCTTTATTTTTGCAGCATGTGGTTCATCTACCTATTCTTGAGGCTAAGAAACAAAATGATGTACCATCTTAACTTCTTTGTTGTGAACCATAGGTTCAGTAAACATATTGGTCAACAATATCTTTTTAACTATTTAACTAATTAATACAGAATTTCCACCTTCACTTTCAAAACAACTTCTTCCAAGTTGTATTTACTTTCATTTAACTAATGATAGTCTCTGCCTCTCTGAAATGATTAATATTTCTATCTTCAGTTCTTTTTCCTACTAACAATGTGTATCCTTGCTTCAGTCCCTTTTCTTTTTTTGAACTTCTCTATTTCTTCAAACTTGGTTTTTATAATAATTTCTTGATTATTGAAAATATTCTTCAGAAGAATAATCAAGTATTCTGGCAAAACCATTAACTGTAATGAATTCCACACTCTGTTGTGATTCACAGAATAATAGCCCTACGTATAGTCAAGAAAACAAAGGTAATTGTTCTTGAATTATCCTTCCCTGCAAGCTCTCTTAAGTTAGTTTTCTGATCTCGTTCTTCTGCCATTAATAAATACTGCTTATTCATCTATTCTTCTGTGAAAGATCTGAAGGAAAACTTTGCAGAAGGCAAGCAGTGTATGAGATAAATTGATAATTTGCATACAGTATTCTCTTGCTTTTCCATTATTTGGCACAGACATATTTACCAGTTTTTTCCCCTAGTTCCTAGGAAATATAACTCTGTTTCATATTTATTGTTATACAGCTGTTTCCAGTTGTTGATGTATAACTATTAGCCCTTGAATTGTCTCTTATTTGGCAACCTAAACAGTTGTTTGGAAATTTCATTTGCTGGCTGGTCTAGTGTTTATTATAACTTTACTTGCCTTTATTGGAACTGTTCTGTGATTATTCTTGGGATTAATCTTACCTTAGCAGTAAATTTTCCTTAACAGGGAACCATTTTTCCTTTATTTTTCTCTACTTCTTGACATTGATTGAACATCCTTCTAAATCTGAGCATTGGTGGGGCAGTGGTTAGTGTGTAGTGCTGCAGGCTACTTCTGCTGACTGCCAACTGCCTGCAATTTGGTAGTTCAAATCTCACCAGGCTCAAGGTTGACTCAGCCTTCCATCCTTCCGAGGTGAGTAAAATGAGGACCCAAATTGTTGGGGGAAACAGTGGTGCGGATTCAGCCAGTTCTCACCACTTCAAGAGAATCGGTTGATAACTTTCTGAGCAGTTTGGTGAACTGCTTGTTGGAAGACGTCATTAGGGTAGAGAACCAGTTGTTAAATTATTTGAATCCCACCACTGAATAAGATGACTCTGTAAACAGTTTAAAGGGGGCTGTAAAGCACGGTAAAGCGGTATATAAATCTAAGTGCTATTGCTACAACAAAGTGGTAATTTTCTGAGAGGGCGAGAAAACTGTATACTCTTTATTAACTGTAATGATAGGTGGGAATGGCTTTGGGAGACAGGAAGAAGAGTTGATGCTGAGAGAATAGGATAAGAGGTAGCACAGTCCACATTTGCATAGTGAGCGGAGCAAGAGTTTCAGAAGGGCCTCCCTCTACGTTCTCAGACTGTAAAGGTGACAGTGAGAGAACTGTCCTTTTAGACTTTCAACATTCTGTTAATGTAGCTTTACAATAAAGTAGCATTACTTTATCTGGCCAGGTTTCCTGTCTGGTAAGACTGACATTAGCTTCTTCTACAGTTCACTTAACTAGACAGCGTGGCTTCTTGAAGAGTGAAAATTATTTATGCTTTGCCTCAACAGCAGACCACCAAGGCCATTGCTATTTCACTGAGAAGTATATATGTGTCATTAGTTGACGGCAGTTCGAAGTTGAACTTACATATTTGCTGGATGAAATGGATCTGTGTTGCATCGCTCCAGTTGTAACTTGTGTACCTAAAATGGCTGCTGATGAATAATTTATGATTCTCCCTTGGTGGGCTCTCTGCAGCTCCAATTCTCCTACTCTACAGAGTGCAACCAATCCGGTCTACAAGCTTGAGTTACACTGGTCTCCCTTTTATAAGGGAGGTCTAAATGTTTGGCTGGAATTCTCTCCCCAGGACTTGAATGGGACAAATATTAAATCGGTGATTTGAGAGTTACTTAATCAGGTCATCAGAAGCCAACTCACGGGGTGGGGGGGAGGGGGAGGAAGGAATCATGTTTTTTTTTTTTTTGGAGTTCCTTTTGTGAACATGGGGATTTCTGCAATTATGAAACGGCTAGTCAGAACGTACTTCTTCCAAACATCACAATTTGAAAAGCCTGAGCCAAACTTCTACTGGCTGTCTTCCCATTGACTTATGAGAAAAAGATTGAGATGGGGAGGGAGGGAGGGAGGAAAAGAAAGTTCATTCATTCCAAAAGTCCATCTAGTTCATCATTCAGCCTCCATCAGGGAATAGCCAGATAGCCTTGGAAAGGACCTTATGCCAACTGTGGAGAGAGTGTAAACTATTTCTCTTCTCCCTCCCAGAAGGAAGGAGAAAGCAGGGCCTTCTCCCTCTTCTGCTGGATTTTCACCAAGGGGATTTTAGGTTTCTCAGTTTATTTGGCTATGTGTGTCCTCCAAGATAAACAGAAGGCCTGCTTTGTCAACGATGAGACTGAAAGTCCATCTCAACTATACTTTGAGATCTTCTATATCCAAGATGGCTAGTACTGTTCTTGTCTGTCCTCAATACGCTCTGTTTTAGAACCCAATGACTTGCTAAGGACTTTCTTCCCAACCTCTTTGGGAACCCCATACACTCCATCATTTAAAAGCGTCAGTTATATATAAAGGCCATGCTTGTATTTCTCATCCTACATATATGATATGTGAACAGTGTATCTTTTTTGGTTGTTGAATGAACTGCTAAGTGCTAAGGACCTGCTCTGCAAGTTTTCCATGCTTAAATGCCTCCCATGTCTTCATTACCCATGCTGGAAATGAAGCTGGAAATGGAAGGGAAGGAGGGAGAGCCACGCTTTTACTATTTCTTTTAGGTTCGTGATGGTGAACCTAGGGCACGTGTGCCACAGGCGGCATGCAGAGTCATATCTGCTGGCACATCAGCCGGCAGCTCCAGCGCACATGCGCACACTGGCCAGCTGATTTTCGGCCTTCCAGAGGGCTGGGGGAGGCCATTTTCGCCCTCCCCAAGCTTCAGGAAAGACCCCTGAGCCTGAGGAGGGCGAACAACAGGCCCAACGGGCTAACGGAACTTCTGGTTGGCCCACTGGGCCCATTTTTCGCCCTCCCAAGGCTCCAGAGACTTTCCTGGAGTCTGGGGAGGGTGACAACCACCTCTCTCAGCCCCCCGGAGGAAATAACAAGCTCAGCTTAGAGGCGAGTAGTGTGGCGCACATAGGGGGGAGCGTGGGAGAGTTGTGCACATATGCACATGTGGGAGGGGCCGCTTTGCATTATGGGCGCCAGCCCATGCGTGCACTACCAAGCGCACACCCTCACATTTTTGGCACCCAACAACAAAACGTTTAGCCATCTCTGTCCTAGGTCTCTTTCCCTGGTTAAAAATAAAAAGAGAAAATCAAGATCTACCCTTGCCCTGTCCCAACATCAAATTTGTAAAAACCCAACAATCCAGCTTTTCCCCACCCTACTGGTGATGGGTAAATGGTGTTCCCGCCCCAAGCACAGTAGCCAGTTGGAGTGGCAGGATTTGCATAAAAGGAATTCAAGCTTACAAACTGGAGAGGGTCTCCTGAGCCAGTGCCTGACAGAAAATGCTACTATGGGGGCAGAGCCAGAAAACACAGGCTTACATGAGGTTACATTAGCTGCTGGATGGAGATGGGTTAAGTACAATGTAAGAATTCCCTCCCTGCCCTTCAGAAATGGTGGGTGGCTTGTTCATGTTGGAATCAGCTGGAAATGCAGATCTGCTCTCAGAAGCCAAGAAGAGAAAATTCAAGGGGGTGTTGGAAAGAAACTTGCTTCCCATTGGCCAAAAAGATGGGTGGGAAAAACGGAGGATTTCCTCCCGCTCCCCAGTTCAAATAACTATAGAAAGCTGCTTGGAACATACCTAATAAAATCAAGTACGACTGCCACAGAATTAACTTGAAAAGAATACAATCCCCCATCCCTAGACTAAATGCTTAACTTTTAAAAGGGGGAAATTCTTGGAGATATTTGGGAAAGGCATTAATTTTAAAATTCAGGGTGGTCCTTTTTGGGTGTAAATATGGAACTTGCGTGTGTTAAGCTGCTGGCTGGGCTCCTGGATTTTTATCGGTGGGAAAGCGAGTAAAAACTTAGCAAATGAAATGTTGCTTACTATCCAAAGTGGACCAAGAAAAATAACATCTGATGTAGTGGCTTTATATTTCAGTGGAACATCTGAAGAAAGAAGAGGAGGAGGAGGAGGAGGAGGAAGATAAAAGCGGCAGTCTTTCCTTCATGGGAAATTTACTTATTCAAGCTAACGCAGTGAGGGGTTTTTTTTGAGAAAAAAGGAGAAAAACACCCTTAAGTATATTTTCCCATCCATTCTATACATTTAGGGATCCAAACTGGTTTTCTTGTATAAAGCAAGTGGTGGGATTCAGCCAGTTCGCATTGGTTCGGGTGAACCAATAGTTGGAAAGACCTGCTGGCCCTGCTCACCCCACCTCAACCCTCCCAGGAGTCTCCACAGGGCCCATTTTGGATGCGAGGTTCAGGGGCCACGCAGAGAGTGTGGGAGGGCAAAAATTGGGCCTTCCAGAAGTCTGAAATTGGGCCTGTTTCCAGCTTCTGGAGGGCCTCCAGAACCCAGGGGAGGCTGTTTTCGCCCTCTTGGAGGTTCAGGGAAGTCTCCAGAGCCTCTGGAGGGTGAAAAACAGACCTACCGGAAGTACTGGAAGTCTGGAAACGGGCCCATTCCCAACTTCTGGAGTGTCTCCGAAGTCTGGAGGAGGCTGTTTTTGCCCTTCTGGACGCTTGGGGAAGCCTCTGGAGCCTGGGAAGGGTGAAAACACTGCCTCCCCAACAGTGGTGGGTTTCAAAATTTTTTAGAACCTACTCTCTAGGTGTAGCTTATTTTGTGGGCGTGGCTTGGCAGTCATGTGACAGGGTGGGAGTGGCCAACTTGTAAAATGTGGTGAAACTCATTTAACAACGCTCTTGCTTAGCAACCAAAATTTTGGGCTCAATTGTGATGACCTTCCTTCCTTCCTTCCTTCCTTCCTTCCTTCCTTCCTTCCTTCCTTTCCTTCCTTTCCTTCCTTCCTTTCCTTTCCTTTTTTACTTTCTGCCTTCCTTTCCTTTCCTTCCCATTGGGTTACTGGCAGTAGCAGGCCAGACTTACTTCTGGGTCCGCCGGTGGAACCCCCTCTCACCGGTTCTCTAAATTTCACCATCCGGCTCTTGCGAGTAGGTGCGAGCCTGGAGAAACCCACCACTGCTCCCCACCTCCGCCATGGTGCAGGAGGCCAGGTAGGCCACGCCCACCATTTTGCCACTCCCACGCACCAACTGGGCAGAGAACCAGTTGCTAACATTTTAGAATCCCACCACTGTATAAAGCAAAACTCTGGCTAAGGTGTAAGATTGAGCTTCTTATACTTTTACTACTAAAGCTGGGTGGAGAATTGATATATACGGAGTTCCCCTCGCCTGCACCTTTCCTCTTCTGAAACAGGAAAAGTTGTGTGTGTTAGAATTCCTATGCTGCGCACCTAGGAAAGGTACAAAAGTTGTTATATCTTCAGGTCACCTACCTCTGGCCTTCATACTTTAGTCTGCCACCAAAGAGTATACAGAGCCTACCTATTGTTGATTTAACCCAGAAATACAAAGTACATTTTCTGGTCATCGTGTTGGTTGTTATTCCCTAACCTAGATCTGGGGACACCCAAATAATGAGGAGTGGGGGGGGGGGAATGGGCAGCACCTCAAGATAACAGCTTTTAAATTCTGGACAAACATTTGTTTTTCTCTCTCTCTCTCTTTTTAATGGGATACTGTGAAATTCTTCTTTCATTTGTTTCCCGGTAAAATGAAGCCATGAGTCACAGAACACATTTCCTCTACACAAGCTGGTGACAAGAAGATTTGAAGTCCCCCCCCCCCCTGCCATTATTATTCCCAGCCCTGTGAGATAGGGAGCAGGTGCAGGTAGAAGCTTAACTTTGGCTGTAAGTTGTGCATGATGGGGAGAGAGCCAGGAAAGGCTTCATCCATTAACAGCTGGCCATAAGAAGTCAAGTTCACAAACAGAGTGCAGGTGTAGCTGTTTGGCCAGCTCTGAAGAGAGGGAAATGAACGATCATCCCAAATTAATTTTTAATCAGCTAATAGCACAGCATGGCCTCCATCGGCTAGGGGGAAACACTTTCCATGACAATGAGGAACTGTGCAAATATAAACAGAGAGGATGGCTGATAATGGAGTGGGTAGAAGGATCGCAGATCAAATCCCACCGTTATGGATTTATGAAGTTTTGAGTTTTTGTTTTGCACCAAAAATGTGGCAGGGGAGAAAGGTGATTCTGTTATGTTTTTTTTTCCAGGGATTGAGTGATGAGAAGGCAGGGTCTGTTATTTTAAAGGGACTTACAGGAGATAGAGAGAGATTTTCAGCAGGTGTATTTTTCTTCCAACTGTGCACTACCAGCTACGCTTGCTCAAGAGAAGAACCATCAACTTTGCTGCAAGGATAGGACTGTCCTGTGCTGAGCCATCAATTGGAACTAACCCAGTGGTGAAATTCAATTTTTTTTTACTACTGGTTCTGTGGGTGTGGCTTGATGGGCGTGGCAGAGGCCGGATACTGCAAAATTCCCATTCTCTCCCCACCCCTGGGGAAAGGATACTATAAAATCCCCATTCCCACCCCATTGTGGGGTCAGCCAGAGGTGGTGTTTGGCAGTTCTCCGAACTAATTTCCACTACCGGTTCTCCAGAACTAACCTCTTTAATAGCAAACAATTATCAAGAGATTGTGTTGAATTCCATGCCTTGTTGTTGCCGCTCCAAATGTATTTGAGTTCCAATTCCCATAAACTATTAGTGCCAAAGTTCAGATGTGGGAGTTATTGACCGCCAGCCTGCGAAAACTGACATCACAGGTCAATGAAAGAACTGGATACCTATGCATCCTCTTCTAGTGCTGGTGTAGATCTTGTGAAAGTGAGGATTTGTGCATCTCTCTCATTGACATATCATTACTGGGCATATAAGCAATTTCTCTCTATCTGCTGGAGATGGACTTTGAATCAGAGAGAGTTTTTAGTTTTTGTTTATGCAGCCCCAAATCTTCCTGGATGTCATTTGCCATGTCATTTTCTCTCAGCCAAGCAAACTACAGAATTATCATAGAAAAATGAGGATAAAGAAAAATCAATAATATCAGTAATGATAAATTTGCAAGAATTACCATTTGTTTACAAGCAAGAACTTGTGGACCAAAAAAAATAGAGAAAGTCACATGACTCCCCAGACTTAACAATTGTTCTTAAGGAAGACAAGAAAGTCTGGATAGGAGATGTAGCAGCACCTGGAGACAGCAGAATAGAAGAGAAGAAAACTAGAGAAGATAACAAAATATAAGGCTCTACAATTAGAGAATGGCACTGGCAAAAGAAAGCAAAGGTAATACTAATAGTAATAGGCACCTAGGCTGCAATCCCAAAACAATTGAAGCACCACTTGAACACCATCAGAACTGACAAAACCAGCCTTGGTGGTGCAGTGGTTAGAGTGCAGTACTGCAGGCTATTTTTGCTGCCTGCTGGCTGCCTGCAATTTGGCAGTTCAAATCCCACCAGGCTCATGGTTGACTCAGCCTTCCATCCTTCCAAGGTCGGTCAAGTGAGGACCTGGATTGTTGGGGGCAATAAGCTGACTCTGTAAACCGCTTAGGGAGGGCTGTACAGCACTGTGAAGCGATATGCAATTTGAAGTGCTATTTCTATCATCAGTCAATTGCAAAAGGCATCTTTACTCAGAACAGTTTACATCCTGTGATGAGACTTTTAATACCATCGAAGATCCACACCTGCCAATCCCAGATCCTTAGGAAGGACTCGGTAGATGGTTAAGAATGCCAAATCCAATCTGACCATCTGGCTATGGCATGAACCATGATAAATGATATAATAATAATAATAATAATAATAATAATAATAATAATAATAATAATAATAATAATAATAATAATAATAATAATAATAATAATATAATGTAGTTCTGAAAGCATTGCTTTGGAACAATGGTTTAAGTCATCAGACTAGAAACTAAAAAGAAAAAGAAACCTAGTTCACAGTACAAAGTAAATACATAGTTATATTATCAGAAAAAGTCAAAAAATCAAAAATAATATAGTGCACAAATATCCATAAGAAACTATTTGTACCTGAGAGTAACCATACCTAGAAAATGGTAAATAATATCCAATTTTCATTGCAATAGTACAAAATTTGCCCACCATCCTGGAAACTTGAACAACTGATGCCTGTGACTGATCTAAGTACTGTAGTTCTTAATAAGAAGGAGAATTAACTTTAACTTCCAAGGATGGTAAAGTGTCATTTCTCCCTCATTCTTTTGAGCGCTAACATAGGGTAGCAATGAAAACATTATACTAAGTCCAAAAGACAAAGTTATAAGTTTCCTTCCGGTCACAAAGTTCATTCCCTGGCGCTGCCTCACTGCTTTCACAATATTTATGTGAAGACAATAAATGAAAAAGAATAATGCGTGCTCTGTAAAGTATAGATAGAATAAAATCAATACTGTAAGTCACTGTTGCACTGGAACTGAATCACTTCCACATCCTCTGCCTGTGTCCAAGGCTCCCAACGTCCAAAATATGTAATCTAACTAAAAATAAAGGTTGTATTTACAAGACACACCATTGTTAATTTAACAGTGGTTCAGTTATATGACTCAGTATTCTGGATTTCCACAATGACAGAGTTCAGTTCCCTTGATATATGTAGCAGTGGCAGGATTTGAAGGTTACTGCAAAATCCCCATTCCCTCCCCATTTCCACTAACCTGTTTTCTAGCTCCGTTCTCCTGTTCAGGGCAACAAAAGAAGATCAGCTGGGAGGCTGGGAGGCAGCAGGGGCAGGGACAGCCTATTTACCGGTTTTCCAAACTACTCAAAATTTCCGCTACCGGTTCTCCAAAACCTGTCAGAACTGGCAGAATACCACCTCTGATATGTAGTGTGTGATTGGCTGATTGGCATGAACACAGCCAAAGACTACTTCTAGGAGTATCTGTAGAGGGCTCAAAAAATTACACATGGCAGCTACAATCATTCAAAGCCCCACTCTTTTAAAATTGCGCCATGGTGCATATAAAAAGGAATGGGGCTTAGACTCTGTGGCTGTTGTTGGCTTTTTGGTTTTTTAACACCTACCTCCCAAGATATATACTGTCATTCCAGGACATTGATCATTCTGTAGGTAAATAGATCAATATCCTGTTAAAATTCAGCCAATCAAGCTGCAGCAGAAGGCAAGGTTCTAGACCAGGGGTGGGCAAACTTTACAACTTTAAGTCTGAAGGACTTCAGCTCCTAGACTTCTCCAGCCAGCAAAGCTTTGCTGACTGGAGAAGTCTAGGAGCTGAAGTCCTTCAGACTTAAAGTTGTAAAGTTTGCCCACCCCTGTTCTAGACTCTCCTATATTCTCACCTTGGACTTCCTGAGTCAATTGAATATAACAATAGCACTTAGACTTATATACCACTTTGCAATGCTTTACAGCCTTCTCTAAGAAGTTTACAGAGTCAGCATATTTCCCCCAACTATCTGGGTCCTCGTTTTACTGACCTCGGAAGGATGGAAGGCTGAATCAATCTTGAGCCGGTGAGAGTCAAACTGCCTAATTCAGGCAGCTGGCAGTCAGCAGAAATAACCTGCAATACTGCATTCTAACCACTGTGCCACCATGGCTCACCGGGATGAATATGAGCCATTCATTGACATGGACTATCATTACAAGGCTCTTCTTTGTGAGGTTCTGGGAAGGGATGTTAGGAAAACATCCCTTCTACCCTGAAATAACTATATCTGACTGGGCTGCTTCAGGAAAGGGCTGGGAATGAGATGGAAACATCATTATGTCCTCTACAAATGATTAGTGGGTCACGCACATGGCAAGCAGGGTATGGTCAGAATGGTTTCTGGAGGCTTCAGAAAGGGCAATGTAGAGTTGTACACAGCCAGGAGAGTTGCCAACTCTCTATTTAGAGATTTGAAGGTAAAAGTCAATGTCTTAAATTGCAATGACTATCAGAGTGATCTTTAAATAAGATCTGGTTTTTTCCCCCATGTTTGCTATAGCATTATCCTACAACAGAAGCTTCCAACACAGTTCGACTGTAGCCCTATGTCAGAGTATATTCATGAACTGGAATAGAGCATAGCAACAAGGTCAGCCAATGGGAGCTGAAACACTTTGTAGCCTGGGCATGGCTTAGCTGTGTAGCTCTGAGTCTGTGCAAAAAGCTGAAAACTGATCTGAGCCCTGAACTAAACTGGAAACCAATCTCTCCTCTCTACCACGTTGGAAGAACCACTCTTGGTATTGTATTTATGTCTCATGTGTTATATTATATACTAGCCATTCCCGGCCACGAGTTGCTGTGGCCCAGTCTGGTTAAATGGCCAACTGGTTAAATGGCCAACCAATCTTATTTATTTATTTATTTATTTTAATTTATACCCCGCCCTTCTCCTTGTTAGGACCCAGGGCGGCGCACAGGCATTATTAAAACCACAATAAAAACAATATACATCGTTAAAAACATATTAAATTATTTAAACCCGTGCTAAAAACCCATTTAAAACCCTGCCTAATTATAATTTATCCATAAAAAGTCAGAAACGGGGGGCTGTGTGTAGATCTACACCTGCACACACAAACAGGTACACACAAACACTGTATAACCCCCAACCTACCTACCTATCTACTGTATTTCTCCCTCTCTATCCATCTACCTACCTACCTACCTACCTACCCACCTACCGTATTTCTCCCTCTCTCTATCCTTCTACCTACCTACCTACCTACCTACTGCATTTTTCCCTCCCTCTCTCTATCCCTATAGCTGTCTACCTCCCTACCTACTGTATCTTATGGACAGAGTATTTTATGTCATAAAGGATAACATAATATCTGTGTCCCACTGCTCTCTCTGTATCCTTTTTTTACAATTTTTCACATTTCCATTGCGTATACCTGGCACAGGTGTGATATCTACACAATCTCTCTCTCTATATCATTGGTGCCATTTTTGAAAGGAATGTTGTGTGAAAATTTGGAAGTGATCAGTGCAGTACTTTCGGAGATTAGCGGTTTTGAACAAACTCTTGTTAAATTTTTATTTATATACTAGCTGTCCCAGTCACGTGTTGCTGTGGCCCAGTCAGGTTAAACCTACCTACCTACTGTATTTGTCCCTATATCTCCCTACCTACCTACCTACCTACCTACGGTATTTCTCCCTCTCCCTCTCTATCCCTCTCCCTACCTACCTACTGTATTTCTCCCTCTCTCTCTATCCCTGTACCTACCTATCTACCTACCTACCATATTTCTCCCTCTCTCTCTATCCCCGTACCTACCTATCTACCTACCTACCTACTGTATTTCTCCCTCTCTCTCTCTTCCTCTACCTACCTACCTACCTACCTAGAAAGAGAGGAGAGAGAGGCCACTGACTCAGCAGTGGCCTTGGGGGGGGGGAGTTGGTGGTGTGGCGGCAGCAGCGGCGGCGGAGAGAGAGGCCGCTGACTCGGCAGCAGCCTCTAGGGGTGGGTGGCAGTGTGGGTGGCAGCAGCAGCAGCGGCAGCGAAGAGGCCGCTGACTCAGCAGCAGCCTTGGGGGGGGGGGAGTTGGTGGTGTGGGCAGCAGCGGCAGCAGAGGAGAGAGAGGCCACTGACTCGACAGTGGCCTTGGGGGGGGAGTTGGTGGTGTGGGCAGTGGCAGTGGTGGTGGAGAGGCTGCTGAGGAGGCAGCTGTCGTGGATATGACGCAGACCGCTCCACTGCTCGTGCAAGTGACGTGAGCTAAAAAGCGGCTGGGTGGGAGGGGCCATGAAGGGCAGGGGGGCAAGTAAGTGAGTGAGTGAGAAGAGCTGCACTTTTACATTTATGTGGCGTGTACCTGGCACAGGTGCCATATCCACACAATCTATACATATCGTTGGTGCTGTATTTGTAAGAAATGTTGTGTGAACATTTGGAAGCGATCGGTGCAGTACTTTCTGAGATTAGTGGTTTTGAACAAACTCATAGTTACATTTTTATTTAAATAGAAGATAAAGAGAAGTTAATGAATCCAGCTGAATCAGCTGTGTGTGCTTTCTGTATTTGATTGCTGCAACAAACTCTGACACCCTATCCAAAATAGCAAGCACTGGAATAATCACTACATTTTGACAATGATAGGGAAGACTGTACTGTATCTTCTAAGGCTGTGGGATGTCCTGTACTGTTCCTCTTGATTCTTCTGCAATCCTAGATGGAATCTTATCAGCAAACTGAGTAGTTTAAAAATCAGAGAGACCAGGTGGTGGTTCAGTTAAATGCTATCCTTAGTCATTAAAACACCTGCTCCTCTTTGCACCATCAGGGGAAAGTTAACTGGAATTGTGAAGTGTGATTTTCAATATGAAATGACAACATAAACATACGAGAAAAAGCCTGCCATGTGAGAATATGTTTCTGTTCAGGACTCATCTTCCTTTCTCTATTGCATGGAATTCTTCCCAATTCTCCCTGCAAAGTTTGCAACACATGGTTTTCCATGGAGCATGGTCAGAATCCACACGCATGCACACACACACACACACACACACACAATTTTTGCTGATAAATAAATGAAGGGAGACTAGTATAGATCTATTTCAAGCTATTTAGCTCTCATCAGTAAGCCATACCCTTACTGGGATTCGAACTTGGGCTGTTTTTACATAGGAGTTTATATTAACCTCTAATCCACAAGCTCTCCTCTCTTATCAGCTGAGCCAGGGGAATGATTAAGTGCCCATACTGCTCCTGGAGTGGGGCTGAAAGGCAAAAGGGAAGCAGTAACACTATATATGTATGTGTGTGTATATATATATATATATACATGTATACATATAGCCATCTATTTTGTTTTCAACTTTCAGCCAGACATCTGGTATAGGTACAATGAGTTCATTGAGAATTGAAGGGTTTGGGATTTTTTTTTATATAAAGTTTGAGTATTTGCAAACATTGGGGGTTTCTTTTAAATTGCCAATGACTTTCTCTAGTATGTGAGAACTAGATGTGGTTTTAGCTTGGGGCATTTTCTAGGAGTTAAAATAAAACACAACTCAATGTACATTAAAATTGATCAGGTTTCAAGTTTAGTGTTGTGGCTGCTATTGTGATGTTTTCACCACTAATAACCCTCCCATGGATACCCCTAATTCTAGCTATATGCAGTAAAAATGAAAAAAGCTCAGATCTTGCATCTGTTGGTTGCAAAATCTATTATTTTTCCTCGTTTATTTTTCCACTCTATTTTAGTTTGCATTACTCTTGTGTTTAAACTTTTCAATAAAAATTATACAAAAAGCCTGGATCGTTGCAACAAAGAATAATAAAAGAAGCACAAATAAATAACTTTCCAGATCTTCTATTTCTAAATCAGTCCTGCCAATTGGACGTCTTCCAGAAATAATGGACTAGAACGCCTGTAGAGGAATGCCTGTCCAATATGAGGCAATGTGAATTGTAAACCAGCATATCTGGTGGACGCTAAGCTGGGGAAGGCTACTACAGGATGTTGCAGTTTGCATCACATAGTAGGAGCAAGCACAATGGAATGAAGTGAACAAGAAGAGGGCTTCAATAGTGAGGAAATTGCAGGGGGTGAGCAAATGTGTAGCCACAGTGTTGTTTCCTCTTGGGAGCAATGTTGCTTTGACTCACCCTTTTCAAAGAAGAAGCTTCAAGTTAAATCATCAAAGGCCTACTGGCTTAAGTTTGCACCAATCTGCTGCAGAATAATTTGCAGCATGTGATTGCACTGAGCGAAGTTAACAGAAATTAACCGAAAACAAGACCACACAGCTGATTCTCTGCGAGAAGATTAATAGTGAAGCCCAATCCGCCTTGCTACCCAGTGGAACAGTAACAAGCCCAGTTTTTCACCTGGCTAGAGATGATATTGCTTGGCAATAATTGTGCTGTATGTTCCACATATTGCTGGCGATCAGCCTAAAAAAACCATCGGAATATATTTTAAGCCCAGCATAACATACATATTTATGGATTGTCTTCTGCTTTCCTGGAGCTCAAGCCAGAGCAATGGAAGGCCTGTTTTTACATTCCTCACAGAAACAGCTCAGGTTTCACATGTGAGGAGATGGGCGTCTCATGAGGTAATTTAAATAGGTTCCTCTTCACCACTGGATTTTCCACGAAGAGTTGTAGTGGCGGCACTTTGTCTGTTTCTTCCATAAAGAGCTGGGTGTCGAACTGTTCATCTCCCTTGTTGACAATGTGCTAGAGGCACAAAGGGGCAAAAGGCAGTCTGAGGAAGTGGGGTGTGGAGTAGGAGCCCAGCAAGGCCCCTTTACAAAGGCCTTTTTCAAGTACCTGTGTTATATCATTACCTAATTAGCCTTTTGGCAACAGTCCTAGGTTATGGAGACAGTTGCAGCCCACTTATTAAAAAGGGATCTGCAGTGAGAAGGGGGTTCACTTCCAAGCATCTTGCCGAACATGAATGGAGAGATGTAAAAGATTTAGGGTAAGGTTGAAGAAGTTATTTTGAAGTAGGAAATCCAAAGCATCAGAAGGCAAGACAAGAAACAATGGATAGAAACTAATTCAAGAGAGGAGCAACCTAGAACTAAGGAGAAATCTCCTAATGATGAGAACAATTAACCAATGAAATGGCTTACCTTCAGATCAATCAATCAGAATAGAACTAGAAGGGACCTTGGAGGTCTTCTAGTCCAGTGTTTTTCAACCTTTTTTGTGCAAAGGCACACTTTTTTCATGAAAAAAATCACGAGGCACACCACCACCATTAGAAAATGTTAAAAAAAATTAACTCTGTGCCTATATTGACTATATATAAAGTAATTCTCTTGAATAGGAATCAAATAAACACAAAGAAATTATTTTATAATTACTTTATTATGAAATAATAAAGTATTTTATAATTGTTCATATTTCTGTTTACTTACTCAGTGCGAAACCTGGGCCTTTTTGGCTGAACACAAAGCTGATATTGGAATTGGAATTTTTCCCACGGCACACCAGACAATATCTCACGGCACACTAGTGTGCCACGGCACACTGGTTGAAAAACGCTGTTCTAGTCCAGTCTCTTGAAAACCTCCAGAGATGAAGTACCCACAACTTCTGATGGCAAGCTTTTCCACTGGTTGATTGGTTGATGTTTTGGGTGCCCCATCACTGGAGGCTTTCAAGACAGGACTGGACATCCATTGGTCTGGAATGGTATAGGGTCTCCTGCTCAAGCAGGGCGTTGGACTAGATGACCTCCAAGGTCCCTTCCAACTCTGATATTCTATGTTCAAAAGCATTCCCTTTAATTAACATATATTGGGAAGATTACCTTCTTCAAGAAGTGTTGTTGGATACATGGGGATGCAACTCTTGTCATTTTGAGCCTGGTGACGTCATTTTGAGCCCGGTGGCATAAGGGATTCTATTGTAAGCAGAGAAGTGGACTACTCTTCTCGTGAAATACCTCTGGACCCACTCAATTGTGTTAATGTCCTATATACAGTGTGGATTCCAGGCAAACAAGCTGTATTCGAGAATTGGTCTGGCAATGCCCTAGTTTGCAGTACAATGTTACTGGAAGAGAAACTTCACAAAATTATGTTAACAAAATTGTTGTACTGCAGACCTGGGGGATATATACTTTTGAACAAACTTCCACGAACATATTGTAGAAGAAGAGCCTGGTTATTTGCTGGTAGCAAACAATTAGCATTCTGGTGCACCTTCTCTACAGGTTTAACATTTTTATTGGGTTATAAAATAAAATAAGATACAATGTCAGTAAATAAGAAAATGGTGGCGAGGAAGAGTGGAAAGAAAAGAAGCACAGACTTCCAACTCTCTCTGTTGCAGTAAAATGAAGCATTAACGTCAAATTACAACTTTTTTATTTTTTCATAACAACATGAACAAGCCATTACTATAAAAATCTATCAATCTAATCAGTAAAACCCAAAATCAAAGTTTCATTCTGTCCCACTTCAAGCACAAAGTTCAGAAGAAGTTTCCACGTGGAAATAGAAGTACTCTCGTGCACCTTCTCTGAGTAATCCATTTTATTAAACGACAGAAGTTTTTTATTTATTATTTACACTTATATACCGCCCTATCTCCGGAAGGACTCAGGGCAGTGAGCTGCAGCTTATGAAAGTGTATGATTTTTAATACAACTTGTTGGTTGCTACTACTGGATCCCTCATTTAAGCTTCCTTGTCATGAATCAAAAAGCATGGCAGATTTTCATTGCGTGCCTGTGTTTCCCTTCCATTTCTTTTAGTTAGAGTTCCTTTGTAAAACAAAATCCTTCTCATTCAGTTTGAGGGAAAAGAAATTCCCTGTCCCCTTTTCCAAAGCAGAAGACGATTTCATTGAAAACCTCACCTTTGTTGCAAGTAGGCCAAGGGACATGTGTGGGTGTACAATCTTTTTTCCAATGTCTGCAACTTCCCTCACTCCCATTCAGCCCTAAAGCAAGTCCCATGGTGAGTGTGTGTGTGTGTAAGAAATGGGGTAATCAGGGAGGCTACCATACAAAGCAGTAATGGGGAGCAGCAGAATAACAGAATAACAGAGTTGGGAGGGACTTTGGAGGTCTTGTAGTCCAACCCCTTGCTCAGGCAGGAAATCCTATGTCACCTCAGGCAAATGGTGGTCCAATCTCTTCTTAAAAACTTCCAGTGTTGGAGCACTCACAGTTTCTGGAGACAAGTTTTTCGAACTAATCTCTACACCAGCTCTCTGCTACTTTGCAGTGCCAGAGGTGGTATTCAGCAGGTTCTGAACAGTTCTGGAGAACTGGTAGCGGAAATTTTGAGTAATTCGGAGAACCGGTAAGTCCCAGCTGATCCGGAGGAAATGGGGATTTTTCAGTAACCTTCTCCTGGAGTGGGGTGGGAATGGAGATTTCACAGTATCTTTCCCTACCAGGCCCACCAAGCCATGCCCACCAAGCCAAGCCAAGCCAAGCCCCACCAAGCCACGCCCACAGAACCGGTAGTAAAATATTTTGAATCCAACCACTGCTTTGCACCAATACAATATGCTAAAAAATGTCTTCAAAAGAATCTACACCTTCTCAAACATACCAAGACTATGGTAGAAAACCCCCCCAAACATCTTCATAGGAGGAAACAGATCATTGGTGGGTTCCGGACCACGTTGCAACTGGTACGGTGCAATGGGATAGCTGTTATGGCTGATCTTAGTCTGGGTTTTAATTATGTCTTTTAGCACGGGTTTACAAAATTCGATTTAATTCATTTTTAATTATTTTGATTGTATTTATTATTTTATTATTTTTACTATCCCTGTGCACCGCCCTGAGTCCTGTCAGGGAGAGAGGGCGGTATAGAAATACAATAAAATAAAATAAATAAATGGGGCTGGGCATCCACCATATGAATGAGCGCAGCGTGCCCAACACACACATGCATACTTACCGCTCAGGACTCTCTGTGACACCTCCGTGACACTCCAGCTGCTTGATGGAGCGTCATGCAGGTGCTGTATGCGCCATGCGCATGCGCAGAAGCCCCAAACAGCTCAACTACAGCTGTAAGGAGCATGGGCAGGCAGGTGGGTCCTCCGGAGCACCGTACCGGAACTGTATCTGGTGCTCCCGGACCAGACACCGGTGTGCCCATACTAGGGCGTACTAGTCGTAACCCACCACTGAAACACGTGCTTAGGAAACAAGGACAAACTTTGGTACAGTATTATTTTCTGTTGACTTGGAGCAGCAGAACTGGGTAGACAAAGCTCCATGGATCAAACTTGCCTTATTTTGACAGTCTGTAGCAAGGGTGTCCAACCTTAACAACTTTAAGAATGTGGACTTTAATTCCAAGAATTGTCCGAGTTGAAGTCCATAAATTTAAAAGTTGCCAAGGTTGGACACTCCTGGTCTATGGCTTCTACAATCTGGGATTTGGAGCAGTTATTCCTAATGGTGTTCTAAAAGTTGCTTTACAATGTCCAACTCTCTGAAAGTGGCTTCTGTTTCTCTACTTCATCTCAGGTTTCTTGAGAATTTCTTTTCAGTGTGTTTTGATGGTAGCTTGGAGCTGTTTTCATTGGTGAAGGTTATTCAGTGCGTCCTTGGGGTATTATCAGGGGAGAGGAGACTCTGGATAACACAGCCTCTGGGGCTAGACTTACTGATTTTGGATGCCTCAATTTCCCTCTTGATAACCTTTTTCTGACATTTCTGCCCCTAATTTTGTTTTCTCTGTTCTTCTCATTAGGCAGTATCTCTTTTACTTTTTTAATCATGCTGAATTGGGTGCTCCCGTCTCCCATGACTTTAGCAATAGCACTTAGCCTCGTGTATCACTTCACAGTGCTTTACAGCCCTCTCTAAGCAGTTTCCAGAGTCACAATACTATAGGGTGACAAGATTTTAACATTGGTAAAGCGGGACACCATTGACTGGGGGGGGGGGCACTATAAAATATAAATAATACGAGTACTGTCTGCTAAATTCAAGAAAATTTATGTATTTATGAAATAAATAAAAAAAATTACTTACCCAAATTATCTGAATAGCTGATTTGTTTGGTTCCACCCCAGGCGCCTGATGGACCCTGATAGGTTCCAGGCGGCGCTTGGGCCATTTCCTGTATCCCTGACCCGCGCCCCGATGGAGGACCTCATGGCCGCATGGAATACTGCGGCCACGGGAGCCTTGGATCGGGTCGCGCCCTTGCGGCCTTTCTTGTGGCGGCGAGCCACCCTGGCCCCTTGGTTCACCGAGGAGCTAAGGGTGATGAAATGCCACAAGAGATGCCTAGAGAGGAGATGGAGATCTACTCAGTCTGAATCTGACCGAACACAGGTGAGAGCCCATTTACGGACTTACCTTGTGGCGCTGAGAGTGGCCAAACGTCATCATTGTGCCACTCTCATAGCATCCGCAGATAACCGCCCTGCCGCCCTGTTTAGGGTTTGACCCGCTCCCTCCTTCAACAGAGGGTGCGGGAAACCCCAATACAGGGTAGAGCAGAGGAATTTGGGATTTATCTGCAGGATAAAATTGCTCAGATTCAGAGCGAGTTAGTCTCCATCGATAGCCCAGTGGGATCCCCGAGGCAGGTCTTGAGACAGTTTGCTGGGAAGAGTTTGACTCTGTTACTTCCGATGATATGGACAGGTTACGTGGGCGACTGCGAGCCACCACATGTTTATTGGACCCGTGTCCCTCCTGGCTTGTACTGGCATCCTGGGAGGCGACACGAGGCTGGCTCCAGGAGGTTGTCAACGCTTCTCTGAGTGAGGGTTTCTTGCCCGCCTCCCTTAAAGAGGCTATGGTGAGGCCCCTCCTGAAGAAGCCCTCTCTGGACCCAGCATTACTGGTTAACTACCGTCCGGTCTCCAACCTTCACTTTCTGGCGAAGGTTGTAGAAAGTGTGGTGGCACAACAGTTTCCCCGTCACCTGGAGGAAGTTGATTATCTGGACCAGCGCCAGTCCGGCTTCCGGCCCAGGCACAGCACCGAGACGGCATTGGTCGCGTTGGTAGATGATCTCTGGAGAGCCAGAGATGGGGGTTGTTCCTCCATCCTGGTCCTATTAGACCTCTCAGCGACTTTTGATACCATTGACCATGGTATCCTATTGCATCGGCTGGAGGGGTTGGGGGTGAGGGGCACCGTACTGCGGTGGTTCTCCTCCTACCTCTCCGGTCGATCGCAATTTGTGTTGACAGGAGAGCAGAGGTCGACCTCAAGACCCCTCACATGTGGGGTGCCTCAGGGGTCGGTCCTCTCGCCTCTCCTGTTCAACACATATATGAAGCCGCTGGGCGAGATCATCCGTGGTTTTGGGGTAGAGTACCATCTCTACGCTGACGACACACAGCTGTATATATCTACCCCAAACCACCCCAACGATGCGGTAGCGGTGATGTGCCAGTGCCTTGAAGCCGTGCGGACCTGGATGGGAAGTAACAGACTCAGACTCAACCCGTCCAAGACCGAGTGGCTGTGGTTCCCAGCATCCCGGTACAACCAGTTGATTCCATCACTGGCCATAGGGGACGAACATCTTACCCCTGTGGATGGGGCGCGCAACTTGGGCGTCCTCCTGGATACCCGGCTGTCCATGGAAGATCAAGTGACAGCTGTGGCCAGGAGGGCGTTTTACCAGGTTCGCCTGGTACGCCAGTTGCGCCCCTTATTGGATCGGGATGCCCTTTGCACAGTCACTCATGCCCTCGTGACATCCCGACTGGACTACTGCAATTCTCTCTACATGGGGCTCCCCTTGAGGTGCACCCGAAGACTTCAGCTTGTCCAGAATGCAGCCGCGCGAGCAATAATGGGAACCTCAAGATTTACCCACGTAACACCGCTCTTGCGCAAGCTGCACTGGCTACCTGTCGTCTTTCGGGTGCACTTCAAGGTGTTAGTTACCATCTTTAAAGCGCTCCATGGCACGGGACCTAGTTATCTGCAGGATCGGATCCTGCCCCATACATCCCTGCGGCCAATTCGCTCCCACAGAGAGGGACTTCTCCGGGTGCCGTCCACCAGGCTATGCCAGCGGGCGACGCCCAGGGGAAGGGCCTTCTCTGTGGCGGGCCCAGCCCTTTGGAACGACCTTCCCCCCGAAATTAGAACAACTACGGACCTCCGCTCCTTCCGTCAAAAACTGAAAACACACTTTTTCTGCTTTTCCGGCCTAGGTTAGTCTTCCGTCTTTTAATAGGGTTTAGGGGATTTTAGTTAATTTTAAAATTGGGGATTTTAGCGCAGGGATAATCTTTGTTTAATTTGTCTTTTATCTATTCTATTTATGTATATTTATTGGTATTTTTAATTTCCCTGTGCACCGCTCCGAGTCCCTTTGGGGAGAGGATGCGGTCAACAAATAAAATTATTATTATTATTATTATTATTATTATTATTATTATTATTATTATTATTATTATTATTATTATTATTATTATTATTATTATTATTGTTGACATCACTTGTTTAGCTAGCACTAGCATGCAGTACGATGTGTATCGTCTGAGAGACAGTTACAAAATGTTTTCGAGATTGCCAATGCCAAAAAATGCCATTGTTCATTAAGTCCAAACAATGGTGGATGAATTCTAACAACTGATCAACAATGCGAATATTGATAAGCAGTTCTCGATAATCAGTTCTCAACAATTATTTGTTATTATTAAAGTTTAACATTATAAAATTAACCAAAACAATATAAAACTCATATCCTGGCGAAATAGCCACATGGCTGTCAAAAATCGTATATTCCCTTCCCATTCTCTCGCTGTTCCCTAGCTTGTCGTGCATTCTTTCCAAAAATCGGGACTTTTTTAAAATGCCGGGGAACGCGGAACAAATTGTTAAAAATCAGGACTGTCCATCCAAAAGCGGGACATCTGGTCACCTTGCAATGCTGTCCCCCAGCAATCTGGGCCCTCATTTTACTGACCTAGGAAGGATGGAAAGTTGAATCAACCTTGAGCCGGTCAGGATCAAAGGAATCGAACTCCTGGCAAAGTGAGTAGATTTAGTCTGCAATACTGCATTCTAACCACTGCGCCACCACGGCTCTTTTGGATCTGCATCCAATAGCCCAGACCTTTTTACTACATCATTGGTCCAATATCGGAATACAAAACATACTAGTGATTGGATTCCTTGGTGGTTAGAGTGCAGTACTGCAGGCAACGTCTGCTGACTACCATCTGCCTGCAATTTGCAGTTCAAATCCCACCAGGCTCATGGTTGACTCAGCCTTCCATCCTTCCGAGGCTGGTAAAATAAGGACCCAGATTGTTAGGGGACGTAGGCTAACTGTGTAAACCACTTGGGGTAAAGCACTGTAAAGCAGTATATGTCTAAGTGCTATTGCTATTCCGTAAATATAATGTTATAAGAAATTCTGAGCTTTATTATTATTTTTATTATTCTGGACCATGGCTGACTTAAAGCCAATAGGAAAAACAAATCAATCCAGATCTGACCCGCCTCTCTCTCCTCTCCTCTCCATTTTTTTTTGCAAAGCCACAATCATTTTCTGTTGAAATGAAAGGCTGCATTTTCATAATATTGGCTGCCCCTCTGTAGAAGGAAATCACTGTCTCATAAATATAAAATGTGAAGACAACGTGGGAGTAAGTTGGAGCAAAGGCTTAGAGGCTGAGCAAATGGAGAGTGCAATTCCCTGAGTTCTCCAAAAGAAACAGCTTGCTGTCCAAAGAGCAGCAGATGCACAGAGAAGCTTGCACTGTGCTAAGAAAGAGCTTAATGTCCTTTGCATGGGGTTAGATTATGGTAGAGCAGGGGTGTCAAACTCAATTTCATTGAGGGCCTCACAGAGGTGGGCTGCAAACCGGTTCGGTGATCGCGCGCTTCGTGTGCAGCATTCAAACACTGCCCATTTTAAGCTCTAAAACTTACTGTAGCACCGGTGAGTAAAACAGCCGAGGAGTAGCAATCTGCTATCCCACGCGAATCAGCTGAGCTGAAAAACTCAGGAATATAGGACAGGATAGGTCAGGGGGGTGAGTGGGTGGGGCCAACTGCTCACTGGAACTGCCAGTTCGCCTGAACCAGTCCGAACTGGCAGCCACCCACCCACCACTGGTTCTGACAGGTTCTGGAGAACCGGCGGCTGAAATTTTGAGTAGTTCAGAGAATCGGCAAATTACGACCTCTGACTGGCCCCAGAGTGGGGAGGGAATGGAGATGTTGCAGTATCCTTCCCAGTGGTGGGTTTCTGCAGGCTCGCACCTACTCGCGAGAGCCGGTTGGTGAAATTTAGAGAACCGGTGAGAGGGAGTTCCACCGGCGTACCTGGAAGTAAATCTGGCCCGCCGCTGCCAGTGACCCAACGGGAAGGAAAGAAAGGAAAGAAAGGAAGGAAGGAAGGAAAGCAAGAAAGCAAGAAAGCAAGAAAGCAAGCAAGCAAGCAAGCAAGCAAGCAAGCAAGAAAGAAAGAAAGAAAGAAAGAAAGAAAGAAAGAAAGAAAGAAAGAAAGAAAGAATGAATGAATTTATCATCACAATTGAGTCCAAAATTTTGGTTGCTAAGCAAGAGCGTTGTTAAATGAGTTTCACCACATTTTAAAAGATGGCCACTCCCACCCTGTCACATGACTGCCAAGCCACGCCCACAAAATAGGCCACACCTACAGAGTAGGTTCTAAAAAATTTGAAACCCACCATTGATTCTTCCCCTGCCACGCCCACCAAGCCACGCCCACAGAACCGGTCATAAAATAAATTGAATTTCAACACTGCAGATAGTCCTCAACGTACGACTACAACTGAGCCCCAAATTTAAGTTGCTGAGTGAAAAATGTGTTAAGTGAGCTTTGCCCCATTTTACGACTGTTCTCACCACATTTGTTAAGCAAATCTTTACAGTTCTTGAATTATGTCACCGGGTTGTTAAGTGAATCTGGCTTCCCCATTGACTTTGCTTGTCAGAAGTTTGCAAGAGGGCTTCACATGACTCTGGGACACTGCAACCGTCATAACGGTGAGTCAATTGTCAAGCATCTGAATGTAAATCACATGATTAGTGCATTGGGATGCTTCAACAGTCATAAGTGTGAAAAATGGTCATATTTTGTATTTTGTATTTTGTATGTTTTTTAAATTTCCTGTGCACCGCCCTGGGTCCTCTGCGGAGAAGGGCGGGATATAAATGTAAATAAAATAAAATAAAAATAAATAAATAAGTTGCTTTTTTCAATGCTGTCGTAACTTTAAACAGTCACTAAATGAACTGTTGTAAGTCAAGGACTACCTGTAGTGAGATTTATATTGCTTCAGTTCCCTTGATTGTTGTAATGATGTCCTACATTCAAGTTAAATGCATGGCACTCATCAGGTGTGGGGTTTTGACAATTATCCATTTTTCTCCTTGCGAGGAATTAAAAGATAGCCCAGTATTTTGTAGGCCTTAAAATAAGTCTTTGGCCCGAAGTTTGATTAGGAGTGTGGTAACAGGATCACAGATTGTTTAGCCAAGTTGTCAGGATGAGACATGCCATAAGCACCCAGGATAATCATCCTATGTTCCTCTTTCAGCTTAGTGGTTGTGTGAATCCAGCCATTTTGGCATGTGAATCATGGTTTATGGTGTAGCTATATCAGGGTTCTAGCAGGCATTACTGCTGGTTTGCTCATGGGCATGCTGTGCACGCATGCACAATTCAATAAAGATAGTTCTGTGCATGCGCAGAAGCCAAAAACAAGATGGTGGTGCCTATAATGCCACCGGGAGGACTGGTTCGGGGGCATAGCAGGCCTGGACCGCTGCCAGTTTCAGTGACCCAGGCCACCAAACCACTACCAATATGGCCGAACTGGGCCAAACCTGTAGGAAACCACCACTGTATATCAGGGAATCAGTTATATTGGCTTGTTTAAGAAACAACAATTGAAGCAAATTGCAGCTTAGTGCAGGGATGGAGCCACAGCTCATTGGTCACACACATGGATTGTTTTGCATAACTCTATCTCTGGCTTCTTCATTCCAGAAGATCAACAGAAAGACACGTTTAATATAAACCCTGAAGAGATGCGGTCACAGCCCAAATAGAGAACTCTGTGCCAAGTTGGACAAAAAAGGTATGTGTTTATGGAGATTCTCAGTCATCCAGGTCATGGTTGTCCCAAAAATGCTTTTTTTTCAAGAGGCAACTGGACTTTCTGGTGTTTCTTTGAAGACATTTCACTTCTCATCCAAGAAGCTTCTTCAGCTCTGAAGAACCCCCAGCAGCTGCCTCTTGAAAAAAAGCACCTTTGGGTGAACCTGGTAAAAAGGCAAATTTATAGTTTGCCTTTTTACCTAGTTATATGCGAGACCGCCTCCTGCCCCATACATCCCTCAGACCAATCCGCTCCCACAGAGAGGGCCTCCTCAGGGTACCGTCGGCCGGACAATGCCGACTGGCGATGCCCAGGGGAAGAGCCTTCTCTGTGGCGGGGCCAGCCCTTTGGAATGACCTACCCCCTGAATTACGTACCATCACCGACCTCCGCCTCTTCCGCCAATGTCTTAAGACATATCTGTTTCAACAAGCCGGCCTAGCCTAACCTCCCTTGGGGACTTAAGATAGTTTTAAATTGGGTTTTAAAATTTGGTTTTAGCGCAGGATGGGGTTATTTAATAGTTTTTTAAAATTATATTTATTGTATTTTTGTATGTTTTTTAAATTTCCTGTGCGCCGCCCTGGGTCCTCTGTGGAGAAGGGCGGGGTATAAATTTAAATAAATAAATAAAAATAAATAAATTAACTTGGTACATGCCTGTGAATTAAGCACTGATGAGGCGAAAGATTGAGTAAGTTCTCAGGAGGACTGTGGAGGAAAAAAGAGAGAGAGAACAAGCCTCCAGTCAGAGATTCTTTCCTTCAAAAAAGAAGGATTCTCAGACACTGCCAGCCTGGTTTCATGAGTCATAGCTGAGCCAGTCTAAACCTCAAGAATGTGCTTAAGAGAGGTTCAAGAAATCAGCAATGAAGTAAGTGATGCAACTGGGAATGATGGTTACAGGTCAAGTTCACTCAGGCGGGAGGGAATCTTTTGCAGTATAATTTGAGGAAATGTATTTAGATGTTAAGCTACAGCTTCTTCTTCTTCTTTTTTTGGGCAAGGCTCCTGTCCTGTAATCGTTATTAGTCAGTGGGCATCTTATTTCTCACCCACTCTAGGATGAGGTCATATGAGAAGGAGTTTGGGATTGGTCTGGTTCCCACCAGCCTGCTATTCCCTCATCCAGGATAGTCCATATTATTTTCCCTCCTCCGACTGGTTTTCTCTTCCTCATTGGGCACAGAAGGAAGAGAATGGCAATCCTCATCCTAATCTAATCTGAGCAGGAGCACCACTCAGGTGACCCCGAGGACACAGATAAACCTCCAAGTGCTTCAAAGGCCCACTAAAAGGATGCAAATGACCAGCTGTCTGCAATCCTTCCATTCCCAACTATCCCGTCAGAGATGAAGAAGCTTCTTGGATGAGAAGCGAAACGTCTTCCAAAGAAAAAAAATAAGAAAGTCCAGTTGCCCCCTGAAAAAGCACCTTTGGCACTGTTTCTCCATTGCTTGCTATTTAAAATCAAAGTAAAAGTAAAACAAGCCCCCCCCCACTTTGCAGGGCATGCAAAGCAAATTTTCCATACAATACAATACAATACAATACAATACAATACAATACAATACAATACAATACAATACAATACAATACAATACAATAGCAGAGTTGGAAGGGACCTTGGAGGGCAGGAAGCCCTATACCATTTCAGACAAATGGCTATCCAACATCTTCTTAAAGACCCTCAGGTGCCTGGGAGAATAGTTTGACTCTCTCTTCTTTGTGGCAACCCCTGAAATATTGGAAGACTGCTATCATGTCTCCCCTAGTCCTTCTTTTCATTAAACTAGACATACCCAGTTCCTGCAACCGTTCTTCATATGTTTTAGTCTCCAGTCCCCTAATCATCTTTGTTGCTCTCCTCTGCACTCTTTCTAGAGTCTCCACATCTTTTTTACATCGTGGCGACCAAAACTGAATGCAGTATTCCAGGTGTGGTCTTACCAAGGCATTATACAGTGGTATTAACACTTAATACAATGCAATGCAATGCAATACAATACAATAGCAGAGTTGGAAGGGACCTTGGAGGTCTTCTAGTCCAACCCCCTGCCTAGGCAGGATCCCTATGCCATGTGATCTTGATTCTAACCCTTTGTTTATGCAGCCTAGAACTGTGTTGGCTTTTTTGGCAGCTGCTGCACACTGCTGGCTCATATCTAAATGGTTGTCCACTCGGACTCCAAGATCCCTCTCACAATTACGACTATTGAGCAAGGTACCACCTATACCAGTGATGGCTAACCTTTTTTGGTTCGCGTGCCAAAAGCGGGGGGAGGACAGGGGGTCATGCATGGGTGTGCCACACCCATAATGCTATGTGCACGACCCCCTGCTTTTGGTGCACTTTTTTCGGCCTCCCCAGGCTCCAGAGGCTTTCTAGGAGCCTGGGAGGATGAAAACAGCCTCCCCTCACTCCTCCAGAGACTTCAGAAGCTTCCCTGAAACCTCCAGAGGGTGAAAAACAGCCTCAAAAGAAGACCTAAATCAGCTGGCCAGCGTACACATGTGCACTGGAGCTGACAAGACAATGCCTTGCGTGCCCTAAGAAATGGTTCCGTGTGCCACCTGTGGCAGCTGTGCCATAGGTTCGCCAACATGGACCTATACTGTACCTGTGCATTTTGTTTTTCTTGCCTAAATGTAGAACCTTACTCTTTTCACCACTGAATTTCATTTTATTAGGTAGTGCCCAATGTTCAAGTTTGTCAAGATCCTTCTGTATTTTAAGCCTATCTTCTGGAGTGTTGGCTATTCCTTTCAAAAAGAATAGGATGGTTTTATCCTGGAGATGAGTCAGCCTCTAAATTAGCTAATATAAAACCAAAATGGAATGAAACTATTACTCTGCCTGTCCTTCCTATCAGAAAGGCTATCTGAAAGAAAAGCAAGGGAAGAAAACATGGAGAAATCAGTAAAAGAAAATATAAAAACTCAACCTATATTAATGGTTTGTTTTACGGTATTTCCCAACTGCTCTGGTTTTCTTGTTTCTTTTGTCAGCAGCAAGAAACACTTAATGTTGGGTTCTTACCTTATGGGAAATCAAATCCTGATGATTTCTTCATGACCTAAGTGTTGATGGGAGTGACTTCCAACAGAGGAAGAGTATTGAAGCGTTCAGATGGGAAATAGTTTGAGCTTTGGGCTTTACAGAGCCCAAAACCTTGAACACTGAACATTTATATGTATAAATTTGGGGGCTTCCTGTTTTGGATGTTTGTTGATGGACTCTATGGGTTCCCTAACCTTGCTTGTTGATCTGAATAGCTTGCTGAAATTGTGTGCTTGATTGGATGTAGAGAGTCCAATCAAACTGCAACCTGTTCAAGAAGCTTCAAATAGTAACTGGTAGCCCTATACTACTACTTTCTGTAAGTGTTAATCTATACCCATGACGGCAAACATATGGCACGCATGCTGGAAGCGGCACGCAGAGCCATCTCTCCGGGTACATGAGCCATTGTCTGTTGCTCTTCCGGGCTCCGGTGTGCCTGCCAGCTGGTCTTCACACATGTGGGAGCACCAGAAACTGGAAGAGCAGCCACCCACAAGGCATATGTGTGCCGGGAAGATGATCTTCTAGTTTCCGGCATGCGCATGCACACTAACTAGCTGGTCTTCATGCACACATGCGCACCAGAAGACCAGGTGGCCGTGTACATGTGTGGTGTACCGGAAACCAGAAGATCATCTTCCTGGTGCATGCATGTGGCCCGGATGGCTGCTCTTCTGGTTTCCAGTGTGTGCGCGCGCGTGCGTGCACTCACGTTTCAGCATTGATCTACACCATTTCCGTGCTTAGGTTGGCACCCAAGAGGCATCCAGAGGAACAGACTCTGTGATTCCCAGCTTCTGAAACAGGCAGTAGGTACAAGCATGAAACGGGAGCTGGAGATGACCATCTCATTATTATGTCTCCCTTTTGGGTCAACCTGAAACCCTTCACAGTTGGTACAATGCAACTTAGCAGCAGCTTCCTGCAACTGGATACATTTTGAACAGCTCAGACTAAGTTGGGCGATTGTTCACTTTTTCTTTGCCCATGGAATTTATCATGAACAAATGGCAAGTGAAGTCAGAGTCAGAGCCTTCTGTAGAAGGAAGAAGTCATCTTTCATGAATCTTGGTTCTGCTGCCAGGTTATTATTAGTATTATTTACTTTATTCATTAAACATGAAACTCAGCCAACTGAACATTTAAAAATGCATTACAAATACCATAGACTGGTGCTAACGGTTGATACGGCTTGCTGCCAGCATCCTAGGTATCAACCAAGTACCTTCTTAAAATATAAGATGTTCCAAGTAGCACGGTTTTTTGCAGTTCCACTGGTGTTATTGTAGGAAGCTGCAATTTGTTGATGTATCTTGTAAAATTTTTGGCCATGGTGCCAAGTGCCTCGATGACAATGGGTATCACTGTGACATGCTTCATCCATAGCCATGTAGTTTCAATGGCCAGGTCGTGATATTTCATTATTTTTTCTTGTTCTTTTTCTTCGACTCTGGCACCTCCAGGAACAGCGATATCAATAAACTTTACACTTTGGCCCTCTACAACTGTGGATATCTGGTGTGTTGTGCTCCAAATGACGATCCGTTTGTATTCGAAAGTCCCACAAGATGTTCACCTTCTTATTTTTGATAACCTTTTCATCATCATCACCACCACCACCACCACCACCACCACCACCACCACCACCACCATTATTATTATTATTATTATTATTATTATTATTATTATTATTATTATTATTATTATTATTATTATTATTATTATTATTATTATTATTATTATTATTATTCACACATCTCCCCATTTTCCATATGGAGCAGTTCTGCTATAGAACTTTGGCAGTTTCTGCTGGACATTTCTGTTTCTTCTCAAGATGTTTTTCTGTCCACCCCCATTTTGTCCCATGTGGGAATTGTCAGTTTCAGAGATAACGAGAAGGATGGATTGCCAGGACAGGATGTTCCATGGACCTCTTGGTGCTGCGTGCAGGCAATTTTAATAAGTTATAATGGAGAACTCCAAAGGAAGTAACCTGGTAGAGCAGACAAGTCAGATTTATCAAAGTAGAGAGGAAATACTCCCCAGAAATGGATCTGGCATGAGTTCCCATCCACCAGTCCCACGCTCCTGTCTGCCACCACAAGCAACTGTTATCTGAAGCAGACCAATGTTTAAAATAGCCTGCAAAATAAATAGTCTCCACAGCTTGACTGATCTTCCAGAGTCTGTGGTTCATCTCAAAAACATTTATAGTTTTCTCTGGAGTGTTTCCGACATGAATTTCAGGACCTTCCAACTCCTCTCTTTTCCCCCTCTGTAATATTAACAGACCTTTGGGGATTCTGAAAGCAGAGTTTATAAGAGTGTGTTTTAAAAAGAGAAAGGGGAGGGGGTGGCTCAGCTTTTTTTGTCTCTGCTAGAATAGAATAGAGTAGAGCAGAGCAGAGCAGAACAGAACAGAAGCGTTGGACGGGACCTTGGAGGTCTTCTAGTCCAACCCAACGGTTAGGCAGGAAACCCTACACCCCTTCAGACAAATGTTGATCCAACATCTTCTTAAAAACTACCAGTGTTGGAGCATTCACAACTTCTGGAGGCAAGCTGTTCCACTGATTAAGTGTTCTGTCAGGAAATTTCTCCTTATTTTATTTATTTTATTTTATTTATTCGATTTGTTAACTGCACCAATCTCTGTCGAGACGGACTCTGGGCAGTGCACAGGACATTAAAAATTTACAATAAATAACAATGTACAAAAGTTAAAAAGAAATTAAATAGAAAACCTGTGCTAAAATTCCCATTAAAAAACCTATCTATCCTTAGTTATTTTATTTTTATGTTTTTTCGAATTTATACCCCGCCCTTCTCCTTGTTAGGACTCAGGGCGGTGCACAGGGCATTATTAAAAACCATTACAAAACAATATATACTATTAAAAACATATTAAATTAAATTAAAATCCGTGCTAAAAACCCTTTAAAACCCTAAAAAATTAAAATTTATAAATATAGTCAGAAACGGGGGGCTACGCTAGGCTGGCTTGTTGGAATAGGTACGTCTTAAGGCGTTGGCGGAAGAGGCGGAGGTCCAAGGTAGTGCGAAGGTCAGGGGGTAGGTCGTTCCAGAGGGCCGGGCCCGCCACAAAGAAGGCCCTTCCCCTGGGTGTCGCCAACCGGCATTGCCGGGCCGACGGTACCCGGAGAAGGCCCTCTCTGTGGGAGCGGATCGGACGAAGGGATGTATGGGGCAGAAGGTGGTCTCGTATATAGCTAGGCCCCAAGCCATGGAGCGATTTGAAGATGGTCGTCAACACCTTGAAGCGCACTCGAAAGGCCACAGGCAGCCAGTGCAGCTCGCGCAGGAGAGGTGTTATGTGGGATTGCCTTGGGGCACCCATAATCACCTGCGCGGCCGCATTCTGAACTAGCTGTAGCTTTCGAGTGCACCTCAAGGGGAGCCCCATGTAGAGAGCGTTACAGTAATCCAGCCGAGAAGTCACAAGCGCTTGAGTGACTGTGCGAAGGGCCCCCCGGTCCAGTAAGGGGCGCAACTGGCGTATCAGGCGTACCTGATAAAACGCCCTCCTGACCACGGCCGCCACATGGTCATCCATGGACAGCCGGGAATCCAAGTTGCGCGTCCTCTCCACGGGGGCTAGTTGTTCGCCCCCAATGGCCAGTGTTGGACTTATCTGGCTGAACCGGGGAGCCGGAAACCACAGCCACTCGGTCTTGGATGGTGAGCTTGAGTTTGTTACTACCCATCCAGATCCGTACGGCCTCCAAACACCGGGACAGCACCTCGACGGCATCGTTGGAGTGGTTTGGGGTGGATATGTACAGCTGGGTGTCGTCAGCGTACAGATGGTATTCCACCCCAAAACCATGGATGATCTCGCCCAGCGGCTTCATATAGGTGTTGAACAGAAGGGGAGAGAGGACCAACCCCTGAGGAACCCCACATGTGAGGGGCCTCGGGGACGACCTCTGCCCTCCTGCCAACACCCATTGCGACCGACCACAGAGGTAGGACGAGAACCACCGTAAAACGGTACCTCTCAGCCCCAACCCCCCCCCAATCGGTGCAATAAGATACCATGGTCGATGGTATCAAAAGCCGCTGAGAGGTCTAATAGGACTAGGATAGAGGAACAGCCTCTATCCCGCGCCCTCCAGAGATCATCAACCAACGTGACCAATGCCGTCTCAGTGCTGTGTCTGGGTCGGAAGCCGGACTGGTGCGGGTCTAGATAATCAACTTCCTCCAGGTGTCGAGGAAACTGTTGGGCCACTACACTCTCAACAACCTTCACTAAAAAGTGAAGATTGGAGACGGGACAATAGTTTTCTAATAATGCTGGGTCCAGGGATGGCTTCTTGAGGAGGGGCCTCACCACCGCCTCTTTCAAGACGGTAGGCAAGAATCCCTCACCTAGAACCCCTCACCTAACCTAGAACCTAGAAGTTCTAGGTTACTTCTCTCCTTGATTAGTTTACCTTCATTGTTTCTGGGTGCAAAGGCATTTTGGAGAATAGCTTGACTCTCACTCATTTATGGCAACCCCTGAGATATTGGAACACCGATATCATGTCACCCCTAGTTCTTCTTTTCATAAAACTAGAGATACCCAATTCCTGCAACCGTTCTTCATATGTTTTAGCCTCCAGTCCCCTAATCATCTTTGTTGCTCTTCTCTGACCTCTTTCTAGAGTCTCAACATCTTTTAGATGGATGATCCTTTATCAAGGTCTATTCCAAACAGAGAGAGAAATCAAGCATCAGATTTAAATAAAGTGCCACTGGTCATGAAATTGTTTAATGCCCACCAATTGCAATGTTGTCCTCTTAATTAAGTACCTTATTGTTCTCCAATTGCATCTACATTCTTTATTCATTAACTTGGAGTGTCTAAAATTTTTAAATAGAGACACAAAATGAATGCTTGATCAAATGTTTCCAGGAATTAGAACTGTCTGGGATCCATCACAAGACCCTCTAGCTGTACAAGTATAATCCTTGCCTTAGAACAGTTTGTTTAGTGACCATTCGAAGTTACAATGGCACCCCCAAAAATGACTTATGACCATTTCCCCCATTTATGACAATTACAGCATTCCCTTGGTCAGGGGTCAGCAACCTTAAACACTCAAAGAACCACAAGGTCCTAACCAGAAGCCCCCCCCCCCCCGTTCAATTCTGGAGCCAACTGGAGGTCTGATTCTCCCACCATAGCGTCTCCTCTAGTGCGGCATCCTTTTTCCTCGACCTGTCCTAACCAAAACTCTATCAATTGTGGAGCTGACTGGCAACAGGGAGACTCAGCAGAGGGATGAAAGAGCCACATTTGGCTTCAGAGCCACAGGTTGCTGACCCCTGCCTTTAGTCATGTGATTAACAGTTGGACGCTTCACAACTGGTTCATATTTATGACGGTTGCAATGTCCCAGGGTCATGTGATCCCTATTTGTAACCTTCTAAAATCAGTCGGGAAGCCAGATTCATTTAACAACCAAGTTGCTAATCTTAACAACTGCAGTGGTTCACTTAACAAATGTAGCAACAAAAGTCGTAAAATGGGGCAAAACTCACTTAGCAAATTTATCACGTCGCAACATACATTTTGAGCTCAATTGTGGTTGTAATTTGAGGACTACCTGTATAAGACTCCTGAAATTGTATTTAGGATTTTAGAAACTATTTGATACCCTATTTGAAATGACTCTCAAGCCATCTATATTTCAAAGCAGGAACATCCTCTCCCTAGGGTCTGTTAATTCTCAACGATCACACATTTATTTGATCTGCCTACCTGGTCTTCCAATTAAAGAGAGCTTCCTCTTTATTGGAAGCTAGAGTTGCAGGACAGACTGAAAACAATGATTTAAAAAAAAAATGGAACCTGGACTCCCAACTGAATCATAGTCTAACTGTAGCTAAATAGTTTCCTAATCCTGTTGCTCTAGTCCAGGGGTGGGCAAACTTGGCAACTTTAAGTCTGAAGGACTTCAGCTCCCAGACTTCTCCAACCAGCTTTGCTGGCTAGAGAATTCTGGGAGCTGAAGTCCTTCAGACTTAAAGTTGCAAAGTTTGCCCACCCCTGCCCTAGTCCCATCTCTGCTTTGCAACTAACCGGTCTACTGTAAATGCAAATTCAGGACTTAACACATAACCATTCATCTCCCCTGTTTCTGGATAGGAAGCAAGGACATCAATTAAATATGTTTTAATGAATACAGAATACACATGGGGGCCAGAAATATGTAGGTTATAGAAATTGGTGGGTGGGTAGGAAGAGAGAATTTATTTTCTTTTGTCCCAAGTTGCCTATAATTATATCTAATGCTGCTATTTGCTTTTTCAAAATGCCCAATTAGGAAGGGAATGTGAGAAGAGAATTTATTTCTATGAAAAGTAGAGGCATGCAGCAATCAATTGTAAGTGTCAGCTTCCTAGCATAGAACTTTTAGCCAACTTGTTCCTTCCTCATCTTCGGATGGGTTGGAAGAAATGTCCTTCTGGGTTCAGTTCCAAGGGGGGGGAAAGACACTGGAAACATGGAGGCTGCTTGGAAAGATGGTTTAATGCTGGACAGGACCACATGGCTTGAGCTCCTGAACAGAAAAGGAGCATCACATGCTTCCAGATGTTGGGTGAAGAAGAAAAGAAACCGAGATGCTGGTTTTAGGCCCTCTCTTGCCTTTCATCTTGTATTCTGATTGGTTGTCAGACTCCCATGGGGAGTTGCGGGGGCAACTCTCTAGGCTGTGTTTTGAGTCCAAGTTTGGTTGAGCATTGCTTCTTCCCAGGTGCCCTGTGATGAGAATAGTAAAGGGCTAATACTATCATGCCGTAATCCCATCACCTGGTGCTGAATGGGGGAGATCTTTGTTATGTAGAATGGACTGACTCAGGCATTTTAATGCCCCTTTGACAAAGGTGGGGGCTATTAAGTCTGTTTCCTACCTAAAAACATGTTTCTCCATTTCTAATCCAGGGGAATATAATATTCTGCCTTCTTAATATTTCCCAGGATATTTCATTTTTCTAGGAGAGGGGTGGGTGCTAACATCCTACAGATGGCTCACAGCATCTGTTCCTGGCAGAACCTTCACTGTATCTGTGGCTCAAGAGCAACTCATGTCAGGCACAAGCAACCAGATCCACCCCTGAAAGCTTCACATCAGCTATTTTATTGCTTTCTACCTATATTATGAGAATCTCCCCAGTCAGCTTGATTTCCCTTGAGAAGAAACAGCTAAGGTCCAGTGGAACATAGAGTGGTGTGTATCTCACATTATGCCTCTGGTGCTGTGCAAGGACTCAAGGCTGGCTCCCTGCTTTACCCCTCCTCCTTGCCTGGCTGGGAGGACTGGGAGGAATAATGGGAACCCATTACTCATTTTATCATCAGCAAAACCAAAGTGCTCATAAAGTGGTTTCCATCTTAAGAAAAAGCTGGCTTTTCTTTTCCAGCCTTTCCTTTCAATCACTATAGGCTTCTTCGGAACAAAATATTACTAAAAATAATGTTATTTGTGGCTGAGCAGATGTAGGTAGGATTATGTAGCTAACTGCTTTCATATTGAAAAGCTTACTGAAAAGCTATAGAGCACCCTGACTGATCTTTAGAAGGCCAGATCCTGAAGATGAAACTCAAATACTTTGGCCACCTAATGAGAAGGAAGGGCTCACTGGAGAAGAGCCTAATGCTGGGAAAGATTGAGGGCAAAAGAGGAAGGGGATGACAGAGAACGAGGGGGCTGGATGGAGTCACTGAAGCAGTAGGCGGGCGCTTAAATGGACTCCAGAGGATGGTAGAGGACAGGAGGGCCTGGAGGAACATTGTCCATGGGGTAGCGATGGGTCAGACACGGCTTCGCAACTAACAGCAACACTTTCATAGTGTGATAATCACATTCTTAACTCTAAATTAGAAATTAGCTTTTAGTTGTGGTGGTAACAGCTATTTGTTAAATTTATTTTGTTCTAAACAGGAGGAAATTTTAGAATGAGACATCAGTATCTTTAGAAAATGGAACACAATTTTCTCAATCTTAGTACTGAGTAAAATTTAGTATTTACCAGTGAGGGGTTGCCACAGAGAAGAGGAGGGGCAGCATATTTTCTAAAGCACCTGAGGGCAGGATGAGAAGTAATGGATGGAAGCTTCTCAAAAAGAGATTCAACCTAGAACTAAGGGGAGATGTTTTGACAATGGAACAGCTTGCCTTCAGAAGTTGTGTGTCCTCCATCACTGGAGGTTTTAAAGAAGAGATTGGACAGCCACTAGTCCAGAAAGGTATTGGACCGTGATGGCGAACCTATGACACACACGCCACAGATGACATGCGGAGCCATATGTCAGGGCACGTGTGCTGGCCAGCTGACTTCGGCCTCTTTTGAGGCCATTTTTCACCCTCTGGAGGCTTCAGGAGCTTCCCTGAAGCCTCTGGAGCATGAAAAACTGGTCACACGAGCAAACTGGAAGTCTGCTCCCAAACCTATAAAGCCTCTGGAGCCTGGGGAGGGTGAAAAAAGCATTGCTAAAAAGGGGTTAGCGCTGGACGTGTGTGCATGCGCACTGGGGTCGTGCGCATAGCATTATGGGTGTGGCACACCCACCCACAACCCCCCCTCTGCTCCCCCTGCTTATGGCACGCAAGCCAAAAAAGGTTCGCCATCACTGGTATAGGTCCTTCTGCTTGAATAGGGGTTGGACTAGAAGACCTTCAAGGTTCCTTCCATCTCTGTTATTCTTTATTCTAGTACTCAGCTTACAATAGTTTGTTTAGTGACCATTCAAAGCAGGGATGGGTTCCTGTCAGCATTACTACCAGTTTGGTGCCCGAAAAAATTTACTCCGCACACTGTGCATTTGCACTTAAAAGTCTGCGCATGCGCACACCATTAAAAAAGAGGAAAATTCTATTTTTTCAATGAAGATTGTTTTGCAAATGTGCAGAACAGAAAATAAAGATGGCGGTCCCCAGGATAGAACTGGCACAGTCACGTGTCCGGCTGGGTTACTCTCTATTCGGCCGAACTGGTCTGAATCGACAGGAACCCACCTCTGATTCAAAGTTACAACAACACTGAAAAATGTGACTCATTGCTGTTTTTCACACTTCACACTATGACTGTTGCAGCATCCACATGGTTAGGTGATCAACATTCAGACACTTGACATCTGGCTCATATTTATGACAGAGATTCAGGACCGCGGTGTCCCGGGGTCCTGGGGTCATCTATGGCGGCCTTCTGACAAGCCAAGTCAATGAGGGAATCCAGGCGCTCTTAAAAACCGTTTTACTAACTTAACAACTTCAATGATTCATTTAACAACTGAGGCAAGGAAGGTAATAAAATGGGTCAAAATTCACTTAACAACTGTCTCACTTTGCAAGGGAAATTTTGGGCTCAATTGTGCTTCGAGGACTACTGTGCTTCCCGGAAAATAAGGCAGGGTCTTATTTTCTTTTAACCCCCAAAATAAATTCTTGGCTTATTTTCAGGGAGGTCTTATTATTTTTGAGGTGCAGGAGGCAGCGAGCGAGGTCACCTCATGGCTGCTGTTATGTTGCACTATTTTTGGTGAGGGGTTATTTTCAGGGGAAGGCTTATTTTAGCGCATGCACTCAAAAGCCCAATTGGGCCTATTATCCAGGGAGGTCTTATTTTCAGGGAAACAGTGTAGCTATACTGGACCACAATTCCCATAGTGCCTCGGTAACTTCTACTAGCTCCTGCTTCAGACACAACAGCCTATCCACTGTTGTTCAGAAAAGATGTCACCACGTTTCCAAAACATCCCTTTGAAAAGGGGAAATCTCTTAAGCACAAAGGCAATCCTCATCTTTCTGGTTGCATTCCTCTTCCCTCCAGCTTTATCCAACCAGCCCAGAAAGAAAGAACTTGAAAGGTTCTCAGAAGGAAAGGATTTGTAGTTTACTGTCTCCCCACAAGGAAGACCAGTTGCAAATCATCCGAACAAAAACAAGTCCTTTTCCCAACTTTTGATCTCGGATATTCCTGTATTTCCCAAGGGAAAATGTAAATCTATGAAGTTATTGCTAATGTTTCCTGCCCCTGACAGTGGAGCCAGTGGATATTTTCGTTGAGAAGCCAAAGAAAAGATCTGGGGGTTGGGTGGGAGGCGAGGGAAGAATGAGTGGGGCAAAAGCAAGCATATTTTTAATGACTATAGGCTGTTTCCAATCTTAGTTTCACTTTTCAGATGGAGCCATTCCATTTTATGACGGGTTGAGGGGGTGGGGAAAAAGAAAGGCAAAGAGCCTTTTAAAATAAAGCATGTTTTAACTTTAGCCAAACTTCATCCAAGTGTTTATACTCCTGGCTTGCAGTTTGAGCCATTTCAAATTGGGTTCTTTTGAAGCGGCTCCCCACATCATCAGCCCATCACACTCTGCCTTGTCCGTTGTATCTTAACTTTTCAACCGAAAATTATTTTTGGCTTCTGTCCATTTCATTTTCTTTTTCTCCCCCCCCCCCCACCTCCGCCCCTTACATTGCGCGTCCCCTAACCCCACTCTTAAATCAGAGCTGGTTTTCGGCACCCAAAGGAGAGAATCTGATTCTACTTTCAAGTATTTGGGGGAGAGGGGAATTGTGAAGGTCTCTAACCAAAGAGTCTAGAGGAATGTGAGCTTGTGATAAAGAGGAAAAGGGGGTGGGGATTCAACTAAAGACTTTTATCACTCGCCGATGAGGATGTTAAGCCATTTCTTCCTTTATCCGGTTAATCTCTATACCACACGTCTTCCCAGAGGAACTTAAAGTGGTGTACAATAGAATGACTTTAAATTTAAAAAATCAGCAGTAAAGAAAACCCACACAAATGGAAGCAATCAAAGTGAAAGGCAATTAAAAAAAAGTAGAATTGTGTTAGAGCTGTTGTTTAATCTATAAACGCCTTGGTGAGACAGATATGTTGGGTCCTCAGCTATGTTGTCCATGAGGTAGAGTTCCACAATTGGGTGCTACCACTGAGAAAGTCCAATTCCTTTTATTGTGAACTAAACCAAATCCTGGACTCTGAGTAGCTTCCACCCAGCTATCCGTAGTGCATATGTGGAAATTGGGAGAAGTTGGTTCACCATCAGTGCCCTAAACCTTCCATATGTCCTTCCAAATGTCAAAACAGTTTCTGTTGAAATCAATGGGAGTTGCATCTCAATCCGTGTCATAAATAACAACAACTTTCTTTCATGATGTCATTTTGTCAGGTGTAGGAAGGACTGCATTTCCACTTCAAAGATTATGTAAATCATGTGTACATGTGTTATGAAAATGAAATATATATATATATGTAATTGTTTCACAACAACCTGTTAATAGGCCCCAATTAATGGAGGAGACATACTGTTTCCTTTACTGCCTTTCGGCTCATCACCAGAGACCATCTAGACAGCAAGCCAAGAATTACGTTGTGTAATATTTTTTTTAGATAAATTTTTTTCCAGCTCATAAAACTAACACACACACACACACACACACACACGCACACATATATAATGTAACAAGAGTTTGTTCAAAACTGCTAATCTCTGAAAGTACTGCACCGATCACTTCCAAATTTTCACACAATGTTCTTTTCAAGTACGGCACCAATCATATACAGGATATAGATTGTGTAGATGACACACCTGTGCCACGTACACGCAACGGAAATGTAAAAAATTGTAAAAAATGTAGGTAGATGGATACAGAGAGAGCAGTGGGCCACAGGTATTATGTCATCCTTTATGACATAAAATACTCTGTTCATAAGATTCAAGGAGAAATACAGTAGGTAGGTAGGTAGGTAGAGGGAGAGAGGGAGAAATACAGTAGGTAGGTAGGTAATGTAGAGGGAGAGAGGGAGAAATACAGTAGGTAGGTTGGGGGTTATACGGTGGTTGTGTGTACATGTTTGTGTGTGCAGGTGTAGATCTACACACAAATTGGTTGGCCATTTAACCAGACTGGGCCACAGTAACGCATGGCTGGGAATGGCTAGTATACATAGAAAGATTATGTAAATCAGTATTTCTCAGCTTTGGCAACTTTAAGATGTAAACCTCAACTCCCAGAATTTCTCAGCCAACCATGCTGCCTGGTGAATTCTGGGAGTTGAAGTCCACACATCTTAAGGTTGCCAAGATTGAGACACACTGGTATAGAGTACAAAGGTTCCCCCCCCTCTATTCTTATTTAAATTTCCAAATGGGAAGCCCATTGGCCTGACACACCCAAAGAGCTACTCAGATACTTAGGACCATAGGAATGGAGTCTGATGCAGCTTTCCCTGTGACAGTTTTGCCAATTGTATTTTCTTCACACTGATTCATGTAGAAAAATAGACCTGCATTATTTCATTTACTCGTACTGAATTGAGAGAAGTTGGGAAACCTATGGCGATGAATAACTCTCCACTATATTATCCCACATTTCAGGCTTGTGGGAAAATAACCTTGTTTATAACCTTAATTTGTTTAATATGGCTTAGTTTAGCCATCATGCAAAAGGAGAATATTGGGTTACCTGTGGCTCAATATATTGTGAGAGTTTAGAATATGAGATAACTGAGTAAGGAATAATCCATTTTCCAAACTAAAATAATAGGTGTTCTTTTATATCCTATCGATGGAAAGTTTGGGGTGAGGAATTTTGAGATATTTGAAAAATATCTGGCAAACTATTAGACTAGTCTTTTGTTCTCATTGCAATGGCCTAAATACGCACACACACCATGCTGATTAGATTGGGTTCAGCCTTTGGGCAAATCTCAAGTAATTCATAGGTTATTGTTGGGTTGTGATTATTTCATAGACCCTTAAATTTATCTACTCCACGAGTGATGTGGTTAACACACAGGGAAAGGGGAGATGAATGTTTACTTCATTTCTCCTGGCTGCTTTCATGAGACAACCAGGGAACCCTGGTTTCTGTGACCTGCTGCAAAAGTTACATTTCCAAGGAGTTGTTGTTGTTAGTTGTGAAGTCGTGTCCGACCCATCGCAACCCCATGGACAATGTTCCTCTAGGCCAGTGCTTCTCAATTATTTTCTGTCATGCCCCCCTAGGAAGAAGAAAACATTTTGCGCCCCCCGCGCGACTGTAAATAGTATCATCCGGGTCTAAAAGTCACACGAGCGGGTTTGGCTAATCAGGATAGAGCATCATGTCTATCCAATCGGGTCTGTTCTCCTCGAAAGGGAGGAGCATGCGCAGTCACAGAGACATAAACACGGGGCTTGGCTTGTTATGACAGTGTTTGCCGAGGTCAAACGCGCCCCCCTTTACGGAGCCTCGCGCCCTCCCTGGGGGGCACGCCCCACTATTTGAGAAGCACTGCTCTAGGCCTTCCTGTCCTCTACCATCCTCTGGAGTCCATTTAAGCTCACGCCTACTGCTTTGATGACTCCATCCAGCCCCCTCATTCTCTGTCATCCCTTTCTTCTTTTGCCCTCAATCTTTCCCAGCATTAGACTCTTCTTCAGTGAGTCCAGTTCTAAGGAATAGGAAGGCCAAACTACCCCTCCTTGGACTCCCATATCCTCAGGATCACTTTGAAAGATGACCCTTCTGCTGACTTGTTCTGTCTCTGAGAATAGGGAGCAAAGAGAAAATCAAAGAACGAGAGAAATAAGGGAGTTCACAAAACTTTGGTCTGACCTGTGGAAAGGGTGGCACATCCTGAATTTGAAAGCTAAACAGGTTCAGATCTCACTGGAACCTGGATGGGAAACCCCCAGATGTGCCAGGCTGAATGCTCAATTTGAATTTAAAGAAAACATCTTGGAAGAAAAGACAACACACTTCCCCCCTGCAAAACTATCAAATAGCAAGCAAATCAACATCTTTGTTGATTGGAGACATGATTGGAGACATGATAGCAGTGTTCTAATATCTCAGGGGTTGCCACAAAAAAGAGGGAGTCAAACTATTCTCCAAGGCACCTGGGGGCAGAACAAGAAGCAATGGGTGGAAACTAATCAAGGAGAGAAGCAACTTAGAACTGAGGAGAAATTTCCTGACAGTTACAACAATCAATCAGTGGAACAACTTGCCTCCAGAAGTTGTGAATGCCCCAACACTGCAAGTCTTTAAGAAGATGTTGGATAGCCATTTGTCTGAAATGGTATAGGGCTTCCTGCCTAGGCAGGGAGTTGGACTAGATGACCTCCAACAGCTCCAACTCTGCTGTTGTATTGTATTGTATTGTATCTTTACAGCTAAGCCTAAAATATATCAATTTCATTCTTCAGCAGGATTGATTTTGTGGGTCCAGAGATCCAGAATGGCTTCATAGAATCATAGGTTAAGAAAGTATCTTGAAGGTTTTCTAGTCTAACCTCCTGTGCAGTACAGGAATCTTCATACTGCTCTGGGGGTAGCATTTATGTGGAACATTACTGGTGGAGTGGGGGGAGGATGTGTTACTTATAAAAGCAGAGGAAATAAAGCCAGAGAGTTTTCTGTAGAAATTATGAAACCGATTAAGGAATTGCAAAACCTATTTCATCAGGTTCTCTAATGACAAATCGACTACCGAACAGTCAAAATGCAAAGAGGACAAGCAGAAGATATAGTAATCTTTATATTTGCTGCACCCAAATAAATGGTGGACAGGATGTGTGTGTGGGGGGGGAGGGGAGATTAAATGTCGAGTCCCTTCGGGGAGAGAGAGCGGGTTATAAATAAAATTATTATTATTATTATTATTATTATTATTATTATTATTATTATTATTATTATTATTATTATTATTATTATTATTATTATTATTATTATTATTATTATTATTATTATTAAATGTGTGCACCTTTGCCCATGAAAAATTACTTAAAAAATTTAAAAGCTAACTGGATTGTGCAGTGGCAGTAATATTGGTTATATAAAAAGAAACATAATTATCTAAAAGACATAAAGGGTGCCTTGTGCTCATGTGTTAAAAAGAAAGATGTACTTTTTGTCATTTGCCCTCTAAGAAGTAACGTTGTGTTTGAAAACTATAACCACTTTGAACCGTCACTTAAAACAGAAGAAATAAGATTGTGTGTAGACCCGTGATGGCGAACTGGAAGTTTGAGAATGGACCGGTTTCCGGCCTCTGGCGGGTTTCTGGGAGGGGGGCATTTTCGCCCTCCCCAGGCTCCAAGAAAGTTGTGCATGCATGCGCGGGGCAGCAGGGTGAGGTGTCACACATGCATGCACAGGGGGCATGGCATGGGGGGATTAAATTATTGGAGTGGGCACCTGAGTGTGTGCAATGGTGTGCAAGCGCATGCTTTTGGCACCCGAGGCAAAAAAGGTTCGTCATCACTGGTGTAGACTATCATCTATGGCAGGGGTCCCCAACCCCCAGTCCGTGGACCGGTGCCAGTCTGTGGCTTGATAGGAACCGGGCCGCAGGGCCGGAGAGGAGGAGGAGGAGGGAGGACGGGGCAGCCCCTGGGCAGAGCGCGCACCGGGGGCAGGAGTGCGCAGGTGCGGCCGCTCACGCTGTTGGGGGCCCTGGAGGGGCGAGTGAACCGACTCACACACCTCCACGTGCGCATGCGCCGCCTGTTCCCCCTCCCCCCCGCTCCCCCTCTACACCGGCCGGTCCGCAGAATTTTCTTTAAAATGAAACCGGGCCCTGGTGCAAAAAAGGTTGGGGACCCCTGATCTATGGTCAAAAATTTATTCCTATGAATTTAACTTCTTAACAGTTGTAGTCTAATTCTTCTACTCTATATATTACTAAAACTCTCATGTCTCATACCTTTAACTGGGCAAAACTATGCATCATAGGGCAACAATTTTAGACTCAAGGTATCACAAATGAGATAACTTACAGAATGTATTGAAAATCCAGAACCCATGACACTTGGAGATTTGAAATTTGGCAGATTTGTGGTCACTTCAGTGAGTTGCTGCTGGGTCACTGGCCAGAGGTTCAGTAAACTGCTCCTACCTTAGCTGTCTGGACACCTACACTTATAAGTTCATTAAGGGTGGACAGCTTTGGTCAAGCCAGAAGGAAGTCAGGAGTCACTCCTGCTCCCACTGCAACTGGCCCATCCACCCGTGCTATTTTCCTACCTTTATCTTCTCAGCTGATTCACACGGCAGAGCAGATTCTTGTGCGAATCAGCTGTGTTACTCTTCCGAAGAAACCCAGAAGTAAAGATTTCTTCAAACTGTATACATGTGTGCAGCGTGTGTCAGTTGTGGGCATGCGTACTTTGCATGCATGTGCACAAATTGCACAATCACCGAACTGGTTGTTAAACCGGGAAGATCCCAGCACTGACTACATTGGGTTCTACTCATAGGTGTGCTTGAAGATGCAAGTGACAAAAGTATGCATTCTGATGTTGCAATATAAACCCTGTGACTTACCGTATTTTTCAGACTATAAGATGCACCAGCGTATAAGACGCACCATGATTTTGAAGAGATACATTTAAAAAACAGTTTTTGTACTCTGTAGGCCTCCCAAACCCTCTACACGCCTCATTTTTTTTTTTTTTGCAAAAAGTAAAAGGGCATGCAGAGCTTTGGGAGGCTTTTAGAGTGCTCGTGGGGGCTGAGGGAAGGGCCAAAAAACAAGCAAAAAAGGGCCATTTTTTTTTGCAAAAAAGGGGGGCATGCAGAGGTTTTGGGAGGCTTCTAGAGTGTTCTGGGGGGGGGCGGATGGGCAAAAATGGCCTGCTTTTTTGCTCTTTTTTGCTCTCTCCAGCCCCCAGGAGCATTTTGCAGACCTCCCAAACCCTCTGCATGTCCGTTTTTGCAAAGGGGGTGGGGTTTCGGTAGGCCAAAAATGCTGTATTCAGTGTATAAGAAGCACCCAGATTTTCACCCTCTTTTTTGAGGAAAAAAGGTGCGTCTTATATTCCGAAAAATAAGATATGTATTTGCATCCAGTGTTAAAATGCAAATACGGGAGGCAAGGATTTGAACTGCTGCAGTGCAGGTTTTGTCACTGTTATTGTAGCCGATGCCTCTGGTTCCTCTCCCCTCAGGGAATTATACCCTCTGTCTCACTATCTGTGTGCTAGAAATACTCCTGAGAAACCACAAGGTTTAATATCCTTTTTTTATTATCTGATTGGCACTCTGTGAGGATTTCTGTGAGGATCCAGCCCAGGCCTCAGCCATCTTATTTGCTGGCTCAGCTTCAGCCAAAAATGTGCTCTCAAGAGCATTTTTGAAATGGAGCCTAATGCTGGCTTTTGGAGGAAAAGCGGAAGATTAGTCTGCCATGCTGTGAAGTTCAGCCTCGTCCTGTATCAACACAGGATGAATGAGGGGGGGAAAACACCCCTTCTGTCTCTCTCTCTCTCTCTCCTGTCACTGTGAAAGCTGCAAAATATCCAGAAATATGGAACCTTTCATTTCTCCTTTCAAAGCTGTTAAAGCCATATCAGTCTTATCATATCACCCCTTCTTGTCTGGCAGGCTGATAATACACTGGTGTGTGTGAGTGTCTCTCTCTCTCTGTGTGTGTGTGTGTGTGTGTGTGTGTGTGTGTGTGTGTGTGTGTGTGTGTGTGTGTGTGTAAAGCAGGCCAAGATGGGAACACTCGGGTTTCTTGGAGCTGCAGAAATGGTTTGTTTCAAGGGCCTTGGCTTGCAATCCTTGGCACAAGCAAATGTCAAGATTTTTCATCTGAACTCCCAGCTGATGGAAAACAGCAGTGCTTGTGCAAAACTCAGTTGGTAGCCAACATGTAGGACAGATATAGGTTTTAATGAAAAAAGGAAGGGGAAAGGGGGAAGGGCAGGGATGAGCTGTTGGGGGTTCGCAGGGATTCAGGAGAACCTCTAGCTAAGATACTGTGCAGTTCGGAGAACCCCCAAATTCCCACTCCTGGCTGGCCCCGCCCACCCCTCCCCACCCAGGAGTCCCTACGCGGCCCGTTTAGGATGCAGGTAAGTGCAGGGCACACACGGACGCTTAGGGAGGGCAAAAAACAGGCCTACCGGAAGTTTGGGAAGGCCGGAAATAGGCCTGTTTCCGGCCTCCAGAGGGCTTCCGGAACATGGAGGTGCCATTTTCGCATTCTGGAAGCTCAAGGAAAGCCTGGGGAGAGCAAAACGCCCCCCATTGTGCAGGAGACTGATTAGGCCATGCCCTAGTGCAGGGGTCATGCGTGCATGCGGGGGGGGGGAGGAACATGGGGGTTAGTGTGCACATGCATGGGGTCATGAGGCAGGGTGCATGCAGGGGCGCACAGACATGCACAGGGTGTGGCGCACACGGGGGGCATGCATGCATGCACGGAGTCAGGGTGTCGCACACACATTGCATTATGGGTGCGCACGCATGCGCTTTTGGCGCACAATAACAAAAAGGTTATTATGGGGATGGAGAAAAGGTTAGGAACAGATATCCATTCAATCTGGCCCCTGTATGTAGGTCTAAGTCTAAGAGGAAAACTTCTGTCATTCTGTATCAAAAGGTCAATAGCCATGCTGAGACGATAGGTTGGCTGTAGATCTCAGCGAGTCACTATTCCTTTGTTTAAAATGGTCATTCAGTATCCAGATCAAACGCAACCCATGACTGATTAAATGATTGCTCTGGCATGGTCCTAGTAAATTATGGTTAACATGGCCTTTCTCGATAATCCATCATTTTTCATGCTTCCTTGCTCCCAGATGGAGCGTAGAGCTACAACGCCAAAGAAGATACAAGGGCTATGAGAGGAAATGCCAGAGTGAAGTTATGAGATTCCAAAGATTATTAGAGGTTTGATTAGCATAAGCAGATGAGCTCTGGGTTGTTTAATGGACAGGCCCCAAATCTTGGAGAATGTTCCATCCATTATCACGAAATCCTGCACAATTTCTCTTCTTCCCTCCCTCCGTCCTTAGAGGTGGAGAACTTTGAAGTGTGCCCAAGAAGTTTGCAAAATCATATAATGCTTGCAATTAACATGCTGAAGGATGGAGGAGCAGATCTCCACAATATAATAGTTATAGCTGAAGAAACTGGCTTCTCAGCTTCCAGACTCCCTTCTCGGGTTATGTTCAGAGGAAAAATCAACATTTAGAAAACTAAGATCATGGCATCTGACCCTCTCAATTCCTGGCAAATAGATGGGGAAGAAATAGAGGTAGTGACAGATTTTATTTTCCTGGGCTCCAAGATCACTGCAGATGGGGACTGTAGCCAAGAAATTAAAAGACACTTGCTCCTGGGGAGGAAAGCTATGACAAATCTAGGCAGTATACCAAAAAGCAGAGACATTATCCTGCCAACAAAAGTGCGTATAGTCAAGGCTTGGTGTTCCTAGTTGCAACGTATGGCTGGGAAAGTTGGATCATAAGAAAGGCTGAGCACCAAAGAATTGAGGCCTTTGAACTATGGTGCTGGAGAAGACTCCTGCGAGTCCCTTGAGCTGCAGGGTGATCAAACCGATCAGTCCTAGAGGAGATCAACCCTGACTGCTCTTGAGAAGGCCAGATCCTGAAGATGAAACTCAAATACTTTGGCCACCTAATGAGAAGGAAGGACTCACTGGAGAAGAGCCTCATGCTGGGAAAGATTGAGGGCAAAAGATGAAGGGGGCAACAGAGAATGAGGTGGCTGAATGGAGTCAATGTAGGCGGGAGCTTAAATGGAGTCCAGAGGATGGTAAAGGACAGGAGGGCCTGGAGGAACATTGTCCATTGGGTCGCGATGGGTCAGAACAACTTCGCAACCAACAACGACAACAACTGGACATGAAAGCCATGGATTATGCTTCATCTGAAGTGTGAAAACAGTAACATTACGCTGAAATATGTCATGGTGTAATATTGTGTGGAAGCCTGTTAAGAATTTCTTTAGTATAGATCAGGGGTGTCAAACTCGATTTCATTGAGGGCTGCATCAGGGTTATGCTTGACCTTGGCGGAGGGATGGGCATGGCCAGCTCAACATCACTTGTGGTGGCTCCAGTGCTCTGCCAGCAAAAATGGGCTCCCGAGCTCTGATTTCAGCTGTGACGGCCTCCTGCAACCCTCTGCCAGTGAAAATGGAGCTCTGGAAGGCTGCCTGTGGCCATCGCAAGCTCTGTTTTCAGTGGCAGAGGCACCACGGGCTGGTCCTTTGCTGTTTCCAGGATGGTCCTGTGAATCAGATCTAAGTGCCCCGTGGGCCAGAGCTAGCCTCCCGGGCTTTCAGTTTGACACCCCTGGTATAGATCATTAATAGGATTGAGGATATCAATTATAGATGAAGGAAACTGCGGCAACTGAGTTTATACCCACTAAACTGGGTTTGCATGTCTTATGGAACAAAAGCTTCAGTGCATTGACGCCAATTATTCTTAAAGTGTTTGTTTTAAAAAGTGTATCTGTTTATTCCAAGGCACAAGTTTAAGAAAGCAAGCAGATCTCTTTTCTCATCAAAGTGTGCTTCCTCATCAACGTTATAATCTATTGGATTATCAACATTAAACCTATCTCTGTTTCCTCACCATGGCATTCTTGGCTGATTCATTCTAGTGGCTGTGATGCGTCTAGAGGGATGAATGGGGAGATCCTAATGCATAATACGCACAATACGTAGAACCTGCAATGCACTTGCACCACAGCAACCTGGATGATTTTAATGAGATCCCCAGAAGGAAGTGGGTTATAGCTGTCTAGACTATTTCTTTATGTATGACATATTTTATTCCACCCCTTCTCTTGGGATCACAGGACCATATGTAAGATTCCTCACAGCACCACCTGGCTAAGAAAACTTATTGAAGTTAATTTAGTTGGAAGATGGTGGATGGTTCTTAAGCTTTAGTCAGCTTTGAGAGAATTTTTATCCAATTGTTCCTAGTTCTGCTTAGTCCAATGTGACTGCTCCATCCCAACAGCAATTTTAAAATGTAACTAAAAGGCTATAGGGACTATAGGGTGGCTCAGTGGCTGAGCTTTTTGATCAGAAAGGCCAGCAGTTGAGCGGTTCCAATCCCTAGCGCTGCGTAATGGAGTGAGTTCCCGTTACTTGTCCCAGCTTCTGCCAACCTGGCAGTTTGAAAGGATGTAAAAATGCAAGTAGAAAAATAGGAACCACCTTTGGTGGGAAGGTAACAGCGTTCTGTGCGCCTTCAGTGTTTAGTCATGCCAGCCACATGACCACAGCGACGTCTTCAGACAGCACAGGCTCTTTGGCTTTGAAACGGCGATGTGCATCGCCCCCTAGAGTCGGGAACGACTAGCACATATGTGTGAGGAGAACCTTTACCTTTAAAAGGCTATAGGATGCTACAACAGATTTGGGGGCAGGAGATTTTTCTTAATCTCTTTCTTAGAGATTTTTCTTTCTTTTCTTAGAAAGTATGACACCAGGAAGTGCTTTACGTGTGTGTGTGTGTGTGTGTGTGTGTGCATGCACACAAACACATGTAGTGGTAGTATTTATGCAGTATTTAGATACGATTTGGGAGGTTTAGCAATAGACAAGGAATTAAAACCAGAAGATAAGGAGGTTTGGATGTCCGTGGTCTAAACTGTATTGCAATCCTAGTGTGATGGAATGTGCACCTGCAAAAGCAGTGGAAGAGAGTTTTGGCAACACAGAGCTTTCCCAGAGAGAGGCCTAGATTAAGAGACTATGCACGCAGGAAGGGGGAAGAGGTTCAGGATAGCCACATCTTAAAATCCCTCAGGATATATGTAGTAAGTTAGCAGGTTATAACTTCAGTTTGGCAAGATTCTGTCCATTAGATGGAAGAAAATAAAAGTTTGAACTCAAGTGATCTTTGTGGTGTCATCTCTGGGCTTTGGCCTAACCTCTGGTAGGCAGTTTCAAATAAATTACTGCAGTTTCCCTGGAAGAGCTGTAAATTATTTCTAAAATCTAGTCAAGATATTTGACTTGAATGGGTGACGCCGCATGTAACAGGCAACATGGCTCTGCATGCTACTTTCGGCATGCGCACCATAGGTTCACCATTATGGCTCTATACTATGTAATGTGTATGTATACATATGGTATGCATACATACCGTATTTTTCAGAGTATAAGACACACATTTTTTCCTCTAAAAAGAGGCTGAAAATCTGGGTGCGTCTTATACATCGAATACAGCATTTTGTGCCTCCTGAAACCCCACCCCCTTCACCAAAATGGCCGTGCATAGCTTTATGGAAGCTTCCAGAGAGCTCCTGGGGGCTGGGAAGGGCAGAAATTAGCCTAAAATTAGCCGTTTTGTGCCCCCCCAGCCCCCAGCAGCACTCTATAAGCCTCCATAGAGTTATTCATGCAATTTATTTGACACAGAAATGGCCCGTTTTCACGATAAATGGTTTTTTGCTTATTTTTGACCCCTCCCCGCCCAGGAGCACTCTGCAAGCCCCCCCAAGGCTATTCATGCTTTTTTATTTGAAAAAAAAGGCCCTGTTTTCGCAGGGAAACAGGCCATTTGGGGAAGGTTTGCAGAGTGCAAAAACACTTTCTATTTCCTTTTGGAAGCTCTTTAACTGTTTCTGTGCCAGCAGAAACAAAGTCTTAAGGTTTGTCAGTGATTTCCTTCTCCAGGACATGGATAAATACACCTGGAAACATCAACCTACCTACCTACTCTCTCTCCCGACCTACTCTATTTCTCTCTCTCTCTATTTCTCTCTCTTTATCCTTCTACCTACCTACCCACCTACCTACACACACACACTCTCTCTCTCTACCTACCTACTGTATTTCTCTCTATCCTTCTACCTCCCTCCCTTCCTCCCTACTCTCTCCCTCCCTCCCTCCTGTATTTCTCTCTATTTCTCTCTCTCTCTATCCCTTTATCTACCTACCTACCTACTGTATTTCTCTTTCTTTCTCTCCCTCTCTATCCCTCTATCTACCTACCTAACTTTTTTTCTAATTTGCCTCTTCAAAACCTTGGTGCATCTTATACTCCGGTGCATCTTATACTCTGAAAAATATGGTAGGATTAAATAGTGTATTTTGGATGTTCAGTAGTAAATAAATAGAGAGGGAAATTGTATCTTGTGGCCTTTGAGGCGAGTGACTGGGAGGTGGGGCTGGGTGTGATGAGTGATGTCAAGTTGGCCACACCCGCCCAGTCACATGACCACTCGGCCACGCTTACCCAACCAATCATTAGGGCAGAGAACCTGTTGTTAAATTATTTGAATCCCACCACTGGTCAAGTACCAAATTCAATGACTTTTAAGCAATCCAGCACAACTGTATAATGAAAAGGATGAAAAATGCATGTTGTTTAATAGCTACTTAATTCAGAATCAGTTGAATTTATAATTATTTTAGTTCAGAAACTGAACCAATTTGTACTTTCTTCAACTCATAAGATTTTTGAACCGAATATTTATACACCTAATAACTAATAACTAAACCCAAAGCAACTGAACTTCGCTACCATCAAAAGAATATGGTAAAAAGCCTCTTCACAGAAAGACAATGGACCATCCAGAAAAATATTTTTCAAGTGTGCATTTTTGATCAACAGCCGGTTCTTGCTACAATTGGACACTCCTGCCTGAAATGTACACTCTGGCAAACGTATTAACTTTTGGCGTGCTTTCTAATAAAGCCTCGTTTTTCTAATCACTGCTCTGTTGCACGCCTTGGCAGGCAGACACAGAATATCCAAGAATTAATGCAAACCACAAGCCTTTCTGTAAGCTGATTAAACAGGGAATCTTTCATTTTATTTCTATCAGGCTAATGAAACCTATCCAAGTCCAATTGCTTTTATTGAAAAGTGTACGTTCTTTTGGATCCTGTTGAATATTTTCCAAGGTTGTTCAAGCTGTTGATCACCTCATCAAAACCCTGCAGTGACCAAAAAAAAGAAAAAAGCATCTAATAACTTTATTTCTTAATTCCGTAAATTATGCCCTATTCTTCCATGTCTACCTTTAACTATACTGAACTACTGATACTGACATGGCAGGTTCAATGCATTTGAATTTGTTATCCTAGTCCAGGGGTCTCCAACCTTTGCAACTTTAAGTCTGAAGGACGTCAGCTCCCAGACTTCTCCAGCCAGCAAAGTAAGATCCTACATATAGGCAAGAAAAACCAAATGCACAAGTACAGTATAGGTGGTACCTTGCTCAATAGCAGCAACTGTGAGAGGGATCTCGGAATCCTAGTGGACAACCATTTAAATATGAGCCAGCAGTGTGCAGCAGCTGCCAAAAAAGCCAACACAGTTCTAGGCTGCATCAACAGAGGGATAGAATCTAGATCACGTGAAGTGTTAATGCCACTGTATAGTGCCTTGGTAAGGCCACAATTGGAATACTGCATACAGTTTTGGTCGCCACGATGTAGAAAAGACGTGGAGACTCTGGAAAGAGTGCAGAGAAGAGCAACCAAGATGATTAGAGGACTGGAGACTAAGACATATGAAGAACGGCTGCAGGAGCTGGGTATGTCTAGTTTGATGAAGAGAAGGACCAGGGGAGACATGATAGCAGTGTTCCGATATCTCAGAGGGTGCCACAAAGAAGAGGGAGTCAAACTTTTCTCCAAGGCACCTGGGGGCAGGACAAGAAGCAATGGGTGGAAACTAACCAAGGAGAGAAGCAACTTAGAATTAAGGAGAAATTTCCTGACAGTAAGAACAATTAACCTCTGGAACAGCTTGCCTCCAGCAGTTGTGAATGCCCCAACCCTGGAAGTCTTTAAAAAGATGTTAGACAGCCATTTGTCTGAAATGGTATAAGGTTCCTGCCCATGCAGGGGGTTGGACTATAAGACCTACAAGGTCCCTTCCAACTCTGCTATTGTATTGTATTGTATTGTATTGTACATCATTGGATGAACAAAGTCTGGGAGCTGACGTCCTTCAGACTTAAAGTTGCAAAGGTTGGGGACCCCTGTCCTAGTCACATCAGGGTGCTGCTAAGGAGAGAGAAGTTAGGAAGTAGGGATGCTGGAATCCTTTACCCAAGAAATTCTGATAGCTCCTCCTAAACAGCACTACCTATTTTTTTTATAATTTCAATTATATTTTCGTGCAATTACAATACTGCATTCTAACCACTGTACCACCACAGCTCAGTGGTTAGAATGCATTCTTGCAAGCTACCATATTTCCCTGAAAATCAGATAGGGTCTTATTTTCTTTTGGCCCCCAAAATAAGCGCTTGGCCTTATTTTTTGGGAGGTCTTATTATTTTTGAGGTGCAGGAGGCGGCAAGCATGGTCACCTCATGGCCTCTGCTGTGTTGCAATATTTTCAGGGAGGGCTTATTTTCGGGGGAGGACTTATTTTAGTGCATGCGTTCAAAAGCCAGATTGGGTTTATTATCCAGGGAGGTCTTATTTTGGGGGAAAGAGGGTAGCTCTGCTCATAGCCTGGACTTCAATCCTGACCTCCATCCTTTCGAGATTGAGAATAGAATAGAATAGAATAGAATAGTTGGAAGGGACCTTGGAGGTCTTCTAATCAAACTCCCTGCTCAGACAGGAAATCCTATACCATTTAAGACATATGGTTGTCCAATCTCTTCTTTAAAACACTCTCTTCCAGCGTTGGAGAATTCACAACTTCTGGAGGCAAGTTGTTCCACTGGTTAATTGTTCTAAGTGTCAGGGAATTTGTCCTAGTTCTAAGTTGCTTCTCTCCTTGATTAGTTTTCACCCATTGCTTCTTGTTCTATCCTCAGGTGCTTTGAAGAATAGTTTGATTCCCTCTTCTTTGTGGAAACCCCTGAGATATTGGAGCACTGCTCTCATGTCTCCCCTCGTCCTCACCCAAATGAGGACCCAGGTTGTTGGGGGCAAAATGCTGACTCTGTATACCGCTTAGAGAGGGCTGCAAAGCCCTGTGAAGCAGTATATGAGACTAAGTGCTATTAGTATTCAGCCCTTCCTTACCATTCTTATGGCACTTAACATGGCTAATGATTATGCAAGAAGCATGTTAGAATCTTGCTAAAATATATACATTCCAATGTAATTTATAATCATATGACTCACAAGACCGGATGTTTCTTCTTCTTCCTTCTTTTTAAATAATACTAACCCCAGATGTCCACATGTGTTCTCACCTTTTATATTTTTCAAAATAAAAATATTAAAAGGGCATTTTAAAAAAGGCATTCTTTTTTCCAGAAAGAATGAAGAGGCAAAGTACAAATCCTGAGCTGTCAGAGAAGCTAAAAGGATTAAACTTCCCTTCCACCCTGAGAAGATGGAGCTGATTTTCCTAAGTAGTTTACAGTTTAGCATTCCAAAAACCTGCTGAATTGGCACGGACAGATGCAGGGAAAATATGTATCTGTTTATCTTTTGTGTAAACATGCATATTATCCAACAGAGAATTTATATTCCAAATTTCATTCCATTGCTATTGGGAAAATGCTGCGACTGAGGAGATGTTCTGATAAAACTTAACAAAACTTTAAGTCTTTTGATGTCAAGTTTGTGATGGAAAGACTTTTCAAATTGCACTGCTTAGATTAGTATTTTATAACTTTTATAATACAGAGATTTTTATTGTGGGAGAGAGACCACCTCATTTGATTAGGGCTAAACCAGTATGGATTGATGTCAAAGTAATCTGACCTAGATACTGATAATGTTAGCTAGTTGAATAATGACAAAATACAGATTAACAGAATTGGAAGGGACTTTGTAGGTCATCTAGTCCAACCCCCTGCCCAAGCAGGATACCCTAAACCATTTTTGACAAATGGCAGTCCAATTTCTTCTTGAAAGCCTCCAGTGATGAAGCTCCCACAACTTCTGACGGCAACTTCTGTTCCATTGGTTGATTGTTCTCATTGTCAGAAAATTTCTTATTTCCAGGTTGAATCTCTCCTTGTTCAGATTCCATCCATTATTCCTTGTCTGGCCTTCAGGTACCTTGAAAATTAGCTTGACCCCTTCCTCTCTGTGGCAGCCCCTCAAATACTGGAACACTACTATCATGTCTCCCCTGGTCCATCTCTTCACTAGACTAGCCATGCCCAGTTCCTGCAACAGTTCATCCTATGTTTTAGTCTCCAGTTCTCTAATCCAAAGGTCCTCAACCTTTGCAACTTTAAGTCTGAAGGACTTCAGCTCCCAGAATTCTCCAGCCAGCTTTGCTCAAAGGTCTGCACTCTGCAAGCAAAGTACCAAGCCCAGAGAGTATTAGAAACTCCACAGTCCATACTTATTTGAAGGATGAAACAGAAGACAAAATAGAAGCAAATTTAGGGAAAAAATGAGATTTTTCTCTCTCAGAATCTACCATGAGGGAAACAGTGGGATGTCTATGGAAATTCTCAGTCATCCAGGTCGTGGTTGTCCCAAAGATGCTTTTTTCAACTTGACTTTCTTGTTTTCTTTTAAGATATTTTGCTTCTCATCCAAGAAGCTTCTTCAGCTTTGAGTGAGTGTGATGAAATTTGAAATTTGAAATAGAGTGTGATGAAATTTGCAGCAAGCGACACTATTATAAACTGTGACACTGGTATAGTAATTAAAACTAGAGATTTCAGACCATGGTCCTCTAAAATATACTTAGTTGTAAAAGTTGTAATTGTCACTTTGGCAACAGTTTTGTGGTGATAATATTCTGTGTTGCCAAATTTCTGTTTGTTTTGTCCACCAAGGGGACAAAATGAAGGAATATTTTAATGAATGGTAACGTGCCTTCTTGAAAATTGTGAAGCTGATTGTAAGAGGATGAAGTGGAAAAGTAAGGGATTATGCACTGGTCTTTTCCAAACAATAAGTCAGTTATTAGGCCAAGATGGTTAAGCATTTGAGCAACAGTGAGCTTGATCAATGTTGAGGTAGAACAAATGGTAAAATTGAGGATCCTTCTGAAACCGACAAACTACTCCCCCCCGCCGCCCAACATTTTGATTAAGACATTGACATTGAGTCTTTATTGATTAGCCCTTGGACCAAATCAAAGTGCAAAGTTCTAGAAACAAATTGTTACTACAATTTAATAAAAGCAATATAAAATGGAATTTGGTAAAATACAATTTAAAATGGAATTGGAATAGAATACAATAATTTAAGATATAGATAAAATATGATAAAATTATATTTTGGTGACACCCCTGCAATCTACCCGAATCAGTCCCACATGTACAGATCTCAACCAAACCATTTTGTTTAAGTACTGTGCTGTGTTAAATGTTATTTTCAGGTTCTGGCCTCACATAAGGTACGTTTTTTTTTAATATGGGGATCCCAATGGGTCATTCATTTGGTACCTGTCTCTCACCCCCTAACACAAACAACAATCAAATAGGATGTGAGCCAGGCCTTCTACCTCTGCGGCTCCACAAATGCAGAAACGCTCATTGTAGGGAACAGAATGGAATCTCCCATATCTGACCATTGTGTCAAGCTCTTCGAATCTCGCTTGCGTAAATATTTCCCTAAGATATTTTGGGAGATTTTGATTAAGAGAATAAGTGGTAATCAGATCTGTTCTCATTGGAGTAGGTCATTAGTCACTGAATCCAGTACAGGTAGTCCTTGACTTATGATCATAACTGAGACCAAAAGTTCTATTGTTAAGTGAATCATGCCTGATTTTACAACCTTGTTGCCATGCCTGTTAAGCAAATCATAGCAGATGTTCAGTAATCACTTGGTCATTAAATGAATCTGGCTCCCCCATTGAGTGTGCTTGTTGGAAGTTGGGGGAGGGGGAAGGTTGCATTTAATGATCACATGACCCTAGGACGCAGCATCCATGAATACCTGTCGGTTGGCAAGCATCCAAGTTTTGATCATGTGACCATGGGGATGTTCTGACAGTCATAAGTACGAAGGCTGGTTGTACGCAACTTTTTTCAGTGCTATCGTACATTCAAAGAATCGCTAAATGAATGGTTGTAAATCAAGGACTATCTGCACTTCCCTCCCTTCCACAATATTTTAACATGCATTTTTGCATGTTTTATGTACGTTACTATACGCTACATTCCGTTATGCTTTACATTACATTATGAACTTTGTTTTAATTTTCACACACGAGTTGTTGTGCTATACTTTATGGTGAGCAGAGCGCCGGAGAAAGAGATTAGGAAGTGAGGTTTGTGAAAACCCAGAAAAGGACTGTTCATTCCACCCTGCAAAAAAAGGAAATCCATACTGAATCACCTTCCTGCATTTCATAAAATATGTTTTGATCACATCTGACGTGCATTCTTAATCGTTGCCACAATGATAAATGCAAGTCTTGCAGAAAATATGGAGCCCTAATAAAACGTCACCTGTTAATAATCAGTCCATGAGATAAGGAAACTTTGCCCAAGAAGTTCTCATATCAAGTCAAGGAACAATAGCCATTGTTTCCAAAGGGACATTATAAAGTGATAATCTATGTTGTGTACAGCAACTACACAAACACAAGGATAGGAATATAGCAGCAAGCACCAGAGGGGAGTACTGCATTCTCCCATACCTCAAAAAAGAAGAAACTGAGAATGTGTATATAACTTAAGGAAGAAAGAAGCATTAATGTAAAGAATCTTAACAGCCCAGTTGAGGAGAAAGGTGTAATATAATATTGAGAAATATAAGTGGAATCTTAAAAGCAGGAGAAATAATGAGCAGAATGAAGCAAAATGAGAAATAATGTGGTTGGCTGACTTCTAGGCTCCTAAATAGGGGTGTAACATTTTTTTAAATTTATTTTATTTATTTTATCAAATTTATACCCCGCCCTTCTCCTTTAAACCCTTTAAAACCCTAAAAATTTAAAATTTATAAATATAGTCAGAAACGGGGGGCTACGCTAGGCCGGCTTGTTGGAATAGATACGTCTTCAAGCGTTGGCGGAAGAGGCGGAGGTCCGAGATGGTACGAAGGTCGGGGGGTAGGTCGTTCCAGAGGGCCGGGCCCGCCACAGAGAAGGCCCTTTACCTGGGTGTCGCCAACCGGCATTGCCCGACCGATGGCACCCTGAGAAGGCCCTCTCTGTGGGAGCGGATCGGATGAAGGGATGTATGGGGCAGAAGGCGGTCTCGTATATAGCTAGGCCCCGAGCCATGGAGCGATTTGAAGATGGTCGTCAACACCTTGAAGCGCACTCGAAAGGCCACAGGAAGCCAATGCAGCTCGCACAGGATCGGTGTTATGTGGGCATGCCTTGGGGCAGCCATAATCACCCGCGCGGCTGCGTTGCTGGAGATTTGCTGGAGATTTTTGCTGGAGATTTCACATGCTACCAGCAGATAAATTATTTAAGCTAGTTAATGTCTATTCACATTTACATTTTCCTGTTCATTAAATTAGTGGCTTACTCAGGCCTTGTGAATTAGCTTGCCTTCTTAAGAACAATTGTTTTTCCTTCTTTCTTTCCTTACTTCCTCTCTTCCCTTCCTTTTCTTTTCTTGAACTGGTAGAGACTACCCTACTAACTTGTGCTGCAAGGTGCTGTATATAATCTCATTTCATGTTTCCAGCTCTCATGTTGATTTTGAATTTAAATAAGATAGTTAGGTTTTGAGAAATGTGCAATGTCCTTACTTGTAGTAATTAAAAAAAGATGGTTTTCACACTAGGACAAAGTGGTTCATGCTGAAATACTGTTAGAAGGATTAAAAAAATGTAATCCAATGGACATGTATGTGCGAATAAAACCTGCAAAAAAAAGGTATGACTTGCTTCTAAAAACATACATGCAATTTGAGATAGAGTTTCAGATTAATCATTGTTATTGTAATGCATAACTTGTTTTTGTTCGCTTGTTATGCTAAAAGGAATAAAATTGGTATAAAAGTGTAACACCAATGCTCTGTTTCAGCACTTGTCTTTCTGGCTTGCTGTATTTAAATATCCATGTATTCAAATTTAACCCTTTTGGTTTCCAATTTTGACATCTTGCAGTTGTGTATTAAGGCAATGTCAGCTGGATACTCATAAAAGAATGGAAACAGCTAACAGAACATTTTCACAGTATAATCTGATACATGCTTATTCTTACAAATCCCATTGTGCTCACGGGAGTATATTTCATGGTAAGTATATTTAGGATTATAGCCTCAGAAGATTAAGTTACAATGCTGCGTTTTGTTCTTACTCAGATGTTTGTTCCCCAGTTAGCTATTGGAGGGAAAATAAAACAGAGGCAAAAGAGGCAGGGAATATATACTGTACTGTATTGCCTATTAAATCTTGATTTACACTGTTCCAAAATTCAAGCTCCACCAGATATGGAGAACACTGTAGGAGAGAACTAAGTTAGTCTATGAGAATAAAACACCATGAGGAATTCTGGTAGCATTTCCCCCATTAATTAAACAAAATTAATTTCCATTAATTAAACAAAAGTAATTAATTTTATGAGCTTCAGATATTGATGAATGCAGCAAAAGCCTGTAAAACAGTTACTACCAACCTGCCTTTCATTAAGGACCTGTATATACTGCACAAGTTAAAAAGAAGGCTGTGAAAATATCTACAGACCCCTCACATCCTGGACATAAATTGTTTCAACTCCTACCCTTATAGAGTACTGCACAACTACGCCATCACTCTGCTAAACAAATAATTCCCTCACCACTGTCAAACTATTTACTAAGCCTGCACTACTATTAATATTTCATCATTCCTATCACCCATCTCCTGCCACTTATGACTATATGACTGTAACTTTGTTGCTTGTATCCTTACAATTTATATTGATCGTTCCATAATATGATTTGATTGCTTATTTGTATCCTATGACTATCATTAAGGGTTGTATCTTATGATTCATGATGAATGTATCTTTTCTTTTATGTACACTGAGAGCATATGCACCAAAGACAAATTCCTTGTATGTCCAATCACACTTGGCCAATAAAGAATTCTATTCTATTCTTTGGTTCACTGGCGATGCCTACATTTAAGTAAGAATGCTTTCTTTCCTGATGTCCTAACAAGGTCCTATTCAGTTTCCTGGCAGACCTCTTCATTTAGGCTTGCAGTAAAGGAAGAGAAACTCTTGAAACTGAATGTCACCAAAGAGAACAATGCGCTGTAGTACTAATCCTATTTGACAGGATGCAAGAAGGATAGTCTTCAGTGCATCTTCATTTGTTCTCCATGCATTGGACAGAATAGCTGAAGCTTACTGTGGAGCTGAAAGCCTGCATGTTGGACTCCTCTGGAAATGAAGGTGACAGCTGATCTATCACTGTCAGTCTCTTCTGGCATCTGAGCTTGAGAGATCCATAACATCTGGAATAACAAAGGTAGGGGGCAGAATAAACAAATGGGTGGAAGCAGCAACTCATGGCCTTGAGAGCCTGATTTAAGAACAACAGCATTTGACTCTTTGACAGCTTTCTGACTCACTGTAATAGGATGCAACTATTCCACTGGCTTTGGAGGTCCCTGAGAAACGTGCAGAGAAGGCTTCGTTGTGATTCATGGGCTTGGAGCTAAACATATTTAGCTCGCCTTCCAAAAAACTGAAGCAAGACAGTGAGTTTGTCTTAGGGGCTTTCCTAAGAGTGCTTTTTAAAAGCATAATAATTTCACAGTTGCTATGGAGGTTCTTTTTTTTTTGTTGCTATTGTTGTTGCTGACTTTTGGTGTAAGAAGAATTTCATGGCCCAGCTCAGCCCATAATCTCCTGAAGAAATGCAGTTACCCCCTGATGCTCACAGCAACAATGTTTGTCTCAACGGTCAGTGCTTCATATTTTCTTAACAAACAGTGTCTCTCACAATAGATTATGGGTGAAATTAACAGATGTGTATCTCACTGTTGAAGTTGATCAAAGTGCTAGCAACCTTCAAGTGAAATGAGCAGAATTCTAAAATAATTTTAAAGTAGATAAATGGAAAAGAAAACAGTGGGATGAGTTTGTTGAAATTAACGTGCTTTTTATGAATAAAGTTTGGGGAAAGAGATAGGGTTTCAGTCACATGGACATGGCTGTCAGCTTGGTTTGTTTGATCTTCCTGCAGATGCTCCTTGACTGAGTTGATTTGATTGAGAGGCTGCCACAAAGAAGAGGGAGTCAACCTGTTTTCCAAAGCACCAGAAAGCAGGACAAGAAACGATGGATGGAAACTAGTCAAGGAGAGAAACAATCTGGAATTAAGGAGAAACTTCCTAACAGTGAGGACAATTAACCAGTGGAACATCTTACCTTTGAAAGGCGTGGGTGCTTCATCACTAGAGGTTTTTAAGAAGAGATTGGACATCCACTTGTCTGGAATGGTATAGGATCTCCTGCTTGAGCTAGAAGACCTCCAAGGTCCCTTCCAGCTCTATTCTGGTTGATTGATTAAGTTCAATGGAACTTACAAATAAGTACATATGAGATAGTTTGAGTCAGTAAATCTTTAAAACCAAGCTGGTGAATATTTGGCCCTCCACATATTTCTGAACCACTGTTTCTAGCACAGGGGTGGGCAAACTTTGCAACTTTAAGTCTGAAGGACTTCAGCTCCCAGACTTCTGGGAGCTGAAGTCCTTCAGACTTAAAGTTGCAAAGTTTGCCCACCTCTGTTCTAGCATCTCATATGGTTATTCTGGCCCTGGCTGCTGGAACTTGTAGCTCATTATCATTTGGAAAAGCAGAGTATTCCCAACTCCTGTTGATCTTTTCCTGTTGCATAGGATCACATATGAACTGTTGGGAAGAAGGGCAGGTCAGATCTTGAAGTAAAATACTGAATCTATTCATAAAACATTGTTGGAGATTAATATTGTCCTTCAATCAATGAGACTGTCTGATTCTGCCTTTTTTTTTTAAATCTCAGAACAATCACAGAAGCCATTCTGTGTAAGTAATATACAGGTGTGTAGACAAATGCTCGTTTCAAAATGGTGGCTATGGTAGAAAAAACAGTGAATAAATAAAGGAGAATCTAAAAAAAGATAGTATTCACAAAGGCCACAAGGGAGAGAAATCAGTTCCCCCACATCTAATTCATGTCTTTTAAACTTGGGCCAAAAATTAAGTCTGTCATTGATAGCCTAGCTGCAGTAAGCAGACATCTAAAAATATTTTCTTAATTTTTGTTCCAACTTTCCCTTTCTTACACAAAAGCTTCCATGTCTCCTCTCATTCTTTAGATTTTAAAGACAGATTTCCTTTGGTGATTCAATATCCAGATGGAGCATAATCTGATTGCTGACTATTTAGTAGTCACTTCTTGGCTGGGATTTTCAATAAAAGAGGGAGCAGTGGGTTTTTCCTATGACGTCAGAAAAAAAAATCTGGTTCCCATTGTTGCTTCTCTCATTCATACACAGTGGCTGGTTTCCCAAATCACACTAAACTATGGTGCATTGAATAAACCATAGTTAACTGGGTTCACACCATAGAACCAAGAATCAAATCACATAATGACTTAGCATGATATATAAAACTGAATCCCCCCAGTGTTGTACACTTTATAGAATATAGATTATTGAACAGGCTTAAGATTTGGGGAAAGGAAGACAAGTATTCCAGTCTACAGAGCCATATGTGTGAAGCTAGTTTAAACATATGGTACCTGGGAACCTCAACCACACCCAGTGATGAAAGGTGCATCCGTAGTTTTCACAATGATGTCAGTTAAAGTGTTAGTAGCTGCATTTGAACAATTTGCAAAGCTTGGGCATTTTAACTTTCAATTGATGTTACTTTTTTTCTTTCATGGCATCCCTGAAATCCAGAAGGTGAGTTAACTCAATAACCAGATTAATTTTTGTGAATAAAATAATTCTGTTGCATTTGCATTAGGATTAGTGTATTAAAATCTGCATATAGTACAACCCAATCAGGATCTTTTTCCAGTTTGCCTTTTTTCTTTTTCTTTAGCAGTGTATGATATATAAATGCCAACCTTGCCATATGGACAAGTAAATTTGAGAGTAACACTAGCACAGTATGTGGAGCAAACAGCTGTTGCATCAATGTATATGCAAAGAGGAGGTGAATGATTTGGGATGCATATATCAAGCTGTAGAAAATAAAGGTGGGATAGACCAGGGGTCTCCAACCTTGGCAACTGTAAGCCTGGAGGACTTCAACTCCCAGAATTCCCCAGCCAGCTATGCTGGAATTGAGGTCCTCCAGGCTTACAGTTGCCAAGGTTGGAGACCCCTTGGTATACTCAGATAGACACACAGAGACCTCATTGGAAGCATTTTAAAGTGTATTGAGGGAACTCCTTCCTATGTTGCCCCTTTTATAGTATTTGGGGACATTGACAATTATGATCAGGTGATCTGAGTTCCACCTTTTTTTAATGTGTGACATTTTGATAGCATGATCATGGCTGCTATTCTGACTTTTCTGCCATCCACTAGTGGCACCTTAAACAATATGCCAAATTATTAGTTAAACACAGGCTGTAATCTAATTTATCACTAACAGGGTGCACATCAAACTGGTTATGGATTTCATCATGAATGGCTACATTTTTCTCTGTTAAAATTTAAATTTAGTTGGACTTGTTGGTTCTAGAATATAGAATATATTATACATATATAATTTGTTGCTTATATAATATGTAAGATATAACAAATATCTTGCAAATGCCAATGCGAAATAAACATACTTCCCCCATAATATACACTGCACGAATCAAAAAGAGGACTGTGAAAATATCTACAGACCCCTCATATCCTGGACATAAATTGTTTCAAGTCCTACCCTCAAAACAATGCTATAGAGCACTGCACAGCAGAACAACTAGACACAAAGACAGCTTCTTCTCGAATGCCATCACTCTGCTAAACAACTAATTCCTACAACACTGTCAAATTATTTACTAAGACTATATTACTATTATTATTCTTTTCCTTCCTATGTCTTTCCATTTATGACTATAACCATGTTGCTTGTATCTTTACGATTTATATTGTTTTATTTGTTCCTAGTACAATTTGATTGCTTATTAGTAACCTATGACTATCACCACATGTTGCCTTTTATGATTCTTGATAAACGTATTTTATTTTTCTTTATGTACACTGAGAGCATAATGCACCAAAGTCAAATTCCTTGTGTGTCCAATCACTCTTGGCCAATAAAGAATTCTATTCTATTCTATCTATAATAAGCCAACAATCTGCTTCCACTCCTGAAATGTCCTCCCTATCTCGCTATCAGCTTCCCAACAGTTTGGAGGCAGAAGGCATGACTAATGTTTGGGAGCCAGCAAAAGCCCTTATTATCACCTACATGGTAATCCTGCTTTGCAAGATGGGATTTTTTGCAAGTTGCTGTGATGTCTCCCAGGTTCTCCAGTTTACAGATCTCGAGCCAAAATGGTCAAGGCCCCCATCGTTTTGACAGAGGAAAGTGTGCATGCTTTGCTTTGCTGAGCATGAACAAACAAAGATACGGAAGTAAGACGAACAAGCCAACTGCTTGCTCAGAGTTTGATAGAATGCTCCGCTAAAGAAGGTTTCAAAGATAGCCGCCCCCACCCTCTGGAAATTAAGCAACCTCAACTGAGGTCTTGTATCATCCAGTCAATCCAATTATCTCGTCTAGTTTACTAGCCGCTCTATCAGTAGCCTTGTTGTGCCTGAGGGCAATTCTGAAGTCATCTGCCCTAAAGCTGAAGTTTTAAGCAGACTTGCGACATCATGGGATTTTCCAGGTCTCTCAGAACTCTTTTCATACGGTTGCTGGTTTTGGCCAATCAGGCAAAAGCAAATGGGCATGAGATTTGAAGCAGCAGCAGCAACTCCAGGCTAGCAGAAATGACATGCTGAAACAGAATAAGCAGAGCCAGAGAGAGGAACAGACAAAAACAGAAGAAAGAAATCAACAGAGAGCAATATTTCCACTTTGGAAAAATAGGAGGTTCATTTGGAAGCACCACCGCGCTTTCGTGTTCTGCTCTGCTCATATAAAATGATTGCAAACAGGGAGATCCATAATTTTGAGCCATGCAGACCAGGGGTGGGTTGCTGCCGGCATTACTGCTAGTTTGGCGCACACAAAAAAATTGCATCTAAGTTTGCATCTCAAATTTTCTGCGCATGTGCAAAATGTTAAAACATTAAAAAGTGGGGGGGGGGAGTACATTTCTGCAATGAAAATTGTTCTGCGCATGTGCAGAACCGAAAATCAAGATGGCGCCACCATAGGGGAACCGGTTCGGAGGTGTGGCAAGCCTGGGTCGCTACCAGTTCCAGCGACCCAGGCTGCCAAGTTATTACCTATTCGGCTGAACCGGTCTGAACCAGTAGGAACCCACCTCTGATGCAGACCCCAAGGAATCTTAAAGGTTTACCAAACTTTAGGGGTCCTTGGTGTTTTCTGAGCTTGTTTATTTTCTTGCAGACATTTTATTACACAAATCAGGTGACGTCATCAGTGCTAGCATCCTACCCTTATTTCAACCCTGAGCTACAAATATTCTCCTTTATTGGAACCCAGTTTTAATTTTCTGTGCTGTAAAACAGAAGGGAAGAATTACTACATATATGTTTATTCCTCAGTCAATTTTAAGGTGAAGTCACTTTCAAGCTGCAATTGGCTTCATGTGACTTTATGGACACCCTTATATCATTTTCTTAAGTACCTTTCAGAGACAGAGGATTTTTCATCACAGCTGCCCTCAAATGCTTCATAACAGAACAGTTGCACAATTATGACATGGTGTACAATTGAGGCCCTGTGTTAACTTTGAACTCTAAAAAAGTACAGACTGGCTCTTTTCTTGACTCCCAGGCAGGTCCATAACATACCTCCGAGGTTAGAAAGAGGCCAAGATTAACAGCCCTAGCTTACAATGAGACCCAGAGCTCATTGAAACAGCGTTGCCAAAAAGGCATTAAGAGTTGTTAACCTAATTTTGTGAAGCTTCTTCTCGGGTAACACCGTACTGCTAACTAGGGCATACAAAATCTTTGCCAGACCAATCCTTGAATACAGCTCTTCTGCCTGGAATCCACACTGTATATCAGACATTAATACAATCGAGCTGGTCCAGAGATATTTTACGAGAAGAGTACTCCATTTCTCTGCTCACAACAGAATCCCTTATGCCACCAGGCTCGAAATTTTGGGCTTGGACAACCTTGAGCTACATCGCCTATGGTCTGACCTAAGCATAGTACACAAAATTTTCTGCTACAATGTCCTACCTGTCAACGACTACTTCAGCTTCAACCTCAATAATACTTGGGCAAATAATCGATACAAACTCAAAGTAAACCACTCCAAACCCAATTTCAGAAAATACGACTTCAGCAACAGAGTGGTCAATGCCTGGAATATACTACTTGACTCTGTTGTTACATCCTCAACCCCCATAGCTTTAACCAAAAACTGTCTAGCGTGGACCTCACCCCATTCCTAAGAGGCTTGTAAGTGGGGTGTGCATAAGTGCACCAGCGTGCCTACCGTCCCTGTCCTACTGTCCCCATTTATTTGTACTCATTTCATGTGTTCATGTCCATGTTTATACATATACCTCTTATCTCATACATGTTTGACAAACTAACTAAATAAATTAAATAAATACTATTTACTTTTTCTTTCTAGCTCAAGATTAGTAAGGTCATTAATTTTAAGATTTAGTTTAAATCAAAATGGTGGACAGCTTAACTTTTTATTACCCTTAAGGCAAGTAAAGACTAAGCAGTCATTAGACGAGAACGGAGTGAGCTAACCTGAACCAAGGAAAATATTTGACATCTCAGAGAAATGCAAAGACTCATCAGTGAAATTATTATACTCTCACCTTAAGTGGGCTGTCCCCAGAGCCCATTTCAATATCTATCTTCAGCAATCTGGGAGAGCAAATATGTGAAAATGCCATCACCCCACAGGAAAAGGTCTTTAGAGCCACAACAACACTGTACAGGGAGTCCTCGTTTAGCAACTGAAATTGAGACCAGCAACTTGGTCATTAAGGAAAGTGGTTGTTAAGTAAAAATCATGGGACTGCGAGCGAGTGTAAGATACTACATAATACAACACATTCTAACTGACTATAATTGGTGAACACATGACTGAGAGAGAGGCATGTTGCAAAGATCATACATGTGAGGATTACTTACTTTTTCAGCACTGCCATAACTGCATATGGTCACTGTCTGAAGCAGTTGCTAAATGAACTACCTCTATTTAATTTGCATCCTAGGCTACACCAGCTTCTATTTTAAGAAATCCCTAGCTAAAAAGCTGAGTTTTATATGAAATACGTCTTCGAAAATAGAAACTTTGAGATTACTTATTTAATTACAAATATCTTTTTTTTAGCAATTAGGATACATCACATCAGCATTAATAGACTGGGATAAGGACGACCTGACTAGTGGTAAGGATTATTTTATGATTTTCTTTTTCTTTGTTACATTTGTTTGGACTGATTTCTGATCTCTGACCATCATAACATTCTGCAGTTGTTCTCAGCATTAATGAATACCAGACATATCTACTCATTATGACATGGCAGTAGGAGAAGAACAAATAATCTCTAAGGCCACCTGCCCTTTATCCAGAGATTCTGGGAGTTGAAGACCTGCACGTATGAAGCACCAGGGTGGACAATAGTGGGGCTGTTACACAGCTGCTAAATGCATTTGTGTTCTGTGGGAGAGTCCTAGAGTCGGTCAGAAGTTTCACAGGGAGGACTTAGTGTCACTCTTGAGCCAGCATGTTAAGCAAGAACAAACTTCCCAGCGATAACAATTTGTCGTGACACTTTGCAAACGCAACCTGGCCTTTACAGCAGGTATCATTGAGTGCTATCACTTCTGGAACCCTCTTCCAAGAATCCAGATCTGACCTTGCTCCTCCTCCATTCTTTTGTTGCCTGAAAGCCTCATTTAAGGCCAGTGCAAAGTAATCTGGTAGCTTTATGACTCTTTACCCAACTTCAGCTCTGCTTTTATTTATTAGATAGAGACTATCTCTTATCTCAGCCTCTAAAGAACTGGTGGTAATGTTAAAGCAAACAACTGAAATATCCACCCTTTGATTTGAAAAACCAACCCACTCTCCCCTCCAAAAGGAAGAGACAAAAAAAAAAGACTTCTACCAAGCCTGGATGATGTGCTGTCACTAAACACTGCAATCTTGCCTAGCATTGTGTTCCACCCACAGTCATGGGTTACACTTGGATCAAAGATGATGCCTCTGTTCACAAAGCATATATCTCCCATTTGGAAATGTGTACACAGGCCTGTTCTATCATGGGCAGATCCCAGCTATGAACCCTTTCCCCCACCTTTTCATGTCTAGCCTTCTGAGAAGGCCATAAAATGCAGCCTTCGGGATTTATCAAGCCTGATGCAAGGTTGATGAGGACAGTAAAGAAAGCAGCCAAAATACCTGATGAGGAGGGAAAAGCAGGGAAAAGAATGGCTAAGGACGCTGTAGTTGCCAATTGTAGACTACAGATTGGAATCAATCAAGGAGGAAAAAAAGAATAGAAGAAGAAAGAATTTCCAAGTATTTTATGAAAAAATAATTTCATCTCACGCAAAGGAGATTAGAGTAGTGAAGGCTAGACCCTGATTCAAAAATAATTGTAGCTGTTCTGTCACTAAAGAATTATAATGATCCTTCATGCTTAATAAAGACCCTGATCAGTAACTTTTAGAAGTGAATTGATTGCGTTTCAGTTAGAATGAATTCAAACAAATATTTACATTTAAGCTCATTATAAATACAAATTTCTGTATTGAGTAAGTATGCAATTTGCTTTTTAATCAGAACACCTTGCTGCTTTATCAATCATGAGGACTGGCCACAACAAACAAAAACATAGATAATGAAAACAATCCCTTTATAATTTATCTCAGATCTTTTAATCCACCTAATCTGTGACAAAAGTCAAGAGTCATTTGAACTGAGACTAAGGGTAAGGCCTTTTTTTTTTTTACTAAGGAAACTAGAACCAAAATCATCTTTAAAATCATAACTCCTCAGTAACATGAAAAAGTTTTCTTTACTGCTATCTCAAAGGATATGAGACAGAGAAGAATATACCAGGATTAGGCAAAAGCAGGATCTGAATCCTCCAGAATGGAATTCTGACTCTTAACTCGTGACATGGTTTCCCAATCTAATGGTCCATGCTTGATGTCCTTCAAACATTAGGAACTTCAACTTTCATAATTCTTTCATCGGCATGGTTTCTGGGTGCCAGCAGATTGAAATATATAGATCATCTCTCTATCTCTATCTCTCTATCATCTCCATTTCTATGTTGGAATGCATTTCCTTATCATTTGTTCAGTAGTAGGAACAGCAACAACAAAATATAACTCTCTTAATTTCCTGCGAAATGGGAGGGGGATGAAATTTATAAGGCTTCAGGAGCCGCAAGTAGGGGTGCCTGTCAGGAGGAATATGTTGACATCAGAAGAAGTGGTGCAAGGAATTCTGCTCCCACATTTTGGCATTTTTCAATAAACACATATAGTAAGCCCATTGAAAACAAAATGTCCCAAGTTGTAGAATTCTGTTAGTTGCCACCAAATGTCCTATCTGTGATTCTATTTTGGGGCAGCTGCTTATGTCTTGAGGGTTGCTTATCCCATCTCTTCAATGTTGTTGCTGAAAACTAATCTCTTGGAGAACATATGGCCCTTGGGATCCTTTTGAACTTCATTTTCCATCAGCACAGTCAATGATTATGGCTGATGAGAACTAGAGTCTAGCATTCTTGTACAGAGCTGTCAGTTCCCTTCTCTGGGAAAACACTTCTAGAGAATACAATGAATTCAAACCCTTCTTTAGATGTTATGGTAGTATCAATGGCACACAAAATGCTCAACATTTGTTTGGCCAGAACGCTACTGTGACATCTTTTGGACAGAGATAACTTGGTCACAGGCATAGATTTCATTTTCTTTGTATACTTGATTCCTACAGCCACCCATCTCAACAAATAACTCTCAGCGGTTGTACATCATAGAAGTACAACATCTGCATCAAGCAACAACATGCTCTGTACATGGGATTAATTAACTTAAACGAGTTCAAAATGCTTTGGCTTGAGATGCTATGCTGCTGTTGTTTTTTTTCCTTTTGGTGCTTAGATGGCTTATTCAATTTGTTACACTAAATCCCTTGTTGAAAGTTTCTGCACTGTTGTTAAGACTCATTTATAATTCACTTTAAGCATGTATTGAATGAAAAGATCTATAATAAGTAGAAGTTCAAAGCCCATTGAAGAATATTACCTTAATTAAGACCAGCCCAAAAACAATAAGCCAGATTTCAGTTTCCAAAGTGCTTCATTAGGCTGCGATTTGAATTTTAAGACAATTTTAAGACAGTCCGGTAGCTGCTTTATTTTGAAAACAAAAGTTCAGTATGTGACAGTCAGAAATGGGGTTGAAAATGATGACTTTGCTAGTGTTTAAATATAAGGGATCTGAGTTTATTATTTTCTTGCAGATGTTTCATTACCCAAACTAGGGAACATCATCAGTCCCAAACACCTAGTTTGGGTAATGAACTGTCTGCAAAAAAATAGCCAAGTTCGGAGAGCGCCAAGGACCTCTCACTTCAACTCTAAGCTACAGATATTCTCCTCTGCTATATAGTAGTTTCCAATTGCATTTAGCAAAGATAGAGGTGAGGCCTAAGGGTGAGGTCTCTGGGGAGTGAGATCTAATGGAACTTTTCCAAAATGTTTGAACTTATAAAATCTAATATTTACTAAAACCTGTCTCCAGCTTTAAGCAATACATGCAGGTTTCCTGCTCTGTAGAGGATAGATATAAAGTGAAATGTGGAGTTGCTATATCAGTAACATTCCAGATGAATTTTATTGATCCACCAGTAAAAAAGGCTATTGATGCCAAGCTGTGTATTATTTTCTAGTGGTTTAAGGTCCATTGTCCTGCAGAATGCAAGTATCTTTTTAGGAAATCAAAAATAAATTACCTCCAAATTGGGTTTTTTTCTCTCCAGAAAGCTAAACCTGGAATTCTTCAAGATCTAACCAGAAACCCAAGCCTTGCAGGTTAGTAAGGAATATTCCAAACCCCTACAGGGGCAATATGTTTTATAAGAACCACGTAGAATGTAACACAAATGTTAAATGAACTCTAGAGTTCACCTCCTCATGTGTCAGATTGCTGCTTGAACACATGGGACCTATCATAAGAGATGAATATTACTTCCATACTATGAAACAGCTAGCTGAGTTATTCTTTTGCAATAAAATAATAAAGAGACATGACACTTTAAGGATGGACCCATTTGTATATTGGCATGAGTGTTCTAAGATGATAGTCCTCTTGACCAAACATATGGGGCACATTTCTAAGGGGAGAATATTATCTGAAAGGATGGTGACAGATTTAGCACCATGTGTCACAGACTGGCTCAAAACCAGATATTTGCCCTTGCATTTCATATGTTAATTAGCTATCCAGTGAAAGAATGTCTGTGTCACACCTAGCTGACCATTTCTGTATCAGTTCTGTCTCTCACCTTTCTTTCTTCTCACTCTCTAGTTCCCAGAAAAAAAATCGTGTACATACATTCTACTCCTCTCTAAGGCATGTGATCCATCGGTTTGATCAAGTAGCTAATCATTTGTATCTTTAAGGTACCAGTTATTTCTGTGCCAGACACATTTATGATTTAGCCTGCTGGATTTCAAAATAAAGGGAGCAATCGCAGGCATCTCTTTTGAATCCCATCAGGTATCAAACTGTGCTGAATCAATTATCACCTTTTCTCTCTGCACTAACACGCCATCTCACCCCTTGCCTTTGAAAAAGATCTTTGAGCGTGTTTATCTCAGGTTTGGCCTAACTCCAGTGTGGTAACTTTTATATGCCAAGTAGCAATTTCAGGAGGTGATGATATGGAAACCAGCCAGTTGCCCCCACACTTGCAGAAATTAGCGATCAACAGTGGAGATGAAAGCTTGCCATTTGTCCTTGGGAAAGGAAGGAAGGAAGGGAAATCAACATTTTATCACCTGTCTGCCTTCCTTCCCGCCCCCCATTTCACCTCGCCATAAGAAGAAAAGCCCATCCTTCTAGGCTAGAGGAATTCGCTGGGCATGGAAAAGGGATCAGGTTCCAAACATTCAAGTATCAACAGAGAAGCTCTACTACATGCATCATGAAAACTTGTCTCTGGAATTCTGCTTAAGTACAATCGAAGATGTACGGTAGGAACACACAGAAAGTAGATCAGGTTCCACTGGAGATTTTCCAATAACTTCCAGGAGGTCAACAACAAGGCAACTAGACTGCAGAAACCAAGAAATCTCAGAGAGAATTGGAATAAAATTTCTGTGTGAAAAGATTTACATGCAAGTCCTAATTCAGTTCTCTAGGTCTAGAGATTTATGAGCGAGCTCCAAATTTCACTATTAAAAACAAATCACTTCAGATCTATGACGTACTTCACAATGGACCACCCTCTACCAATAAGAAAATATAGCAGAAGCTGAACTCAATCTTCCAATGTTGACCTCACAAGGCACATGTAAATATTGAGTTGTCCCCCCAAAAAATGCTGTGGAAAACATAAGACCAGGAAAGATGGGCAGGGAGTGGGGGACATGGACAGAAAATCTTTTCAGAATTTTTGATTTAAGAAGTTTAGCCCAGTATGTGTGTCATAAAGCTGTACGTGTTTCTCAGTCTTGGTAACTTTAGGAAGTATGGACTTCAACTCCCAGAATTTTCCATCCAGCACACGGACGAGGGAATTCTGGGAGTTGAAGTCCACATTTCTTAAAATTATTGAGATTGAGAAACACTGCTACATGCTTGATAACATTCTATCCTGAAATCCTTTTTATTTATTTATTCACACACACCCTCCCAAGTTTCTCTATCTAGAAATTGGCAAAGGAATGCAAAGTTAAATGCCTGTTTTTTAAACCCTTATTTAGGAATAGGTGGATGGATTTATTTATTTTTCAGAAGTGTTTTCTTAGCCATTATTTACCTTGCTACAAAGGGAGAGATAATTTCTGAATGAATTCTCAACCCAAGAGTTAGGATAGACAGCCCTAGCGGTTTCATTTGTGAGTCATTCAGGAAGTGAGTAACAGTGAGTAAAGTCACCTCCAGTAAAGTCAAGCCAGGCTAGACTGTTGCAAACTGGGTTTACATCTTTTTTTTGTCTGCTTTTGTGTTTTCTACTAAAACCTTCTTTCGCTGACTGCTGTTGTTTGTTTTTTGAATAAAGGTACCTGCAAGCCGGAAGCTTTGTTTGAAATTAAAACTAATTAAAAGTTGGTCTCTTCCATGGCATATTTCAAAGCAAAACAGAACAAATGTTGGCACCTTTGAAGCCAAGAAGAGAGATGCCACTGAAATTTTCCACGGTGCCCCCAGCCTTTCAGAAGAGCCAAGCAAGGGAAATTGAAATGGTGTAATGCTGCTATTCAATGTAATTCTCCAATTTCAGAATAACAGAGTTGGAAGGGACGTTGGAGGCCTTCTAGTCCAACCCGTAGCTCCGGCAGATGACCCTATATCATTTCAAACAAATGGTTGTCAAATCCCTTCTTTAAAAGTTCCAGTGTTGGAGCAACCACAACTTCTGAAGGCAGGTTGTCCCACTCCTTGACTGTTCTGTCAGGATGTTTCTCCTTAATTGCAGGTTGCTTCTCTTCTTGATTAGTTTCCATCCATTTAAGAAGAAACTAGACAGTCCCTTAGCTGAAATGGTATAGGTCCTCCTGCTTGACCAGGGGGCTGAACTAGAATAGAATAGAATAGAATAACAGAGTTGGAAGGGACTTTCGAGGTCTTTTAGTTCAACCCACTGATTAGGCAGAAAACCCCTTCAGACAAATGGCTATCCAACATCTTCTTAAAAACTTCCACCGTTGGAGCATCCACAACTTCTGGAGGCAAGTTGTTCCACTGATTAATTGTTCTAACTGTCAGGAAATTTCTCCTTGGTTCTAGGCTGCTTCTCTCCTTGATTAGTTTCCACCCATTGCTTCTTGTTTTACCCTCAGGTGCCTTGGTGAATATCTTGACTCCCTCTTCTTTGGGGCAACCCCTGAGATATTGGAACACTGCTATCATGTCTCCCCTAGTCCTCCTATTCACTAAACTAGACCTACCCAGTTCCTGCAACTGTTCTTCATATGTTTTAGCCTCCAGTCCCTTAATCATCTTCGTTGCTCTTCTCTGCACTTTTTCTAGAGTCTCCACCAATTAAAACTACAATAATACAAGAGGCAGATTGCTCAACTCCATTTGGTTCCTTCGTTTGCAGGTCTAGGAATGGAAGATGAGAAAGAGGGTACAACCTATTTGAGGATCATAATTTTACAACAGGGCATCTCTTTTCTCTGCACTATGATCCTTGTTTCAGCTTGCTACACTGGGTAAAGATTTAAATGGTAACACATTGATATGGTTTAGTTTAATTGGAATCTGACTGAATGAAATGTTTACTGCAATATTCAATATTTGTGGGTTGTTATTATTTTTTCCGGTGGAAAGGCTGAGAGCTTAAGTTGATCCTGAAGAACTGCTCCTGCATCTGACTATGCTGGCTTGGCTACAAAAGCTTTCTTTGTTGTCTTACTTTTCTTATGAATATTAGAACGGAGACACCTGATTTTTATGTACATGGACTATCCTTCCAAGAAAGAACTCTATTATTATTTCAACTTCTATTCATCAGCCTATGGATGAGTCTTCTGGTCAAGGCACGATAGTTCCTCCTTTGATGTTCTTCCCTCCTGGTTTCTAACAAGCAAGGAACTTTTAGAGTAGGGGTCTCCAACCTTGGCGACTTTAAGCCTGGCGAACTTCAACTCCCAGAATTTCCCAGCCAGCAAAAGCTGGCTGGGGAATTCTGAGAGTTGAAGTCTGCCAGCTTAAAGTCACCAAGGTTGGAGACCACTGTTTTAGAGGAAAGCTAAAGTCTAGACTAAGAAGGACTCACCTAGGAAGGACTCACTGGAGAAGAGCCTAATACTGGGAAAGATGGAGGGCAAAAAAAGAAGGGGACGACAGAGAATGAGATGGCTAGATGGAGTCACCAAAGCAGTCGGTATGAGCTTAAACAGACTCCAGAGAATGGTAGAAGAAAGGGGTGAAATCCAGCAGGTTCTGACAGGTTCTGGAGAACCAGTAGCGGAAATTTTGAGTAGTTTGGGGAACCAGCAAATGCCACCTCTGCCTGGCCCCAGAGTGGGGTGGGAATGGAGATTTTGCAGCATTCTTCCTCTGGAGTGGGGTGGGAATGGAGATTTTGCAGTATCCTTCCCCTGCCATGCCCACCAAGCCACGCCCACAGATCCGGTAGTAAAAGAAAATTGAATTTCACCACTGCAGGAAGGCCTGGAGGAAAGTTGTCCATGGCATCGCGATGGGTCAGACACGACTTCGCGACTAACAACACCAAAGTCTAGACCAGTGGTAGTCAACCTGCTCCCTACCGCCTACTAGTGGGCGTTCCAGCTTTCATGGTGGGCGGTAGGGGTTTTGTCCGATACTGAAGCACTTTCCCTTTTTTAATTTAATTGACTTCCCTACTTTATAAATCACCATTACTGTGGAACCGGTGGGCGGTTAGAAAATTTTACTACTAACAGAGATAAAAAAGTGGTCAGTAGGTATAAAAAGGTTGACTACCCCTGGTCTAGACTCAGGATCTTCCCCATGGAAAGCAATTATTTTGCCACTGTTTTCTGGCACCCCCTCAATCCTGAGAGGTGGCTTGCCAAATATCCATAAGCTTTTTAGAGGGAACCTTTTAGAGGGAGCCGCCCTGGGTCCTTTTTGGAGAAGGGCGGGATATAAATTGAATAAAATAAAAATAAAATAAACCTTTTTTAAGTGGGTCTTTTATTTGGTGGAGAGTTGAAATCTTCCTTGCCGTCAATCATTCCTTTTGTCATCGCTCAGAATCAAGGTTTCTTTTTCAAAAGTGGATGCAGCCTTAATGGGGATCTGCCACATACAGCATCCATAATGAAGCCAACATAAGGCACCCTTGAAACAATGCAGAAGTAAAGGGCCAAAGAGGCAAAGCACAATACACAAAAACCCACTACTGGGGTCACCTGTTTCTCCATCTAACCCAGTTCAGTTCAGGAATGCTGAGTTGCCATATGGTTCCCCTCTAAATAGTAACTTGTTATGCAACAGAGGTAGACTTTAAACACTGGACGTGGCTCTGTTTGCAGGATGTGCTGACAGAAGAGTGAGCAACGATTAATCAGCTGGGAGATTTTCCTACATACCAGCCTTAGCTAGAATGTTATTTACAAAGTGAGGAAGAGGTATGACAGAGAGAGGAGTGCGTTTCTCCTGCACTTCTTCCCCATGTATGGATGTGAAGCTGAGGTTACTCAGCAGGATATGGGAGAGACAGAAAACACTTGCACTCTTAGGTTTTATTCAGCTCATATATTTTCAGGAGTAAATCCTACCTGGGGCCACTTAGCAATAAGTAAAAGGCTTATTTCATCTAAAGGATTTGAAGATCAGGAGGGGGAGGGAATACCCACCATCCCCTCAAACATATCTACAGACTAATGGATAAAGAATCACTAAGCTTGGGTCTGAAACAAATCCAACTTCAGTCATGGAAACAGGCTGAAGTGCACCCTCAAACAAGAACAGACACTTTCTCTGATGCGAGAGGAAGGTGGAATGAAGTCCCCCCAAAAAGCTTTATGACATTCCAGGAGAATTTTAAAAACTTTGCTATTTAACCCAAGCCTAAATGGGACGCTCCTGTTTGCGATGTTTGATATTCTACTTTAGTTTTTGGATTGCATTTTGTAATTATTCTATAGTTGTTTTTCTTTGTACAATTATTTTTATGCCAGTGAATTCTCTGTATTTTATTTTATTTTTTTGCAACCTTTGTTGTTGTGAGCCACCCAGAGTCAGTTGGAGTCAGGTGGGTAGATGGATGGATGGGTGGATGGAGCCAACTATTCACTGGGTGACTTCAGATCAGTCACTGTCTCTCAATCCAATCTACCCTATGGAGTTATTGTTATGGAGATAAAATAAAGGAATACCCCATGTAAGTCTTGTGGAGTTCCTGGCAGTATTTATAAGAGGTGCCTAAAAAATACTGCCTGCCTGCCTGCCTAACTGTCTATCCATCCATCCATCCATCCATCCACCCCCACTCCCCATCCATCCATCCATCCATCCATCCATCCATCCATCCATCCATCTGAATAGTCCTGCCTGGACTACTGCAACACTCTCTACATGGGGCTTCCCTTGAAGTGCACCCGGAGGCTCCAGTTAGTTCAGAATGTGGCCGCACAGGGGATTCTGGGAGCCTCCAGATGCTCCCACGTGACACCTCTCCTGCGCGGCTGCCTGTGGCTTTCCGGGTGCGCTTCAAGGTATTAGTAACCACCTTTAAAGCGCTCCATGGCAAGGGACCTGGTTATCTTCAAGACCGCCTCCTGCTACCAAATATCTCCCACCGACCAGTTCGCTCCCACAGAGAGGGCCTCCTCAGGGTACCTTTGGCTAAACAATGTCGGCTGGCGACCCCCAGGGGGGGAGCCTTCTCTGTGGCAGCCCCTGCCCTCTGGAATGGCCTACCCCCTGACCTACGGATGATCACCGACCTACCCCTTTTCCGTTGGGCCCTGAGGACCCATTTATTTTGTGCTGCCGGCCTGTTGTAGTTTTTAAATTGATTTTAGTAGGGGGTTTTAATTTGGCAGACCAATTTATTTAATTATATCTTAACATTTGATCTTAACTTTTATATTACTCATTTTTACTGTTGGCTGTACACCGCCCTGAGTCCTGAAAGGGAGATAGGGCGGTATATAAATGCAATAAATCTTAAATCTGAATTTCTAAGCAGACAAAGAATTGTAAAATAGGAAAAAGGTGCAAATAATTATGTTAATTCTTATTGCAATGTTAATACAACAAATCACTTTCCATTCTTTGCCCAACTTGCACTGGTCAGCTATTTGTAGAAGAAACTCCAAGGGCATATTCCAAGAAACACTTTTTGAGAGATTCATAGCAAACGACCACAGCAGCTATAAGACAGCTACCAAGGTGGTCTGCCATTGACTCTCAGTTAGACCTTTTTATATTGGTACCATCTTATGCAGTCTTAGCATGCTGTTACTGGAGAGATCCACTATTGTAACCTCTATTGCTGTTTCAGCAGTTCACTTAAGTATTATTTGCATTTTTTTGCATTAATTTTAATATTTTACTATCTGTTGTTTTGAATTCTGCTTTGTCTCAGCTTTCTTTCTACTGTTTCATTTTGTATGGCATCTAACAGTTTGCCTGTGGGGCAATTCACAGGATGGATGGATGGATGGATGGATGGAAGGAAGGAAGGAAGGAAGGAAGGAAGGAAGGAAGGAAGGAAGGAAGGAAGGAAGGAAAGTTGAAGTTCCAGCAATCTTGTTAAAGCTAAGAAGGTATAAATTTTGCTAGACTAAAAAAAATGCTAGAAGTAAGCTGGTACAAATCTAGTAGGTATCTTTATATTTCACTTCTAGGAAAATGACATTGGCAGATAAAATAAAATTAAACAATTCTATGTAGATAGGAATCTAAACATATTAATTTATAATTTCTTCCAGCAGCTGCATCTTTTTCCAGTATCACAGGCCTATCTAGATCCGAGGAAGAGTTGAGGTTGGTACCATGCATGAGGCACCTGTCTACAACTCTTTAAATCAACAAGCTTTTTCCTAGGATTGTGTTGCAGCAGTGAAGATCAGACAAACAATTCTTGTGAAAATATGCAGGTACTTTAAATTGCTGTAGACATAGACTATATTTCCAATCTTGTATAGACCATAGCATTATTTTTTTTTGCCTCCAGGTCACACCATTCAGTGTTATAGTATTGTCAACACTGTCTTCCCAGTGTTTCAAGCAAGAGAATTTCTATTCATGTGGAGAAGTCAGGAATTGAAACTGAGAACGTTTGCATTCAAAGCACATGCAGATTTTCAGCCATTAGCTCTGACAACCATATAAAAGGGGTCTCCTGCAGGCCTGGGGCTCTAAATTGGCCACCCTGAACTAAACCCTCAAGAGAAACCACCCTGCACCTGCTTGAACATCTCCAGCTTCTAATGAAGCTTCGTAGAATAAGCCCTGTCTGTTTTAAGTTTGGGTTCCACTGCAAGAGTTCAAAGGTTTACTTACAGAGTAAACTGGACTGGACATGCCCAGAAAGTATTGGGAAGGAGGCCTTTTTAGAAAAACAAAACAGACTGAAGCCATGGAGACCAGTAAAAGACACTCCAGTAGACAAGGAAAAGAAATGTTTTTTTTCTGGAGGAAAAATAGACAAGTGCAAAAAGTAGGTGAAGTAAAAAAGATCCAAGCTTCAATTCAAAATGCTTTTATGAAAAGCTGGCCATTCTGATGAGGTCCATAATGACCTACATGAACTGCACAATATTTCTCCCCCCCCCCTTTTTAAAAAAAATCTCACCTTGATCTTTGTCTACTATTTTACCTCAGTGATAAGCGCTGGCTTCAGCATCATGTGACTTCCAATTTTCACCAAGCTAAACTTATTTATTTGGTTACTATAACAAGTGCATTTACATCATTATAGAAAAATCTATGGATGGCTTTGCAGACAGACTTTGGACTGGTGTGTCACTAATTGTCTAGCCTCCAGGACCAGGCCTGACTACATAAATGTAAACAGAAAAGATGAGGCTTATTCCAGCATTCAAGGCACGGCGCTCAAAGAGAATTAGCCCACAAAAGTGTACATTTTACAGCTCTTGTCTTATCCTCAAGGCAGAGTGGGAAATTTGCAGGATGACTCATGACTGGTGAAGTTCCTGAATCAGTGCATTGTGCTGAGAAGTCATAAATGGGCGGTCACCTTATGAGGAACAACAACATGGCTTGCATTGTGCCAGTAAATGGCTCGGGTAAGATCACCCAAACAAATGTTTAGCTGCTGAGAAAAATCAAATGTTTAAGATAACAGTTCCTTACTGAGATTCATCCATCTCTCTATAATACTGAATTCTACTGTATAGTGAAATACTAATGCAGTATTAGGGGTTTTCAATTCAATTGTATAGAATGTGGAAGGATGTATGTTTTTGTTTGATTTTTATAGTCTTCTTATGTATGATGTACACTGAAGATGGCATTTAATTTCGTTGTACAAAGTGCAGTGACAATAAAGTAAACTAAACTCTAAATTGAAAGGACTAATTTATAATGCATGTGGAAAATAGGTCATCTGCCCCTACTTGGCATTCTCTGGATACATTGAATCTACTCCCATCCCCTTCACTGGTGTGTGTGTTTCCCCCCCCCCCCCCCCGACCCCCAAATGATTGACGATGCTACAGGTTGTAGTCCAATATCTATGCAAGCAATCTTTTGGGGGAAAGCTGATGCATAGTGTGCTGCAGTGGTGGGTTTCTACAGGTTCACACCTACTCGCGAGAGCCGGTTGGTGAAATGTAGAGAACCGGTGAGAGGGGGTTCCACCGGCGTACCTGGAAGTAAATCTGGCCCGCCACTGACAGTGACCCAATGGGAAGGAAAGGAAAGGAAGGAAGGAAGGAAGGAAGGAAGAAAGAAAGAAAGAAAGAAAGAAAGAAAGAAAGAAAGAAAGAAAGAAAGAAAGAAAGAAAGAAAGAAAGAAAGAAACAATTAAAGTATTTATCATCACAATTGAGTCTAAAATGTTGGTTGCTAAGCAAGAGCGTTGTTAAATGAGTTTCACCACATTTTAAAAGGTGGCCACTCCCACCCTGTCACATGACTGCCAAGCCACGCCCACAAAATAGGCCACACCTACAGAGTAGGTTCTAAAAAAATTTGAAACCCACCACTGGTGTGCTGCAGGGAGAAGTAGACATAATATTGCAATACACATTCAGATGAAATCAACTACTATTCAAATCTGAACTGAAAAAAGAAAACAATAAGATCAAAAAATAAACCACAGCATTTTGAAAACTGGGTGCCATGATGAAATTTTAGAACGTGTATACTTTGGGTCTTCCTGTATCGTAACGATTTATAAACACCACTCTTTTGATTTGGAAGATGGACAGACTCAGTGCATATATTTTTCCTTTCATTATGTTCCTAGTCAGCAAATGAGAACCTGGACAAAATATTCTGTTATCTGTTTATGTAGTTTTCCTTAATTTCCTGTTTCCTCCTCCTTTTTTTGTGATTAACACAGTGTAGACCAGGGGTGTCCAAACTTGGGAACTTTAAGACTTGTGGACTTCAACTCCCAGAATTCCCCAGCCAGCATTCGCTGGCTGGGGAATTCTGGGAGTTGAAGTCCCCAAGTCTTAAAGTTCCCAAGTTTGGACACCCCTGGTGTAGACGATCCATTTTAAAACAGTTTTGAAAAATTGTAAACATATTTGACTTTTAGCTATGGGTAATACAAACGAAAAAGACAGAGAAAGAGAAATTACTTATACAAATCATTTTACACAATTATGTATCTTTTTAAATGTGTTCTTTATTGTTTAGTATATAACAGCTTCAGTCCAGAACAACCATTTAGTCACATTAGAACGTCAATCTGATGTTACTGTATGATTGATGTTATAGTGTTAGAATGCATATTTTCTGCCTTTGGATTGCTTTATTTAAAGAATCACATTTTTTCTCTTTTTATGGTACAGAATCTGTTTATTTTGGATACTAAAACTGCTGCTTCTCCATCCGCTTTTATGTCACTGAAAGGACCAAAAGTGGGGAAACCTTCTGTATTTAGATGCACCCAAAGTTGCTGACTATGCATTTATTTAGTTTCTCTTCATTCTATTTATTTGTATAGGGCAGCATACAGAGGATTAAATACAAAAACCAACAACATAATATAATGAAATGAATACCTTAAATACCAAAACAAAACAAAAATAATAATATAACAGGGGTCCAAAAATCATTCTGTTTTGAAACTACCGTATTTTTCAGACTTTAAGACACACCAGTGTATAAGACACACCAAGATTTCGAAGAGGTAAGTAAGAAAAAAGGTTTTTGGCCTCCCCAGCCCCCAGGAGCATTCTGTAGGCTTCAGCAGGGCTGGGATAAGGCAAAAACGCCCGTTTTGGTGAAAAATGGCCCATTTCTTGCCTGTTTTTCACCAAAACGGGGGCCTCTTTTCCCTTACCCCACTCTGCTGAAGCCTGCAGAGTGCTCCTGGGGTGAGGGGGAAGACAAAACAACCCTATTTTGGGGGGAAACGGTCAGTTTTTGCCCATTTTTCACAAAAATGGGATGTGGGGGTGGGGCTTTGGGAGGCCCAAAATGGCTGTATTGGATGTATAAGACGCACCAACATTTCCACGCTCTTCTAGGGGGGAAAGGGTACATCTTATACTCCAAAAATACGGTATGTAGACCAAAACTGATGAATCCGCCAACAAGGCTCATGGAACTCTCCAGCCCAAATTCCCGAGGGAACATTCAGAGATGCAATATTTGACTCCAACAGGAAACCATTTCCCAAAACAGAATGTGTAGAATTTGGGGCTCCTCTTGTTTTTGAAGATCAGGTGACAGCTGTGACTAGGGGATTTTTTATAGAGATCCATCTTATGTGACAATAATTTCACCCATTCCTAGATAAGCACACCTCAGTCTTGGTCACCTGTGCCAATCTCCCAACTGGATTTCTACAATGCATTGTCCATGTGGCTGCCCTTGCAAACTATCTGAAAGTTACACCTGGTCCAGAATTCAGCAACACACACTTTGTCTATTTTGCACCAATGCCATATAAGTTGCACTGTTGTGGTTGACTTGGTACAATTCATAAAAGCTGTGTATACCTGTGGGACCTCTCTTCCTGAAGATATCTACCCACTCAATCAAGCTAGATAGGCTTATGTGCTACAGGACTCTTCTCTTCAATTCTGCCATCTATGCCTACTTAGTAGCAGCCCCCAAGGTGTTCTGAAATACTTCTAGAACAGCTTAAAAAGCTGACTTTCCCCTCCTAGATTGAGATTGATTGAGGCTGGAGCCCAGTGGTTGTGGGTGTTAGGAAGCATTCTTTTTTTGAATACTATATTAATTTTTATTGGGGATGGGGTTTAAATGTTGCTATGAACCACCCAGAGTTATGTTCTTAAGTTGGGTCAAACAAATAAGCAAATGGAATACTGCATTCAGTTTTGGTCACCACAATGTAGAAAAGATGTGGAGACTCTAGAAAGAGTGCAGAGAAGAGCAACAAAGAGGATTAAGTCACTGGAGGCTAAAACATACCATGTTTCCCCAAAAATAAGACAGGGTCTTATTTTCTTTTGACCCCCCACAAAATAAGCACTTGGCCTTATTTTTGGGGAGGTCTTATTTTATATATACATATATATAAATTTTTATTTTCAACATAAAAACAAGTAAAAACATTATTCATCTTAAGCTTTGTACAACATGTCGTTCGGTCATATGTTTTGTGCATCAGTACTTGAAATTACAAACATACTTGTCAATTTTCCTTCCAGTAGATATATATCAGCTCATTTTCCACCTAGTAACAGTATTATTTATCAAATCCATTTTTTTCCTATAATTGCTCAATATATAAAAAGAATAATAAAAAATTTCACATAAATTCCTGTTTTATAACATTATTCTCCAATGTCTCCAGAAACCACTTTACTACTATAAAATACATGCCCATAGTGTTTTCTTCTTCTAAAACCAAGAATTTATCCAAATTTTCCGTTATCTATGTATCTCATTGTTAATCTAGTCAATATAGAAAATATCTTTCTAGAGTTACGTAATCTCGATTTGTTACAATATCTAGTAATCCTAACAAATAATTTCTATACTTAAAAGTTCTTTTTTTGTATATTATATCCCTTCAATTTTTTTTCCAACCATTGGTAAAACATATTCCATACTTTATAAAATTGTTCATCCTCTTGCTCTCTAATTTCGAATTTCAATTTTCTCATTTCTGCACATTCCATAACCTTACGAATAATTTCCTCTTGAAAAGGTAATTTCTCATTTCTCCAATTTTTTGCAAATACAATTCTAGCTGCTGTTAAAACATTCACAATTAAATATTTCAAGTTTTTATCAAGTACTTCTGACATGATTCCAAGTAGGAAAGGTTCAGGTTTAAAGTCTATATGCTTATATGCCATTTTCTCCAACCATATGTGAATCATAGTCCAATAACTCTTGAGGTCTTATTTTTGAGTTGGAGGCGGCAAGCGTGGTCACCTTGTGGTTGCTTTTGTGTTGCAATATTTTCGTGGAGAGCTTATTTTCAGAGGAGGGCTTATTTTAGCGCATGTGCTCAAAAACCCCATTGCGCTTACTATCTGGGGAAGTCTTATTTTTGGGGAAACGGGGTATGAAGAACAGTTGCAGGAACTGGGTATGTCTAATTTAATAAAAAGAAGGACTAGGGGAGACATGAGAACAGTGTTTCAATATCTCAGGGGTTGCCACAAAGAAGAGGGAGTCAAACTATTCTCCAAGGCACCTGAGGGTAGAACAAGAAGCAATGGGTGGAAACTAATCAAGGAGAGAAGCAACTTAGAACTAAGGAAAAATTTCCTGACAGTTAGAACAATTAAGCAGTGGAACAACTTGCCTCCAGAAGATATGAATGCTCCAACACTGGAAGTTTTAAAGAAGATGTTGGATAGCCATTTGTCTGAAGTGGTGTAGGGCTTCCTGCCTAAGCAGGGGGTTGGACTAGAAAACATCCAAAATCCCTTCCAACTTTGTTATTCTAAATGTAGCAAAATCTCAGAGGGAATGAAAGGTGATATGTCAATTTAAAGTCACATGGGTGTCCTCCAGGCTGGCTGGAGAACTCTGAGAGTTGAAGGCCGCACATTTTAAAGTTGCTGAGGTTGTGCAACACTTTGTTATAGAATCTTTATTTCCAGAAAGGGTTCCTTATTTATTGGTCCTAAGTTTTAATGCTGACTAGGATTCCCTGAAACAAGGAGCGGGTGGCTGGCTTCTCCTTTGAAACCTTCAGAATTATCCCTTGCTCATTTTTATGGACAGTTACAGGGTTTGGACTAGAAGACCTCCAAGGTCCCTTCCAACTCTGTTATTCTATTCTATTCTAAATACAAAGCCACCCTTGCAAAAGTTCTGGTTCTCTGAGGTAGAAGGTTGTTCCATAGGGCAGCTACAATGTCAGAGGAGGCAAATGGAGGTGAAGGCTCTGTAAATTGGACTCAACAGGTAACAATTCACAATGGCTGTATGCCTGTGAATACCATTTCCTGGAGATCCTGTGCAGGAAGCTGCTGTTGTGCTATTGACCTCCAGCTGGACAGCAAAGAAACAGAATGATGGCTAAAAGGACTCCTGGCTTAATCTAAGGTAGCTGTTTCGTTCTTATCCATTTCACAGCAGCAGTTTCTAATCTGAACTTTGCCTAGTCCTTGCAGAGATTTTCCTTCTTTAGGGTGGGACAAACCTACCCAATTTTTCTTTCTATTTTCTCTCCTCTGTTACCAATCTTACACCTCGGGGCCCTACATTAAAGAGAAGCTTGTGCCAGGAGATCATCTCTCAGCACTTCTCTCAATAAATTGCCCCATTTATTTTTCCATTCTATCCAGTCTTCCATAGCAGACTAGCCCTCCGATCGCTCGATTTATGTCCCTCCAAGCACTTGGCATATTATGGCTCCAGTCAGCTCAGTTAGCAAGGAGGCAGGAGGCAGGCGTGATGTGGTAGGGAAAACAGCTCAGCCTTGGATTTCTTGAAGTAAATCCCAAAGAGGGACAGGAAGTCCCCTTGCAGACAGAAAGTCTGCCGGCCTACAACATTTGGCATGCAGCTCTGGGCTAAGTGCGGTGTGCCACCAACCAGACAAGTGAGGAATTCCACAGCAAAGAGCCGAGTGAGTTGGGGGAAAGGAGGGGGAGGAAGAATGTCAGATAGAGATGTGGCAAGGAAGGCCAGAATAACAAATGTAGTAATGACGACAACAGTGATGATGATAACGTGAGGCAGAAACGCTGCACAAGGATCGTAAGGAAAACATCTCTCTGTGCAGACAGAGAAACAGAACGTAGAAATATCAAATAACAGCTATTATATCTCCAGTTCTCCTAACCCTCCCCAGCCCCCAACACTGACACACAACCCAGTTCTCTGAAATCACAGAGGGTTTTTTTCTTAAAGGCATCCGACCTTCCTCTCCTTTTCGTTTTGCATTTAAATCTTGAAATGCAGAAGAGTTTAAAGGGATGAGGGCTCCTTGAAAGGAACATTTGCAAAGGGAAAATCTTATCGGACAGGTCCTCCGTGGATTGTAGCAGAAGTTGTAGAAGATAAAATGAAGGGCGTCACTAAAGCAGGTTAACCTTTACCGCTACTGAATCTCTGTTAGCTGAACCCGTATTCTTTGAGTTTCTTCCTGAATCTCCAAGGAAGGGCCCTCCCTTCCTTTTCCACAGCAGAAGGCAAGACAAGAAACAATGGATGAAAACTAATCAAGGAGGAGAGGCAACCTAGACTAAGGAGAAATTTCCTATCAGTGAGAACAATTAACCGGTGGAAAGGCTTGCCTTCGGAAGTTGTGGGTGCTCCATCATTGGAGGCTTTTAAGAAGAGACTGGACAGCCACTTGTCTGGAATGGTACAGGGTCTCATGCCTGAGCAGGGGGTTAGAGACTAGAAGACCTCCAAAGTCCCTTCCAACTCTGTTTTTCTGTTTCTGTTATTCTTTGTTGATTGGACTGTAAGTCAAGCCATGATGTTGGTGATGTAAACCATGAAGTCTGGTACAACCCTGGTAGAGTGTGAGCTGAGGTTTAAGAGACCACTTCTCCTTCTAACAAAGTGATTTCTGCATTGTTCTTAAACATACATGAAGTAACTTTTTAAAAGTTGAATATTGGGGCACGGCACTACCTGACTGTTGTTTTCATCCTTGGTGCTCAATGTAACAAATAAAGGCTAGCCCTCTAGGACAGGGGTCTCCAACCTTTGTAACTTTAAGTCTGAAGGACTTAAAGTGATTTGGGGACCTGTAAATGTGGTTGGCCTGCTGACAATATATTATATATTGTAGAATAGTGATTGGAAAGTTTGTTGTTATAACAATAATGATGATAGTTGGTGTTGGGAAGACCAAGGAACTGAGAAAGATCTCTTTTTTTTATATTGAAAAAGTTTTATTGGTTTTACAATTTTTCAATAGGGTAGGGTAAGGGATACAAAGAAATTTTTAGAGCATTCACGTCAAAGTCGTCAGCCCTTCTGGGACTTCAAAATAGATCATTAACAAAACATTGTTCATAACACTACAAAGTGAAAACAAGTACATGTTTCTAAGTTCTCAGTTCTATGCTGTCAGTCATTTGCAAAAATCCAGATACACATGTTATACTATCTTACTCAAAAAATCAAAGCAAAGACTTCCGGTTCCGGCTCCAGCGGCGACGGGAGAGCCTAGGGCTCGCTCGCCGCTTTGTTTCTTTTCCTGCCCCCCCACGGGGGCGAGACGCCCCGTTTTTGGGGGTCTTCCGTAAAGCCGGCTTGCCTGGGTCGTCCTCTCCCAGCGGCAGCTGGGAAGCGACCCTTGTCTTCGGCTTAGGTGGAGAAGGACATGCTGCGGGGGGTTTCCCCTTCGCCAATGATGGGCGGCCAGCTTTGCTGGCTGGAGAATTCTGGGAGCTGAAGTCCTTCAGACTTAAAGTTGCAAAGGTTGGAGACCCCTGCTCTAGGAGACTTATCCCTCTCCTAAGTGTTATATTTCTTATTCATCGCTAGCTGATAACCCGGTGTTGCCCAGGTATTTATTTATAGGGGGGGAAATGTCCGGATCAAACGTAATTTCTAATGTTGGATTTTCCCCCTTACTAGAGGGAGCCCCCTTGTGAAGTACTGCGAAGCCATTACTATGGCAACTCCACTGCTCTGTACAGTAGAAGCCATTTTATGGCAATACAGTAAAAGTCATTTTAAGGCACAACAGGCTGTTTCTTAATAGAATACACACCCCAACAATATTTGTTTCCAGAGGGTAAGTCATCTGTGTACCAGGTTGGTTGAAATTGCTCAAGGCGCTCCAGAGTTATGCTAGAATAAATATAAATATAAATATAAATATAAATATAAATATAAATATAAATATAAATATAAATATAAATATAAATATAAATATAAATATAAATATAAATATAAATATAAATATAAATATAAATATAAATATAAATATAAATATAAATATAAATATAAATATAAATATAAATAAATATAAATATAAATATAAATATAAATATAAATATAAATATAAATATAAATATAAATATAAATATAAATATAAATATAAATATAAATATAAATAATATAAATATAAATATAAATATAAATATAAATATAAATAATATAAATATAAATATAGTGACGATCATGACGATGACAATGATACAATACAATACAATAGCAGAGTTGGAAGGGACCTTGGAAGTCGTCTAGTCCAACCCCCTGCCTAGGCAGGAAGCCCTATACCATTTCAGACAAATGGCTATCCAACATCTTCTTGAAGACTTCCTGTGTTGGGGCATTCATAACTTCTGGAGGCAAGTTGTTCCACTGATTAATTGTTCTAACTGTCAGGAAATTTCTCCTTAGTTCTAAGTTGCTTCTCTCCTTGATTAGTTTCCACCCATTGCTTCTTGTTCTGCCCATAGGTGCTTTGGAGAATAGCTTGACTCCCTCTTCTTTGTGGCAACTCCTGAGATATTGGAAGACTGCTATCATGTCTCCCCTAGTCCTTCTTTTTATTAAACTAGACATATCCAGTTCCTGCAACCGTTCTTCGTCTTAGTCTCCAGTCCCCTAATCATCTTTGTTGCTCTTCTCTGCACTCTTTCTAGAGTCTCCACATCTTTTCTATATCGTGGCGACCAAAACTGAATGCAGTATTCCAAGTGTGGCTCAGTGATGATCTAAGAATTTCCATTTTGCAAGTAGTAATGTGAAGGTAAGCCTTAGGTCTCTACATTCATTCTTTTTTCCCCAGCAGCAGCTGGGTTGCAAAATTAAGAACACCCAAAGAAAACCTGGCTGGATCAGACCAGGGCTTTATCTAATCCAACTTCCTGTTTATATAGAAATGATCAGCATGTTTCTTCTGGGAAACCTAAATAAGTCAAAGACAAATTTCTTCTCCTCACCACCACTCTCTGTCCTCCCGAAACTGGTATTTTGGAGTTATACTGGGTTTGACACTGAAACTCTAGCCATCTGTCATACCGAGACTTAATTTATCATGGTTTTAGCTCAGGATAGGCTGAGTGCCATACGTGGCTTAGCTGCTCTTCTGCAGTCCATGTTTCAAAATATTGTCTAGACTTTGACAGAAGCAGATCAGGGCAGAAGAAAATTAAATACGCTTTGTTTACCCTTAGATTTAATTAAAATTTTATTTATTTTCTCCTCACATATTTATTCCCATATAAACTTTAAAAAGATATGACTTTGGAGAGGGGAGCGGTATGATTGGAAAGAAATATAACAGAGGGAGGGAAAGCATGTGCCTTCAAAGTGAGGGATCACATGAAAAGCATTTTATGGAACGATCTAGTTTTATATAAAACAAGTGGGTTGATTTTAAAAATCACAAAAGGCCTCTTACTGTTTAACTGGTTATTGTTGCCTTTGGTTGCTGGAGAGTAGAGAGGTGTACCTTCTATCTTAACTAACCTGAGATCACACATCACATTGTATGGGCTTGAGCTGGAGATACAAGAAGAATGTCTTGGACACGAGCATCTTATGGTGCTAGGATTTTGTTTTGGGACAAATTAATTTCTGAAGAAAATAACAGATTTTTTTTTTTTTAAACAAACAATTTGAAGAAAATATATCATTTTAGTAAACCTTTCAGGCATTGTACAATGTATAGCATATAAACTATGTTTATCATCCTCCTTTCTTCCTGAATGAATACAATGAATGTGCTTTGTCAGCAGAGTTATCCTGGGACAATCTGTTTTAAACCTTGAATTTGGCTTTTGGGAATCAGCATCTTACAGTGTCCTTCCTTCCTTCCTTCCTTCCTTCCTTCCTTCCTTCCTTCCTTCCTTCCTTCCTTCCTTCCTCCCTCCCTCCCTCCCTCCCTCCCTCCCTGCCTCCTTCCTTCTTTCCCCATTAGATCTTTAAAAATGTTTAGAGCAGTTGCAGGAAGAGACAAAAGATGGTGACTACCTGTGACCACCTCTGGATTTCTGAGAACATATAGGGCATTATTGAAACTAAACCCTTGCTAGACCGAGTGGCTCTGGTTTTGGGGTTTGTTGGATCAGGGAGAATTGCCACCTTTGGTCTTGGCACTACCCCAAACAGACCCTGTGTTTAATCTAGGGGTTTTACTGGACTCACGACTCCTGCTCCAGGAGCAGGTGGCAGTCGTGGCCAGAAGGGCCCTGCGCAACTATGGGTTGTGCACAAGTTACGCCCTTTCCTGGACCAACAGTTCCTACTCACAGTCACTCATGCCCTAGTCTCTTCCAGTCTTGACTATTGCAACATGCTCTATATGGGGCTGCCCTTGAAGAGCATCCGGAAACTCCAGTTGGTGCAAAATACAGCGGTCCACATGGTTTTGTGCAGACCCCAGTGTTATCACCTCTCATGCAGGAGCTGCATTGGTTGCCAATTTGCTTCCGGGTGAAATTCAAGGTGCTAGTTGTCACCTTTAAAGCCCTTCATGGCTTGGGACCAAGTCATCTGAGGGACCATCTCTTGCCGGTCACTTCTACCTGACCCATCAGAGCGGGGAATGCTGTGGGTCCCATCCCCAAGGGAGATATACAGTACCTGGTGGGACCCAGAAGAAGGCCCTTCTCTGTGGTGGCTCCCTCTCTCTAAAGTATCATTCCCCCAGAGATTAGAATGGCCCCCACTCTAATACTCTTCTAGAAGGTGCCGAAGACCTGGTTCTGCCAGCAAGCCTGGGGAGCCCAGAGCAGGATGAAGCCCATAAAATGTCTCATGTGATCTGCTATCACTGGGAGGTGAGGGTGGGAGGGTGGGTAATTTTGTTATATTGTACTATATTTATTTACTTGATTCTTTTTGTTAGTTTTTATTGTTTTAAATGTGGTTTTATATTCTGTAAGCCACCTTGAGTCACCATGGGCAAATAGGCAACAATATAAATTCAATCAATCAATCAATCAATCACAGACAGTTGGTGGGCTTGCCCATTCACACGTGCTATAAACAAGAAGGTTCTTATTTTCCAAAAGGCCATCTACCCACAGCTCTTGTTCTTGGAGAATGTTTCTGGTCCAGCACTGATAATTTGGTACTCATTTTTAAAACTAAAAGAGTGTTTTAAAAATATAAGCCAGTTTAGTATAGTGGTTAAGGAACCAGGCTACAAACCAGGATACTGTAAGTTCTAGGCCTGCCTTGGGCAGGAAAGCCAGTTGGGAAACTTTGGGCTGGTCACTCTCTCTTAGCCAACCACCTCATAAGATTATTGTTGTGGAGAAAATAGGATTTTAAATGTGGATAAATTTTAAATTCTTAGGGTTTTATAATGGGTTTTAGCATGGGATAGAATTTAATAGTTTTTTAATAATATTTTTGTATTTTGTATGGTTTTTAATATTGCCTGTGCGCCACCCTGGGTCCTTGCAAGGAGAAGGGTGGAGTATAAATTTAATAAAATAAAAATAAAATAAATAAAAGGAGGAAGAAGGAGTATTAGATAGATCAGCGATGACCAACCTTTTCGGGACCGAATGCCCAAAGTGCCTGACCCCCAAAAATGCAATGTGTGCACGGCCCCCATGCTTGCACTCCACACCCACACATGCATGCATGCACCCCCCCACACACACACATGGGCCTCCCCCCATGCATCCCACCCCTTCCACATGCACTGCAAAGACCTGAAGACCAGCTGGCTGGTAGGAGGCCCGCACACATGCATGGCGGAACTGAACTGGGGTGACAGCTTGCGTGCCCGCAGACACGGCTCTACGTGCCACCTGTGGCATGCGTACCATAGGTTTGCCATCATGGAGATAGATTCACTACTTTAAGTTAAATATAATAAAGTTAAAAGTTAAATGGGACAGGAAGTTTTGTTGGCATTAAGGAAGGTTTCTGGAGGTACAGTATGCTGTTACTGGACACTGAAGATAAAATGGCAAGGCCAAGAAATGTTTTAGGCTATTTCTAAAAGGCAAGACTAGTTCTAACAAGCTTTGGATGATCTTGTGAGGAGATACATATGTACTTTTGTGTCTTGGTTTACATCTACAAACTCTTGGGTTCATTGACAATCTCCAGCATTCCCAATTTAAATGCAAGGATCAAACTCAAGTGTGGGTGTGAGAAAGTCCTTTGCCTGAAAACGTTTAGAACCACATCCTGCTACATCCTGTTTTTCTTTCTTTATGTTTTTTTTTTTTGCCTCTAAGCTGCTTTCTGGGTTTGGATAGAAAGAGTATAGGAATTGAATAAGTAAATGCCATCATTCATATTACTCTAAATTCCCAGCTACTTCAAAGCTTCTGTCTATTTGTCCTTCTAGGCCAAAGCAGAGCCTCTGTCTTTCCATAAAGCAAGATTCAAAGTCTGTGGGTCATAAGCAAACTCTCTTCAGATGGATCCTTGCCATAGTATTTCCTGGTAGTTGTGACTTACAGAACCTGTTATGTCATTTCCTATCATACCATTATTGAGGGACAATCATAACATTAAAATGGCTGACTGCAAATATCCTGTCTGTAAAAGAAAAGGGGGGAAATCTGCAATTCAGAATTTCCTTGTTATCTTCATTTGAAAGTCAGAATAGAAGCCACACTTCTATTTTATTCTGTATATCCCTTTCTTCCTGAATGAGCCATGCTAAGCTATATTCAGGTAGTTAGAGCAGGAACCTGAAGTGAAGCCCTATTAATTCTGTTGGATAAAGTGTCATATATTTCTTGGGAGTATTACTGTCGTATCCAAAGCCAAGAATGACATGTGGTGATTACTCCAAGATGAGTTATTTATTGTTTCCACCCTTATAACAAAATTTTGCCAGACTACTAGGAAGAGAGGGGGAAGGGAGGGGCGGGAAGAGAGGAGAGGAGAGGAGGGAGAGGAGAGAAGAAGAGAAGAGAAGATAGAAAGGTTCTTGGAGGTCTCCTAATCCAAACCCTTGCTTGAGCAGGAACCCCTATTCAGGACATTCTGGATATCTACAATCTACTCTGTGAACTATTAAGGAGGAACTGTCTTCACCTTCTTTCTCTCATACAGGATATCTGACTGAGTTTCCTCTTATTCCTCTGAAATTCACCCTCTCCTCCTCCTTACAACATTCCATCACATCCAGCTATTAGTACTGATGGTGTCTCCAAGTCCTTCTACAGGCCTTCCCCTACCACTCTCCAAGTATGAGGGCTTGTTAACCATAATTCTCCCCTTCCCTAGACAAATTCAGTGAACTTTGGAGGTCATGCTTGTCAATCAGAAAGTTCGGCAGTTCAAATTGCTAGCGCCGCATAATGGAGTGAGCTCCACTGCCAACCTAGCAGTTCAAAAGCATGTAAAAATGCAAGTAGAAAAAATAGGGACCACCTTTGGTGGGAAGGTAACAGCGTTCTATGCACCTTCGGCATTTAGTCATGCCGGCCTCATGACCATAGAGATCTCTTTAGTGCTGTCTCTTTGGCTTTGAAATCGAGATGAGCACTGCCCCTTAGAGTCGGGAACAACTAGCACATATGCGCGAGGGGAACCTTTTCCTTTTTATCTTATCCTTGATTCAGTACAATACTATGATTTCAGCCTCTTGTATCACTGTTGGTGAAGTAAACCAAAAAAACAAATGTCTTTTATCAAATGTGGTAAAAGACATTTGTATGTTGAAGAGTGGGGGGTTCAAGGAATATCTGTATTTTGTGGCAAGATTATAAATATATATGTTATGATTCTATCATAAAAAGTCCAATTGCTTCAGTGGTGGGTTTCTGCAGGCTCGCACCTACTCGTGAGAGCCAGTTGGTGAAATTTAGAGAACCGGTGAGAGGGGGTTCCACCGGCGTACCTGGAAGTAAATCTGGCCCGCCGCTGCCAGTGACCCAACGGGAAGGAAAGGAAAGGAAGAAAGGAAAGGAAAGGAAAGGAAAGGAAAGGAAAGAAAGAAAGAAAGAAAGAAAGAAAGAAAGAAAGAAAGAAAGAAAGAAAGAAAGAAAGAAAGAATTTATCATCACAATTGAGTCCAAAATTTTGGTTGCTAAGCAAGAGCGTTGTTAAATGAGTTTCACCACATTTTAAAAGGTGGCCACTCCCACCCTGTCACATGACTGCCATGCCACGCCCACAAAATAGGCCACACCTACAGAGTAGGTTCTAAAAAAATTTGAAACCCACCACTGAATTGCTTGTACAGGTTTTGCAAACCAATACTTCTTGTATTGCAAATGAAGTAAATTCATATGCCACAAAATCTAGAACAAGAATCAGTTAGTTCCTTTAACCAGAGTTCCTCTTTTCCCCTTCACTCCCTGCTTCCTGCTATCAGTTAATCCTATGCAGCACCAGGAGGCAGCCCAGACCTGCTTGGACTCAGGTCATCTATCTACCCACAGTCTCCTTTCCTGTTGTTTCTTGCAGCATTTACTTCTATTTAAAAAACAAAATATTCACCCTGCACCGTCCATAGACTAACACAAGAAAACCTTGCCAGTTTTCACAGCTGATTATGGCCTGGACGAGTTGGAAGAGTTGGATACAATGGCTCCTTGTTCCCACAAACATCCCCCCTCTTTTCTATCTTTCTATCCAGATCCCACTCCTATGTCAAATCCTCTGCGACCTTTTTGCAGTGACCTCATCTGGCTTCAGAACATGTGATGAAAGCAAATGTCCAAGTTCTCTCCCCCCCCCCCCCCCCGACTTTCATCTCCCAAGGTCTGGCCAAATGCTGAACTCTCAACCAGCAACCACGAAAGCACCAGATGAGGTTGAAAAGGTTTATGGAGAGAGGGTTCGAATTGGCAGAGGTGACACTGCAGTTAGGGTTGAAAGCACCCTGGCTAACATGTTCTCCTTGGACTCTTCACGGGAGACCCAGCTTCCCATCAATTTTACATCTCCTTCCTGCTTTTGTCTTTTCCTCTGGTATTTTTCTCTCTTCTCTCCAGTCTTTCTTTCCCATTCCGTAAGGAGAACATCTTTTTCACTTTCCCCTTATTATTATTTATTAAAAGAATTACAAAGAAACAAGAGAACAGTCAGGTAGCTTGCTTGGCTTCTCCCCAGGCCTGGAATAATAATAATAAAAAAAAAACATTACTGTTCAGCTGTTTTGAAAGAGTAAAAAGGGGAATTTTGGTGATGACTAGAGCCATAGGCCCATTTTGCAAAATAATGGGCAGAATCAAAAGCATGTGTCAGAGATAGAACATCATTCATTTCCATCTCGAACTCCAGGCTGTATGAATTTTATCGATAGGAAATTTTTAAAATTAAAATCAGTATAATAACTCTATTTCAACATCAGTTATTATTACTGCTGTTCTTATGTTCACAATTACTCAGTCAACCATCATTGTGGCAATAATAGTATACTATCTATATAAATAAAAATGTAAAACAGTTTGTATGAAGCAGCTGATCTCAAAAACTACTGCACCGATTTACCTCAAATTTTGACACAATATTCCCAAGGACTTCCGATAATAGAATATGTACTCATTTTGTGCCTAGCACACATGTGTCATGTGCAAGGTACACAAATGTAAAATGTACCCACTGATCAGGTTTTCACATCCCTGTAGCCCCGCCCATCAGGCTGCTTTTTAACTGTCATTGTTGGAAGAGGCCTCATATGGAGGCCCCTTAGGGCCAAAAGAAGGCACTGAGATAGCAAACTCCCAGGTGGCAGAGAGAGAGAGAGAGGGGGGGGAGGGAGGGAGGGAGGGAGGGAGGGAGGGAGAGAGAGAGAGAGAGAGAGAGAGAGAAATACAGTTTAATAAAAGAGGGACTAGGGGAGACATGATAGCAGCCTTCCAATATCTCAGGGGTTGCCCCAAAGAAGAGGGAGTCAAGCTATTCTCCAAAGCACCTGAGGGCAGAACAAGAAGCAATGGGAGGAAACTAATCAAGGAGAGAAGCAACCTAGAACTGAGGAGGAATTTCCTGACAGTTAGAACAATTAACCAGTGGAATAGCTTGCCTCCAGAAGTTGTGAATGCCCCAACACTGCAAGTCTTTAAGAAGATGTTGGATAGCCATTTGTCTGAAATGGTATAGGGCTTCCTGCCTAGGCAGGGAGTTGGACTAGATGACCTCCAAGGTCCCTTCCAACTCTGCTATTGTATTATTGTATTACAGTAGGTAGGTAGATAGGGGAATAGATAGAGTGAGAAATAAGGTAGGTAGGTAGGTAGGTGGGTGGGTGGGTGGGTGGGTGGGTGGGTGGATGGATGGATGGATAGATAGATAGATAGATAGATAGATAGATAGATAGATAGATAGATAGATAGATAGATAGATAGATAGATAGATAGGGAGAAATACAGTAGGTAGGTAGATAGAGGGATAGATAGAGAGGGAGAAATACAATAGGTAGGTAGGTGTATAGATAGATAGGGAGAAATACAGTAGGTAGGTAGGTAGGTAGGTAGGTAGGTAGGTAGGTAGAGGAATAGAGAGAGAGGGAGAAATACAGTAGGTAGGTAGGTAGAGGGATAGATAGAAAGGGAGAAATACGGTAGGTAGGTAGGTAGGTAGGTAGGTAGGTAGGTAGGTAGAGGGATAGATAGAGAGGGAGAAATACAGTATGTAGGTAGGTTGGCGGTTATACGGTGGTTGTATGTATGTGTGCAGGTGTAGATCTACACACAGATTGGTTGGCCATTTAACCAGACTGGGCCACAGCAACGCATGGCCGGGTATAGCTAGTATGAAATGAAACTTTTTAAAAAAATCTATGGTACCACTCAGCATAATGGCAGTGCTGGCTAAGGAGAGTTGTAATCCAAGCAACAGCAGGTTATAGAAGCAACCATCCCATAGACTTCTATGGTGACTCTATGTACCCACAGTCTACCAATAAGCGAATTGGTGATAAAGAGACACAGTAAGAATTTATGTCTTAGATATTGACATTCTTTGGGAGTCTCTTGTACACGCTGGGGACTCATTCTTGTTTAGTGCACCAAGATGTTCAATTAAATATTACTGGATGGCACATGCAGTAATATTTTTTTCCTCTTCCCCAGACCATTAGAAAAGGAGACGAAACTTCTCCTTAGTTGTTCCAGTGTAGTGTTTTCCATCTTCTCCCAAAAAAAGTCTTGGTGTATGAACATTCTGTAACAGGGGTCCCCAACTCCCGGTCATGGACTGACAGTGGGCCGTGGCCAGTGGTGGGATTCAAATAATTTAACAACCGGTTCTCTGCCCTAATGATTTCTTTCAACAACCAGTTCACCAAACGGCTCAGAAAGTTAACAACCGGTTTTCCGGAAGTGGTGCGAACTGGCTGAATCCCACCACTGGCTGCGGCATGCCAGCAACCAAGCTGCACAAGCAAAGTCCCATCCGCGGGATGCAGGCAGCATGCAAAAACCATATGCCCTCCAGTCTGCAGGGAAACCTTTCTTCATGGAATTAGTCTCTGGTGTCCGGAAGGTTGCTGCTCTGCACCATTCATGATCTGGATGATGCGCTGCTATTGGTGAAAAAGCAGTGGGCATACCCCCTTCTCCTCCATTCCTTGAGTACTATTCCATTTTGGCTTGCCCTGCGACCAAAACAAGTTGCCTTGTTTCCATGAAAGCATCTGCCTAGTATGTAAGACTGCGCTATAATTCACAAAGCACTGTTCATATGTTAGGTAGGTTCCTTATATCCATTAGTATACCACTCTTCTAGAAAAGGTCCCTAGCCAGATGATTAACATGTTTTCAAAAAGCCAGTAGACCAGTTTATAAAGAAGAAAAGGGATTCAAGTTATTAAAAGGGGATTTATACAACCATGCTTTCCAATTTTTTTACTGCATTGGAGGGAAGCTGTACCAATTTGCCTGCTCTAATAGCATTTGGCATGCTGCATGGAACAGTTTCAGGTGCAGCCCATGACAGTTGCCAGCGCTGTCCATTCCCTTGCAGTGCTTAGGATATTTGGAAGCTGGATGAAAGTGATAAGGAGTTCTACCAGTTTCCTCTTCCAGCCCAAATGAAAGGGAAACAAATAAATCTATGTACTGGAACAGGGGTGTCAAACTCAAGGCCTGAGGGCTGGATCAGGCCCACAGGATGCTTAGATGTGTAAGGTGACCAGACATCCCAAATTTGGCGGGACAGACCTGCTTCTCCATTAGATATCCCGCCACCCGCCTTATCTTCAAAATGTCCCGCTTTGGGCGCTCTGTACGCGCTCAGAGGTGGGCGCCTCTGAGCGCTGGCTCAGGCGGGGAGGGCCTCGGAGGGGGGGGGCGCGGCCGCTCCGGTGTGTCACGCGCCTGCAGAGGGTGTCGGGGCACGCTCCCACCCACCCCCGCGGGGCACTCTTTAAAGGCAGCGGCGGTGACTCTCAGCGCGTGAGGGACGGCCTTCAGCCCAATGGTCAGGCGCATGGCTGCTGGGTCTGGCAGCGGCGCAAGAGGTGTCGGGCGAGCAGCGCAATGGCTCCGAGCGTGGAAGGCAAGAGTGATATGCTGGGACGCGGGGCTCGCAAGGGTCTGGCCAGCTCACCTGAGTGCCCTTCCCTGCACCGGGCAGCCCCTGGTGGGCCCCGCGTCCCAGTGTATCACTCTTGCCTTCCGCGCTCGGAGCCATCGCGCTGCTCGGCCGGCACCTCCTGCGCCGCCGCCAGACCCAGCAGCCATGCGCCAGACCCAGCAGCCGCCCCGAAGGCCGTCCCTCACGCGCTGAGAGCCGCCGGATCGGTCCGCTGCCGTTGCCTTTAAAGTGGCCCCCGCGGCGGCTGTTGGGAGTGCGCCCCTGTCCCGATGCCCTCTGTGCAGGCGTGCACATGCTCCCCCCCCATCGATGGTGTCCCGCTTTGGGATTTTGAAAATCGGTCACTTTATAGATGTGGCCTGTGGGGCCACCCTGGAAACAGCAAGGTACTGGCCCACTCGAGCTCTATTTTCGCTGGCAGAATGCTTGGGCCACTACAAGCATCCTTAACACGAGTGAGGTTGAGCTGGCCACGCCCACCTGTCCCCGCTAAGGTCAAACACAACCCTGATGTTGCCCTCAATGAAATTGAGTTTGACACCCCTGTAGTAGAATATCCTGAGCCACACAAGGAAATAGAATAAAGGTACAGGCAGAGTACTTGTAACATTGTTGGCCTGTCATTCAGGTAATTGGAAAGGTGGCCAAAGTCTCTTTTCCACATTTACCAAACTTGTCCCATTGTTTGTTGAGGTGGGGGTGGGGGTGGGGGGGCAGCCACTATGGTGCCTTTAGGACCAGTGAACTTCAACTCCCATAATTCATGAGCCAGTCATACTGGCTCAAGAATTCTGGGAGTTAAAGTCCACTCATTATAAAGGAGCCATAATTACCCACCTGTGCTTTAAAGAGATTGACTGATGGTATGTTCTCCTGCCAGCTGGCGATCCTAGGTTGTTTCAGGATTGTTGATAATTCTGAGCTGGAGATTTTTCTTACCTTTTTTATTAGATATATATGAAGTTTATGTTTGCTTGTTTTTTTTTTTCGTAATCATACCTATTGCAGTCAAAATGCACCTTTCAATGTCATAAAAACTATTCATATGGCTGCTAATATAGCTAGGTAACATTTGTTACAGATAGAAGAATTTCCTTTTACTAAAGTCCCACAGTGTTCAGTTGCATTCATTTGTATAACTAAATAGAAGATTAAAAATGTATAGTACAATGCTATGCAATTTCTTCAGACATCATCCTTATTCTATGGCAGGACTAAGTCTCTATACAGTTGCAATCTTAATGTTGTATACTATGTTAATGTTGCTACCAGTTGATTTATTGATAAATCTTTGACTATATTTTAATATAATTTCAATTATGTTTTTAAAATGGCTTTGCAGAACCCCTATATTGAAAAGCAATTTAGTATTAAAACTGTTCATCACCAATATTTTTGGAAATTAACTTTTTCATTGTTTTTATGTTTTTGCTAGTTTAACTGGATGGAATTAATTCAATTGTTTTTAAAGAGGGAAGATTTATTTAGAAAGGGTTTGAAACTAAAAAAAGCAGAATAAAAATTATATCATCAGAATGCAACGGAAAATGCAGAACAAAGGAATAAAGTGTTTGAATGATTGTTATCTCCTTTTAATGTTTGCAAAAGTAATGTATGGGAACACAATAGAGATAAACAGTGTAGAATTCAGAGGTTTTTTTTAAAAAAAATAAGTTAATTAGATCCTGTTCCCACAAAACATTAGAGACTAGGTTCAACTGATGAAACCAATTGGCAGTGTGTTGACCATAAAGCAAAGGAAGTACTTCACACAAGTATAATTAACTTAAAGAACTTGTTGCCACAGGATGTTATGATGGCCACTGGCCTAAATAGTTTCTTGAATGAAATTGAGGGGGTGGAGACCACATATAGAGTGAATGTCATTAAGAATATTTCCAGACATGGCTTGGTTGATTTTTCTTCTTTTCCTTTGTTAAATCCTGTGGGTGTTTTATTCATTAAATTGTTAAAAGGACTTTGTGAGCAATGACCAATTAGTCAATGCCCAAGGATATCAATGGGTTACAGGGCCTTCTAAAATTGAACAGCAGAAGGCCAGAAGGATGAGAGAGAAAAGAAATGACTAGAAGAACTCTTTTGAAAGCTAGACGACAGATGGGAAAGAAACTCTCATGTCTTAGGACTTTTGTGGCTTCTGTAATTCGCAGACTGTTGAGGCCAGCATGACAAATGCAAAACAAAATCTGTTTTAAACATTCACCATCTTTATCACAGCCTGGAATTAAGAAGAAACTTCGTAATTCTGAGAACAATTAGCCAGTAGAACAACTTGCCTTCGAAAGTTGTGGGTGCATCACTGGAAGTTTTTAAGAAAAGACTGGACAGCCACTTGTCTGAAATGGCATAGGCTCTCCTGCTTGAGCAAAGGGTTGGACTAGAAGACCTTCAAGGTTCCCTCCTTCAACTTCATTCTGAATTAAATTATATTCTTATGCCACTCCTTCCAAAGAAAAATTATATCATCGGAATGCAGCGGAAAATGCAGAACAAAGGAATGAAGTGTTTGAATGATTGTTATCTCCTTTTAATGTCTACTTTGCAAGAATAATGTATGGGAACACAATAGAGATAAACAGTGTAGAATTCGGAGTTTTTTTTAAAAAAATAGGTTAATTAGATCCCGTTCCCACAAAACATTAGAGACTAGGTTCTCAGGGTGGTATTCTTGGACATTTTGTCAAGCTAAACTGAAGGTGAGTGGCTGATCCAAGTTCACCAACCATGCTTGATTGTCCAACTGGAGATGAGAGGTAAAAGAAATATTCCAGAATATGCAAAAATTACATTTAAGAAAAAAAATCCTCTTAATCCATGGAAGTGTTGGGAGTTTTAATAAGAGTAACTCTTGCTAAGTATAAGATTTCAAGCCGCAGCCTAGATTATAGAAAGGAGATAAGAATTCTTTCTTCAAAATCTCGGGCGCCATGCACTGCGTTGACTCCATTCTAGATCAGTGGGCGTCCTCTGACGATTGGAGGGAACAGCTCAGGGGCATTCTGGAGAAAATCAGAAACCATGATTATAAATTGTCATAATGCCTTGGGGTATCTGATACAGTATGGCATTACTGTCTGCAGGGCATTTTGAGCAGTTGGCATGGCTTCAACCCTTGCCTGGAGTTTGAAGTCTTGGTTTACCAGGTGGTGACAGGGCCTATTGGCAACATTGCAAATATATTCACATAGAGAATTGCTAGTCATTTAAATGATGAGTACAATGGTCTTGGTGTATTGGAGAGCAGCCATAACCTCAAGGAACAGGAGGAAGAATTGCAGCAAGACAATGGTCAGACAAAAGAAACAAAGCCAACTGGGTGACTTTGGCCCAATCCCTCATTCTCAGCCTAGGAAGGAGGTAATGGCAAACCACTTCCAACAACATTGCCAAGGAAAATGCAGGGATTGTCCAAGCAGTCCCCAGGAGTCAACACTGACTTGAAGGCACACAAAAAACTCAACTCTTTATTTTAGAGTATGGCAAATGACTAGACTTATAGTAGTTCAAACATCCCGACTTGCTCTCTACACGGGGCTTCCCTTGAGGTGCACTCGAAAGCTACAGTTAGTGCAGAATGCAGCCGCGCGGGTGATTACGGGAGCCTCTAGATGCTCCCACATAACACCGATCCTGCGCGAGCTGCACTGGTTTCCTGTGGTCTTTCGGGTGCGCTTCAAGGTCTTGACGACCATCTTCAAAGTGCTCCATGGCTCGGGACCTAGTTACATGCGAGACCGTCTCCTGCCCCATACATCCCTTAGACCGATACGCTCCCACAGAGAGGGCCTTCTCCCGGTGCCGTCGGCCGGACAATGCCGGCTGGCGACACCCAGGGGAAGGGCCTTCTCTGTGGCGGGCCCTGCCCTGTGGAACGACCTACCCCCTGAACACCGTACCATCACCGATCTCCGCCTCTTCCGCCAGTGTCTAAAAACACACCTGTTTCATCAAGCCGGCCTAACATAGCCTCCGCTGTGACTAGTATTAGTTAGTTTTAAAATGGGGGGTTTTAATTGGTTTTAGCGCAGGTTTTTGTTATTTAATAGGTTTTAAATTTGTGTATATTGTATTACTTTTGTATGTTGTTTTAAATTCCTGTGCGCCGCCCTGGGTCCTTTTGGAGAAGGGCGGGATACAAATTGAATAAAATCTAAATCTAAAAAAATATCCAGTCCACCCAGGCATTCAGGGACATGGTGGTCTATGTTGAAAAAAAATCAGGCATTGGGTCGGTGTAAGCTCTTGATGGACACAGTGATCCACCCTTATAATAAAGCACTATTAGCATTGAAGGCTTTGGTTTTCCCAGTCTAGTCCATTTTGTGTACCAGTTGGACAAAGTTATGCTTGGGAAACCCAAAGATGGATGAATTGCCTCATCCATTGTCCTGTTGACTTGCATGAGTAAACCAGAAACTTTATTAACTGTTTATAATATTCAGCAGCCCAGGGGAGGAAATTGATCTATACCTGGGATGGCGAACCTATGGCACGCGTGCTCAAAGTGGCACACGAAGCCATATCACCCGGCACATGCAGCCTTGCCTCTTTGTCTTCCTGGTTTCTGGTGCACATGCCTACACAATCATCAGTTGTCCTTTGCATGCACGGCAGTGCCAAAAACTGACATGTGCATGCATGGCAGAACACAGAAGTTCGGCTTTTCCGGAGCGTGGTCCCTTCACGCGCACGGCAATGCCGAAAACCGGCCTGTGCATGCGGGCCGGACAGCTGATCGTCATGCACGCTAGAACTCAGAAGTTCTGCTTTTCCAGAGTGTGGCACTGACAAGCATGCATGCGACATTTCCGTGCACTGATCTGTGCAAACTACAGAGCTGGTATAGATTTAAATCAGAGGTTCCCAAACTTGGCAACTTTAAGACTTGTGGACTTCAACTCCCAGAATTGGGAGCAGAGCTGGCTGGAGAATTCTGGAAGTTGAAGTCCACAAGTCTTAAAGTTGCCAAGTTTGGGAACCTCTGATTTAAATGAAGGGGGATGAGGAACTGGGAGGTGATGGAATATTTCTCACCATGAGTCCCAAAGAAGCTGGACTAACTGAGATCATTTGGGGGGGGGGGGAGAACTATCAGTGGAGGACCAGATGCCACATGTAGCAAGCTTCTCTGGTGAGTGTGCTGGAATTCATCAACTGACAGGAGCCTGATAACAGATGTTAGAGCTGAGCCTTTGAAATTTGACAAAAGCATCCTTGTAGTCAATGGTTTAATGCTTTGCATGTCAATCTAGACAGAGAACTTCATTAGCTCAATATGTACTTTTGTTTAGTTAAGGCAGATATCACATTTTCCAAATACTGTTAGCCAGTAAGTTAAATCTGATATCTATGTAACAGCCCTCCCTTTCTTCTTTGTTTAATTGCTTTGCAAGTGTTAAAAAAAAAACTCTGCAGGTTATTAATATATAGCTTTGAACCACTGGTAAGCAGCTGTTTGGCTAATGTACAAGTTTAAAGCACAAGCAAATGGGACAGACCCATTTAAAAAATAGGAGGAATTATTGTGGCTTGGTTGTCAACCACACTTTCATTGAAATCTTTACAAAACACCTCAGGTAGGACGCCTATTTTGCAAAACAGAAGAATCACATTTGCATGGTCAGGTAGAGATGGAAAAATTCCAGATACAATTGGACAATCCTACAGCCAAACAATGAAGCAGATAATTGGAAGGTGCAGTGGTGGGTTTCAAATCCCGTTCCAACCAATACCGTTGGAATGGGGCTGGTGGCGTCCTCATGGATGTGTGCAGCACGCACGCACACACACGTCTTAGTGCCTCCGTGACGCTCCAGCTGCTCCATGGAGCGTCGCACAGGTGCTGTATGCGCCATGCACCTGCACGGGAGCGCAAACACCTTTAAACACTGGTAAGGAGCGTGGGCGGGCAGATGGGCCCTCTGGAGCACTTTACCGGAATGGTATTCGGTGCTCCGGGTTGGCTCCGGTACGCCTGTACTGGGGCGTACCGTCTGCAGCCCACTACTGAAGGTGATTGAACAAGGGAACTCCTATCACATGTCATACATGAATAATGTATGGAGAATACATATTGGTGCCAATAACCTGTTTCTTTTGGACAAAGATATACTGTATATGTCATTCCTTGTGTAGTAAGAATTTGGATGGGACAATTCTGGGCAAGCTGCCATCTCTTAATCGGACATACTTCCCAGGGGTGCAAGACAAAAGGCATAGTAGATAAATGCGTAGAGGAAAGCTGTTGGAAGACTTAAGCTGGAATAGCTAAATATTCATATATTTCCTTGAGGCTACCTTTGATTACTAATCAGAAGCAAAGGATGAAATTTCCTTCCAGTCAATATGGAGTAAACGAATAGGAAGTTTATTTCTTAATTAATTTAATTCATATGCCACCCATCTCATATAATTCAATCGAGCTGAATTTTAAGGAATACAGTTGATGTTTGTAGAGGTTCTCAATCATCCAGGTCATGGTTGTTCCAAAGACAATACAGTTGATGGGAAAAATATCCCCTGATTCAAGCTGAGATAGCATCCTAATTCAAAGTTAGCCCACGAGGAACACCTGGGTAGCTCAGGGTGACAAGAAAACGCATAACGTTGCATTGGCCACCTGATACCCTCACCTTACTTTCCTCAATAGTAGATCTGACCCTGACTTTAGAAGATACGTAATGACTATTTCCTTAAAAGTGAAGGCAGATAACCAGATAAGCTATCCACTGTCCTGAAGACAATACCAGGTCTTCAACTTATGACCATTCTTTAGTGACCATTTGAAGTTAAAACCGTGCTGAAAAAACGAACTTTTTTGACCATGCACTTAGGGCCATTACAACGTCCCAATAGTCACACGATCAAAATTCAGGCACTTGAAATCAGGCATATATTTATATATTGATAGTTGAAGTGCCATGGATCATGTGATGGCCATTTGGAACCTTCGCAGCCACTATTCAACCAGCCAAATCTGGAAAAACTGGATTTGCTTAATGACCACATGATGCACTTAGAAATGGTGAAGATTTATTTAATGACTTTTCATAAAATCACTTAACATCCATCTTACTTAGTGAAAGGTCTTCCGGCCCCAATGATGATCATAAATTGAGCACTACCTGTGATCTATTACAGGGGTCTCCAACCTTTGCAACTTTAAGTCTGAAGGACTTCAGCTTCCAGAATTCTGGCTGGAGAATTCTGGGAGCTGAAGTCCTTCAGACTTAAAGTTGCAAAGGTTGGAGACCCCTGATCTATTAAATGCCTTTCTTTTTCCAATCTTTTCAAGTTGAAATAGCCATTTGAGGATTGCATAGTTCCCTTCCTGTCCAGCAAAGCAACAGGTCTTTTTGCCATAATACCATTTTCTTCAATCCATACTGGAATAGCACTTCATGCTTCTGGTGCTGAGTTATCACCTCCTGGAAAAGTAACATTTAAATAAAAGTTAACTTTTAAAATGCACACCGCTTACATGCTGATGAAAAATGTGAAAGCAGACTCAAATATAAGAATTGGAATATACAGGAGGTTGTGGGTTCGATCCTAGGTAGAGGCAGATGTAGGGTCTCCTGCTTGGGCAGGGAGTTGGACTAGATGACCTGCAAGGTCCCTTCCAATTCTGTTAATCTGTTAAATCACTGCAAAAATCAGCATGAGCTTATGTCTGGCCGGAGAAAGGCAGGGCAAAGAGCATTAAGTATGTGTTGAAAAAGGAGCAGATCTCTTTCCACCTCCTTGAAGTGGTTCAAAGTGATCCTGGCATGATTGACAACCGGAATCCAAACTTCTTTTCCTTTGAAGGTCATGGTCCATTTTCTCAAAATGTAGAAAGGAGGAGAACTTGGGTGTCAGGCACTCCTGTCTGTTTTAAAACACCCCCTATGATGCTGAATCTTGCCATCTGCCAACCACATTCCCAGACAGGGCAGGTAAAATGGGTGGCATTTCCTTTGTGCACTTTCACACGCAGAGAAACATCAAGGAAGACTTCTATTTCTAGGCTGATGGCCATTTGGTGCTGAGGAGGTCACAGAGGCAATGAATTCATTATAGGTTATTTGCTGGGCTGCCATCATTATGTGGCACCATTAGGTCTCCTTTAATGAAAAGAAGGACTAGGGGAGACATGATAGCAGTGTTCCAATATCTCAGGGGTTGCCCCAAAGAAGAGGGAGTCAAACTATTCTCCAAAGCACCTGAGGGCAGAACAAGAAGCAATGGGTGGAAACTAATCAAGGAGAGAAGCAACTTAGAACTGAGGAGAAGTTTCCTGACAGTTAGAACAATTAATCAGTGGAACAATTTGCTTCCAGAAGTTGTGAATGCCCCAACACTGCAAGTCTTTAAGAAGATGTTGGATAGCCATTTGTCTGAAATGGTATAGGGCTTCCTGCCTAAGCAGGTGGTTGGACTAGAAGACCTCCAAGATCCCTTCCAACACTGTTGTTCTATTCTATTCTATTCTATTCTATTCTATTCTACTCTACTCTACTCTACTCTACTCTACTCTACTCTACTCTACTCTACTCTATTCATTAAATCATTAAGTTGAGGAGTTGATTGATTGAGGTAGCCCACGTGATTATTTTTGATTGGTGCTATTTTAATTTTGTTCTGCAGATTGCCCTCAACTTACAACACTTCATTTAGTGATCGTTCAAAATGACATCATCACTGAAAAAAATGACTCGTGACCATTTTTCACACTTGTGACTGTTGCAGCATCCCCGTGATCAAAAATCAGACATTAGCAACTGGCTCATATTTATGGCGGCTTCCGTGTCCTGGGGTTGTGTGGTCCTTTTTTGTGACCTTCTGACAAGCAAAGTCAATGGGGAAGCCAGATTCACTTGCCATCTCAACAGCTGCAATGATTCAATTGACAGCTGTGGCAAGAAAGTTTATAAAATGGGGCAGAACTCACATAACGTGCTTATAAATGTTGGGCTCAATTGTGGTCGTAAGTCGAGGACTACCTGTATTACCAAAGCAACATTCTTACCATCTTCAAAGCGCTCCATGGCTCGGGGCCTAGTTATATGCGAGACTGTCTTCTGCCCCATACATCCCTTCGTCCGATCCACTCCCACAGAGAGGGCCTTCTCAGGGTGCCGTCGGCCGGGCAATGCCGGTTGGCGACACCCAGGGAAAGGGCCTTCTCTGTGGCGGGCCCTACCCTCTGGAACGACTTACCCTCCGAACTACGTACCATCTCAGACCTCCGCCTCTTCCGCCAGTGTCTTAAGACACACCTTTTCCATCAAGCCGGCCTAACATAACCTCCCGTTTTGACCGTTTTTTAGATAGTTTTAATTTGGGGGATTTTATACAATTTTAGCACAGGGTATATTTAATAGTTTTTTAAAATTTTGTACCTTTTGTTATATTTGTTATGTTTTAAATTTCCTGTGCGCCGCCCTGGGTCCTTTTGGAGAAGATGCGGGGTATAAATCTGAATAAATCTAAAAATCTAAACATTGTTCATAAGAGCTTTTTCACTTGGAGAATCAGTGCTGGGTTTTTTTGATGAGTACCTTGAAGATAATCCTTCATCTATTTCAGTAAGTTATCAAAGACTGGTAGTGGTTAATGTATTTCTAATCAAAGGATTACATCAAATGCTTTGTTAAAATAGAGGATGAGTCACTGACGCGTTCTGCAAGTGATTGATGGGCCTTCTTCACAAGAATGACTCAGGAATGCATTAGGAAGAGCAAAATAACTAGAAGGAACTTGTAATTCTAATTATTCTAATGTATCATTCTGATAAATTGTCTTATTAAATAAGTCATATTGGCTATTTTGTCTCTCTGTCTGAAAATATCCCATCTGTGGGTTTTTCCTCACAGCTGCCTCAGTCTGCACTGCTGGGATTCTTGAGTTGGCAGAAAAAAAATAGGCTGGCATAATTTGCATTGCACTAATGGCTCAGTTATGAGGCTTGGGAGTAACCTTTTGGAAACAGTTTTTAATAATATTTTAATCGCTGTAGTTTTTACTGGTTTAATATTTCACAGTCCCCAACTTACAATGATTTCTTTAGTAGCCATTTGAAGTTACAATGGCACTGAAAAGTGAGTTATGACCGTTTTCCGCACTTCCGACCACTTCTACAGTCACATGATCAAGAGACTCTCAAGAGTTGCTCTTCTCTGCATTCTTTCTAGAGTCTCCACATCTTTTCTACATCGTGGAGACCAAAACTGGATGCAGTATTCCAAGTGTGGCCTTACCAAGGCATTATAAAGTGATATTAACACTTCACGTGATCTTGATTCTATCCCTCTGTTTATGCAGCCTAGAACTGTGTCGGCTTTTTTGGCAGCTGCTGCACACTGCTGGCTCATATTTAAATGGTTGTCCACTAGGACTCCAAGTTCCCTTTCACAGTTACTGCTATTGAGCAAGGTACAACCTATACTGTACCTATGCATTTCATTTTTGTTGCCTAAATGTAGAACCTTACTCTTTTCGCCATTGAATTTCATTTTATTAGATAGTGCCCAATGTTCAAGTTTGTCAAGATCCTTCTGTATCTTAAGCCTATCTTCTGGAGTGTTGGCTTTTCCAACACCACAAGCCAAAGGCATCCATTCTTCAGTGCTCAATCTTCCTTATGGTCTAATTTTCACAGCCATAGATTATTACTGGGAAAACTATAGTTTTAATTCTACAGAGCTTTGTTGGCAAGGCAACATCTCTTTTTAATATGCTGTCTAGGTTTGCCATAGCTTGACATTCATAGAGGATTACAAAAAGCGATAGAGCAGAGAAAAACCATAAATCTCTACATGGGGCTCCCCTTGAGGTGCATCCGGAGGCTCCAACTAGTGCAGAATGCAGCCGCTTGGGGGATTTTGGGAGTTTCACGTTACTCCCACGTAACACCTCTCCTGTGCGAGCTGCACTGGCTGCTTGTGGCCTTCCGGGTGCGCTTCAAGGTGTTAGTAACCATCTTCAAAGCGCTCCATGGCATGGGACCTGGTTACCTGCGTGACCGCCTCCTACCACACACCTCCCTTCGACCTGTCCGCTCCCACAGGGAGGGCCTCCTCAGGGTACTGTCCGCCGGTCAATGCCGGCTAGCGACCCCCAGGGGGAGAGCCTTCTCTGTGGGAGGTCCAGCCCTCTGGAATGACTTGCCCCCTGATCTTCGCACCACCACCGACCTACGCCTCTTCCGCCGGGGGCTAAAAACGCATCTCTTTCATCTGGCTGGGCTGGCATAGATTTAATGATCTAATTTAATTTTAACTTGGGATTTTAAACTGTCTTAAGTGATTTTTAGCACAGATCTGTAATTTAATCTTATTTTATCCTGTTGTATTTATATTATTGTGATTTTTTACTTCTTCTGTGCACCGCCCTGAGTCCCACCAGGGAGATAGGGCAGTATAAAAATGCGATCAATAAATAAATAAATAAAATAAATAAATATGGAACTTATATCATCACACTGTTTTTTCTATCTTTATTTTCCTACTTAGATGTCAACTTTCCTCAAGGGGAGAGAAGGAAGAAAGAAGAAATGAGAGGAAGGAGGGAAGGGATAGAAAGAGAAGGAGAGACGGTAGGAGGAGGAGGAGGAAGAGAGGAGTAGGGGAGAGGCAAGGGAAGAAGGCAAGGGAAGAAAGGAGAGGAGGAAGGAAGAAAGTAGAGAAAGGAGGGAGGGTGTGGAAAAAAAGAAAAAATAGGGTGGTGATAATACAAAATAAGTGTATGGGATGGTAAGCAAAACAGTCCAGAATGCATATTTTAACCTTTTATATGGAAAAACAAATACGTAAAAGTGATAAAGATAAATAAGAATAATAACTGTGTGAATGTATACCTATAACTATATATAAGAGAATAAAAATAAAAACTTTTTTTTTAAAAAAGATGTCAACTTTCCTCCAAGATACTCAAGATGCCTTATATGAGAGAAATTATCTTTATTTTGATTTTCTAAGCTGCATAGACTGAAAGAGTGTAAGACTCCCTTTCTTCAGTTTTTTTTCTTAAAAGCTGCACTTTTTGACTGTGCTGGATAAGTGAAGCAGTGGAAGGAGTGATGCTGATGGCTTAGCGAGAAATTCTGTGTTCTCCTCATACTTTCCCTGGGTAAAACATCTACAACCTCTAAATCAAATACTTATTTCCATGTTGAAAGGAAATACTTCAAAATCAGGCTGCTTTCCAAGATACATAATTTCATGGCTGGATCAAGCCAATGTTTTATGCAGTCTAGCCCTCTCTGTCTCCCGCAGTGACCTGCCAAAGGTTCTGGGAAGCTGACAAATAGGACCGGAAAATGGTGATTGCCATGAATGGCACAGAGGAATTGGATGTCCAGGATGCATCGGAACAAGTGTGATGTGCCGAATGAACAAGTTGTTGCTGTTTTCCATTGTTTCTTGTTTTTTTCACAATATGAAAAGCTGGCCTGCCATTTCTAAATGGAAAATATGCTGGCAATAAAGCCTGAGGTGATGGATTTCATGCAGACCATTCATTCATTCAGTGACTAAATTTAAACCTTACTATTTATCCAAGAGTTCAAGACATTCTTCACATCGGTCTCTCCTGTAGTTTTATCCTCACAAAAGCCACCTTGTTAAGGTGGGCTGAGAAAGAGTGACTGTCTTAAAGTTTCTCAGTCAAACTCTATGGTTGAGGGTTGGAACCTGAAACTTCTCCATCATAGTCCAACCACTGCATAAGCATAGATTTGAAGAACCACATGGACCCAACCATGCAGTCCTCTTGATACACAGCATAGAGTGGTTTATCACCGCTTTATTCTGAAATGTTTTGCAGTTTCCCAGTCTACTCCGGTCCTTTGGAGTTCCCTGGTGATCACCTGTCCATTCCAACAGGGAGTGACCCAGTAGTGGGATTCAAATTGTTTTGCTACTAGTTCTGTGTGCATGGCTTGGTATGCGTGGTGTGGCTTCGTGGGCATGGCAGGGGAAGGATACTGTAAAATCTCCATTCCCTCTCCACTCCAGGGGAAAGTTACTGCAATCCCTATTTTGTCCTGATCACCTGGGACTCAGGAGACAGAGAATAGATGGGGGCGGGGTCAGCCAGAGATGGTATTTACCAGTTCTCTGAACTACTCAAAATGTTCGCTACTGGTTCTCCAGAACTGGTCAGAACCTGCTGAATACCACCTCTGGAATGACCCCATTGAGGTTTTAAGTATAGAAAAGACAAGATTAGGTGGTGCCACTTTCTCATGAGGTAACCCAAAGCCCTCACAAACAACCTATCCAGTATTCTAGGAGAATCTCCCAAGATAGCTCTGCAGAAAGCTCAGTTAATAACTGCAATGGAATGGAGAATTGGTGAGTAGACCAACACTTTGTAATTCCTCTGAACAAGGAGAGAACATGAGTTCGCCCACAAGTACTCTGGACAGTTGTTCCTTGCAATCTTTGCAATCAAACCAGATAGCAGTCTCTGGTGAATTCAGAGAAAAGGGAATAGCCATCTTGGTTAATCCATAGTCAGTGCCTTCCTAACTGGGTTCACATACCTTTTTTTCCTAATCACTTTCAGAAATCGCTTGTTAACTGCTTTTCAGCTACTAGGAACCTTTTAATTGGCAAATTTTAAAGCACTAGATGAGTTTCTTTCAATATTCAGAGAAAGAAATTTTAAATAGAAATTTAAGGACTTAATATTTTTAGTAAACACCAAAATCTTGATTTTAGAAAATGGCAAACAGACTAAATGTTTAGATAAACTTGTAGTAATACTTTGAAACTAATTATAAGAAACCTTTTCATGGGAAAATGCTTTTGTTTTGAATTCTTTTTTTAAAAAAATAGTAAGATTTTAAAAATTGGAAACGAGAGAGAAATTCAAGGAACCAAAGATTACAGTTAAAGGATAAAAACATCTAACTTTGACTAATAATTATAGATTAAAGCAAAATATTTTAACACTGAATGTATTAAATGAAATAGTGGGCTCAAATTATTTTTAAGGGCTAAAATTGATTGAAACATAACCTATACATAAATGATGATTAGGAGGTGTTATGTAAGAGAACAAGATTACGACAAGATTGAGACCGATTTGAAAGTGGACTAAAATGATAAGACTACAAGAATACTACGTGCCAATTTCTCCGGGTGCCATCCACTAGGCTATGCCAGCGGGCGACGCCCAGGGGAAGGGCCTTCTCTGTGGCGGGCCCAGCCCTCTGGAACGACCTTCCCCCCGAAATTAGAACAACTACGGACCTCCGCTCCTTCCGTCAAAAACTTAAAACACACTTTTTCTGCTTGGCTGGCCTAGGTTAGTCTCCCGTCTTTTAATAGGGTTTTAGGGGATTTTAGTTAATTTAAAATTGGGATTTTAGCGCAGGGATAATTTTAGTTTAATTTGTTTTTACCTATTCTATTCTATTTATGTATTTTGTACTGGTATTTTTAATTTCCCCTGTGCACCGCTCCGAGTCCCTTTGGGGAGAGGACGCGGTCTACAAATAAAATTATGATGATGATGATGATGATGATGATGATGATGATGATGATGATGATGATGATAGGTCATAAATCACAGTCTAGAAACCACAATGACATGGTTTGTCAAAGTGTGCTGACTAAGCTGTACGTAGTCACAATTCATCACTTATTTAAAAAAAACAACAGTGTCAGGTTCACCCAATACTTTAATCCAGGGGTGTTAAACTCAAGGCCTGGTGCTTAGATCTGGCCCATGGGGCTGCCCTGGAAACAGCAAAGGACTGCCCAGCGGTGCCCCGCCAGCAAAAATGGCGCTTGGGACGGCTGCGTGAAGCCCTCTCAAGCTCTGTTTTCAGTGACAGAGGTTGCAGGAAGCCCTGTTTTCACTGTCAGAGGACTTGAGCCACCACAGGTGCCCCACAGCGATGTCAAGCTGGCCATGCCCATTCTGCCTCCCCCGATGTCAAACACAACCATGATGCAGCCCTCAATGAAATTGAGTTTGACACCCCTGCTCCAATCCCTAACTCAACAATTTAAGTGCAATGTGTAAACTGAATCCAAAACTTGTACAGGTAGTCCTCAGTTTATGGCCTGAATGGAGCCTAAAATTTCTGTTGCTGAACGAGACATTTGTTAAGTGAGTTTTGCCCCATTTTATGACCTCTCATTTGTTAAGTGAATCACTGCAGTTGTTAAGTTAGTAACATGGTTGTTAAGTGACTCTGGCTTCTCCTCTGACTTTGCTTTTCAGAAGGTCGTAAAAGAGGATCATATGACATTGGGGAAAAGACACGGTGGCTCAGAAGGGATGCGATGGCTCAGTGGCTAAGATGCTCAGCTTGTTGTTCAGACGGTCGGCAATTTGGTGGTTCGAATCCCTAGTGCCGCGTAACCGCGTGAGCTCCCATTACTTATCCCAGCTTCTGCCAACCTAGCAGTTCAAAAGCACGTAGAAATGGAAGTAGAAAAATAGGGACCACCTTTGGTGGGAAGGTAACAGCATTCCATGCGCCTTCGGTGTTTAGTCATGCCAGCCACATGATCACAGCGACGTCTTCGGACAGCACTGGCTCTTTGGCTTTGAAACAGAGATGAGCACCGCCTCCTAGAGTCAGGAACGACTAGCACATATGTGCAAGGGGAACCTTTATGACCCTGGGGTCTGTCATAAATATGAGCCAGTTGCCAAAAATCTGAATTTGGATCACGTGGCCATGGGGATGCTGCAATGGCCATAAGTATGAAAAATGGTCATAAGTCATGTCACTTTTGCCCCCAATGCCATTGCAACTTCAAATGAACTGTTGTTGGTCAAGGGGCACCTGTAGCATGGCTCTTAACTCTTCAGACGAACTGAAAATTTCCAGAGTGTTACTTCAGTGTATCGCAAGAAAGTTCTTGTTCTTTCTTCCACGGTAAATGCATTCTAACTTTCAAGGAAAGGGTGTCGGGGTGGGTTTTTAACAAAAAGCTCCTTCTCCGGGCATTGGATCCAGATGGGTTCCTTGCCAAACAAAGTCCTTTGCAATGTGCAAGACTGTATCCTTCTGAGCACACTGCATCCATTTTCAATTTATCATGGCAAAGCTAGTGTCAGGTATTGCAAGAAAGGCAAGCCTGTCTAGTTCACGGTGGCTGGAGGAGAGAAGTTTATTTTCACAAGAAATTAAATCATGTCCATACAGGTTGTCAGGGAGCCCTTTGCCTAACTCTATTAAATACCCCTCTGTGGCCACATGATCATTATCATAAAAAGTCAAGAAGTCTGTAATGCTCTCTACATGGGGCTCTCCTTGAGATGCACCCGGAGGCTCCAGTTAGTGCAGAATGCGGCCGCGCGGGGGATCTTGGGAACCTCAAAATACTCCCATATAACACCTCTCCTGCATGATCAAAGATCCGTTTGTGTTCTGAAGAAGGCAGATATAAACACCGGGACGTTTACCAATAAAAGTGTGGAGACAATTGAGCCCTCTTAAGCAATCTTCTCCCAACAATTGAAACTAGAGGTATACTGCATATTCACATGGAGGACTCCTATTATTTATTTGGGTAACTGTTATTGATAGACCTTTGTCTAAGTTCATTTTAGACCCTAGCAACTAATAACTAGGTTGGCAAAGCAAACATGACATTAACAAAGCAACTGTGTTATCAGTAAGCCTTGAAATATGTCCGTAAGAGCTGCTTATACAAGATGCTGCTTGCATCTACCTAGCTTGTGATTAGGCAATCATAACCCTTGCACTCTTCCTGTCTCCTGGAATTCATGACCGACAGGTGTTCAGATATAGACCTCATCTTACTTGCCCATGCGATAGTAACACATTAGGTCAATATTTCTCCCATAGAAGGTTCCACTCAGCTCCAAAGTTCATTTTTCTCAAAGCACTCAAATCAGTTTTTATCTGAGATAACAACTGTCCAGAATTTGTTAGAAGAAAATAAGTAATGTTGCTCAAAGAATATCAACAAGAAATACTTACCATACAAATAAGCCACAAGCTCTGGCACTGCAAAAGAGCTATGGAATTGCAGACTACTTTATTATTAAAGGTATTCATTAATTGTTCCCTCTGCATTTGTAAGGTGGTGGGCATAAGAAACCAAAAGGAACTTACCTTAACTCCTGTGGTCATAGTTAATATAATGAAATACGTGGCAAAACAGGTTCATTCCTACATGAACTATAGATGTCAAAAGTCTGACTGCAGAACATTGCTTATTAGATTTTTATCAGCCTTTATTACCGTGTATCCCCCAAAATAAGACAGGGTCTTATTTTCTTTTGACCCCGGAAATAAACGCTTGGTCTTATTTTCAGAGAGGTCTTATTATTTTTGAGGTGCAAGAGGCCCCTTAATATCTGCCCGTGCCTACGGATCAGCTGATCTTGAGAGGGCCGGAAGCTCTGTCTCTGGCACACTCTTGCCAGCTCTAGCATTGCTGGGCCTGCCACTCTTTTTGCGGCCGCCACTAAGAGAAGGGGTGCAGTAGCTAGGTGCAGTAGCGGGTGCAGCCTCTGTGAGGCCATTCCGCGTGGATGGCAGGTGCATATGGGGCATTTGAGGCATGTTCCTCCCTTCCCCCCAGGAAATGGCGAGGACTAGCTGCACATGAATTTAAATATTTTAGGGGATGGCTTATTTTCAGGGGCTTACTTTACCGTATGTGCTCAAAAGCCCAATTGGGCTTATTATCTGAGGAGGTCTTATTTTCGGGGAAACAGGGTACTTTACAAGTAACTCATGGGAGCAAACATAGATAATACTCCTTTTTCTTCCTATTTTCCCCACAGCAACCACCTTGTGAGGTGGGTTGGGCTGCAAGAAAGTAAAGTCATCTGGCTGGCTTTCAGGCCTAAGGCAGGACTGGAACTCTCAATCTTCTGGTTTCTAGACCAACACCTTCAACACTATTCAGATAAGTACTTTTATTGAAGGCTGAAAATCTTTTGTTGACTTTTTCCCCCCGCTGAAAATGGGGTAAAAGCTAAAGGAATTTGCTAATTAAAAAGGCTTGAATATGGGAAGAAGGGGATTACGATGTAACTTTAAAGAGGGGGAGAGGTTATAAATTAATTTGCAATTAATGTAAAAAAAGGATTGGAAGTGGCTAAAACATATGAAGAACGGTTGCAGGAACTGGGTATGTCTAGTTTGATGAAGAGAAGGACTAGGGGAGACATGATAGCAGTGTTCCAATATCTCAGGGGCTGCCACAAAGAAGAGGGAGTCAAACTATTCTCCAAGGCACCTGGGGGCAGGACAAGAAGCAATGGGTGGAAACTAATCAAGGAGAGAAGCAACTTAGAACTAAGGAGAAATTTCCTGACAGTTAGATCAATTAACCTCTGGAACAGCTTGCCTCCAGAAGTTGTGAATGCCCCAACCCTGGAAGTCTTTAAAAAGATGTTAGATAGCCTTTTGTCTGAAATGGTATAAGGTTCCTGCCCACGCAGGGGGTTGGACTAGAAGACCTACAAGGTCCCTTCCAACTCTGCTATTGTATTGTATTGTATTGACTTCTTTATATACTTTTTCTTCTGTCTGTACACTTCATCTTCCTTTATATCGTTTCATGTATGTCTTTTACTTCTGTGAAAGTCTTTAATTAAAGTAATAAAAAATAAAAATGGATTCATCACGATGTGTGTCCTATAGTTTTCTGTGTTATCAGGCTGAGTTTGTATTCAGCTCTACTAAATAAAGCAAAACTAAAATCTCAGTGAACACGCGCAGTTTGTCAAAGAACCAAAAATTCAGGACACACTACCAGAGATATTGTGAAATGCAGGATCTAAATATGCTACATACAATGTCATTCATGAAAGCGGAACGGTCTCCTCTGCCTAATGGCATTAGGACTGTATCTGGAATTTAAACTAATGTGAGATAGAGACTTCTTTTTCTTCATAGATGTGATTTGGAAAAGCCTTAATTCATTTTAATTTGGATCACAACCCCAACAGGAAGGCAGGAATTAATCTTCGCCCTCTATTTTATCTTAATGCAAAGCTGGCTGGAGAATTCTGGGAGCTGAAGTCCTTCAGACTTAAAGTTGCAAAGGTTGGAGTCCCCTGCTCTAATCCTTCAAGTGGACAATACTTCTGTCTTCAGTCATGCTCCAACTTGCACCTAAAATGGGATAAACATGCCCTGATGACATTTTTTTTGCATCCCTGTGTTTCCTTTATCTTACCTGGAACTATGAGTAAGTCGGTCTTACATCATCTTTCACTAAACCAGTGCTAATGGGCGTGCATAAGAGCACAAATGTGGCTACCGTCTCTGTCTTCCTGTCCCCGCTTATTCATATCCATTTCTTGTATTCATAATCATGTTTATACTGATATCCGCTATCTTATACATGCTTGACAAAATAAAGAAATTAAATTAAAATATGTTAAACCCCACCTCCACACACACCCCAAAAACAAAAAAACAATCAAGGAGATTACCAACCTAGAAATTGGTAGAGAAACTCCCTGGCAGTTAGAACAATTAATCAGTGGAATGACTTGCCTCCAGAAATTGTGGAGGCAACATCGGAGATTTGTAGGAAGAGGTCAGACAGCCATTTTTCATTGTTTTTATTCCAATAAAACAGCAGAACTCATGTTAGGACTCATCGGTTCCATCAAGCCGGCTTGGCCTAATTTATGCTTCTCACCCCAGTCTGTAATTTAAATTGTTTTATTTGGTTTTTAATGGGTTACAGTTCTTAACGTTTATAAATTTGTACAGGGTTATTTAATTTGATTTTAATTTTGTATGTATTGTCATGTTTTTAGAAGTTTTAATTTTTCCTGTACACTGCCCCGAGTCCAGAAATTCAATAAAATGAAAAATGAAATGAAATGAAATGTGGCTGCTTTTAAGTGGTAAAAGAAAACAGAAATTTGCATAGATTTCATATACCAAAGGTAGGTAGCTAAGTTCTTTTGAGTCTGCCTTCCCTCGCCTCTAGTATGTGATCAGCTGCCCTTCTTTGTATGACCTCCCAGAAACTGGCCACACTGGTTTGGCACAATTTGAGGTGATAGTAATAAAAAAAAATTCAATTAGAACAAGTGCATTAAGTCTCTGCTAGTCTTGATCACCCTTAAAAAAACACCCCCACCCAGAACTAAAAAAGATGTCTTCCTCCCTCCACAATATTACCACAACTTAGGAAAGTCCACTTCTGATGCAGAAGATGGCATTGGGCAGCTACTACTCAGCACTTAGTTGATTAATGTATGTCATCTCACAGGGCTTCTTCTTGTCGCCGTGCTGTCCAAGATCTAGGTGAAATTACTCAAGGCAAAGGCGAGATGGGTGGCAAATAAATTGGCTAAATAAATACTGCTTTGAAATAGTGCACCATCAGTATGCTGATAACATTCACCTCTGCTGTTCCTTGAATGATGCAGTCACTATCCTTGAAAGCTGCCCAAGTTTGATAATGGACTGGATCAGAGAGAACAAGATGAAATAAATCCAGATAAAATAGAAAGGGAATTCCAAGAAAGATTTGATCTATTTTGCACTAAATTGCACTCTCTGTGAAAGTAGATGTGCTTTTAGCCACCACTGGATTCATAGCAGTTCATTGGGAATAGTTGCTACTTAAGACTCTACTGTAGAAAACAGCCCTCAAACTTCACTTAATTGATAATATGCAGGTATTATATAAGAGACATGGTGGCACAGTGGTTAGAATGCAGTACTGCAGGCTAACTCACTGCTCAATCCAGGAGTTCAATTCTCACCCCTTAAAGGTTGATTCAACCTTCCATCCTTCCCAGGTCAGTAAAACGAGGATCCAGATTATTGGGGGCAATATGTCAACTCTGTAAGAGAGGGGTTGTAAAGGACTGTAAAGCGGTATGTAAGTATATAAACTATTGATATTATGTCTGCAACAGTATGAGACATTTTCCGAGACAAAACATGATGCTTCCAAATCAACAGAAAACTATTTGCAAAAGGGAGAAAAAATAAGAGCCCATGTTTTCTTATTATTGAACTTTTAAAATTTATCCTTGGTGTGGCCTATGAAAAGGTGTGTTCATCAGGAGTACAGGAGAGTGAGAACAGAACAGTACTGACGATGCAAACAGAGGCACTTGTGTGTATAACTTCAGGTCAGAAGGTGAAGCTTACTGTGCAGGAGCCAAATTGCTGGCCAAGGCATAGGAGGGAGGGGAAGTGGCTCCCTCCCCTGAATCAGCTGAAGGGCCTCGGATTTTATGTAGATCATCAAACTGCGGGATCGGATCCTGCCCCACACATCCTCACGGCCGATTCGCTCCCACAGAGAGGGACTTCTCCGGGTGCCGTCCACTAGACTTTGTCAGCGGGCGGCGCCCAGGGGAAGGGCCTTCTCTGTGGCGGGCCCAACCCTCTGGAACGACCTTCCCCCCAACATCAGAACAACTACGGACCTCCGCTCCTTCCGTCAAAAACTCAAAACATACTTTTTCTGCTTGGCCGGCCTAGGTTAGTCTCTACCTTAGGGTGTAGGGAATTTTAGTGTGGTAATTTGGGGATTTTAGCGCAGGGACAATGTTAATTTAATTCGTTTTTATTCATTGTATTTATCTTATGTATGTATGTTTATAGTATTTTAAATTCTTGCCCTGTGCACCGCTCCGAGTCCCCTTGGGAAGAGGATGCGGTATATAAAATAAATTTATTATTATTATTATTATTATTTAGATGGCAAAAAATGGGCAGACATTAAAGTTGCTTTTCTGTCTCTCCCACAATAGGCCATGTTGACAGGAATGGTACACATCCCCTTACATGAAGGGCAATCAGATTAGGAAAGCTTCTGCTTCTTAGCATTCCACTTAATTTGAGGTAAAGATCATTTAAATAAAAGGATGGAAATATGAAAAAGATGGGGAAAAGGGATATGAGGATTTAGCAGCTTTCTGGCAGAAATGAGAGTTGGGTTAGGTAGGGGTGGGCTTCAAAAATTTTAGCAAGGAGTTCTCTGCCCAGTTGCTGGGTGTGTGTGGCCATGGTGGGCGTGGTCTAGTCAGCCTTCTGTACTGGGGGGGGGGGGATTTTTGCTCTCCCTGGTCTCCGGAGGATTTCATTGAGCCGCCAGGAGGGCAAAAACGGCCTCCCCAGGCTCCGTTTCCAGCCTTTCTGAACTTCCAGTAGGCCTGTTTTTTTGCCGTCCCCGAGCCTCCGTGCATGGCCTGCCATGTGGGGACTCCTGGGAGGTGCAGGATGGGCGGGGCCAGCCAGGAGTGAGATTTGGGGGTTGTCTCTGCACAGAATCTTAGCTAGAGGTTCTCCTGAACCCCTGTGAATCTCCAGCAGGCCACCCCTGGGGTTATAGGGTTAGGGCAGAGGATTTTGAGCGAGATTTCCCCACAAGGGTCTTTGTAAGCAGGAGGCAGGTATAAAAAAAGAAGGAAGGGCAGTCATCTGAAAGAACTTCAGAGCTCTGGGCCACTTTCAGATGCAGAGCTGAAGAAGGAACAGTGACAAGCAGGAATGCATCAAGAGATGAAGGCAGATGTTTATGTTAACCATGGTCAAACACATCTCAATAATGTCTTCCATGGCATTGCCTTCATCTCATCTTCAACTGAGGCCACTCTTCCCTGGTTCTCAGCTTTGAATAGAGCCAGTTTGGTCTAGTGGTTAAGGCATCACACTCGGAACTAATAGACCATGAGTTCTACTCCTGCCTAGAAAGGACTAAAAAGACAACCAGCTAGGTGAGGGGTCTCCAACCTTGGCAACTTTAAGCCTGGAGGACATCTGCCAGGCTTAAAGTTGCCAAGGTTGGAGACCCCTGACCTAGGTGACCTCAGAACAGTTACTCTCTCTCAGCCCACTCCACCTCGCTGGGTTTTGTTGTAAGGAAAATAGGAGTATTAGGCATGTTCACCACTTTGAGTTATTTACAAAAATAAAAAATGGGATACAAATAAATAAAATGCATAGTATCACTTGGGTAAAACAGTAGCTGATTACTTTGCTTTCCCAGTGGCTGCTATCCCTTTACCAAGGTTTCATGTCTCCATGGGCATTTTGGCTTGGCCTGCAGAAGAGACCAGATATCCAGAAGATTTTTGTTTAATGTCTGACACTTTTTGAAAGCCTTGCCAAGTCTTACACAGGTTCCTTGTAAACATGGATTTAGTGCTGGACCTCTATTCAAAACAGCATTAGTGTTTTCTCCTGTACAGCACAGAAGGTTGATTTAAACCAGGAAAGAGAGTCAGATTCCGCCATGTTGCTGCTTCTGTCAACATGGGATTTCAGAGAGGCCTACTTCTGTCTTTATTTGGACGGGGCATTTTATTTGGACAGTCCCATCCTACTCTAGCCCAAGGCACTGAAAACCTGGCTATCCCCTCAGGCATTAGGCCAGGAGGTTAAACAAACTCTGCTGGATATTGTCATTTTAATTGCAAGTTGGAATTTTCTTTTTGAGACACTAGACATTTATTATTAGGAATATTCTAATTGTTGGTTTTAACGTTATACATGCTGCCCAGAGACACTGCTGTGAGAGAGGAGATCAAGTATATTGTTTAAATAAATAAATGTTAGGGAAACTGGTTGATCTGTCCTCACCCCCAAATAGACCATATTAATGACAAAAATGAAGCAGGGAACCCACTAATCCCTTTCCTTGTCTCATATTAAAGTGGAGAGCACCATACAACAATCTGCAATGTACTACAACTAGTACAGATAGTCCTCCTGCTATGACCACAATTGAGCCCAAAACGTATGTTGCCAAGTGACTTTGCTCCATTTTACGACTTTTCTTGCCACAGTTGTTAAGTGAATCATTGCATTTGTTAAGTTAGTAGCATGGTTGTTAAGTAAATCTGGCTTCTCCATTGACTTTGCTTGTCAGAAGATGGGAAAAGGGGATCATATAACATCTGGGACACTGCAACCGTTATAAATATGAACCAGTTGCCCAGCATCTGAATATTGATCGTGTGACTATGGCAGGGCTGAAATGGCCATGCAAAAAGAAGTCATAAGTCACTTTTTTTAGTGCCCTTTGAACGGTGACTAAATGAACTGTTGTAAGTCGAGGACTTACCTGTACCGTGTCTTTCAAACACGACCACTTTAAGATGTATGAACTTCGACTCCCAAAATTCACCAGCCAGCAATGCTGGATTATAGGATTCTGTCCAGTAGTGGGTTCCAGATCCGGTCGCAACCTGTATGCTGTGACAGTGGTGGGCATGCTCATTGGGCATGCACGCTGCGCACACATGCGCATGCCACCGCTTAGCAACACTCAGCTGCTCAGTGGAGGTCGCACAGGCCCCGCATGCTACGCGCGCATGCACAATTGGCCCGTTTGCATCAAAAAGCGGTAAGGAATGTGGGCGGGTGGGTGGGCCAAACGAGCCGCCATTCTGGTATAGTGGCTGCTGCTCCCAGCTACCACAAGCATGCCCGTACCAGGCCGTACCGCCGGGAATCCACCACCGATTCTGTCGTCATGCGGCAGAAGAATTTGTGATTTGTATTTGACTGACTGACTTTTCAGTACTGAAGGAGGAGATGTCTCCTTCGGTGGCTGCGGCTGCAAACACATTGGCCAGGCAAAAGAAATGCACAGCCAGGCCCTCTGGTGAGGCATTCCTTTGGCTGAAAATCACAGCCTTCAAGGAGGAGGAGGAGGAGACAGGAATAGCTGGAATACTCACCTGCCTGTCAGAGAGTCAGCAAAGTATTCCTGGGGAACAGATTCGGGATGACGCTTGTATCCTACTCAGGCTGAGACCTGCACCCTGCCAGGAATTGCCAGCTTGAAGGCACACTTATAGAAGGGAGTGCCGAGGGCAGAAGCAGCAGCCAGAGAATGTCATATGAATTCAGTGCCCGGAGGCGATGCTCTCGCCTGCGTTGACTTTTTTTTTTTTTACAACCGGCAACATGCCTGGCGTGTGCATTCAACTGATTTTTTTTTTTTTTTGAAACTAGGCTGGGCTAGCCGGCAGCTGTAAACCACGGTTGCACCTGCAGCTTGCCTGGTGCTGCACCAACAGAGCTTTTAAGCAACATTGTCTTTAATTGCCCTTAATTGGTTTTGGCTGAAGGCGGAGATGCTCCTTTACAGCAGCTTGGGAGACAGGCACGCTGCAGGATGTTTTCCAACTTTTTTTTCCCTGTCCCATAAATCCCCAGATTCCACCCACCCACCCCTCTAACTAGGGGATTACTCCCTGTGTAGTTTCTCTACTTAGACCCCAGTCAAGGATGTTTCCAGGCTGCTAATTCTTTGCTGAATTTTGGGTTTGACATATTTCTGTGCACAGCGTAAGAGATGATAAAATGCTGGTTTATTTATATTAAATAACTGTAAAAAGCACAAAAGTCAGCTGGAGCAAATTCTTACCCAATTCAGTTTGGCAATTCCCTTGATTAAACTTAGTGGGATTTGCCTACATTTCAATGTGCATAAAAGGAGGCTATTCAGATTGGCTTTGTAATACACCTAGAAAGAAACAAACCCTCCAGACTGATCTCCTAAAAATCATGTCAGCCTTCCCCAAGATGGCACCTCTTAAATTGTTGTAACTACAGTTCCTTTAATCTCCAATCAGCAATTAATCACTTTTTTGCTCACATAGCTTCTGAGCAAGGAACTAAACATGCAGCAATATTGTGCTTACTACAGTCTCTGCAGATGACCAAAAAGCCAAATGATACATTTACTATCTCTCTCTCTATATATATACTGTTAGGCTGAATCCCTACTTTCTGATAATTATTCTTGCTAAATTATGGCCATTTTTGTCTCTCTTCCTCAGGATGTCTTCGTTAAACCTTGTGAGTAAAATACTACACTTGTTATTTTTATAATTTCAACTTATCCTCACCAGTTAAAACTCTAAACTGGGAAAGCAGTAGATACAACACAATAAGTTTGTTTGGATGTAAGGCTCAGTAAACCTAGCGATTAGGTTTAAATCATAGTTCACCCATTGTTTCTTGCACATGCTCTTGTGACTTTCACTTCATACCATCACGGACCTTCGCCTTTTTCGCCGTTCACTGAAAACACACTTCTTTCACCTAGCTGGCCTAGCTTAGAGCTTAGATTTTAGATTTTAGCTTAGACTTTAGCCTAGATTTTAGACTAGAAATAATTTAACTGTATTTGGTAGGGGATTTTAAAAGTTTTTAGTTATATTTTAGCACAGGCTAGTTAATTTAATTTCATTTTAACACTGTATTGTATTTATTGTATTGTTTTATATTTGCCTGTGAGCCGCCCTGAGTCCCTTCGGGGAGATAGGGCGGGATATAAATCCAAGTAAACTGTAAACTTACAAATCACAATGACTAGTTTCACACACAAGTCAGGAAATCCAAGATCAAACAAGCCATATTATTGGTTAGCCCAGTAGGTAAAACTTAGGATGCAGAAGTCTTAAGGATAAGCACAGCTGGAATGATGCAGTGATACTTGGTTTGGCTTGAAGTTCGGTTCCCTCCTTTCTCACATATTTTTAATTACAGAAAGAAATGCCTCCTTGAGGTTCTTAATATGCAGCATGCTTGTCTGTTTCAGTGTAAACTGTATACACTAGACAAAACAAGCACTGAACTATGTTACAGAGTGAGAATTAAGTTGCTTTGTTATGGTGTGCTTGCTAAGGCTTTGCTGAGAAAAAGGATCTCTGCAAGACACTGGCTCCCCCCCTCCAAGTGCATTTTATCTTAGCAACTTTTCAAACCTAGCATGCAGTCAGTTCAGATGTTGTGCAAATTTCCCAAATTTAGCCATTGAATTAATCCTGGTTCCATTAACAGATAAGAATCTAGATATTCCAGGCAAAATAAAGGGGCCTTGGGACTGCTAGGCTAAGCATGTTTACTCACAAGTAAATATGACCACGTCTGGGATAGTTACTCCCTACAGGGCCTGAATAGAACTACAACTTATATCCCAGTCTGCAAACAAGCATAGCAAACCAACTCCCACGTCTGACTTACTCGAGACAAAGCTGATAGCAGGTGTTCTATGGAAGACCTCGGCAGGTTTTTCCAATTGCTCAACTCCGCTTTAGGGAAGGCGGGAGGGGGGAATGCCCCCCTCCACCCAGCAAAGTTGTTCCACCAGCTCTTGCACCTGCTTGTACTACATGCAAATCCAAGAGGCCTGCTGCCTCATGTCAGGAATGAGTTACATCTCCCCTCGCCTTCCCTCAAAGCATGCAGACAAAAATGTGACAACAGCCAGCAACCTGCATTGAAGTCAGCAGATAAGAGCAGATGATTAAAGGACTTCCAGAGCAAGGAACTGGAGTTCACTTTAGCTGACAGGGGAGCTTTTGCTCAGAGCCACATGGGATTCCCCCCCTCCCCAACCTACTGAGCTCCAACACAAAACCATACCTGCCAACACCAGATTGTCCAAAGGAGACACTCACAATAAAGCATTCATCATGCACGACGCCCTGGTCGGAGTCCCCTCCAACACAGCACATGCTTCTTTGTCCCCCTATTTTTATAGACAACCAGGAGGGGAATGTGTGATGAGTGTTACCAGCTGTTTTGCTGACCACGATCCTGTATGTTTGGCAGCAATGTTTCATATACAGACATAAGGCAGGAACATTTTTTTCCATCAGACCATAGAAAACTTCATTTGTCTTGAGACTGACGTTAAAAGATAGAATGGCTTGATTGGAAACTCTACAAACAAGAAGCCACTTAGTTATGACTAAGTCCCACTGTAAGCATGAATGAACCTGTTGGATAAATTATGACTGAGTTTGCAAAGTCTAGAAAGCCTTCGCTTGGGCAGTGAGCAAGAGGGCGGGGGGGAATTCTACCAAAGAAGACTAATGATGTAGCATTTTTGTAGTGTCTCTAAGATGTTCAAAATCCATTATGCAGAGCAGAGATGGGGAACACCCTCCAGATGTTGCTGAATTATAATTCCCAGGGATAATTACTCTGGACTATCCATCTGGACTCACTGGAGAAGAGCCTAATTCTGGGAAAGACTGAGGGCAAAAGAAGAAGGGGACGTGTCAGGGTTCCAAATAGCATCCAAAAGTAAATCAGAGTCCAAGACAAAGTATTGCTCAACGTGCCAATTTATTAAGAGAGCCGTGTTGGCACCTGAATCTGAAAGCTTCTCGTTTTTTCCCATCCAGCTGAAAGTTCAAGACCTTGTCCCCACACCCACAAGTCCATCACATGGTCCAATCTTCCACTGCCATGCTGGCAGTTCCACCCATCCAGTTGCGGTCAGGTGCAGAGATGCAGAGACAAAGGATGACCTTGGCTTTCTGGAAAGAATTTTGTTATGGCTACATAGCTTCTAACTCTGTACAATCCCCCCTCCCATTTTCCCACAATAGAAAATGCATAGTAGAATAATAGAAAGTGTGGCAGGCCAAAGATCCAAAAGAAAAGATGGCTGCAGGCCTGACAGGATGACAGAGAATGAGGTGGCTGGATGGAGTCATCAAAGCAGTAGGCGTGAGCTTAAATGGACTCCAGAGGATGGTAGAGGACAGGAAGGCCTGGAGGAACATTGTCCAGGGGTTCGTGATGGGTCGGACACGACTTCATGACTAACAACAAAATCCATCTGTTCTCCTTTACATAAGACAATCAGAAGAGCCCTTCAGTCCAGATCTGACATTAAAATCAACTATAGAAAGGGAGGCCTAGATTCTTGAAGCTGATTTGAAGGCTGCAGACTAAAGCAAGCTCACAAGTCACTGGGCGATCCTAGTTTAAATGCTAAGATAATTATTTAAATGGCAGGAACAATTTCCATATTTCTATCAATTCATACACTTTAACAGATTGGTGGTAAATTTTGAAGATTGGTACCTTGCTTGGGATGGGGTGGGGGGAGGTGAGATTTCACATACAAATAATTGCTGCCATCAAGTCTTTTATAGTTCCTGTGATGTAATCTTGACTGAATTTATAATTGACTTCTTGGTTAGAGGTGAGATTTAATTTTTGTGTAAACATGAGTAGGATATGGTTTCCCAGAACTCTCTGAACTTTTCAGTAGGAAGAAAGCCTTGCTTTTCATAAATCTGGAATTAATTTGAATAACTTATTTCAAAAGAAACCCTGCAGTCTTCCCTGGAGAACAGGAAAGACACTCAACAGAAAAGAGATCTGGGCCGAAATAGTGAGAAACTTCCTCAGCCCCACCTGTTCCCAGTCCCATTACACCACAGATGTACAGTACATCCCACATTAGAAGACAATTCATTTCCCAACCCATTTGTTTCAATGAGCTAAGGTTCCCCCCCCCCCCCCCAGACATTCCTGTAACAGTTCTCAGTTTAATTCTGACATGACTCCCACTTCCACCCCTTGCAGTGGTGGGTTTCAAATTTTTTAGAACCTACTCTGTAGGTGTGGCCTTTTTTGTGAGCGTGGCTTGGCAGTCATGTGACAGGGTGGGAGTGACCACCTTTTAAAATGTGGTGAAACTCATTTAACAACGCTCTTGCTTAGCAACCAAAATTTTGGACTCAATTGTGATGATAAATTCTTTCTTTCTTTCTTTCTTTCTTTCTTTCTTTCTTTCTTTCTTTCTTTCTTTCTTTCTTTCTTTCTTTCTTTCTTTCCTTCCTTTCCTTCCCATTGGGTCATTGGCAGCGGCGGGCCAGATTTACTTCCAGGTACGCCAGTGGAACTCCCTCTCACCGGTTCTCTAAATTTCACCAACAGGCTCTCGCGCATAGGTGCGAGCCTGCAGAAACCCACCACTGACCCCTTGTAATTTTACTCCAGATTTATTAAGGAGAATCTGGCCTGCAAAAAAATAATAATCAGACAATCCCTAAATGAGAGTAAAGAGGTAGAACTATGGAAACATTCTAAGTTGTGCTGCTCTCTGTTGGGAGTGCATATTTCTGCTGCTGACCAAATCTTCCTTACTTATGTAGGAATTTGGCTGCAGTGTCTACAGGGAAGTCCTTGACTTACAAACAGTTCAATTGAAGTTACAATGGCATTGGTGGGAAAAGGGGTTTATGGCTGTTTTTCTACACTTATGAAAGTTTTATCATCCCCATGGTCAGGTGATCAAAATTCAGAAACTTGGCAACTGACTCATATTTATGACGGTTGCAGGATCCTGGGGCTACGTGATCATCTTTTGTGATCCTCTTCAGGCAAGCAAAGTCAATGGGGACACCAGATTCATCGCGTTACTAACATAGCAACTTCAGTGATTTACTTAAAACCTGTGGGTAAGAAAAGGTGCAAAATGGGGCAAAACTCACTGAATGAATGTTTCGCTTAACAACAAAAATGTTGGGCTCAATTGTGGTCATAAGTTGAGGACTACCTGTACCACGTCTCTCTTCCTTCAATGGATGGCTATTGCCCTGTACAGCCATTTTATTCTGGGGTATCAAGGGTCAAATATTTTTTTTTCATCCAGCAGTTGGTCCTATGATTGTCCTTAAATTCAATGAACTTTCCCAGAATTATATTTTCCCATTCTGTTTAAAAACTCAATGTTCCACTATTATAATAATAAATAATAAATTAATAAATTTTAATTTGTAGACCGCTCCCTCTCCCCGAGGGGACTCGGAGCGGTGCTCAGGGAAGGTAAAAAACAATAAATATACACACATAATTAAAAGCAAATTAAACATTATCCCTGTGCTAAAATTCCCAGTTAAAATTCACTAAATCCCCAGCTAAGTTTACTAAAAAACCCATAGATAGAGAGACTACCCTAGGCCGGCCAAGCAGAAAAGATATGTTTTTAGTTTTAGACGGAAGGAGCGGAGGTCCGTAGTTGTTCTAATGTCGGGGGGAAGGTCGTTCCAGAGGGCTGGGCCCGCCACAGAGAGAGCCCTTCCCCTGGGCGTCGCCCGCTGACAAAGTCTAGTGGACGGCACCCGGAGAAGTCCGTCTCTGTGGGAGCGAATCGGCCGTGTGGATGTATGAGGCAGGATCCGATCCCGCAAATTATATCACCAGGTGGGCACCCTTCCAGCATTTAACCCAGTGGTAGTCAACCTGGCCCCTACCGCCCACTAGTGGGCATTCCAGCTTTCATGGTGGGCGGTAGGGGTTTTGTCTGATACTGAAGCACTTTTCTTTTTTTTTATTTAATTGACCTCCCTACTTTATAAATCACCATTACAGGGGAACCGGTGGGTGGTTAGAAAATTTTACTACTAACAGAGATACAAAAGTGGGTGGTAGGTGTAAAAAGGTTGACTACCCCTGATCTAACCAGATGGGGTGAAGCATGTTCCACTTGATTTCACAGCTTTGACCCTATTTGGGGACACCTTTGTCCCCAAATCTTCCTCTTTTTTCCTCCTTCCTAGCATTTTTCCTACAAGCTCAGGGTCTCTTTTTCACCAGATCAATCAAATATTGATCCCTTGACTGAAACAGGAATTGATTAGCTAGCTTGTCACTAGAGCCTGGTGTTTTGGGTTGAAAGTGAGTGGCTGGCCCAAAGTCACCCAACCAGTTTTCATGCCTAAGGCAGGGCTAGAACTCCATCTCCTGGTTTCTAGCTTGGTTCCATAACCATTACTAAACTGGCTTTCAACTGCAAAACTTAGTTAAGCTTCTCTTCCTCCAAATCTTTCAGTTGCAATATATGCTTTGATCACTGGAGCATCAGAGCAACAAAGGTACCATAAGGGAGAGAGAGAACCATTTGCATTAGTGCGGAAAAAAAAAAGAGTATATGGGAAGGAGGTGTGAAGGCATTCATGTGTGCAAACATCTGAGAAAGCAAAGGAGAAGAATGGGGACAAATGAGGCATTGGTAGACTGGTCCACAAGGAATCTTGTTTCCTTGCACAGATGGGAAGGGGAAGAGTGGGTGATGACTAATCAAGGCAACTGTGGCCAAAGACAAGACTGAGCATCAGCCAAACTACAGCTATCTACACCAGAATGGTTAAAGGGGGCTTCAGGAAGTGCTGGGAGTAGCATAAGAAAGAAGCAGCTTAGGTTCTTTCCATGAAGAATGGCCTTTAGATGTTAGTGCATTGCCTGCTGTCCCAAGTAATCTTAAGTCATCACTTAAAAAGCACACACCAAAATCGTATTGTCATCACTTAAAAAGCACACACCAACATCCCTCAGACCGATACGCTCCCACAGAGAGGGGCTCCTCAGGGTGCCGTCGGCTGGACAATGCCGACTGGCGACACCCAGGGGAAGAGCCTTTTCTGTGGCGGGCCCTGCCCTTTGGAACGACCTACCCCCTGAACTCCGCACCATCTCCGACCTCCGCCTCTTCCGCAAGTGTCTGAAGACACACCTATTCCATCTAGCCGGCCTAGCGTAACCTCCATACTGATTATTAGATAGTTTTAAATTTGGGATTTTAATTCGGTTTTTAGCGCAGGGTTTATTTATTAGAATAAGTATTTTAAATTTTGATATATTTTATATATTTTGTATCTATTTTAACATCCCTGTGCGCCGCCCTGGGTCCATTTGGAGAAGGGCGGGGTATAAATTTAATAAATAAATAAAATAAAAATAATAGTATTATGGCTACATCTTTGGAAGGACTTACACTTGATCCCCCTCCCCAATGTTTTGAGAGTCAAAGGAAGCTCTATTTAAACATCTAACCTCTTCATTCTTGATTTTATCCGTTGAAGTCTGTGTTGGTCTTGTTTGGTTGCAGAGCCAAACCAGACAGCCAAGGAGGTGCAGAAGACAGACTCAATAATTCCTCTGTAGAACTGTATCAGCAACTCCTTGTGCAGTTTGAGTTTTCTGAGTTGGCACAGAAAGAACATTCTTTGTTGTGCTTTTTTGATGACGTTTTCAATGTTAAGTGTCCATTTTAAGTCTTGAGATATGATGGAACCTTGAAGGACTCTGCTGTTGATACCGTGTTATCTAGTATTGTAAGAAGTACTATAACCATGTTGCTTGTATCTTTCAATTTATATTGTTTTTAATTGTTTCCTAATACAATTTGAGAGCTTATTAGTAACTTTGATTATCACTAAGTGTATCTTTTTATTTTTGATGAATGTATTTTAACATGTACACTGAGAGCATATGCACCAAAGACAAATTCCTTGTGTGTCCAATCACAATTGGCCAATAAAGTGTTCTGTTCTGTTCTGTTCTATATTAAGGGAAGATAATGTTTCATTTTGTTTTGCTTTCTGGGATTTTTCTTCTTGAATTTTTACCCAGGTTACATCACATCATTTTGAAGGCAGGCTACTACACAATATACAACACAACAGAGAAGAACTAAGTAAATGTTTTCTTAGCTGATGATAAAACAATGAAAGGCAGGCATGATTCTTAGACGGGACTAAGAAATGAAAGGGTGTTATAGACACTACAGCGCCCTTTCCCCTGAAACACAGTTTGGGGAGATCCTGGGAAAATGTTACACTAACTTGAGATAGACAGCAGCAGACAGGGAGTCAGTCTAGCAAGATCTGAAAGCTCTCCTCACTAAGTTGGTAATGATGCCCAAAGTGCCTGTGATAAGAAGCAGTTCCCAGGTGGGAAGGTGTCAAGTCAGACACAGGGAACTATAAACCTTGCATACTCGTAAAAAAGATCAAAGGGGAAAGAGTTTATTTACAAAGGTCTGTTTCCTCCACAAAGCTTGGTGTCAAAGGAGGGAGGGAGGGAGGGAAAGGACTAAAGGTAGAAAATTGAGGAAGGGGAGAAGAGGGATAATTACTTTGCCAAATTAATAGGGAATGGGGTATTCTTTCCACTTTAAGTCTAAGACAAGGCATAGCCAAATGCAGTGATGGCTACCTTCTTCTGCTCAGGTGCCGAAAGCATGTGTGTGTGTGTGCCCACACCTATAATGCAATGCATGCACAACATCCCCTGTGTGCCCCCACCCCCCTGTGCATGCATCTGCCCCCCTATTTTGGGCCTAGCAGGCCTCCCTGAAGCCTCCTGAGACAAAAAATGGGGGGGGTGGGGGCGCTGCACCCTCCTACCACACTCCCTCCTGCCCCCTGAGCATGCACGCAAGTCTCCTGCATTTGTGGCAGAGACCTGAAAATCAGCTGGTCAGTGGGAGGCATGCATCCATGCACGGTGGCGCTGAGTTGGGAGACAGCTTGAGTGCCCACAGAGAAGGTCCATGGTGGTTTGCCATCATGGGCCTAAGGAATAACTTTGTAGGATTCAACCATTTATCTATGAAAAATTCAGTATAATTCCAATACGCCTATAAAATGGACAATTAGAACAGTCAGATGAATTGAAAAGACACATTATTAACTGCAATGCATGCAATTTGCCAGTGCTTATCTTTAAATCCAGGACACGGCTGATATTCTGGCAGTCAGCCTTTTGAATTTCAATGGGAGACTCCAGGTTGAAACAATTTAAGATTAAGGAGTTGTGAAATGGTAAATATTAGAACCATAAAGGTTTTCCCCCACAAATATAACTGTGCAGGCAATGTATTCTACCCACATGATGCTCAATGAAAGTGAAAGTTGGATTTGAAGAAGCAGGATAATGCTACGGAACTCTGATGTTGGAGAAGACACTTAAAAATACCAAGGTCAGCCAAGAAAACAAACTGATGGATCACCAAACACACTGACCCAATTTCTCATTGTGGCACAAATGACTAGGCTCAAACTATCCTACTTCAGATGGAATTATGCAAAGAATTAACTCTAGAGCAGACTCTAAAGCTTGGAAAAGGGGAGAAGAACAGAAGATGACCAGCAGCAAGCTGTAAGGACTCTACAATACAATGAATGCCCAATTGGAAGATCTGAAGGACCAATTTAAGGACAGATTGTCATGGAGAAAATCTATGTGGTTTGCTAGGAGTCAACATCAACTTGAAGGCTTATAATGAAACAATCAATAGAAGGCAAATTAGAGTGAATTAGAGCATTTCATTACAGTGAAATGCTATTGTACATGCACTCTGCTTCTGGACTCATATTCTCATAAACGTTGGATTCAAATCTACATTCAGACCAGAGGTGGTATTCAGCAGATTTTGACCAGTTCTAGAGAACTGTGAATGGAACTTTTGAGTAGTTCAGAGAACTGGTAAATACCACCTCTGACTGGCCCCGCCCCCATCTATTCTCTGTCTCCCGAGTCCCAGCTGATCGGGAGGAAATGAGGATTTTGCAATAAACCCCTGGAGTGGGGTGGGAATGGAGATTTTACAGTATCCTTCCCCTGCCATGCCCACCAAGCTGCGCCCACAGAACCGGTAGTAAAATTTTTTGGATCCCACCACTAATTCAGACATAAAGTTTGTTATGGGCCAGTGTTTAAACTTACACTTAATCTTACAGGATAGCTGTGGTTGTAACAATGAGGGGAGGTCGTGGGTCACCTTAGGTACCAAATAAATTTAATAAAATATTCTTTAGGACTCAATGTCAATCAAGGTTTATTTCCCCCATAAAATGATTTTAAGACAGCAGTGTTGGCTATAGCATTATCACCAATTTAATTAAGCTCATGGAGACTTATGAGCCATGATGACACTACATGCTAATTACACATGTGATGTCACATGCCTCATCCCACCCTGGAGACATGGTGACCACACTACACAATTGATCTTTCTATAGAAATGTTACATAGTAAACTCCAGCAAAATTGTTTTTGAAGCTATTTGTCCAGCTCTTGAGAGTCCAACAGTGACGTATCAAAATCAATGAATGTTATGATACAGGGAGTCCTTTACTTATGATTGCAATTGAGTCTGGAATTGCAGTCATTTTTTTAAGCAAGTCGTCATGTAGCCAACCCAATTTTATCATATATTTTTTTTCTTTGGTCATTAAGTGAATCCATTGTCTGCTGGGTGCTTTTTTGCCAGAAAATGCTGTTTTATAGTCATATATTGTGGCCGTGTCACTGCAGGATGCTGTTAATTTAAATTAGCTGCAAAGCCCACCCACCCCCATGCAATCATGTGACTGCATGGTGGTGGGGCGAAGGAGGAGATTGGAACTTTAAATCTGGTCATAAGTACTTTTTGTGGGGTCAGTCGTAATTTTGAATAGCCTCTAAGCAACCGATCATTAAGTGAAGACTGCCTGTACTCCATTCCAACTTTTTGCTTATTACCTTGTGAGCCTCGTGGTTTCCACGTCATAGAATTTGGTGTTGGTTTCCCAGATACCAGAACAATAAGAAAGAGAATGAGGTTAAATTTTGAACAGCAGATACATCTTACATGCCTGAGAGATAGGCAGGCCAGGTGTCTCCACTGGCGCAATTATATGATTAGTCTCTGGGTGAAAAAAAATTACCCATCTGTATTATCCAATCCTGATTAATGAACTGAAATCTGCCCAGATTCTTTTCTGCCAACATTCCTTGTACTTGTTTTTGGCTGTGGCTGAAATTCTAAGGAATACCCTGGAGAGTTACATTTTCAGTTTTCATTTCTGCAGAATTTGGGCTCCAATCCATGCGCTCATTTGCTACTGACATGTACAGCTGTCAGGGGATTGCTGATGGGTATATTTTGAATTGTTCTAACGTCCTCTTCTCCCAAAGCTAAAAACAGAAAGTTGAGGACAGAGTTTCTCCTCCAAGCTTTCTCTTTCACGTTTGAAGTTTGCTGAATTTATTTAGTGTCTTGTTTCTTAATGGTGAGACTCACAAATAACAATAAACTCTGGCTTGTTACAGAAGCCACAGGGATCAGGGCCACACACTACTCCCACCTATGTTTTACTTGGTTTTGACATCCCGTGTGAAGTTTAACCCAGCTAATTATGGTTTATTTCATACTCTATAATTAAGGCATGGCTTACTACAGGAACTCAGTTTTAATATACTACAGTGCCTGGGAACCTGTAATCTAAGACAGGGGTCTCCAACCTTTGCAACTTTAAGTCTGAAATACTTCAGCTCCCAGACTTCTCCAGCCAGCAAAGCAGGCTGGAGAAGTCTGGGAACTGAAGTTCTTCAGACTTAAAGTTGCAAAGGTTGGAGACCCCTGATCTAAGAGATGAAACTGACCCTAGGATAGTTTATTACCACAAACAAGACAGCAAATAGCCATTCTGCTAGCTCAATGCATGATGTACAACACCTAAAGCCAGCTAAGTTATTTTGATATATGGCAATTGCCCTCCCAATTTCCAGCAATAAAAAAATACAAGAATGCCACATTTTGTATTCTTTGTATTTTAAACTGAAAATTCATGCCTTTTTTTCCATGCCATTCAGGTTACTTTTTCCCAACTGAGAACTCTATCAAAAGTCTGGCAGAGACAGGACAACTTTAGTTGGATCAGTCCATTCAGCGAGGTTGTATGAAATGCCAGCCCAAATCACTTCATCCAGGATCCCTTTCAACCCACTTGGAAATGAATTACATCCCAATAGCTCCTACCGCCACAAGCTGCTTTCTTTTGAGATCTAGAACTTTCCAGTTCTGTTTCCCCCTCCCCGCATTATCTTGGTAGCGGTACCACCACCCACTGTCCCAGGCAGCTGCTTCCCCCCTACCACGAACACACAGAAGTATCAGTGTTAACATTCGTATGGAAATGTGCTGAGGCAGGAAATAGGTAACATCTGTCCGGAATTCACAGCACCTGCTTCCTCACACAAAGTGTGCTGCTAACCAGGCCTGTCCTATAGGAAGGGACATTAGGCTGTGTAATGCTGTTGAATGCAGCCAGCAGCAACGTTGGGTTTTGTCAATGGAGAGAAACAAACATTTGTCTGCTAACAATGCATGCTTGTTTTCATGTGCACTTCTGACCCTCCATTCACATCTCAAGCAAAATGTGTACATATACTGTCCTTGCAGTAAATTGCCCAACAAAATATTATACATTATACACATGCGCACACACACACACACACACACACACACACACACACAAATGAGTTTCAAGACAGCAAAATAAAAGACACGAGACGTTCAGCTCCCATTCATTCCTCCTGGCATGGATCCAAACTACAGCCATTGATATTTTTAAGTCCTTCTTTCACCAAGTTTAAAAACAAAGATTGGCTTATTCATTTTTTTTCATCAACTTTTACAATATTTTAAAGTGAACGTAGGAATGAGTGTCTTCACGATGAAAGCCTATGGTGGAAATGAGTCATTGGCTGTTTTCAGCTGGCCTTCCTCTCTCGAAAGGAAGAGCTACTGTGGAACTGAATCTCAGACTGTGGTAAGGAATGGTTGGTTTTTGCCATGGTTTATTTAATAGATTCACACATGCTGGGCAATGAAGCACAATGATTGAGTGTGTAGAACAGATGGGTTGCACAACATTGGCTCCCCTGATTCATAGGTCAGTATTCCACCAAACTATAAATAAATATATCTAGTAAACTCATTAAGGGATTCTCTGAACAACTGTGGCACAGAAGGTCGTAATATGGGACAAAATTCACTAAAAAATGGTCTCACTTAGCCACAAAAATTTGGGGCTCAATTGTGAGCAGTCAAGGACTACCTGTGTACTACCAAACAAAAGAAGATGAAAATCTAATAAGCATCTGGAATGCAAAATTGCAAAAGATGATTAAATGGAGGAAAAGAGCATTTTCGGCAAATCAGGGCAGTCACCCAGTGTCCATCCCTGGGCCAGAGAGCAGGGGTGAAATCTGTTTACCTTTGCTACCGGTTCACAAATGTGAACCTCCGGTAGTCACATATGCCACCTCCGCGCATGCACAGGACCACCTGTACATGCACAGAGCGTCAAAAATGGATATGATGACATCCGGGCAGTGGGCAGAGCCTGCTTTTGAGTGTACCTGCAAAGGTAAGTTGAACAGCGAGGGGGGTGGGGGAATCCTGCTTTCTATCTCATATAAATCGCGAGTCACAGCTGATCATCGGAAATACTGGTTTGTGTGAACCAGTAGCTTTTTTACTACTGGTTCAGTCAAACCGGTCCGAACCGGTAGCATTTCACCCCTGTCAGAGAGGCTACTAATGGTACATGAAGGTGTTTTGCGGGTCTGTTTTCATTGCAGTTCTTGGCATCTGGAAGCATCCCTGGAAATAAATATAGATCAGCTCGGTGTCTTATTGTTGCAAGCAACACTTGTTTTCCTTGAGGCACACATACAGCATTTCGCCCCAGGGCAGCTATTTCTTATTGTATTTCTTTTGACAATCTTGAAGAAAAAGAAACAGGTTAATCTTTTGAGGATGAAAATTAAATATCCTTTCTGAAGCACCTGCTGGAGATTTAGCTATTACCTAAGACGTTAATAACAAGTGTGGAGGAAACATACAGCTTTTTCTTCAAGGGAAATTTCTCTTAAAAACATTATTTATCCCATCTGTTTCCTGCCTGGAATAAACTGCAGCCTCAGGTCCCAGTTAGTTAAAAGAGGAAGCCAAGAGAAGCCCAAGAGATGTATCCTAGCTTTATTCACCAAATGAAGGGGGAGGGAGAGCCATTTATTAAAATAGTAAAATATACAATATTAAACACTAGGAATAAGTGAATAGATTTTAAAATGGCTATGACCTACTTAAGTCTATGACAGAAATAAGATTCAATGTATTCCATGCGTCTTCGTTGTTTAGTCGTGCCGGCCACATGACCATGGAGACGTCTTCGGACAGCGCTGTTTCTTCGGCTTTGTAATGGAGATGAGCACACACAGCCCTAGAGTCAGGAACGACTAGCACATATGTGTGAGGGGAACCTTTGCCTTTATTATTCAATGCATTCTTTACTAAATTAATTTTCCACTTCTTCCTTTGGCAGAAGGTTACAGACCCAATATATAATGCTGAATACAAACATCTTACTTTTAAAACTTAAATGCATGCATTAATAATAAACTGTCTGTAAAATTATTGATGCTTGATAGCAGATGTGTTATGCAGTTTCATGCGCTTATCTCATCCTGCCTTTTCCCCCTTCAAATTGTTATATCGCATTGTAATATTTTTTCAGATTATTATTGGAAAACAAACTATGTTTCCCCAGCATCAGTGGGAAGACAAGAAACAATGGATGAAACTAAGCCAGGAGAGAAGCTAAGAAACTAAGGAATCATTTTCTGACTGTGAGGATAATCAACCAGTGGAACAGAAGTTGCCTTCAGAAGTTGCGAGTGCCCCATCAGAGGAGGCTTTCAAGAAGAGACTGGACAGCCATTTGTCTGAAATGGTATAGACTCTCCTGCTCAAGCAGGGGGTTGGATTAGATGTCCTCCAAGATCCCTTCTGTTATTCTAATTATTAAATATGAATTATAAAGATTGTATTGGGGGGTCAGAAGTTATGTTTGCTGTAATAGAGCAAAATAAAGATTTTTATCGACTTCTATGCCTACATCACATATTTAATAGGGAAGGAACTGGGAATGAATGAGTGTGACAGAACTCAAGAGATTTTTAGAAATGGGATAGGATGAAGTCTTCGCTTTCACTTCAGTATGCAATGCTTGGGCAAGGCTCCCACAAACTACTAAGTGTGATTGCTTCACTGTGAGTTGGTGCTTTATTGTTTTGTTTTGTTTTTCTTATGCCTTCAAGCCAGTTTTCATTCTGGTGAATGCCTGTGCAAGTCCTTGCAGTTTTCTTGGCATGGTTTCAGAAATGTTTTGCCATTGCCTCCTTCCTAGGCTGAGAGACAGCGACAGGCCCAAGGTCACCCAGCTGGCTTTATGCCTAAGGCAGGACTAGAACTGACAGCCTCCAAGTTTCTACCCTGGTGCCTTAATTGCAGTGGTGAGTTCTGGATCCCGGTGCAACTAGTACAGTGCAATGGGGCCAGGTGTCCACCACATGAACGTGCGCAGCATGCACATGCGTACTTACCGCCCGTGACAGTCTGTGATGCCTCCACGATGCCTCTCTGATGCCTCCGCGATGCTCCAGCTGCTCGGTGGAACATCGTGCATGCTCCATATGCTCCATGCACATGCGCGGAAGCCCCGAACAACTCAAATACAGGTAAGGAGCGCAGCTGGGCGAGTGGGCCCTCCGGAGCACCGCACCACTGCTTAACTGTACTTTCAATTTTCTATTTTATTTAAATTGTGAAAATATAAGCAATTGCACTCCCCCTCTTATAATGGTTATCTAATAAAACATCAATATAAATTGTAGTGGTCAAGAAAGAAATTAAAAAGTATAAAAAGACATAGTAAAAGACACTTCAAAACTAGGTAATAGACCCATATCCTGAATCCAGTCCTTCATATTAGAAGTAAAGCCTCATTCTACCTACCTAATTAACTTCTTTACCAAGCCTCATTTTTCATTTAATATAAAATGAATCCATGGACAATTCTTCCTAATTAGTTTCTTTCAATATCACTGAGTAAGTTTGGGCTCCTACAGCATCTCTCTAACAGCATTTTCTCATCCCCAATATTTTCATTCTCTAGTGATCCATAGAGAGTCTGTTTGGAGGAGTGATTAAGGCCCCAGGTAGTGGAGAGATCCACTATCTCCCAAACTGGGAGATCGTGAATTCTAGTCCTGCCTTGGGCATAAAGGCAGCTGGATTTTCTTAGGCGTATCCTTCTGTCTCAGTCCAGGAAGAAGTAATGGCAAACCATTTCGGAAAAACCTTGCCAAGAAATGTACAGGGCCTAATTCAGGCAGTTGCCAGGAATCAAGTACCTTTTTAGAAGACACATACAGGAATAATTTCATCGCCGTAGATAACTAGATAGGAAATAGGTAGGCAGGCAGATGGACTCAATCCAGAGTGTTCCTGGGAATTAAATGGCACCCAGAGATACAACTGGCCATGGAGAAAATGGAGCCTGGCAAGGCATTTCATTTGTGAACTCTCCTCTTGTGGGCTTTCATGTTATTGCAAATGAGTTTATTCCATTCATTTTATGACGTCAACTTATGAAGACAACTAGTCACAAGCAACTCAAAGGATAGAAAGAGGCATGAAAATAGCAAATAACCATGCTGGTAAATGCAATATTTAAAATACAGGAACATTCAAGTCTGCAACATGCAGGTAAAACCAAGACTTAAAATACAGGAACATTCAAGTCTGGAACATGCTGGTAAACCCAAGACTTAACCATGCTGGTAAACCCAAGACTTAAAATACTGGAACATTCAATATTATATGCGAGACCGTCTCCTGCCCCATACATCCCTTTGTCCGCTCCGCTCCCACAGAGAGGGCCTTCTCAAGGTGCTGTCGGCCGGGCAATGCCGACTGGCGACACCTAGGGGAAGGGCCTTCTCTGTGGCCCCGCCCTTTGGAACAACCTACCCCCTGAACTTCGCACCATCTCGGACCTCCGCCTCTTCCGCCAGTGTCTAAAGACACATCTCTTTCACCAAGCCAGCCTAGCGTAACCTTCCGCTGGGACTATTTTAGACAGTTTTAATTTGGGGATTTTAATTGGATTTTAGCATAGGATGGGAATTTAATATGTCTTTTAAATTTTTTATTTTGTCATTTTGTATGTTTTTTAAATTCCTGTGCGCCACCCTGGGTCCTCTACGGAGAAGGGCGGGATATAAATTTAATTAAAATAAAATAAAATACTGGAACATTCAACAGTCCATAAATTGTTCTTCTCCTGGATCTGCAGGATTGGCCAAATTTCTAAACTATCCTAAGCGACTGCAGAGTCAGAAGAGAACTAAAACTGTTACATCCCTACATCAGGGGTGGGCTTCAAAATTTTTGGCAAGGGGTTCTCTTCCCAGGGTGGTGTGGCCATGGTGGGCGTGGTCTAGTCAGCCTCCTGCACATGGCGGGGAGGGGAGTTGCCCTCCCCAGGTGCTGGGGGCTTTCCTCGAGCCTCCAGGAGGGAGAAAACGGTTTTCCGAGGCTCCGGAAGCCCTCTGGAAACCCGAAACAGGCCCATTTCTGACCTTCCGGAATTTCCAGTAGGCCCGTTTTTGTCCTCCCTGAGCCTCTGCAGGTAAACCTGCATTTACCTGCATCCAAAACAGGCTGTTTGGGGGTTCCGGAGAGGGGAGGGGTGGGTGGAGCCAGCCAGGAGTGGGATTTGGGGGTTCTCCGAACTGCACATAATCTTGGCTTGAGGTTCCTCCTGAACCCCCTCAAACCCCCAGCAGCCCACCCCCCACCCCCCGTCCTACATTCTGAATCATTAAACAGCGAATACGAGGCCTGTAGTGGATTATACAGTACTACTAACATTAATATAAGCTTCCATACTTCAACTATCAATGTCTGTGCTTTTAGGCCAGCATTGCTAATTACCTAACTAGCCCTTCAGTTTTATTTAAAGCTTTTAGATCCCTGAATAGCCCTTTCCAGTTAATAAATAAAACTGAACTGCTCTTGATGTGTGAGTTTTTGTGCCGCCTTCTCAAGGGTGATGCATTAAGGTCATTACAACATCATTAATTGCATCCTGCAAATGCCTTGGAGAGAGTTATTTTTTCCTTCATCCCCTGAAGCACTTATGTCAGAAAGACAAATTTAATTGGTTTATTAAAGGCATACATGGATGCCTTAAAGGAAAGAGAGAAAGCTAGGAGGCATATGTGTATATAAGCAGGGGTTAACAAGTTGTTCAAAATGCAATTCAGCAACAGAGGTGAGGTGGTTGTTTCTAATTGGTTGCTCCTTGCTTTCCTGTTGTGGGAACAAAGCAAGATAATACAGTGTTTTAAATCATTATATTGAATGAGTGGAGAATTCACCAACCTCTAGGCGTTACTAAAGTAAAATTCCTAAGTTCCTTCAGTATCACCAAGAGGGCCACAGGGTCCTACATCTCCTCGAAATACTTAAATAAGATAAATCCTTTATTCTCAAATCTGATATCCTTCAGTTCTGCTGTGCTGAGTTACCTTAGTTTGCACCCCAATAGATCTGGAGGGCACCTCTTTGAAACAGGTAGAGGTGGTCCTCGGCTTATGATCACAAACGAGCCCAAAATTTCAATTGCTAAATCAGATATTTGTTTAGAGAATGTTGTCCCATTTTAGGACCTTCCATGCCACACTTGTTGTTAAGTGAATCACTGCAGTTGGTAAATTAGTAACACAGTTGTTAAGTGAATCTGGCTTCCCCATTTACTTTGCTTGTCAGAAGGTCGCAAAAGGGGATCACAAGAGCCCAGGACACTGCAACGGTCATAAATATGAATCAGTTGCCAAGCACCTGAATTTTCATCACGTGACCATGGGGATGCTGCAACGGTCATAAGTGTGAAAAAGAGTCACTAGTCACTTTTTTCAGTGCTGTTGTAACCTTGAACAGTCACTATATGAACTGTTGTAAGTCAAGGACTAACTGTATTTCAAGTTCTGACTTTCAGAACAATCTGACAGACATGCTGCCATGATTGACAGTAGAAGGTATGCATAAAAAGATAAACGTTCCCATTGCACATATGTGCTAGTTGTTTCCGACTCTAGGGGGCATCTCTGTTTCAAAACCGAAGAGCCAGCGCTGGCCGAAGATGTCTCCATGGTCATGTAGCTGGCATGCTTAAATGCCAAAGGCGCACAGAACGCTGTTACCTTCCCACCAAAGAGGATTCCTATTTTTCTACTTGCATTTTTACATGCTTTCGAACTGCTAGGTTGGCAGAAGCTGGGAAAAGTAACGGGAGCTTACTCCCTTATGCGGCGCTAGGGATTCAAACTGCTGAACTGCCAACCTTTCTGAACAACAAGCTCAGCGTCTTAGCCACTGAGCCACTGTGTAAGAAATGATAAATGTCAGATTTAAAGTCATGAGGAACTATACATATCCTTCAGAAACCATAGTTCAGTGAAAGGACATCCACTAGAGGTCCGGGTTTAATCCTTGGCATCTTTTGATAGGCTTGAAAAACCCAACAACCTGTGACTGAATTCCTAAGAACCTCCTACAGAGGGAATCAATGAAATAGCTCTGTTTGCATAAGGCAGCTTCTTATATTCTCCAAAGTTGAAGGAGTTCTTTTTGACCTACCATGAACCTGTGGTTTCTTGCTTTTGCTTCTCATTTCTCTGAAGTACTGAAGCAGACTAACTGAAGAAGAAGAAGAAATCAAGAAACCACGGTGAATCATGATTCAGCATTCATCCTTCCTCTTGGGGCAAATATGCTCTCTCAGCTGGAAACAGCTGGCCTCATGTTGAGAAACTTGAACCTTTCCAAAGGTTACTAAGATGCTGAGACTAATCTTTTCTGTGGAATCTTTCATCCTTTCCTATTTCATAAATGGAATGTGGCAATGTTGGGATACCACTGTTTATGTCTGCATCCCTACATGCATCCCTACATACATGAATGTAAGGTACATAAGGTAAAGGTTTTCCTCAAACATATGTGCTAGTTGTTCCCAACTCTAGGGGGCGGTGCTCATCTCCGTTTCAAAGCTGAAGAGCCATCGTTGTCTGAAGACGTCTCCGTGGTCACATGGGCGGCATGACTAAACGCCAAAGGTGGTGGGACATTGTTACCTTCCCACCAAAGGAGGTTCCTATTTTTCTACTTGCATTTTTACATGCTTTCGAACTGCTCCATTGACAGAAGTTGGGACAAGTAACTGGAGCTCACTCCTTTACGCGGCACTAGGGATTCGAACCGCTAAACTGCTGGTCTTTCTGATCGACAAGCTCAGCATCTTAGCCTGTATGGCTAAGCTTGCAACATTCTGTATGTAAGGTACATACAGAAATACAATGATGATTTCCTCCTAATTCAAATAATAGTTTTGGAAAACATATATTTATTAAGTTCTCTGGAGTGGATGAAAAAGTTAAGCTTTCCTGACTGGTTGCAGTTCTAGCAATGAGTACTATTACTCTGGACAATTGCTATTTACTTTACTTTAACAAATATGTGATATGTCCAGGTTTTGGCAGAGAAAATGTGTGTGTAAAGGAGATGTAAGAAGCACAATATTATGAAATATCACCTTGATCATCCTTAGATGTTGGTTTGAAAGATATGAAATCTAAAAAGCTTAAAAGTAATCTAATGTTTTAATCAACCATTTTAATATAGTTTCCTGATAAAATGTTCATAGGCTCTTTTTAGTTTTCTCTCACATCAGTCAGAGGCCACCTATAGAAGAGAAGAGTATCTTGATACAAAGGTTTTTTCTTAGTATTAATAATGTTTGAATTTATTAAGAAAACTCTCAGATTAAACTTTCAGCAGGCATATTCATCACACAATTTCCCTTTTAACATTAGCAACACAAACAAAGGACTAAGAAATGGTGAGATATAATTTCACTCTAGTTTACAAAGATTAAATCATAAGGAATTAAAATGGCAACAGATGCATTGCAGTCAAATCCCTAATAATGTCTTGGGGGGGAGGAGGGGATGCTGGGTGGTTTGGAACAAGAGTATAAAAATTTCAAGGTTCACATTGCATAAAGTCTCTGTTTGGTTTAGAGTCTGATTATCTGAATTCTATGTTCATTCATATATGGAATCAGAGCAGAAGGTCAAATTAACAAAACCATTTAAAATAAGACCATTCTGTTATATTCAGACTATCAGATATTGGCCTGCTAGGGGTTATTTTTTCTTTCTTTCTATATACGAGACCGCCTCCTGCCCCATACATCCCTTCATCCGATCCACTCCCACAGAGAGGGCCTTCTCCGGGTGCCGTCGGCGGGGCAATGCCGGTTGGCGACACCCAGGGGAAGGGCCTTCTCTGTGGCGGGCCCGGCCCTCTGGAACGACCTACCCCCCGACCTTCGCACTATCTCGGACCTCCGCCTCTTCCGCCAACGTCTTAAGACGCATTTATTTCAACAAGCCGGCCTAGGATAGCCCCCCGTTTCTGACTTTTTAAAAATAAATTATAATTTGGGAAGGTTTTTAACATGGGTTTTAGCACGGGTTAACTAATTTAATATATTTTAAATTGATATTTATTGTATTTTTGTGGTTTTAATAATGCCTGTGCGCCGCCCTGGGTCCTAACAAAGAGAAGGGTGGGGTATAAATTTAATAAAATATAAAAAATATTTCTAATATAGGGGAAAATGATATGGCACAATGTAGATTTAGTTAAATAATTGTTGCCCATCTTTAAACTGTCACCTACAAAAACTAATCTGAGCTGTGCTTATTCAGAAATAAGTGCCACTGAATTCAAACAGGCTTTCTCTCGAGAGTGTTAAACTGCAGCCTTAGCACCTAATTTTGTTGCTTTATTTCTATTAGGTTACGTATGAAAGCAAAAAGAAGAAGCAAAGGCACAGGGATTACGTATGGTGTCAGACTCCAGTCTGGTAAGGTGTTGGCTCTGATCTTGCAAGCATCTGCAAGTGAAAGCACTGTAAGTTGCTTCTGTGATTAATGTTAAAGTGACCAGAATGCCCAAAATGAGCCCCGACAAAGAACACTATACTTTCAAACAAGGTTCCTTAGGGCTGCTCAAACAGGGAAGATCTGATAGGTATGTTCAGTATAGTATCTATTGCCATCCTACACAACAAGATCACCATATTCTATACCCAGGGGTGGGCAAACTTTGCAACTTTAAGTCTGAAGGACTTCAGCTCCCAGACTTCTCCAGCCAGCTTTGCTGGCTGGAGAATTCTGGGAACTGAAGTCCTTCAGACTTAAAGTTGCAAAGGTTGGAGACCCCTGTCCTAGTGGACAATCATTTAAAGTCTGGGAGCTGAAGTCCTTCAGACTTAAAGTTGCAAAGGTTGGAGACCCCTGTCCTAGTGGACAATCATTTAAATGTGAGCCAGTAGTGTTTGACAGCCTTTTGTGTGGAGGCTTTTAAGAAAAGACTGGACCACCATTTGTCTGAAATGGTATAGGGTCTCCTGCTTGAGTAGGGGGTTTGACTAGAAGACCTCCAAGCTCCCTTCCAACTCAGTTATCCTCTCTGCAGTTTCCTCTTCCCAGGCCAAACACTCAATGGCTGCAATTATCCAATCATTCTTCAGACCTATCATCCAGTTTGCACTCCTCCTGACATGCTCTAATTTGTCAGTGGCTTTCTTAAAATGAGGTGCCCAGCATTAGGGACACTAGTCTAAACCCAGTTTGATCAGTGGAAAGTATAGGAAAATGTGACTTCTCTTCAACTTGAAACTGTATCATCTAGTCCAACCCCCCCCCCCTTTCCCACTCAAGCAGGAAACTCTACACCATTTCAGATCACCATAGCCTATACCCAGGGGTGGGCAAACTTTGCAACTTTAAGTCTGAAGCAAAGCTGGCAAAGCTGGCTGGAGAAGTCTGGGAGCTGAAGTCCTTCAGATTTATTTATTTTATTTTTATTTTATTAAATTTATATCCCGCCCTTCTCCAAAAGGACCCAGGGCAGCGCACAGGAAATTAAAATACATACAGAAAACAACAGTACAAAATTTAAAAACCTATTAAATCCCCATCCTGCACTAAAACCAATTAAAATCCCCAAATTAAAACTATCTACGGCTAGTCCCAGCGGAGGTTATGTTAGGCCGGCTTGGTGAAAGAGGTGTGTTTTTAAACACTGGTGGAAGAGGCGGAGGTCGATCATGGTACAAAGTTCTGGGGGTAGGTCGTTCCACAGGGCAGGGCCCACCACAGAGAAGGCCCTTCCCTTGGGTGTTGCCATTTGGCATTGTCCGGCTGACGGCACCCTGAGAAGCCCCTCTCTGTGGAAGCGTATCGGTCTAAGGCAGGCATGTCCAAAGTCCGGCCCGCGGGCCATTTGCAGCCCGGGGGTCGGTTTAATACGGCCCTCCAACAGCCCTCCCTGCTCTGTGTAAATGTGGCCCTCCCTTCCTCCCTCTGTCTCTGGGGCTGTGTGGCTGGGAGGGAGGTGGACGGAGGTTACGGACGCCTCCTCCCGCAGGGGGCGAGGGAGCAGGCGGGGTGAGCACCCAAGGCTACCGTCATCTTAAGCACCACCGAGGCTGTCGCCCAGCAGGGCATACCGGCCCTTCTGCTGCTTCCCGGGGTGGGGGAGGGGAGGAGAGGGGAGAGAGGGAGTGACTGACAGACACAGAGAGAGACAGAAGGGGAGGGAGGTAAAGACAGAGAGACAGACAGAGACAGAGAGAAAGAGAGGGAGGGAGAGAGACGGAGAGAGACACAGATAGAGAATGACACAGGGAGGGATTGAATCGGAGACAGACGGGGAAAGAGATACAGAGAGAGGGAGGGAGGGAGAGAATCAGAGAGAGTGACACACACAGAGACAGGGAGAGACAGAGAGAGGGAGGGAGAGACAGATAGATAGAGACTGATTAAGTGAGTGAGAGACAGACAGACAGACAGACACACACACAGAGTGACAGAGAGAAAGAGAGAAAGAGAAAGAGAGAAAGAAAGAAAGAGAAAGAGAAAGAAAGAGAAAGAAAGAGAGAGAGAAAGAAAGAGACAGAAAGAGAGACAGAAAGAAAGAGAAAAAGAGAGACAGAAAGAGAGAGAGAGAAATGGAGAGAGAGAGAGGAAGAAAGAGAGACAGAAAGAAAGAGAAAAAGAGAGAGAGAGAAAGAACGAGAGAAAGAAAGAAAGAGAAATGGAGAGAGAGAGAGGAAGAAAGAGAAAGAGAGAAAGAGGTAGGTAAGTTTTTTTTAAATTTATTTTCAATACATTGTGAAAACTCAACTGTCAGTTGATCTTAATGTTATGAAATGAAAAGTATGTCATTTGCAATTGGCATAAAATAATTTATTTGCATTTAATTGTAATGGTTCAAAGAATGTTCGGAAAAATGTTCGGCCCTCCACCATGTTCACTTCATGCAATCTGGCCCTCTTTGAAAAAAGTTTGGACACCACTGGTCTAAGGGATATATGGGGCAGGAGACGGTCTCGCATATAACTAGGTCCCGAGCCATGGAGCGCTTTGAAGATGGTCGTCAAAACCTTGAAGCGCACCCGAAAGACCACAGGAAGCCAGTGCAGCTCGCCCAGGATTGGTGTTATATGGGAGTGCCTTGAAGCTCCCGTAATCACCCGCGCAGCTGCATTCTGAACTAACTGTAGCTTTCGAGTGCACCTCAAGGGAAGCCCCATGTAGAGAGCCTTGCAGTAGTCGAGTCAGGACATCACGAGTGCTTGAGTGACTGTATGAAGGGCAGCCCGGTCCAGTAAGGGGCACAATTGACGCATCAGGCGTACCTGATGAAACGCCCCCCTGGCCACGGCCGCCACATGGTCCTCCATGGACAGCCGGGAATCCAGGAGGACACCCAAATTGCGCGCCCTCTCCACGGGGGCCGGTGTTTCGCCCCCAATGGCCAGAGTTGGAGTAATCTGGCTGAACCGGGGTGCCAGAAACCACAGCCACTCGGTCTTGGAAGGGTTGAGCTTGAGTTTGTTACTACCCATCCAGATCCGTTTAAAGTTGCAAAGTTTGCCCACCCCTGTTATACCTGTTCAAATGATAAATGTGAACCTCACAGAATCTTGGAAGAAAATGATTTCATTAATTCCTTCACCCACATTATACTGCTACCTTCCTCTTTTTAAAATAATAATAATAAAAATTTGCTTGCAGACTTAACATTTCAGCATCTTCCAGGTTGACACTCCTAAGCATTGCACACCGGAGCAAAGCACAGGAACCTGCTCACCCAGAGCTGAGAGGCCCGTGGCGTCATCTGGATGACGTTTCCTGTTTATATCCTGTCCCAAGCCTTTGTACCAGTTGGAATTCAGTTCCTGCCAACAGGAAAGCAGAGATAATTCATGCAGGAAGCACTAACGGTGAGGATGAAGTGAGAAGGGCATTGCCTGGGCCTCTTGAGTGGGCCAGGATGTGAATAGCTTCTCAACTTCCTTTGTAAAATAAAGTTAAATGTTGATATAAATGGAACTACTTTCCTCTTACTCAGCTGTCTTTCTTCTTTGATATGAATGAGCCAACAAGCGCCTTTGCAAAACTGTTCATATCTGTTCTACTGCCAGGCAGAGCATGCTGTTCTATGTATGATCTAAGTGCATGTACAAAAGCACACAGTAAAAGATGGCAATCTTGTGGACTCTACAAAATGCTGTAGAAAAAGCTCAAAAGAGCTGAATGGTTCATAGGTCAGTCTGTTGTGGGAGCTTGCACCATCACCTTAAGCCACAATAAGGTTTGGATATAGTATATTGGTGGAAGAGAGCAATTGTGTTTTGTTAAAGCAGATATATGGTTTAGGAATGGCTAGCTCCTTAGAGCAACTTCAGTGTTGTGGTTAAAGCATTAGGCTAGAAACTAGAAGATCATGAATTCTAGTCTTTTCTTTCTTTCTTTTTAAATAAAATTGTATTGACTTTTTATTAATTACATTTGTTAGTGCTTAATAAGCATCGTGTTATCTAGGTATTTAATTTGCTTAACAATACTGGTTATATTCTTAAGCTCCATCAACCACTGATACAATAGATTCCATGTTTGATGGTATTCTGTGTCTTCTTTCTGCTTAATTTTCAATGTCAATCTATCCATTTCTGCACATTTCTAGTATCTTCTTAATTATCTCTTCATCTTGCAGTGTTTCTTCATTTTTCCAATATGGTGCGAGTATAATCCTCACTCCTATTACAAGTCTTTTCTTTCTTGACCTCCCCTGCCATGGATTCCCCTGCTTTTGGGTACTAGCCAGATGTATTGTTGTTGACCAACAACCACAGATCCAGAACCAACAGCCACGCGTCTTTCATCTAGTAATCCATAATATAAATAATAATAATTATTGGCATAAAAGTCTAGGACAGGGGTCTCCAAACTTTGCAACTTTAAGTCTGAAGGACTTCAGCTCCCAGAATTCTCCAGCCAGCAAAGCTGGGAGCTGAAGTCCTTCAGACTTAAAGTTGCAAAGGTTGGAGACCCCTGGTCTAGGAGATGAAAACTTCTGTCTGCCATGCACAAAGCTGCCTGGAGAATTCTGGGAGCTGAAGTCCTTCAGACTTAAAGTTGCAAAGGTTGGAGACCCCTGGTCTAGGAGATGAAAACTTCTGTCTGCCATGCACAAAATCCTTTGCCTACGTGTGCTTCCACTCCTCTTCAGCTCATGTGACTACAACTCTACACCAAAACCCTGTCCTTGTAAATTTGCTAAGACCCATCATAATGAGCAAGAAATTACTGTAAAGGAGTTTTGTTTTGTTTTTTTCTGGGGAAAATGATTCTTTGATTCAGCAGATTTCTGTTTTAATCTTCTTGTTTTGCAGACATAACAGCCACTTCCAGGGCTGCTGGGCAAACAGTGCTGGATGCAGATTCCCATCCTAGGGAACTCAGAGCAGTTGTAAGCAACTCTTTTCTGCAGCTCTGCTGGGGGAAGCACCTTCGGAAACGTCTGGGTAACAGACCTTGAAAGAAGTTGAGAAAGCAATTCATTTGAATAAGCAACAAAGATTGGTCTAGGTTAGCGGAAACAGGCACAGGTCCATGATAAGCAGAGAACAGTGACTTTTACACTAGATCAGTATTTATCAACCTCAGCAACATTAAGATGTGTGGACTTCAATTCCCAGCATTCCCCAACCAGCATGGGGAATTGAAACCCACACCTCTCAAAAGTTGCTAAGGCTGAGATATACTGATCAGTGGTGGGTTCCAGATTCCGTTGCAACCGATACGTTGCAACGGAGCTGGGTGTCCACCACATGATTGCACGCAACACGTGCGCACAAATGCACAGCATGTGCGTGTGTACTTACTGCCCACGATGCTGCGTGACACCTCCGTGACACTCCAGCTGCTCGGCGGAGCATGGCGCAAGTGCCGTATGCTCCATGTGCGTATATGGAAGCCCCGAACAGCTCAAATACAGGTAAGGCGCGCAGGCGGGTGGGCCCTCCGGAGCACCATACTGGAACGGTACCTGGTACTCCCAGCAGGCACCAGTACGCCTGTATCGGGGTGTACCGGTCGTATCTCCCCACTAATACTGGTAAACAGTAACATATGTATACTCAACTAGATAAGGGGTGGGTTCCAGCAGGCACTGGTTTGCTCATGGGCGTGCTGTGCAAGCAAGCGCAGTACAATTAAAATTGTTCTGCGCATGTGCAGAATTGAAAAACAAGATGGCGGTGCCTATGGCTGCCCAGAGAACCTATGGTCACCCAGAGAACAGCTTCAGGGGTGTTCCAACAACCCCGGCTGCCAAACCACTACAGGCTGAACCGGTCCAAACCGGTAGGACCCCACTACTAAACTAGACCATTTGCAATTGAATCTGTGCCCTTGGCAATTCATGTCCTACACAAGATAACTGCCCACCTACCTTCCTTTATCTTAGCCGGTATTCTGAAGAATAAATACAAATAAATATATTTGTAGCCATATGGCAGAGGTCAATTATGCAGTTGTGGTGGGGTTTTTTGTTTTACCTAGGATTCAAAGGAAGCGCAGCCACAGGTTAAAAAAAACTAGTGACCGATGGATGCTCATGATAAATGGAAGGAATCCGTTGTCCCTTGTGGTGTTTGAACTGTAGCCCATGCACATCAATCCAAAGCAGAAAAGCCCCATCCCAACCCACTGGGTTTAAGCCAAGCCAAGGAAGGGCGAAAAATCCCGGAGGTGAGATAAGGCACCAGTGAAAGGCATCCTATCCATCACAACAGGAAGTCCTGTGAAGCTATCAAAGTAGCTTTTCCTCTGGAGCAGAACCAAGAGCCGAGCTTGTGAATTTGCAGAGTTCATAGATCAGGCTATCCAAGGTGACCACAGGAAGACAGGTGAAGAACGGTCCAATTTCCTTTATGGTATGGAAGGGCTCAGAGTTACTCTAAATGGCTTTTTAAAATTACTTTTTAAAATGAAGTTTCATTATAAAATAAAAATACAGACAAAACAAAACAAAACAAAAGTAAACTAAGACCGAGGAAGAGAGAGAAAGGGTGAATTCTGACCAGCACAGTACAGTAAAATACAAAAAATAAAAAGCTTTACGTTTCACCAGATTTCAAGCCCTTTCTACAATGCCAAAATCATTCTAACCACTAAGGCACTTTGGATAAGGAGACTGACACATGGCAGAAAATGGGATTTCATTTTTCTTTGGAGAACATCAGGTTAAGTACGGTTAAACTCTGATGCACTATAAAGGTAAAGGTGAAGGTTCCCCTCGCACATATGTGCTAGACATTCCCGACTCTAGGGAGTGGTGCTCATCTCCGTTTCAAAGCCAAAGAGCCAGTGCTGTCCAAACACATCTCTGTGGTCATGTGGCCAGCATGACTAAATGCTGAAGGTTCACAGAAGGCTGTTATCTTCCCACCAAGGTGGTTCCTATTTTCCTACTTGCATTTTTACATGCTTTCGAAGTGCTAGGTTGGCAGAAGCTGGGAAAAATAAAGGGAGTTTACTCCGTTATGGGGTGCTAGGGATTCGAACCACCGAACTGCCAACCTTTCGGATTGACAAGCTCAGCCACTGAGCCACCATGTCCCCCTCTGATGCACTATGCCCATGCAATTTTCCCAAACAACTCCCACCCATTCTCAGGCTATAACTCAAGGGACCAGAACTACGGATCACTCTCAAATTCTTCCTGGTTTCCTATGAAAGTGAAGGAAGAAGAAACTATAAAATGTGGTAGGCATGATTGTACTTACTGTGTTCCATTAATTTAATTTAATTTAATTTAAATTGAATTTCCATTAAACTAAATCAAATCAAGGGTATTCAGTCTAAACAAAGTTATGCATCTCAGCTTTAGAGAATGGAGGGAAAGCCCAGTTTATCATCCAGATGTGGCCTGCAAGATTTCCCCCATCTGGCCTACCAATGTTCTTAAGGGAGGACTTCTCTGGTTCCTCTGCTGCTTTTCATTTACTGAATCTTTCCGCTCTTGAGAATCAACCATCTGACTACGGAGGGGAAAAAACACAAATTTCTTCTTTGGACCACAAAATATAAGAAAGGTCAGCAGACTAGTGCAATGCGATAAAGCAAAAGAACTCAGACGGTAAGGTAATATGAAACCCAGCATTATCACCCATGGATCACTTCCCAAGAGACCTACGAATTAACAAGCTTGTTGGAGTGTTAGAGTACTTTAGTTCCATTACTCTGTTCTGTGAATCTACCAAAATCTGTTAAACAGGGCTGATACATGAGACATAAAGAACATTTTAAACAATATTGTGCTCATTAAAAAGAAGTCTCCAAGCTTATCATGCTGACAAGCTGATTTGTGATTTTGAAAATTGGGAATGAACGCTCCCACAACTGTGGTATCAAACAGGCAAAACAGCTGGCATGGTTGACATGCCTAGATCTTTATGAAGCACTGATTTATTGGATGCTTCCTGCCCGCCCTCAACATCCCTTCCCCCGCCACATAATATTATTCCTGTTTATTTGGTCTTTTTTTGGAGAAGTTGGTGTATCTTTAATGAAAGCAAAAATCCAAGTTTTATTCTTTGAGAAATCTTACTTGCTCAGATGATGTTGGTGGCTGGCACTTTGCTCTCTTGCCTCACAATCAGGAGGTTGTGAGTTCAATCCTAGATAGAGGCAGATGTAAGATCTCCTGCTTGGGCAGGGGGGTTGGACTAGATGACCTGCAAGGTCCCTTCCAACTCTTGTTAATCTAGTTTTTTAAAATTACAAAGAGGAGGCCTGGAGTACACTAAAATTTCTAAGCATTATTTTAGGGACCCTAGCATTTCATTCAATTATCTTTTCCCCCTTTTTGACCAACTTCACACACCAGAGGATCATAAGGTAAAAGGTCCACTCGCACATATGTGCTAGGCGTTCCCGACTCATCTCCGTTTCAAAGCTGAAGAGCCAGCGCTGTCTGAAGACATCTCTGTGGTCATGCGGCCGGCATGACTAAATGCCAAAGGCGCACAGAACACTGTTACCTTCCCACCTAAGTGGTCACTATTTTTCTGATTGCAATTTTACATGTTTTCGAACTGCTAGGTTGGCAGAAGCTGAGACAAGTAATGGGAGCTCACTCTGTTACGCAGTGCTAGGGATTTGAACCACCGAACTGCCAACCTTTCTGATTGACAAGCTCAGCATCTTAGACACTGAGCCAACGCTTGCCTTACCAGAGGATCATAGGAAAGCACATTTAATTTAAAAAAATAGATTGATATGAAAAACTTAAACATCGCATAAAGTTCTTAGTCTCCCACTTCTGAAAGTGATAGACAACACTTGCCGTGCTAAAGTTACAAGGTGTTACTATCAAGTTTCTCCAGTCCCTGTCTCCTTACCTTCTTTTCTCTGTTTGGGCTGAGTTTGAGTCATAGAACCTAGTACATAGAATAATAAGAATTGGAAGGGACCTTGAAAGCTTCTAATCCAACCCTCTGCTTGAGCAGGAGACTAGATACCATTTCAAACAAATGATTGTCTAGTCTCTTTTTGAAAGCCTCCAATGATGGAGCACCCACAACTTCTGAAGGCAAGCTATTCCACTGGTTGGGAAAGTTCTCCTTAGTTCTAGGTTGCTTCTCTCCTGAGTTAGTTTCCATCCATTGTTTCTTGTCTTGCTTTTTGATGCTTTGGAAAATAGTTTGACACACAGACCCCTTGCCTTTGTAAGAGGCCCTCAAATATTGGAACACTGCCATCATGCCTCCCCTATTTTTTCTTTTCTTTAGACTAGACCAGGGGTCTGCAAAGTTGGCTCTTTTAAGACTGGTGGACTTCAATTCCCAGAATTCCCCAGCCAACATGGCTGGCTGGGGAATTCTGGGAGTTGAAGTCCACCAGTCTTAAAAGAGCCAACTTTGCAGACCCCTGGACTAGACATACCCAATTCCTGTTACTCTTCTTGGTATGTTCTTCATCTGAACTTGTCACATCTTATGACATTTGATCTGCAATGGGATCCATCTTTCCTATCTGTTGTTACAATGAATAAGAGTTGCATGCAAGACCAGAATATAAGTATCCTAAATATAGTGTTGCATTTTATGATGGTTCAAATTAATGACAGCTGCCGAGAGGCCCATAAAGTACCCCTGGCCACCATAAAGGGTTGTGCTGCCTCCCCTATGGTCACATGACCTCATGTTGATGGGTTAGTTTTACAGCCCATTGTACTGTAGCTTCTTCAGTCATGTGACCACAACTCATGATTTTTTTTTGCTCATTTCAAATGAATGGATTTTCTTAAACAGTGTTTGTTTAATGACCGCTGCATTCACTTAATGACTTCAGCATTTGCTTAAGGGCCACCATGAAAAGTGCTGGAAAGTTCTATTCATTTGACAACTGCAGTGACTTACAACCATAATTCCTGGCTTGTTTGTGGTCATAAGTCAAGGACTATCTTGGGAAGTATGCAGTGGAGTACCCAAGGCTCTGTTTTAGGCCCAGTACTCTTCAACATCTTCATCAATGACTTGGATGAAGGAATAAATGGGGAACTCATCAAATTTGCAGATGACACCAAGCTGGCCAACGCTCCAGAAGATAGGCTTAAGATACAGCAGGATCTTGACAAACTGGAACATTGGGCACTATCTAACAAAATGAAATTCAATGGTGAAAAGAGTAAGGTTCTACATTTAGGCAACAAAAATGAAATGCACAGGTACAGTATAGGTGGTACCTTGCTCAATAGTAGCAACTGTAAGACACTTCCGCAAGTGTCTTAAGACACATTTGTTCCATCTAGCCGGCCTAGCGTAGCCCCCTATACTGACTTTTAGATAGTTTTTAAATTTGGGGATTTTAATCTGGTTTTAGCACAGGTTCTATTGAATTAGTTTTTTAAATTTTATATGATGTTTTGTATTTATTTTAATTTTCCTGTGCGCCGCCCTGGGTCCGTTTGGAGAAGGGCGGGGTATAAATTGAATAAATATAATATAAATATGTGAGAGGGATCTTGAAATCCTAGTGGACAACCATTTAGATATGAGCCAGCAGTGTGCAGCATTTGCCAAAAAAGCCAACACAGTTCTAGGCTGCACAAACAGAAGGATAGAATCAAGATCACGTGAAGTGTTAATACCACTTTATAATGCCTTGGTAAGGCAACACTTGGAATACTGCATCCAGTTTTGGTCGCCACGATGTAGAAAAGATGTGCAGACTCTAGAAAGAGTGCAGAGAAGAGCAACAAAGATGATTAGGGGACTGGAGACTAAAACATATGAAGAACAGTTGTAGGAACTGGGTATGTCTAGTTTAATGAAAAGAAGGAATAGGGGAGACATGATAGCAGTGTTCCGATATCTCAGGGATTGCCACAAAGAAGAGGAAGTCAAACTATTCTCCAAAGCACCTGAGGGCAGAACAAGAAGCAATAGGTGGAAACTAATCAAGGAGAGAAGCAACCTAGAACTGAGGAGAAATTTCCTGACAGTTAGAACAATTAATCAGTGAAAAGGCTTGCCTCCAGAAGTTGTGAATGCCCCAACCCTGGAAGTCTTCAAGAAGATGTTGGATAGCCATTTGTCTGAAACGGTATAGAGCTTCCTGCCTAGGCAGGGGGTTGGACTAGAAGACCTCCAAGGTCCCTTCCAACCCTGCTATTGTATTGTATTACTGTATCTATATAAGCTGTAAACTACTGTACAGGTGAACAGCCAACCTAATATGCCCTATGATTAATATATTATCATATCACTCAAAACCTTTTATAAGAAGGCAATTTTGTTTTCCTTTCTTATATTGTAAAACATTTCAGATCCATTTTGTAATCAGGACAACTGACATGTCACTTTTAAAGGTGTAGAGTTTCCTATCCCAGAACATACTTAAGATCATTTAATGCCTTTGGTGGAGCATTAAATAAATAAATAAATAAAAAACCTGACTCCAAGCCCATTTTCACAATATCACAATTACAGACGAATGATGGATTTGTCTGGATTTCTCTAATGGGAAGCAACTATTTTCCAGTAGGGCCGGGCTGACTTGGTGATGATATTAGTTCCATTACTGAAAAAGCTCAGTGGGGAAAAAAAAAATCTATGATCTCGGCAAACTATCAGAAAGGAACGGAACAGTGAAAGGCAAGAATGCCACAACATACCCATGTTTCTAAATGTCTCTTCTGCTTTGAAAGCATATCTAAAGCAAACACTCTTTCATCAGACCAAATAAGAACTGATTGGAGAGTGGGGGAGAACAGAACAGTCTGTCTCTATCCAACACTATCAAGTAACACTCCTTTCTACCCAGTTTAAGATGCCCTGTGAGCACACCAATCGGGATAAACAGAGTCTGACTATCCAGCCCTTCAGCTCCCTCTGCGTCATGTTTTGGAGTTGATGTTATTTGCTGCAAACCACAGTAAAGCTGCCACATTAGAAATGCACGATGCCGAAGTGTCTCTTTGAAGGAAGCACTGTGGGCAAAAGCAGGCTGTTTGCTAAATCTGACGAGATCAGATTAGAGGTTACAACTACTATATGTTGCCAGGAAAACCAACCCTGTTATTCCAAGGGAAAAGAGAGATGCAAGTTTTAGGAGGATGGGGAGCCAATGTGATGTCCCAAAGGTGGTTTTTTTCAAGAGGCAACTGGACTTCCTTTGTTTTCAATACAATAATACAATAGCAGAGTTGGAAGGGACCTTGGAGGTCATCTAGTCCAACTCCCTGCCTAGGCAGGAAACCTTATACCATTTCAGACAAATGGTTGTCCAACATCTTCTTAAAAACCTCCAGTGTTGGGGCATTAACATCTTCTGGAGGCAAGCTGTTCCACTGATTAATTGTTCTAACTGTCAGGAAATTTCTCCTCAATTGTAAGTTGCTTCTCTCCTTGATTAGTTTCCACCCATTGCTTCTTGTTCTGCCCTCAGGTGCTCTGGAGAATAAATAGTTTGACTCCCTCTTCTTTGTGGCAACCCCTGAGATATTGGAAGACTGCTATCATGTCTCCCCTAATCCTTCTTTTCATTAAACTAGACATACCCAGTTCCTGCAACCGTTCTTCATATGTTTTAGCCTCTAGTCCCCTAATCCTCTTTGTTGCTCTTCTCTGCACTCTTTCCCTTGAAGATGTTTTGCTTCTCATCCAAGAAGCTTCTGCAGTTCTGACTGAAAGGGGGGGGGGGAAAGAGCACCTTTGAGACAACCATGACTTGGATAACTGAGAAGCTCCATAGACAACCCGATCTGATGATGAGTTACTGGTAGACCTCGACTTACGACCACAATTGAGCCCAAAATATCTATTGCTAAATGAGATATTTGTAAAATAATAATAATAATATAATAATATATTTAATTTCTAGACCGCTCCCTCTCCCCAAGGGGACTCGGAGCGGTGCACAGGGAAATTAAAACAATAAATATACATAAATATACAAAACAGTTAAAAAACACATTAAACAATAAAACCCTGCGCTAAAATTCCCCAAAACCAATCACTAAAACCCTAAACCCTATAATACTATGGTAAGAGGCTACCCTAGGCCGGCCAGGCAGAAAAAGTGCGTTTTCAATTTCAGACGGAAGGAACGGAGGTCCGTGGTAGTTCTAATATCGGGGAGTTATACGGCCTTTCTTGCCCCAGTTGTTAAGCGAATCACTGCAGTCATTAAGTTAGTCACAACATGGTTGTAAAGTGAATCTGACCTCCATTGCTTGTCAGAAGGTCGCAAAAGCTGATCAAATGACCCTAAGACACTGCAACGGTCATAAATATGAGTCCGTTGACAGGTGTCTGAATTTTGATCATGTAATCACAGGAACGTTGCAACGGATGTAAATGTGAAAAATGGTCATAAGTCACTTTTTTCACTGCCGTTGTAACTTAGAACGGTGACTAAACGAACAGTTGTAAGTCAAGGACTACCTGTATACCAAAAGTCAGAGAATGTTTTTGTTCCGTAATGGGCAGAGTGCTGATCCACAGAGTGTCTGAGAGTCAAACATGACTGAACAGCCCACAATGAGAGTGATGGGCAGCGTTAGACCCATAGCATCTTCAAAGGGGAGGAGAACAGAGGTGGTATTTAGCAGGTTCTGACCAGTTCTGGAGAATCAGTAGTGGAAATTTTGAGTAGTTCGGAGAACCGGTAAATACCTCCTCTGGCTGGCCCCTCCCTCATCTATTCTCTGCCTCCTGAGTCCCAGCTGATCGGGAGGTAATGGGAATTTTGCAGTATCCTTCCTCTGGAGTGGGGAGGGAATGGAGATTTTTACAGTATCCTTCCCCTGCCACACCCACCAAGCCACACCACACCACGCCCACCAAGCCACGCCCACAGAACCGGTAGTAAAAAAAATTTGAATCCCACCACTGGAGCAGAAAGAGGATATCAAGACACAAGCCACTCCCCTTTCGTACAGGTGTTGTGATGCATCATAGATGTACCCAAAGGCTTGACCTTCCAAAGTGATATTTCCAAGGTCATTTTGATGAAAGCAGCAAGACTCTGTGGAGGCCTTGAAGTTGAAAAAGAGACCTGAAACAGCGAATTCCAAGAACTTAGAAAGATTTAAGAGTGTTATGTAAATATAGGACCGGGTTTGTTCAAACGCCACCCCGAAAATACATCAGATTGAATAAAATATGAAAACGTAACAATGGAAATAGGGAAAGGAGAGAGAAGGAGAGGGAAGAGGAGAGGAGAAGAGAGGCAAGGAGAGGGAAGGAAGGAAGGGCAAAGGAGAGGGAGGGAGGGAGGGGTAGCAAGAGTGGGAGAGAGGGGAGGAAGAGGGAGGAGTATGGGAGAGAAAGGGGAAGAAGAAAAGAGAAAGGAGGGGAGGAAAGAAGAAAGTAGAGAAAAGGGAGGGTAGGAGAAAGAGAGAAGGAAGAAGAAGTAGGGTTGTTGTAATATAAGAGGGATGTACAGGTTGGCAGGAAAGCAATCTCGAATATATTATTATATTTTTGGGGGAAGAAAGGAATTATAAATGTTAAAGGATAATGTATAACACTAATAATATCTATGAGAAATGTATATTTGTGAAATGTAATTATGCATGAGTAAGAAAAATAAAAAAACTTTAAAAAAAAGAACTTAGAAAGACCATGGCAATGGGTTTGCTCTGTTAAGGAGTAGGTTCTTTTGGAGGATTAACTTAGAATTATATAGAAAGAACTGGCCATAAAGGTCATCTAGTCCAACCCCCTGCTCAATGCGCAATAAACTGCTGTGGAATTCCCTGACAAGCGGACATCTGGCTCCTGTTCCTTCTTTGGTGGATTTTGCAATTAATTGTCTGGTTCACAGCCACCTGTAGTTTATTCATCAAGCCATGGTTAATTCACCCATGACTCAGTACAATGTTCAGTGTTTCTCTGCGTATGGAAGTAAGATGGCTGGGGAATAGATGCAGAACATTTAGGACCGGATCAAAACTTGTTAATTATGTGTTAAGGCATGTAAAAAGGATAACTTGTACCATGAAAATTATTGTTTTCTTTGAAACTGAAATCCAGAATGTGGCAAAACAGGGAGTCCACTTTTAAGCTATGTAGGACTTCTAATTAAGAGAGATGCTTCAAAAAGCAGACAAAAGGGCATCAGGAAGAATTTTGTAGTGATGGGGTTTTTTTTGTGGTGATTTGGTGAGTTGTCCATAAATGTTAATTTATATTCTTCTATGCTAACAATAGAACTAGATATAGCGGGTTACAGAAGCCAACAATTTGTCAACTCTGGGGAAGATAGTCTAACACAGTGTTTCTCAAACTTTGCAACTCTAAGTCCACATAACTTGACCTAAGGCGACCAGAACTGGGCGGCACAATGCAAGACATCCAGTAGATGTCAGCAAAGAGCTAATATCCATTTAATCCATACTGCCATCTAGTATTCATATCATGTTCTGCAACCCAGTATACTAATAATTTCTTCTGCCCTGCACTCAAATACCCCTGATGGTCCTTGGATGTTATGTACTCAGATAACTTTTGTGAGTTCCTTTAGGTGGCAACATAGATCCAATCCTTTTGGTACTGTGTCTCCCTCTCATCTGAGTTTATATAATCCTAACAGTTTTTATAATATTCTTGCACCTGCTGGTGCCACTGGAAAGATGGGCAAATTTAAAAAAAATATTTAAAAAACCATTTGCTGATTGAATTCTGCTGCTTATTCATTTTTTTTCAGTTCCCCTTAAAAAAGCTGCTTCTGTAATTAATTTCCATTTTTCGCAGGAAGGATAGTTTATTCATATCCAATTTCCACATGTTAAAAGCCTGTGTTAAACCTTATATGCAGCTGCCTCCAGAAATGTAGAGAAGGGGAAGGGAAGGGTAGGGTATTGAAGGAAAGGGAAGGTAATTTTCTACTTAGAGACTAAACCAGGAATTCTTTTTTCCTAGATTTGAAGTATAGGCTCAATTCATATTTGGTCATAAGCCATGGTTTGTGGTTCAACAAAGCATAAATAAAATAAAGATTAGTTAAATAAATCACAATGACTGTATAATCATACCGTATCCCTAAGACCGATACGCTCCCACAGAGAGGGCCTTCTCAGGGTGCCGTCGGCCGGACAATGCCGACTGGCGACACCCAGGGGAAGAGCCTTCTCTGTGGCGGGCCCAGCCCTTTGGAACGACCTACCCCCTGAACTTCGCACCATCTCTGACCTCCGCCTCTTCCGCAAGTGCCTAAAGACACATTTGTTCCATCTAGCCGGCCTAGCGTAACCTTGATAATGACTTTTAGACAGTTTTATATTTTGGGGATTTTAATTTGGTTTTAGCGCAGGATCTTTATCAAATAAGTTTTTTAAATTTTTTATGTGATTTTGTATGTATTTTAATATTCCTGTGCGCCGCCCTGGGTCCGTTTGGAGAAGGGCGGGGTATAAATTTAATAAAATAAATAAATAAATAAGTATGCAAAAATTAGATCAGCTACATTATGGCTAACGTGATGTGTTCAGTTTATGCTAAAATTGAAAAGCAACATGGAAATCATTTAATCTAGCCATTGCCAGTCTGGGCACAATCTTGATGAATGGGATTCCAGTTGCCAATACTATAATCCATTCCATCAAGAAAATGGGCATATTAGCCAGAGATGATGGAACCTGTAATTTCATCAATAAGCAAGGCATCAGGTTGAAGGTAAATTTAGTCTAACTTCTAGCTCTCTGCAATATGCAACAACACGGTTGTTGACAATGGCCATTCAATTGTGGCTTACCGTAAGTACCTCCAATAAAGGCATGTTCACCTCGAACTGTCTATTGCAGGGGTGTCAAATTCACCTCGTCATGTTTCATCACGTGATATATCACAACTTTTTTCCCCTTCACTAAAACGGGTGGGTGTAGCTAGCGTGTGACACATCCGGGCAGTGGGACACGAGTTTGACACCGCTGGTCTACTGCATTGTGGGTAGGGGTGCTGAAATGCCTTTTCCTGGCCTTTGCCAACTTTGTGACTTTGACCATAAAGGTTGTGACCTGGAATTTTAGCCAGATTGGAGGGTTGTTATGCTGGAGAAGGCTAGTTGAATGCTACACGTGAAGATGTGAATTCTCTGTCACCAGAGCTGATCAATGCCGCTAGCCTGCCTGTCAATCATTCCTTCCACTGCAAAGTCACTGAAGCACAAAGGAAGCCATCCCCTTTCCCAACTTCATGTTATCTTTTATCTTTGAATTACAAATCCCATCACCTCCAGACAGTGGCCAATAGGATGATGGGCATTGAAGCGATCAATAGAGCTTAAGGCCACAACAGACAGTTAAGAAAGATAAAGGCTCTCGAAGAGGGTGGTGCTACAGCCCAAGGCCAGATTTCTTTCGGGGATTAGGCCTGCTTGTGGTTGGTTGAGTCATGTGTTTACCTAGTTATCACTCAGCTGGCCAAGGATAAAGAAATGCATGCAGCCTTCGCAGAAGGGCAGGTCATTCCTGGGGAATCTGGATTGCCTTACTGCACAAGGGCCTCAAGAGGGTATTAAAATTGTCACGCAACTCCATAACATGTAGAAATCTGAAAGCGGAGAGACACAATCCAGCTCAGCCCAAGGAGCAGAGAAATCTTTCAAAAGGGAGCTTTAAAATTCCTCTCTCTTTTGGATTTGGACATAAGGAACCCAAGTGTGCGCTTCACTTCAGGATGCAGCAAGGACAGCTGCCTAACAAGTTGCCTGATAGATGAGTTCCTGGCAACTAAGGCCAACAAAAGGTTGAAGGTAGAACCACTTTACGATCAACTTGGGTTTCCATAAATTGTAGAAGAGGCTGGAGAAGCAGGCACCTGCCTTTCCAGTACACAGGTTACAGGTCATCTTCCTTTTGAGGAAAGGGCATGGTGTCAGAGTGTTTATCCTCCATGCAAAATCTCTCAGGCCCACTGTTTGGATATTAGACAGGGTGCAGTAAACTTCTAAAACTTTCAGAATGACAATGCCAATCAGGATAGCTGATCTTTCAGCCAGGGGATCTAAAATTCTAAAGCAGTTTCTTATGTTCCAGTTCATGAGCTCTGCACAAGTTTGACCATCTTCTGCATCTGGGACACATTGGCTGTCTTTTTATTGACTCCAGGCTGGGTTACAATGAATTCCGTTTGGTCTAGTACAATGTTGAGAATTCTGGGAGTCGAAGTCCACATATTTTAAAGTTGTTTTGAAACACTGATTTAGTTGTAAAGGTACTGGATTAGGGACTGTTGGAAGAAATGTCCTTCTGGGTTCAGTTCCAAGTGGGGAAAAAGCTATTGGAAACATGAAGGCTGTTTGGAAAGATGGTTTAATGGCCAACAGGATCACATGGCTTGAGTTTTTGAACAGAAAAGGGGGATCACATAAGGGTGGGTTCCTGCCAATTCTAACCTCTTCTACAGAAGAGGTTCCACAAATCTACAGGGCCGTTTAGAACCGGTTCCAGCTCTCTCCCCCCGCCCATCCGCACAACATCGATGAAGAACGAGAGGAGGAATTCTGGGACTTGAAGTCCACAAGTCCTAAAGCTGTCAAGTTTGAACACCCCTGGGGTTTTTTTTCTAAAGGGTTAGGGATGCAAGGGTAACTTGACAGCTTTAAGACTTGCATGCTTCAAATGCCAGAGTTCCAGAGCCAACATTTTGGTTGCTAAGCAAGAGCATTGTTAAGTGAGTTTCACCATATTTTACAAGGTGGCTATGCCCACCCAGTCACATGACTGCCAAGCAACTCCAACTTGGACACATGGCTGGCAAGCCACTCCCACCCGGTCACATGGCTGGCAAGCCGCTCCCACCCCTGGTCACATGGCCAGCAAGCCACTCACACCAAGCAGGCCACACCTACAGAAGAGGTTCTAAAAAAATTTGAAACCCACCACTGGATCACATGCTTCCAGAAGAAAATGAAGAAGAAAAAGAAACCAAGAGGCTAAAAGTTCCTGGCTTTATGCCCTCTTTGGCCTTTGAACTTGATCTTGTATTCTGATTGGTTGTCAGACTCCCATGGGGAACATGCAGGGGCAACTCTTTAGGTTGTGCTTTGAGTTTGGTTGAACATTGCTTTTTCCCAGGTGCCCTGTGGTGAGTTTCTGTAGAAGGCTAATCCTACCTTTATTGTGTAAAGTAGATTACCTCAGGCTTTTTTGCAATAGCCCATTGACAAAGGTGGGGGGCAATTAAGAGGGAGTCCATTTCCTGCCTAAAAACATGTTTCTCCATTTCTTATCCAGAGAAATACAATCTTCTGCCTTTTCAATATTTCACAGGAAATATTTCATTGTCCTAGGAGAGGGGTGGGTTTTAATTTCCTACAAGAACAAAAGTCCTTGAGTTCTAGTCCTGTCTTAGCTACGAAAGCCAGCTGGATGGCTGACTTTGGGCTGTCTCTTAACTCAACCCACCTGACAGGCTTGTTGTTGTGGGGAAAACAGGAGGAGAAAGGAGCTTAAGAATGTATTTGCTGTTGTGAGTTATTTATTTAAAACAGAGGCCTCCAAACTTGGCAACTTTTAAGACTTGTGGACTTCAACTCCCAGAAATCTCCAGCCAGCTTTGCTGGCTGGAGAATTCTGGGAGTTGAAGTCCACAAGTCTTAAAGTTGCCAAATTTGGGGACCCCTGAATTTTAAAACAACAATTAAGACAGGATTTTAAAAAAAATCTAAACATGTATTTATTTGAACCACTCTTCAGAAAGCCAGAATGATAAACGATGGCCTTTTTCTTTCTTAGAAAAGCAGTGTCAGATTAGATTGGGAACGAAATCTGATTCATAGTCTTCTGTAAGGCTTATGCAATCTTTAATTAACAGAGAAGAATCTCAGAGGCTTCAGGTTTAGACCAAAGGGCCCAATTAAGCAGGTTGCTGAATCTCTGCTGCCAGCTGGTGGCTTCTGAGGGAGTCTGAGAGGGACGGGCACAAAATGTGACACCAAACCAGAGCATTGAGCATCTTCTGGAAGCAGATGCTGAGGTAAAAAAAAAAAAAATCAATAGGCTGGAATAAGGCTGATTTCTCTTCTCTGCCCACAAAACTATAAGCACCAAGTTCCTTTCAAATGTTAGCTAGGCTTAAGCTTGACCTCAAACTCCAGCTTCTTTTTTTGGGGGGGAAAGGAATAACCCTAGGGTTTTTTCCACGTTTCGGCCAATATTTTAATTATGTCTTTTAAAAGCTTTCTTTTAACTTTTATATATTTGTTTTTATTTTGGTTCTACACTGCCCTGAGTCCTTCGGGAGTAGGGCTGTATAAAAAAACCAATTAAACTAAACTAAACTAAACTAAACTAAACTAAACTAAACTAAACTAAACTAAACTAAACTAAACTAAACTAAACTAAACTAAACTAAACTAAACTAAACTAGCTAAGATAGTTTCAGCCCTCTGGGATCTATCATATTGTTTTTAAATTAGAACACAAGATGGATAGAATCTGGTACACCTTCAGATCAGAGCTCAAGGATTTGTTTAGAAGCACAACCTCTGGTTGTCTCCCAAACATTTCTCATTTTGGCAAGATAGGGTATATTTTCCACCCTGTTCTTGCAATTTAGCAAACGGCAACGAGAAATTCTTTGCCATCTTTTAGTAGACTCCTATATGACCCCCTCCTTCCTAGCATCCACCTTTTAGGGTGGATGAATTAAAGTCCTCCCACAAGTCTTGTTTTCACAATCCATATTCAAATCGGTTACACCAGCTGTGTTTAAAAGGGGGATTGTACATTAAGGACTGTATACTGTATAATAGTATTATATGTACATAGACAAAGAGGAACTGAAATAAGGGGGGAGAAGTACATTTACAATGGAAGTATACCAAGGTGGAAATATTGTACAGAAGGAAATTGCAAAAAATAAAATAAAATAAAAGGGAGGATTTCCTACATATTTCCTACATATTAAATTAATTTAGAAGGTGATCTTTTCACCATATTTGTTTTAAAAGCTTACTAAGGAAGAATTTTGCTTCAGTCTTAGCATATCTGCACAATTAGAGGGTCACAGGAAAGCTGTCTAGTTTGAAACCAGGTAGATTACGACTTTATAGGGATGCGGTGGCTAAGATGCTGAGCTTGTCGATCAGAAAGGTCGACAGTTAAGTGGTTCGAATCCCTAGTACTGCATAACCGAGTGAGCTCCCATTACTTGTCCCAGCTTCTGCCAACCTAACAGTTCATAACAGTAGAAAAAAAGGGACCACTTTGGTGGGAAGGTAACAGCGTTCCATGTGCCTTCGGCATTTAGTCATGCCGGCCACATGATCACAGTGACGTCTTCTGACAGCACTGGCTCTTTGGCTTTGAAAGGGAGATGAGCACCGCCCCCTAGAGTCAGGAACAACTAGCACATATGTGTAAGGGGAACCTTTACCTTTACTTTTAGATTAAGACTGGTGCCAAAGGGGGGGGGGGGGAGGTAGGACTTCCATTGGAAGTATGATAGATTTCCCCCCCTCCAATGTGCCTTTATATAATCACTTCCATAACACCAACCTTTCCCTTCTTTCGTTGATTTACTTTCATTAACCTGATTCCTTGAACAGGTAGGAAGATTACCTAAAAACATTTGGGCAATTAGATGGAGGACATAAACACTTCAGGCAAAAGAAGAGCAGATGGATCTCCCCTTGAAATCAAGGAGAGTCAGACAGAAGATGGGGGAAATTTCATGATGAAACCAGTGTCACTTGGATGTAACTGTAATAATAAAAATTGAGGAATCAATAATTCCATTTTTCTAATTTCTAGTATAAAGTTTTTTTTCTTTGTTTAGGCATCAGTAAGCTCAAACAGCCATTGATTTGCTATTTTTTTCCTGGTATGTTGTGCCTTTAATTATTGTATTATCATTGTATTATGCTTGTCTTTTTTCTTTAAAGGTACAATCTCAGCTTTGTAGCGAGCCTCATGTATCCCTTTTTGAATTCTAAGGTTCCTTGTGTCATTCTGTGGGATTTAACATACTATGCACCAAAGACAAATCCCTTGTGTGTCCAATCACACTTGGCCAATAAAAAATTCTCTTCGATTCTATACAGGTACTTCATCTGCCTAATCCTTGCGGAGTGTGAGTCTGATGATGCAAAGGAGACTCAGCCAAAAGACAGTGTGGGAATCACTTGGCAGCTCCCTGAGAGGCATAAAATCTGCCAATTCTGAACTTAGGATAGTGCCTTTCTTGTGCAATGGTAAACAGATGTCTGCAAGAGGGAATCGTGATTGGATCCAAACATCTCAATCCATTTCTGCCAATTCTTTCCTAGATCCCTGGGTTGTAATCCCTTGCTTAGCGAGCTAAGGCATGGCTGTTTTCTTTCCTCTTCCAAGCAAACATTGGATTTATATATGGCAGCTGAACTAATAAGTGAAGGGGCTGTACCACTCAGCCTGTAACTAAAAGCTACCACATCTAAATCTTGCCCATGAACAAATGACAGCAACCACAGCAATACTAACAAATTCAGATTATGTTTGTATTCTGGTCCTCTGGCTAACCTATATTGGTTTTCATTTTGCACGCAAGGAATTTTTAACAATCATGCATTAAAGTCATGATTCAGCTATCTGCACCATGAAGTGCTATCTCGGTTCTTTTAACATAGTTTTGCTGCAGGTAGAATTAGAGTTAATAGTTACTGATTTAATTAAAATACAGATAGTCCTTGACTTATGACCATAATTGGGACCAGACTTTCCATTGCTAAGTAAGGTGGTTATTGTGAGTCACCTCCAATTTTACAACTTTTGCCACGGTTGTTAAGCAAATCGCTGCAGTTGATAAGTGAATCGCATGGTCGTTAAGTGAACCCAGCTTCCTCCTTTGACTTTGCTTGACAGACACTGGATTGGGGAAGGTCACAAGTGGTGATCACATACACTGGGACACGGCAACCATCATAAAGACATACCCAAATGTTGATTATTTGACCATGGGGATGCTGCAGTATTCGTGAGAACTGGTTATAAGTCACTTTTTTCAGTGTCAGTGTAACTTTGAACAATAGCTAAACCAATGGTTGTAAGTTGTAAGTTGAGGACTGTAGTTTATTTGTTCTGGGCTGTACAATGAGAGGAAGACACTGTTCCATAGCAATTGCACTGAAGTAAGATTGAACATTAAGCTGCCAGTCCTATCCCAGTGGTAGTGTAATGTAGTATAGTGTAGTGTAGTGTAGTGAACAGAACAGAACAGAATCTGGAAGCGACCTTGGAGGTCAGTGAGAATGCCATCTTGCCCACCATGGGCAGAAAAATCTCTTTGCCTGATCTCATCATCAGCTTAAACATTCAACCCCTATAAAAGCACATGCAACCATTGTCCTTGCATGGTAACCTCTGTTAAACCTTCAGGAGCCTCTTTCTGGCAGATCTTTGCTCCAACAATTTGTAAACTCGAAGCAGGTTGATTTCATGATTTCCTCAGGCAGCTTCCAGTCACGGATAATTCATTAGCTACACCTCCTTAATGAAAATGCTGCCTGGAAGGCTAAACAGACTTGGGAATTGGCCAAATGGCCAAATGTTCACCCTGAATTGGCAGAGGGTCAGGGCAATCCAATATGGCTTGCATTTGTGAATGGACAGAGTGCTTCGGGGGAAGCAAGAGCTTTTAGTGAGATCCTCCAGGACCTGGTGGATTTGGGACATGAGGTTAAAAAAAAAAGAATGAAAGTCATTCAAACAGCAGTATCAGAGTCTCTCAAATTCTCATCATTAGAGATCAAGGAAAGAGGCTACTGTTTGGTTCCCATATTGTACTAAGCCAAAATGTGATTTAGTTGAATCTTATATAGGAACCCAGTTCTTGTAGTCTGCAGACATGGTGGATGGCTTAGCATGCTGTGGACCCCAGCCAACAGTGATTAATTCAGCAATGTATAATTAAAGAAACTACTATCTGTGAATTCAATCCCTGAATTTAAATGATCATGAAGATGAACAGGAAATTTGGGTCTCATTGTGCCACACTAATCTGTGTTGATGTTGGGTATAGGATGAAGAGCCATTGAAGAGATCTTGGTCTCCTCCTCAGCATGGGCTCAGTTCCATTGAGAGCAATCCAATGTTCTACATGATCTCTTGTTCCATGTGTCTGGGCACATGGACTTCCACTTCTCTCTTCCTCTATGCAGAACTGAGAGCATTTTAGAACCAGCAACAATTTAATTTAATTTAAAGACAGTACCTATCTCCCTGTATTTATGTATTTATGCAGCCAAAAAAGCCAATGCAATCCTAAATTGCATTAACAGAGGGATACAATCAAGATCAAGGGAGGTACTAATACCACTCTATAAAGCCCTAGTAAAACCACACCTAGAGTACTGCATCCAGTTTTGATCACCACCCTATAAAAAAGATGTTGAGACTCTAGAAAAAGTGCAGAGAAGAGCAACAAAGATGATTAGGGAACTGGAGGCTAAAACATATGAAGAATGGTTACAGGAACTGGGCATGGCTAGTCTAGTGAAGAGAAGCACCAGGGGAGACATGATAGCATTGTTCCAACATTTGAGGGGCTGCCACAGAGAGGAAAGGGGTCAAGCTATTTTCCAAAGCACCTGAAAGCTGAACAAGGAATAATGGATGGAAACTAACCAAGGAGAGATTCAACCTAGAAACACAGAGGAACTTTCTGACAGTGAGAATAATCAACCGATGGAACAGAAGTCGCCTTGTGGGGGCTTCATCACTTGAGACATTCAAGAAGAGATTGGACCGCCATGTGTTGGAAATGGTGTAGGGTCTTCTGCTTGAGTGGTGTGTGTGTGTGTGTATGTGTGGACTAGATGACCTATAAGCTCCCTTCCAACTCTGTTAATCTGTTAATTTAATTTTCCATTCATCATCTCCCTGCCTGCCTCCGCCACCACTACCGTCACCACCGAATCAACCAGTCACTTTCACGGAACAGCTTGGTTTGATTCCCCACTTGAGGAGCTTTCGACTTGGATTCGTCTTCTTGTGGAGCACTTTGTTTGAAGCTGGCATCCTGCCTTGGGCCTCGGGAGGAGAGACCATGGCAGGCAGGGTGGTGGGAAGGCACACCAGAGAGGGAACTGGTTACATTTCCAGCTTTTTACTAATGAGATCTCCAAATGCCCACGGTGGGCTGCTCTCAGCATGAAGCTCTCGGCAGCGAAGGCAGCCAGGGCCATTTTAATCATTTCCAGATTCGTGTGGGAGGTCAGGGCCCAGGGGTACCGCTCCATGTCAGTTTTATAAACAGTGCAGTTTTTCCAGATGGTTACTGGCTCCAGCCTGGCTAGCAGGTTGATTGGGCCAGACCAAAATAACAACAGGTGGAGAACAGGCCACGGCAGCCTGACACTATCTCCGTTTTCCATCCATTCCCCCAAATATATATTTTTTTAACAAAAAGAAAGCAATTACTGATACAGGCAAATCCAGGAATGTGAAAAGCAGCTATGCATCTCAAAGCAGGGACTTTTTACTAAGCTAACGGTATGGGAACCAACCGGCTTGTTATCACCTGCTTTTAATACAGCTTTCTCCAATGGGGCACCCTGCAGATATAGATAGATAGATAGATAGATAGATAGATAGATAGATAGATAGATAGATAGATAGATAGATAGATAGATAGATAGATAGATAGATAGATAGATAGATAGATAGATAGATAGAATTGTTCCATTTATTGATCAGTTCATAAAACTAACACACACATATGTGTGTGTGTGTTAGAAAGCAGTATGCTTCCTCCCTTATTTATTTATTTATTTATTTTATTAAATTTATACCCCGCCCTTCTCCTTGTTAGGACCCAGGGCGGCGCCCTTAATTGGGGCCCTAACAGGGTGTTGTGTAACAATTATGCGTGTGTGTGTGTGTGTGTGTGTGTGTGTATTAGATTTTTTGAGCTGATCAATAAATAAATCAAGGGAGACTAGGATAGATCTATTTTGAGCTATTTAGCTCTCATCAGCTGGCCATTCAAACCAGGGAAGTATTACATGTGAGGCACTTGTAATTGCCACTAGACTACTGGTTCTTATCCTGATCAGCTAGGCCAGGGGAATAAGTATGTACTTATTCACAACACCCTGGCAAGCCCCAATTAAGGGAGGAAGCAATCTGCTTTCCTTTTCTGTCTTTCGGCTCTTCACTGGAGACCATGCAGACAGAAAGCTACTAGTTTCATTGTCTTTTGTTTACATGTGTGTTAGGTTTTTGAGCTGATAAGTAAATAAATAAGGGAGACTAGGATAGATCTATTTCGAGCTATTTAGCTCTCATCAGCTAGCCATACCCTTACTGGGCTTGCCAGGGTGTTGTGACACAAGTATATACTTATTCCCCTGGCCTAGCTGATCAGGATAAGAATCAATAGTCTAGTGGCAATTACAACTGCTTCACATGTAATACTTCCCTGGTTCGAATCCCAGTAAGGGTATGGCTAGCTGATGAGAGCTAAATAGCTTGAAATAGATCTATCCTAGTCTCCCTTATTTATTTATTTTTCAGCTCAAAAACTTAACACACATGTAAACAAAAGACAATGAAACTAGGAGCTTTCTATGTGCATGGTCGAAAGACAGAAAAGGCTGAAAGACAGAAAAGGAAAGCAGATTGCTTCCTCCCTTAATTGGGGCTTACCAGGGTGTTGTGACACAAGTGTATATATATATATATATATCTGCCTAACATGTAATCCAGCCTCGGTTCAAATCCCAGTAAGGGTATGGCTAGCTGATGAGAGCTAAAAAGCTCGAAATAGATCTATACTAGTCTCCCTGATTTATTTATTGATCAGCTCAAAAAAACCTAACACACACACACACACACACAAACACATATTACACTCAAATTCCTTGTTGGCTGAGGATTCTGGATTTGGTTGTCCCATCCCATCTGGAGATGTCAAACTGAGAGAAACTGCTTTAGTACTGCAAGCCTTCTTCTCTGGAAATGGAGCCACCTCCCCTTAACAATGCCAAAAGTATCAAAGGAAGTGACGAATCTTTATTTTCAATGGGGCATATCTGGGGGTGAAGCATGGGGAAACCCCTCCCCCAGTGGTGGGATTCAGCCAGTTTGCACCACTTTGGGAGAACTGGTTGCTAACTTTCTGAGCAGTTTGGTGAACTGGTTGTTGGAAGAAACCATCAGGGCAGAGAACTGGTTGTTAAGTTATTTGAATCCCACCATTGACCTATTCCCAAACACCACAGTCTCTACTAGAGAGCTGCTATTGGTTTTTCAAAAACACAACTACATTTACTTATGATTCAATGAATGGTGTGGCCTTAAGGAAGATGAAGCATGCCTAACCATACATTGGAATACATACCCAATTAATAGATTTAAAATTCATACTTTAAAAATAAATAAAGAAAGCACATGAAAAATAAGGGCTGAGGAGTAAATTCCTGGGGTCTGCAGTACCATCTATCAACACTTATCCAGTTGACACTGTTGTCTTCAATATGTATGAAAGCCCCCAGGAGTTCACTCATTGTCACAAATTATTGATTATTATTTCATATATTCTCGGATTGGCAGAGCCTGTGACTATTTCAGGAGATGCTGATCTAGAGGGCAGTTGCTGCGGCAGAAAAGACTTGCCTCCTAGGTCCTATTGGTGACATTTTTTAATTCAAAGGATCCTCAATAAACACACTCCACCTAATTGTAAAGGAGTCCCTGCGGATTTTCCTCCACTAGTCATTGCGGCCTATGGGTGTGTGTGTGTGTGTGTTGTTATCATCCCTGTTTCAAGACCATTGAGCCAGCACTGTCCAAAGACATTTCTGTGGTCATCTGGCAGCATGACCTCACAGAGCACTGTTACCTTCCCACTGAAGTGGTACCTATCTACCTATTTGCATGTGCATGCTTTGAACTGCTAGGTTGGCAGGAGCTGGGGCGAGGACGGGAATTCAATCCATCGCGTGGCACTCTGGTCTCAAACCTGGGCTGCTGGCTTTCCAGCCGACAGCTTTCTTGCCTGATTGTACAGTACAAAAATTATCAGAAAAAGGCAGTTCCAAATGTGTCCCTCAAATAGTGGTTAGGATATTGGACTGAAACCAAGGTAGATTCCCATTGGTTCATGGAATTCACTGGGTGACTTTACACCAGGGGTTCCCAAACTTGGCAACTTTAAGACTTGTGGACTTCAACTCCCAGAATTCTCCAGCCAGCATAGCTGGCTGGAGAATTCTGGGAGTTGAAGTCCACAAGTCTTAGAGTTGCTAAGTTTGGGAACCCCTGCTTTACACCAATCAGCTTTCAGCCCAAGCTTCATCAGAAGGTTTTTTGTTGTTGTTGTGAAGATAACATGAGTGGAACTTCTCTCCCATATAAACTGTCTTAAGATACGGTATATATGGTACCTTGCTCAAAAGTAGTAACTGTGAGAGGGATCTTGGAGACCTAGTGAACAACCATTTAAATAGGAACCAGCAGTGTGCACAGCTGCCAAAAAAGTCAACACAGCTCTAGGCTGCATAAACAGAGGGATAGACTCAAGATCCCATGAAGTGTTAATACTACTTTATAATGCCTTGGTATATTGGAATATTGCATCCAATTTTGGTCGCCACGATGTAAAAAAGATGTTGAGACTCTAGAAAGAGTGCAGAGAAGAGCAACAAAAATGATTAGGGGACCGGAGGCTAAAACATATGAGGAATGGTTGCAGGAACTGGATATGTCTAGTTTAATGAAAAGAAGGACTAGGAGAGACATGAGAGCAATGTTTCAATATCTCAAGGGTTGCCACAAAGAAGAGGGAGTCAAACTATTCTCCAAAGCACCTGAGGGCAGGACAAGAAGCAATGGGTGGAAACTAATCAAGGAGAGAAGCAACTTAAAACTAAGAAGTTTCCTGACAAAACAATTAAGCAGTGGAACAACTTGCCTCCAGAAGATATGAATGCTCCAACACTGGAAGTTTTTAAGAAGATGTTGGATATCCATTTATCTGAAGTTGTGTAGAGTTTCCTGCCTAAGTAGGGGGTTGGACTAGAAGACCTCCAAGATCCCTTCCAACTCTGTTATTCTAAATGTGGCAAAATCTCAGAGGGAATGAAAGGTGATATGTCAATTTAAAGTCACATGGATGTCTTCCAGGCTGGCTGGAGAACTCTGAGAGTTGAAGAGAGTTAAAGTTGCTGAGGTTGTGCAACACTTTGTTACAGAATCTTTATTTCCAGAAAGTGTTCCTTATTTATTGGTCCTAAGTTTTAATGCTGACTAAGATTCCCTGAAACAAGGAGCAGGTGGCTGGCTTCTCCTTTGAAACCTTCAGAATTATCCCTTGCTCATTTTTATGGACAGTTACAGGAACTAAGCTGCAATCAGTTCCTGCGGTCCTGCAGATCTTCAATTAAGCCTTACTGGATTCAATGGGATTGGCTTCTCTGTAAAAAACATTTAGAGCATTACAGATCTCTTTATCCTGTGCACGGCATAATAAAAAGAAACAGCAAAGCAACAACTATCAAGCTCTTAATCTGTAAAAGAGCATTATGCTAAGCAACTCAAACTGACCATGTTGATTGGAACTGACTGTCCAAGGTGCAGAATGCCTGCGAAAGTATCTTCTGCATCTTAGCTTTTGTACTACCTATTTTTACTATGCCTGAGTCCCGGAAGGGAGAAGGGCGGTATATAAATTAAATAAATTGAAATTGAAATTGAAATTGAATATCACTATGCTGTACGATGAAGAAAATAAATAAATATGTTCTTCCCTATAAACACATATTCAGCAGTAAATAACTTCGTTTTTTATAATGCAACATAACTTCCTGCCTTCTTTGAACACTGATAGAAGGTGTATTGATATGTTTTGGAAATTCTGTTAAATTTTTTGAGAAAACTCCTTGGACCTGGGCAATCAGGAAAATAAACAAATGAATCATTGAATAAATCAGCTCAGTGTTTTCACTTGAGGTACAAGTGATCAGGTCAAATGATTCTCCTCGGGACATGTTACATGAAGGGACTAATATAGGGAAAAGTAAAAGAAAGGCTCAGTGGCTAAGATGCTGAACTAGTTGATTAGAAAGGTTGGCAGTGCAGTGGTTCGAATCCCTAGCGCTGCTAAAGGAATGAGTCCCCGTTACTTGTCCTAGCTTCTGCCAATCTAGCAGTTCGAAAGCATGTAAAAATGCAAGTAGAAAAATAGGGACCACCTTTGGTGGGAAGGGAACAGCGTTCTGTGCGTCTTTGGCATCTAGTCATGCTGGCCACATGACCACGGAGTCTTCTTCGGACAGTGCTGGCTCTTCGGCTTTGGAAAGGAGATGAGCACCACCCCCTAGAGTTGAGAACAACTAGCACATATGTGCGAGGGGAACCTTTACCTTTTTAAAAGAAAAGAGAAAAGAAAGGAAAAGAAAAGAGAAAAGAAAAGAAAAGAGAAAAGAGAAGAGAAGAGGAAAGAGAAGAGAAGAGAAAAAAAAGGAAAAGAGAGGACAGGACAGGACAGGAAAGCCTGCCAGAAATGAGTTGGAATGGTGGCACCTTTGGAAGAACTTAAAGATTAGGTTAGGGAGAGATGATCATGGAGATAAACTATCTATGTGGTCACTAAGAGTCAACAATGACTTGATGGAACATAAACAATCAGCAAATATAAAACCAGGAAAGAAGACAAAATTATAAAATTATCCTGGACTCTGTTTTTTTACTGAGTGACAGTAAAATATTTAAAATAAGTTAAAATTTTAGACATATTTGCACTTAGCAATCAAGTGCAGCCTATTGATAAAAGGCACAATTAAAAAAAAAACACCAGTTGTACAATTTGCTCATCTTCCATTTTATTTTAACCATGTGAGGTCTGCTCTATCCAGGTGGTACATGGCACACTCTCTATTCTATTCTCCTGGTGCAAGTTCCTTCTCTACTCTGTTTTGTTTACATTCTTTTATTATGGCTTTTCCAATTATTATCATTTTTCTATGCTACCAAGTTCCACAAGTTCCACGTAAGACATAACAATGTAGCCAGGTGGGAGCGATTTTAAAGCTGTAGAAATCTGTTTTGTAAAAAAAAAAAATATCCTTCCTACTTTGCCTCCACTTTGGGGATGAAGACAGAAATTGTTGTGGTTATTTTAATTGTACATTTACACAACTGCACTGATGTAAATACAGGTAGTCCTTGATCACAATTGCGCTCAACATTTCCATTGCTAACCAAGACAGGGGTCAATTGATTCGCCGCCAGTTTGACAATCTTTTTTTTTTTTTTTGCTACAATTGTTAAGCGAATCACTACAATTGCTAAGTGAGTTGCATGGTTGTTAAGCGAATCAGGCTTCCCCATCGACTTTGCTTGTCAGAAGGTTGCAAAAGGGGATCACAGGACCCTGGGACACAGCAGGTTGCCAAGCATCTGGATTTTGTTGACATGACCCCTGGAGGCTGCAACAGTCGTAATAATAATAATAATAATAATAATTTAATATTTATAAAACCGCACCCTCTCCCCACGGGGACTCGGGGCGGTGCACAGGCAGAATAAAAACAATACATACATACAAAATAATTCTAAAAACAAATTAAACAAACCTGCGCTAAAATTTCCCCTTTTAAAACTAAACAATACTGATTCCAATAAAATCCCAGACAGAGAGATTTATCCTAGGCCGGCCAGACAGAAAAAGTGAGTTTTTAATTTAAGACGGAAGGAGCGGAGGTCCGTGGTCGTCCTGATATCGGGGGGAAGGTCGTTCCAGAGGGCCGGGCCCGCCACAGAGATAGCCCTTCCCCTGGGTGTCGCCCGCTGACAATGTCTAGTGGACGGCACCCGGAGAAGTCCCTCTCTGTGGGAGCGAATCGGCCGTGAGGAAGCATGACAACAGCCATAAATCACTTTTTTTTAATGCTGCCATAACTTTGAACGGTCACTAAATGAATGGTTGTAAATCGAGAACTACCTATAATCCCATCTTGTTTTTGTTTTTTAAAATCTGCATTCTGTGCAGCTGTCGAACTGTGGAAGTAGCTCCTTAAAATATTTTTCAAAGCAGATACAACAAAACAAATGCAGAAGCAAGTGGGATTATGAATTTAGTAAGTGGTAGTGGAGGCCAACCCCCTCTCCCCTCAAAGCGGCTATGATTTGTGCACAGGTGAAGCTTTATCTAAACCAGGGGTGTCCAAACTTGAGAACTTTAAGACTCGTGGACTTCAACTCCCAGAATTCCCCAGCCAGCATCGCTGGCTGGGGAATTCTGGGAGTTGAAGTCCACGAGTCTTAAAGTTCCCAAGTTTGGACACCCCTGATCTAAACCAAATAAAGAAACACTCTCAAACCATGAATCCTGCATTTCCAGCTGTCCTGATGCTACGAAATAGAATTGTATACTGCTTTACAATGCTTTACGACCCTCTCTAAGCAGTTTACAGAGTCAGCCTATGGCCCCCAACAATCTGGGTCCTCATTTTACTCACCTCAAGAGGATAGAAGGCTGAGTCAACCTTCAGCCTGGTGAGACTCAAACTGCCAAATTGCAGGCAGCCAGCAGTCAGCAGACGTAGTCTGCAGTACTGCACTCTAACCACTGTGCCACCCTGGCTCAAATGCAAATAATAAAATTGCTGACCTTCTGTAATTAGAATGCCAAACATTGCTAGGCAGTATTAGGACCACATCATGGATATATTACAAAATACACTGAATTCATTAACTTGCTCCTACAAAAGAGCCACTGTTACATTTTTGGATGTAAGGATGGGATCTCCCTTGAAATGCTGCCGATTTCAATGAAGCATGAAGCACAATCCTGTACAACACTGTTTCTCATCTTTGCCAAAATGAAGATGGGTGGACTTCAACTCCCAGAATTCAGCCTGGCAAACCCTGTTAGGGAATTCTGCGAGTTGAAGTGCACACGTCTTCAAGTTGCCAAAGATGCTACACAGATTTATATAGACAGTATGTTTTATAAACTCCTACCATACTTGGGGGGGGGGGGGGTTATCGTCTAGGAAGCATGTTTTCAATTTCAGATTTAGGGCAAATTATATGTTTGATTAAATTAATAGCAGTTTTTTTTAAATCCAAATTAAGTCCATCTAGCACGCAGAAGGGTAATTTAACCCTTGCGTCCTCCTTAAAAAAAACTTCGCTCTTTTTGCTCAAACAAAAATATCCACTGTACATCCTGCACTGCTATCAATAGGATTTTTTAAAAATAAGACTACACTATTGCAGCAGAGTACATATGATTCAAGTCTAAGATTAAAGAAAAATAATATTTAGTAAACAGAGGTGATACAGCACAGCAGATGTGAAGCAGAAGAAGAAAACTTGCAGAAGATGTGCAAAACAAATTGATGGAGGGATTCATCTATATCAGTGTTTCTCAACCTTGGCAACTTTAAGTCCTGTGGACTTCAACTCCCAGAATTCCCCAGCCAGCGTAGCTATGCTGGCTGGGGGATTCTGGGAGTTGAAGTCCACAGGACTTAAAGTCGCCAAGGTTGAGAAACACTGATCTATATGCACACTGAATTTTGTTTCATGCCTATTCTCATTGCTGCAATAATTTTTTTTATTAAACCCTAACCAAAGGTGGTATTCAGCTGGTTTGGACCGAGTCGCCCAAATCGGTAGCAGAAATTGTGGATGGGCATGCCATCCTTGCTCTATGCCATCCTTTTTAGGCATGTTTTTGAGGCCGGGCGCATACATGTAAGGCGTGTGCGTGAAGCGAGTGAGTGCATGCAGGACAAACCAGGGGTAACAAAATGTGAAACCCACCACTGACCCTAACCCTAACCCTGAAAGCTTCTGAAAGGGGAGCCCAAAACATGCTGGATTCTGTCAACAAGCAGGTTACAATTAAATCCTCATTTTCGGAGCGTGAGAACCTAAGACAATTAAACTAGGACAAGAGGACTGCAGCCAATTATGGTTTTGCTACAAACACAGCCAAGGGTTCCTCCTTTCCCTCCACACACCCCACCCCCAAGGGCCACGACTGCAAACCATCTGTCCATGGTTTGGTCTTAGGCTGCCATGTAGCCCAAAAGTGATGTGTTCAGACTCGGACCAGGACAAGCTCATCAGAAAACTCGAGTTGTTCTTATTCTTTCTTAGAGGTCTCCAATGTATTCCATTTGGATGGAAAGCAATCTAACAAGTGTCGGAAGAAATGTCCTTCTGGGTTCAGCACCAAGTGGGGGAAAAGACACTGGAAACACGGTGGCTGCTTGGAAAGATGGTTTAATGGTGGACAGGACCACATGGCTTGAGTTCCTGAACAGAAAAAGTGATCACATGCTTCCAGATGTTGAGTGAAGAAGAAAAGAGAGAAAAGAAGGAGCTTGCTACGTTTTTTATACTGTTTGTCCCCACCTCTCTATTTCCTGTAAAAGAAATGCATTCTGATTGGTTGTCAGGCTCCCATGGGGCCATGCAGGGGCAACTCTCTAGGCTGTGTTTTGAGTCCAAGTTTGATTGAGTTTCAAAATGCCATGTGGCGAGTTTCTGTAGAAGGCTAATCCTACCTTTATTATGTAAAGTAGACTAGCTCAGGCTTTAATGGCTCGTTGCCAAGGGGGGCAGGGAGCTGGAGGGAGCTCCTCTGTCTTTAAAAACATGTTTCTCCCTTTTCACATCCAGGGAAATATAATATTCTGCCTTCTTAATATTTATGAGGATATTTCAGTTTTCTAGCAGAGGAGTGGATTTTAACTTCCTACACAAGACACCACAAATAACTGATTTGTAACCAAGGCACTCAAGGAAAGGATGCCTAAGATGTTAGCCAGCCTAAAGTTGTCAAGTTAAAAAAAAAAGCAGAAAGATTGAGAAACCTTTTAGGTCCATGAATCAATAGGTCGGCAAGGGGGACAATATTACCACCTTGAATTACAGAGGCGGCATCTCTAAGCTAACAGAAATTTAATCACAGCATAATTGTCTTTTTGGAAGCATGCAAACTTTGTAGGTGCCCTTTAAGGCAAAATTAGGACTGGACAGTAATTTCATTGAATATATTTGTCTAAACGTGACTTTGGTGGAATGCAATCTTTTACCCCATTCTCTCCCACCCCCTTCTCCAAATATTTCTAATTATGCAAGTCAAGAGAAAATGTATCTGACATTCCTATGTAATTTGCAGAAAATGTTCCCAGTGTTGCAGTTGAGTTTTTAAGTTCCATTTGAAAAAGAGGCGTCCTCCTGTAATCTATGAAAGCTGCTTGCAGGCAAGAGTCTCAGATAATAGGGCTGGAGGGGGAGTCTCTGTTTACAGCTTGGAAAAATTTGCTAGCTTGTCCCAACAGACGGACTATTTTAGCCAGTGATTTGCACCAAGGAAGCGTGTCCTGGCTTGTTCTTCCATCCGGACGTGTGCAAGTGCCAGGGTGGACAAGACAACCTGGATTTATCCTTTCTGCACGTAAACTCTAAGTAATATTGGGAAACCGACTGCTTATTGAATTGGCTGGCTTGATAACCTTGGCTGCACGCATACATGCAGATCATGTATTTGCAAAGCCCAATGCTAATTAGATCAGTTCGTTTATGAAACGCTCTCAGATAAGTAATGGTATGTTTGCTGACATTTCCATTTGTGTTGCAAAGAGAATGAGCCGTCTCTCTTCCAGCCAAAGCTAATCAAGAGTGACAGAATGAAATTCCATTCACCAACCTTTTCTCATCAGGGCAATCAACTGCTAGTATTAAGACAAGTTTTCCTTTCCTTTCCTTTCCTCTCCTCTCCTCTCCTCTCCTTTCCTCTCCTCTCCTCTCCTTTCCTTTCCTTTCCTTTCCTTTCCTCTCCTCTCCTCTCCTCTCCTCTCCTTTCCTTTCGTCTCCTCTCCTCTCCTTTCCTTTCCTTTCCTCTCCTCTCCTCTCCTTTCCTCCTTTCCTTTCCTTTCCTTTCCTCTCCTCTCCTTTCCTTTCCTTTCCTTTCCTTCCCCTCTACCTTCCATTCCTTTCTTTCCTTTCCTCCTTTCCTTTCCTTCTCCTTCCTTTCCTTTCCTTCCCCTTCCCCTCTCTCCCCTCTTCTGAATGATAGGATAGATCTTTAAAAAGGAGATTACAAGAGCTGGCATGCGAGATCAAAGCCAACCCAAGTGACATTTGTCCAAAGTCTTTCTAGAAATGTGTTACTGTGGGACATATGTTAGGCCGGCTATTCAAGAATCTTGAAGGTGAAAGCTGCAAGCAAGGTGAAACAAACCTAAGCATAACAAGGGCATGTTTGTTTGTCTGTTTGCTTATACATTTATTAGATTTGTGAGCTGCCCATCTCCTCTAGAGGCGACTCTGGGCAATTCACAAACATTAAAAAAACTGTAAACATCCAAATGATTAAACAATAAATAACAATAATGACCGTTTACAACTGAAAGGTGGAGGAAAGGGAGCATGAAGTACATGGGGAGAGATGGGCGCTTCTCCTAATCAGATATGATAGCCATATCCAGAGTGTTGCCCTCACCCCCTCCAATTAGAGCACTAGGCAGTGGTGGGTTCCTAACCAGTTTACTACTGTTTCGCTTGCGCTTGAGCGCACTCATGGGCACACATGACACTTCTGCGCATGCACAGAAGCGTCCGAGTGGGTAGGTGGAGCTTCCCGCTGCCACCATTACCAATTCTCCTGAACTGGTAGAACCAAGAGCAACCCACCGCTGGCGCTAGGCCAACTGGCAGAGCCAGATCTTCAGGCCCTTATGGAAGGTCAATAAAACAGGTGTGGAGCTCACCTCTGAGGTGGGGCTGTTCACGACGTTCCAATGGGCAGGAGCATAGCTAGGCATACAACAACCTTCTTCAAACTCTTGATGGCTGCAGAGAATTTCAACAGTGCCGGCTCACACATTCTCTGACAAGAACAGGAGTTGGGAAGATATAGGGAAGAAGTAGCTATAGTAAAGAAATATATAATGTCCTGATGGGCTTTTCCCCCCCAGAATAAATTGTGGATGCTAAACTTTCATTTTTAGGTGTGAAGTTTCCCACATCCATATTCAAGGTTCAATGATTATCGTTCCAAGTGATACTTTGGAGATGAAGGACAGCTCACCATTGCTCAAAGACCACCAACGAAGTTTATGTTCCTTCTAAATGTTTGCAATGCGGACAGTTTACATGCCTCATTGCAATTCTGTTACTGATGAGTTCTCTGTGAATGCTATTTAAGCCTTAACTAAGTCCAACGTTTTTTTAATCTGTTTGATTAAATAAAGGGGCAACATTTTAACAAAGTATAGATGCCATGTATGTGGGCATGATTATAAATTTTGCCTCCTTTTTTTAATCCATCTTTCCGTAGATATGTTTCTATATGATGAAGATTGACTTTGAAATAAGGCTGTGGTGATTTTAACGCAATAGCTTTAAATCACATTTTAATGCACGCTTGGTTAATATGACTTCATTTAAACCAGGGATGTCCAAACTTGGGAACTTTAAGACTTGTGGACTTCAACTCCCAGAATTCCCCAGCCAGCATAGCTGGCTGGGGAATTCTGGGAGTTAAAGTCCACAAGTTTTAAAGTTCCCAAGTTTGGACATCCCTGATTTAAACTGAGTTCTTTATCTTAGGATGTGCATGTTTTGCTGGAGAATATAGCCAAATATGGTTTGAGCATTGTAATATCTCCAAACTCAACACATGGCAGCGGGGAAAGGAAGGGCTCTAGATATCATCCAAGTTAAAGGATGCTTTGGGGATGAGATAAAAAAAAAGGTAAATGATAAAATAATAATAATAATGATGACAATTTACAACTGAAAGGGGGTTGGGGAAAGTGTGATGTACATGGGGAGATATGGTGTCTTCTCTTAATCAGATATGACAGCCATATCCAGAGTGGAGGGCCCTAGAGACGGGGCGAACTGGTAGTGGTGGTGGTGGGAGACTCCACCCACTCACCCACCCAGATGTCATCATGGATGCTCTGGGCATGCACAGAAGCACCGCACATGCACAGAGCGCATGCACAGGGTGTTAGTTTAATATAGTTTTAAACATTTATGTATTTATTGTGATATATTGTGTTTTTATATTTCCTGTGCACCGCCCCGAGTCCCTTCAGGGAGAGAGGGCGGTTAATAAGTCGAATTAAAGTAAAGTAAAGTAATGCACTCAGTTCCAAACCGGTAACAAAGATTAGAGTATTTCATGCCTGCTTCAGGCCCTTATGGAAGGTCAGAAAAGCAAGTGCAGATCTCACCTCAGGAGGCAGGGGGGATATTTATGATGTGCCAAAAGTCCCTGCAGATTTTACTCTGCTAGTCATTGCTGACTATAAGGGGCGATACTTGTTAGCAACTCTGGGTTCAGAACCAGTGTTACAACTCTGGTCCCGTAACCAGTGTTTAGAAATAAATGCGGAATAGTGTAATACACCGGACAGTAAAGAGATACGTTGCTTTAACCACACACAAATTCTAAAACAGTGATAGTAAGAAAATAAATAGTCTTTACTTTGTAGCAACTAAAATACTTCTTCCGACCAGAGATTCTAACTTCTCAAACAATAACAGTCCTTCACCAAACACAGAGTTATCTTACAGTGAAGCAAAACAAATACTTCTTCTTTCTTCAGTATTCAGCTACTCAGCGGCAAACAGTAAACAGGAATCAAATGGAATTGAAAAAAGGGAATGGACTGTGTTCCTGAGCTTCCTTTATGGTAAGTTGAGAAGCACAGCCAATCAGAATTCAACACAGTTCTTAAAGCTACATGTACTCTTTAAGAACATATACTCATATATATTGTCAACCCAATATAAGGCTGAATATCCTAACAATACTCATCCCTATTTCTAGGCTGTTGAGCCAGCACTGTCTTTTCTGTAGTCATATGGCCAGCATGACATCATGGAGCACTGTTACCTTCCCACCGAAGTGGTACCTATTTATCTGCTGGCATTTGCATGCTTTTGAACTGCTAGGTTGACAGGAGCTGAGCCAAGGACAGGAGCTCATCCCATCAGGTGGTGCTTGGGTTTCGAACCTGGGTCTCAAACTTTCCAACTGACAAGCCCAGTGTCTTAATTACTGAACCACTCTGCCACCCTTTGGGATAAGACCCCAGTACAAAAGTCAACCATCCCATTTTTGAAGAAACGGTAATGGTGGAATACAAGCCACATGACAAAGCTGGAAGTAAACAATAAGATGAGCAGCATGAAAAAAAGTGGACAGTAATTTTCACAGTTTCTTTCAGAACTTGGTATGTTTTCTTTTAACCCAAGGCATATTTCACAAATTATTTTATGCATATCCATCAAATTTAGTGTAACATTGTTCTTCAAAGGAAGCAGATAGGGAAGTCTACTTGCATTCTCAACCCTCCTGCCACTTTCTCGTAGAAACTTGTTGTGCTTCATTGGAAGGTTAAAAAAATATGTTCCCAAAAGGCAATAGCAAACGTTTTCCATGAATGAGGTAAAGTGTCTAGTTTAATTGGAAGATTTTTTAAATTTTACATTTCTCTAATCCTTCAATTTAAAAATTATATTCGAGAAAAACTCAGAACACATCTGAATATCAAATCTGTATCATTTAGAGGTACATATTTTATTTGCAATAAATACATTGCAGTTGCAATGTATGATTGTGAAAGTTGGACCATAAGAAAGGCTGAGCGCCAAAGAATTGAGGCCTTTGAACTCTGGTGCTGGAGAAGACTCCTGTGAGTCCCTTGGACTGCAAGGCGATCAAACCGGTCAGTCCTAGAGGAGATCAACCCTGACTGCTCTTTAGAAGGCCCGATCATGAAGATGAAACTCAAATACTCTGGCCACCTAATGAGAAGGAAGGACTCACTGGAAAAGAGCCTAATGCTGGGAAAGACTGAGGGCAAAAGAAGGGGATGACAGAGAATGAGGTAGATGGATGGAGTCATTGAAGGTGGGCTTAAATGGACTCCAGAGGATGGTAGAAGACAGGAAGGCCTGGAGGAACGTTGTCCATGGTGTTGCGATGGGTTGGACACAACTTCGCGACTAACAACAACTTTATTTGCTTGTTATTAAAAAAAAATTATACAGACACTCAACTCAGTCTCAGTGACCTTGAGTGGCTTACAAGGATTTAGAAAAACGCACATTATATAAAAAATAAAAAAGCAATAATGCCCAATCCCTCCCAGTGACAAATGAGTCATTTGATGGGCTCCATCCCACTCTGGTGTCCCCAGGCCCATTGGCAAAGCTGGAAACAAACTTATTTTGTGGTCTGTTTACTTAGACTTTAATGAGCTATTGTATTTAGACATTGTGTCTTACTCAATAAGCCATGGTTTGAAAATATGGAGCCAACTTAAAACACGTGTTAATTTGGCAGCAACCTTCTTCTAATTTCTCTAGTCTTCATAGCTATAATTCTGCAGTTGCTGTAACTGATACCATCGACCATGGTATCCTATTGCATCGGCTGGAGGGGTTGGGGGTGGGAGGCACCGTTCTACGGTGGTTCTCCTCCTGCCTCTCCGGTCGATCGCAATTTGTGTTGGCAGGAGAGCAGAGGTCGACCTCGAGACCCCTCACATGTGGGGTGCCTCAGGGTCGGTCCTCTCGCCTCTCCTGTTCAACACATATATGAAGCCGCTGGGTGAGATCATCCGTGGCTTTGGGGTAGAGTACCACTTCTACGCTGACGATACGCAGTTGTATATATCTACCCCAAACCACCCCAACGATGCCGTAGCGGTGATGTGCCAGTGCCTGGAAGCCGTGCGGGCCTGGATGGGAAGTAATAGACTCAGACTCAACCCGTCCAAGACCGAGTGGCTGTGGTTCTCGGCTGCCCGATTCAACCAGTTGACTCCATCACTGGCCATAGGGGGCGAACACCTTACCCCTATGGATGGGGCGTGCAACTTGGGCGTCCTCCTGGATACCCGGCTGTCTATGGAAGATCACGTGACAGCCGTGGCCAGGAGGGCGTTTTACCAGGTTCGCCTGGTACGCCAGTTGCGCCCCCTATTGGATCGGAATACCCTTTGCACAGTCACTCATGCCCTCGTGACATCCCGACTGGACTACTGTAATTCTCTCTACATGGGGCTCCCCTTGAGGTGCACCCGAAGACTTCAGCTGGCCCAGAACGCAGCCGCGCGAGCAATAATGGGAACCTCTAGGTTTACCCATATAACACCGCTCTTACACGAGCTGCACTGGCTGCCTGTCGTCTTTCGGGTGCGCTTCAAGGTGTTAGTGATCATCTTTAAAGCGCTCCATGGCTCGGGACCTAGTTATCTGCGGGATCGGATCCTGCCTCATACATCCTCACGGCCGATTCACTCCCACAGAGAGGGACTTCTCCGGGTGCCATCCACTATACTATGTCAGCGGGCGGCGCCCAGGGGAAGGGCCTTCTCTGTGGTGGGCCCAGCCCTCTGGAACGACGTTCCCCCCGAAATCAGAACAACTACGGACCTCCGCTCCTTCCGTCAAAAACTTAAAACACACTTTTTCTGCTTGGCCGGCCTTGGTTAGTCTCCGTCTAATAGGGTGAAAGGGATTTTAGGTAATTTATATTTGGGGATTTTAGCGCAGGGATAATCTAGTTTAATCTGTTTTTATTCATTCTATTGATGTATTTTTATAGTTATTTTAATTTCCCTGTGCACCGCTCCGAGTCCCCCAGGGGAGAGGATGCGGTATACAAATAAAAAATTATTATTAATTATTATTAATTATTATTATTATATTATAACTGATGGTCCTTAGGATTTGGAGGAGACAAAACACACCTTTCTAACCTCAAACAACACCTGTAACGTTTTCTACAATAACGTTTTCTACAACTCTTCAGAGTTGCCCAAAAGAATCAAAGGTTCGCAAGAACACAGCATGAACATTGCAAGCTTAGGGAATTACAGAGTAAATGTCTCTAGGAATATTCTCCTGCTTCTTTCACAGTTCTGGTGTGATTGATTATTCAGCCCAGAATGGATCACCATGCCAGATATTAGAAATTCAGAATGGAGATCTTCCCTCTCTTCTCTTCTCTTCTCTCCTCTCCTCTCCTCTCCTCTCCTCTCCACTTTTCTTCCCTTCCTTTTCTTCTTTTTCTTCCCTCCTTTCCTTCCCTCTTCCCTCTTTCTCTTCTCTCCTTTTTTCTCTCTTCTCTTCCTTTCCCTCTTTCTCATCTCTTCCCTTCCCTTTCTTTTCCTTTCCTTTCCCTTCCCTTTCCTCCTTTTCTCTCGCCTTGCCTTGCCTTCTTTCCTTGCAGTCATCTCTCTCTCTCCCACGCTCATTTTTGGCGAACCTGCTAGTGAGAAGGAATTCATCCAAAGAGGAAACTGCAGTCTCTTTCCACTTTCTCATGCCAAAGGATTTGTTTTTCCCCCAAGACATCCCTCCCCTCAACACACACACACATTTCTTTTATAATCTGAAGAGATTCTTAGTGATGCACAGAGGGAAACTACAAGTTAAAGCACTTCCCAGACTTCTTAAAAGCTTGGAAAGCACTGGAAGTCCATTGTTCATTGGATGTATGTCCTAATTGTTTCTTTCCTTTTCTAAATGCAGTTAGTCAGTGGCTGGGTTCATGCATTGTGTTAAACCATGATTCAATCAATAAGCCCCAGTAAATTGGGTTTGTTATGTTAACTGATATAGGATTGAAATTTAGTGTCAGACAGGCCTGACTGTGTCAATATGTTCAGGATCTTGTTCTTAAAGAGGAAAAAGAGACTCGGTATAGACTCCCTAACCAGGAGTAGTAAAGCTTTGGCTGCTGGATAGGTAGCCGGAAATAAGACCTTATTTACCTTATGCCCTACCTATGGCTTTCCTAGCTAGCATTTTACAAACAAGTGAATGCAAGGCAAATCATATATTAAAAAATATCAACAGATTCCTACAAAATGCATTGAATAAACCAGATGGTATTTTGGTCTCTCAGATTTTTAATGGAGCATAAAAGATCATCAAGAAAGAAAGAAAGAAAGAAAGAAAGAAAGAAAAAAGAAAGAAAGAAAGAAAGAAAAAAGAAAGAAAGAAAGAAAGAAAGAAAGAAAGAAAGAAAGAAAGAAAGAAAGAAAAAGAAAGAAAGAGGGAGGGAGGGATGGTGGGAGGGAAGGAAGGAAGGAAGGAAGGAAGGAAGGAAGGAAGGAAGGAAGGCTCTAGGGAATAATTTCACAATGTGAGTTGACCTTGAACTAAGAACAGAGAGTGAAAAGTAATATTGAGCAAGCAAGAGTTGCATGCAAAAGCTATATTGTAGGGAGCTTTCTTAGAGATTAGATTCTTCCCATTCCGTTGAGCCAGAGGAATTCTTTTAAATGCTTATTTATAAGGACCATACACAACCACATTCCTATACAGAAATGCTTGCAGATGTCTGCAGAAGGATGCTTGATTTTAAGAAGGTTCCAAAGGAGAACTGGTTGGTTGGTTGGTTGGTTGGTTGGTTGGTTGGTTGGTTGGTTGGTTAGCTAGTTCGTGAGTTAGTTAGTTTGTTTCTAAAAAAGGGAATGTTGATTGAGTCCAGGGAAAGTTTGAAGAATATACAAAGCCAAGCTGTTTTGTTTCTTTCAAGGTGAAAAATTAAATCTACTGCATTAGAAAAAGAACAATCATGGATCAAAGGTCCTTTTCTTTCTTCAAAAGGCAACCTGATTTTTTTTCTTGAGAAAGAAAAATAAAATTTTTTGCTTCTCATCCAAGAAATTTCATGAGTTCTGATGGCTGGGTGGATGGAAGGATAGGTACCAGTGGTGGGATTCTAATTTTTTTACTACTGGTTCTGTGGGGTTGGCTTGGTGGGTGTGGCATGGCTTAGTGGGCATGGCAGGAGAAGGATACTGTAAAATCTCCATTCCCTCCCCACTCCAGGGGAAGGTTACTGCAAAATCTCCTCCAGATCAACTGGGGCTCAGGAGGCAGAGAATAGATGGGGGCGTGGCCTGTCAGAGGTGGTATTTACCAGTTTTCTGAACTACTCAAAATCTCTGCTACTGGTTCTCTAGAACTGGTCAGAACTTGCTGAATACCACCTCTGATAGGTACTGACAGTTGAGACTGGATGGTGGGGAGATAAAAGGATAGGTTCTGCTAAGGTAGTGGGTGGTGGTGGAAGGATTGTATTTCTTTGCAGTCTTCTGGTTGTTAGCACGGAGAGCTGTTGAGATCACTTAAGGGTTTATCTGTGTCCTCAGGGTCACCTAAATTAGGGTGCAATTGATACCCATCCTTCCATCTCCCTGCCATCAGGACCTCTGACGCTTCTTGGATGAGAAGCAAAATGTTTCCTTCTTCTTCCTCAAAGAAAATAAAACACTCCAGCTGCCTTTTGAGAGAACCATGACCTGGATAACTGAGAATCTCCACAGACAACATTTGTGGAAGTTTGCAATAATAATAATAATAACAACAACAACAACAACTTTCAAATACAAACAGATTGTCATTTGGAGCACAACACGCCTCTACAGTTGTAGAGGGCCGAAGTGTACAGCTTATTGATATCGCTGTTCCTGGAGATGTCAGAGTCGAAGAAAAAGAACTAGAAAAAATAATAAAATATTGTGACCTGGCCATCGAAACTACATGGCTATGGATGGAGCATGTAACAGTGATACCCATTGTCATCGGGGCACTTGGCACCATGTCCAAGAAGTTTACAAGATACATCAACAAATTGCAGCTTCCTACAATAACACCTTTAAAGAAGGTACCTGGTTGATGCCTAGGACGCTGGCAGCAAACCGTATCAACCATTAGCACCAGTCAATGGTATTTCTAATGCATTTTTAAATGTTCAGTTGGCTGAGTTTCATGTTTAATGAATAAAGTATATAATAATACTTTACACAGCCCCCTGTGTAAATGGTGGCTCAGAGCGTTTCAGAATTCTTAGTATGGTGAGAAACCAGTGAGACCAGGAACATGACAGCCAAGCAATGTGTGATTGGTCTGATTTTGATTTAGCGCCATTTAGGAAGTCAGCCATTGCTTCAGCCAGCATGGAGTGACCCTGATCCGGAGGCTCCATGCCAGCCTTGTTCCCAGGTTTCTAATTTCTTTCCCACATGACATGAGCTAGCTCTTAACATCACCACTTGCATTCGTGGTTGGAGGGAGTGATGAAATGTAGGAATCTAGGCACAGTGCTGAATGAAGTGGTTAACCTCAGCTAGACTCCACCACTTCAGATTGTAGATAAGTGGAGTCAAATGATTGGATGCTTGTAGATGCAATAAGAGATCTGTCTTGGTATATGACTGTGGCAGGGAGAATCAGCTAACAGCTTTCTTTCTGGCATTTACAATTCGTTTTGGGAAAATAAATCGCCATGGCTGCAGTTGCTGTTGTCTGGGGAATTCAACCATCGCGACATCTTTAAATCCCCTCTTCTTTTAGAAGCTAGAATCAATCTTTTCAAACGTGGCCTGTAGTTTTAATTTGGAAAAAAGGGTTACATTGATTAGAAGTTCATTAAACAGCGCTGCACACAAAACACATATGTGCAAATCCTTCCCCTTCTCTGCCCTCTCTTTTCCCAAGCCAAAAATATCCTAAATTCTACAAAGCCTCAGAGATTGCATTAAAAAAAAAAGATAGTGCACATTCAGCTACTTTATACAATTGGGCTTTGTTTGATCATTTTGTTCCACATGCCAACTTAAATCTCTTTGGCACTGAGGTTGCCCAGCGTTTTGGACTTTTTCAGGTAAACATACTCCATAGAAATCTATGCAGATTACCACAAAGGCTTAGAAACTGTGTCGAGGGCAATGGGTGTGCACCTGAATTTGGAAGGTGTGTGAGTGCTGATCGGTCTGAAATATTCATGACTCCTAAATAAGCATTAAGAAGAAATGGAACAGCTTTGCCAAACAGCATGTGCAGCAATTCCCTCTCATCGTAAAGTGGTGGGATCTGACCAATTTATGAGAAACTATTCATCCCTCCCAGCTTCATGACTGCAAGGACGTTTAATAGTCCCTTGGGTTTTGTAATATGCTTACCAGGGCAGGAGAATTTCCTATCCAGCTGCTTTATTCCATACCAGATAAGATAAAATGAAGCAGAAGAAAGAGCTTTGAAACCCTTCAAACCACTTGGGAAGCTTTGCTAAAGTCTCGTGTACCGAGACACTTTTAAAAATATGTTTAACCATCAGATTGGCTTGCCTGCAAAATATAGCTTTACTTCCTCTCATCTGAGTAACATTTCTGTTAAGAAACAAGGTCACCCTAATCTTGCGGTTTTCAGTCTTCTGTATCTTAAATCTTACCAATCACTCTGTCAAAGACCCTGGGTCCCACCAAGATGGGGGGGGGGGAGGAAGATCCTATTTTTCCAAGGAGAGGGAGAGAGAAATGAATTAAAGGGATTTTATTTTATTTTATTCAAATTTATAACCCGCACCTTCTCCTAAAAAAGGACCCAGGGCGGCGCACAGGAAAATTTAAAAAACAATACAAATATACAAAATACCATTATTAAAAACCTATTAAACCCATTCCCTGTGCTAAAACAATGTAAAATCCCCCTAATTAAAATGTATAGCTAATAACAATCAGGAACGGGAGGTTATGCTAGGCCGGCTTGTTGAAATAGGTGCGTTTTAAGAAGCTGGCGGAAAAGGCAGAGGTCTGAGATGGTGCGTAGTTCGGGGGGCAGGTTGTTCCAGAGGGTAGGGCCCGCCACAGAGAAGGCCCTTCCCCTGGGTGCCGCCAACTGGCATTGCCCGGCCGACGGCACCCTGAGAAGGCCCTCTCTGTGGGAGCGGATCGGTCCAAGGGATGTATGGAGCAGGAGATGGTCTCGCATATAGCTAGGCCCCGAGCCATGGAGCACTTTGAAGATCATCGTCAACACCTTGAAGCGCACCCGAAAGGCCACAGGTAGCCAGTGCAGCTCGCGCAGGAGAGGTGTTATATGGGAATGCCTTGAGGCTCCCATGATTTTGTTACTGTTTATCAGTTATGCTAATTGCATATCAAACTGAGATTTAACTGGGGCTACAGCAGAGTCCAATAATCCATCCCTAGTCAACAGTGAGAACTATAAATGCACTTTTGTTATTTCATATTTAAATTTAATTTTATTGTTTTAGTTATATTTTGGTCCTAAACCCAAACTCTGCAAGGGTTCTTGCTGTGGTTAATGCACCTTAAGTGCACTAGTGCTTTGCTATTTTTCTTTGCTCTACTATCTCATGTGCTGCATCATGATTTGGAGAGTGAAATCATGCCTCATTGGTCTGCTTTTGCATACAACCAATGCTACTGCAGTTGTATGCAATTGTATGCTGTTGGTCATACAATTGCTTGAGAAACACTATCTTACTCAACTCTGAAGAATGGTGGTAATTCAGATGTCCAATGCTCAAACCAATCTCACTCCATGTCATCTCAAGTAAATGGTCTGATCTGAAAATGCTTCTGTCAATGCAGCAACTTGACCTTTTCTTTTAGTCATCACCATGCTATGATAGTACATGTCTCCAGAAGTTGTAAATGCTCCAACACTCGAAGTTTTCAAGAAAAGATTGGATAACCATTTGTCTGAAATGGTGTAGGTTTCCTGCTTGAACAGGGGGTTGGACTAGAAGACCTCCAAGGTCCCTTCCAACTCTGCTATTCTGTTTCTCTCTCTCTCTCTCTCTCTCTCTCTCTCTCTCTCTCTCTCTCTCTCTCTCTCTCTCTCTCTCTCTCTCTCTCTCACACACACACACACACACACACACACACACACGTTTCTGGAGCTTCAAGCTGATGGCTTCATCAGTATACAATTCAGAGTTTTATGACCTGTGTGTAAAGCAGGGGTGGGCTGCTGGGGGTTCACAGGGGTTTGGGGAAACCTCTAGCTAAGATTCTGTGCAGTTCGGAGAACCCCCGAATCCCACTCCTGGCTGCCCCCCACCCACCCAGGAGTCCCAACTCCACCCATTTTGAATGCAGGTAAGTGTACGGACGCTTGAGGAAGGTGAAAATGGGCCTACTGGAAGTTCGGGGGTCTACCGGAAGTTCGGGAAGGCCAGAAACGGGACTGTTTCCAGCCCCCAGAGGGCCCCTTTCGCTTTTTTCACCTTCCCGGAGGCTGGCAGAAAGCCTCTAGAACCCAGAGAGGACAAAAATGTTTCCCCCCCCACTATGGTGCAGGAGGCTGACTAGGCCATGCCCACCATGGCCATGTCCACCCAGCAACCGGGCAGAGAGCCCCTTTCTAAACTTTTTGAAGCCAAGCCCTTAATGACTTGGGATCTCTATGTCTTAACCAGTGGTGGGTTTCAAATTTTTTAGAACCTACTCTGTAGGTGTGGCCTATTTTGTGGGCGTGGCTTGGCAGTCATGTGACAGGGTGGGAGTGGCCAACTTTTAAAATGTGGTGAAACTCATTTAACAACGCTCTTGCTTAGCAACCAAAATTTTGGACTCAATTGTGATGATAAATTCTCTTTCTTTCTTTCTTTCTTTCTTTCTTTCTTTCTTTCTTTCTTTCTTTCTTTCTTTCTTTCTTTCCTTTCCTTTCCTTTCCTTTCCTTTCCTTCCCGTTGGGTCACAGGCAGCGGCGGGCCAGATTTACTTCCAGGTACGCCGGTGGAACCCCCTCTCACCGGTTCTCTAAATTTCACCAACCGGCTCTCGCGAGTAGGTGCGAGCCTGCAGAAACCCACCACTGGTCTTAACTGACTATCTTGGCACCCCTCTTCTTCCTCACGCAAGAGAGAAATACTCAGATTGTTCCATCCCACTTTCTGCATTGTGTGAGAACAGCATCTTTTCAAGAGCAGATCCTAATTAAGAAAACATTTCCCTGGGGAGGGTAGGTAGATTCTAGTACTTGGGCATTCTGAATTCTGTTCTGTGTTCGGTTCTGATTTGATAATTGAGGGGCGTTTATTATTAACCTCTTTTTTCAATGAAATTACTGAATTGAGGATATGTACATTTCCTGCTTAAATTGTGAAATATCCAGATGCGTAGCTGATTGGATGCTATATAAACATCTAAATAAGTTTAAGAAATGCCTTTATACATCATTCATCTTAGATTGCACTCAGAGTTTGGAAGTGGATCGATTGAGCCAATAGATTTCACATTCTGCTGACACTTGCTTCAGTGTAATACAGAGGTTTCAACTTGATTGCTCGCAATTCTCATTTATTCTCATTTCTCATGTATTTATTCAGAAAATGTATATGGCCAGCTATCTTACATATAATAATCCTGGGCAACTTACAGCATTTCAAAAGAAAAGTCAGAATAAATATAACCTACAAAACCCCACAAGAATATCACATATTCCACCGCAGTGCCACAACATCTCGCCAACTCTACATTTATTTTTGCTGGGCTCACTTCCATCCTAGCCCACTGTCTGGGTGAATAGCCAAGTTTTCACAGCTCTCTGGAAGTCTAATAGGGTGGAGATTTTCCCCAAAAACATGGTGGGGGGGATTCTGTTCCAAAGGATTAGGGCAGTCACAGAAAAAAACCCCATTTTTGAGGTCCTACAGGATGGCAGTCTTTAAGGGACGTGACCTGCAATGCATCCATTCTATTTGAACTGGCAGGAAAACACATAGACCACAGAATAATAGAGCTAGAAGAGACCTCAGAGATCTTCTAATCCAACCCCTTCTGGATCAGGAGACCAGATACCGTTTTGGAGAAATGGTTGTCCAGTCTCTTTTTGAAAGCCTCCAGTGATGGAGCATCTACAACTTCTGAAGGTAAGCTATTTCATTGGCCGATTGTTTTTTCCCACCATTAGGAAATTTCTCCTTAATTCTAGTTTGTTTCTCTTCTTAGTTAATTTCAAATATTCGTTTCTTGCCTTTTGGTGCTTTGGAAAATACTTCGAAACACACACGCCTGTCTTTGTAGGAGCTCCTCAATATTGTAACCCTCAAGGACAGGTGACACCACAAATAACCCATCTCCTTCAGTTTCTCACACCAGTATGAATATATGACACCCATACGTATTATAACTACAGTCCTTGCAGTCCTCCTGGTCCAAGAGACTCAGAGTGATAACTGTTTGGGGAATAGCCAAGCCTCATCTTTAAGTAGTCTGTAATTATGGCTATACATGTGAGTTGGCCACGCTATAAGCTTCATGAATGAATAAGATTTAAACTTCTTCCCTTGGATCAAGTTCATCCTCAATGTGCTTCAATGAAGTATTTTTACAAAAGATATGTTTGCTAAGTTTTGCCTGAGTAGGGTTGAGTCTAAATGTTCAGATGCTCCTGCTGTCATCCCATGCTGAAACACACAGGAAATCAACCACTTCTAGATGCGATCATCTCTACAGTGCATTTTGTGCTAAACACTCACAGCAAATGCACTTCGTCCCGCTGACCATATTCCTCTAGCATGCCTCTTTTAAAAAGAGTCCCAGATGACACCACCCTCTTCACACAAGGCTACTGCCAACTGATGTGCTGATTATTGCTAATCAGTGTGCTTTATTTTTTTTTAAATGTACTCTGTGCTGGGCTTTTTTTAAAATGTAATCTCTTCTGGCCTTACTATCAGTAGCAATAGCAATAGCCCTTAGACTTTTATATCGCTTTACAGGCTTTACAGCCCTCTCTAAGCAGTTTACAGAGTCAGCATCTTGCCCACAACAATTTGAATCATTTTACCCACCTCGGAAGGATGGGAGGCTGAGTCAACCTTGAGCCTGGTGGGATTTGAACTGCCAAATTGCAGTCAGCGGGCAGTCAGCAGAAGTAGCCTGCAGTACTGCACTCTAATCACTGCGCCACAGTGGCTCGCTGTTAAATGATGAGTAGGGTTATTTGGTCTAAATGTCTATGGAGATTCTCAGTCACGTAGGTCATGGTTGTCCCAAAGGTGCTTTTTCAAAAGGCAACTGGACTCTCTGGTTTTTCTTTGAAGAGCTGAAGAAGCTTCTTGGATGAGAAGCAAAATGTCTTCAAAGGAAAACTAGAAAGTCCAGATGCCTCTTGAAAAAGCACTTTTGGGTTATTTGGTCTACTTATCAACTGCTCATCCAAGATTAAAAAACAAAAACAAATCAGAGAATGACAAACTGTCGATTCAGCTTAATGTCAGGGTTCCAAATAGCATCCAAAAGTATATCAGAGTCCAAGGCAAAGTATTGCTCAAAGGTCCAATTTATTAAGAGAGCCATGTTGACACATCTGGGGAAACCCCAATCTGAAAGCTTCCCGGTTTCCCCCACCTAGTTGAGAGTTCACACCCACAAGTCCATCACATGGTCCAATCTCCCACTGCCATGCTGGCAGTTCCACCCATCCAGTTCCAGTCAGATGCAGAGGTACAGAGACAGAGGATGACCTTGACTTTCTAGAAAGAATTTTGTTATGGCTACATAGCATCTCACTCCTTACAATCCCCCTTCCCATTTTGCCACAAGAGAAAATGCATAGAAGAATAATAGAAAGTGTGGCAGGCCAAAGACCCAAAAGAAAAGATGGCTGCAGGCCTGACAGACACTATGCTCCAGTTTCCCACACAGGCAAAACAAACAGGACAGTGAGAAGAATGATCAGGATACTAAAGGGGCATCCAGGACCACTGTGGAAGAGCCCATAAGATCCACCGATGCAGAACATGTCAAGGCAAGGTGACGCCTCCACTTGCACCAATGTGCACCACCTTGTCTGCATGAAGCTACTTAGGCTGCAGTAAAACAATAAATACCTTCAGAGTAGAACAGCATCTAAACCAATCCTCCAAGTGCTTTCACCTTTGGCTGACCTTGAGATGAGAGAAACCAAGAAGAAATTCCAGGGCTGTAGGCTAGACAATGGGTTTTTCAAAAATCACAAAAGAAGGCAGTGACAAATAATTTCTTAGACTTTGCCAAGAATATGAAGTCTCTAAAGGTTGACTCTCAGTCAAAGGACACTTTACATTTTTACTTAAAGAACAACCCATGCTTAGCTCAACACGAATGAAGACTGGGACTAATTTATTGCTCTGTCCATAGATTATCAAATCCACCATACTAGAAAAAGCCCTCACCTACTGGGATTACAAGCTAGCCCAGGGGATGGGAACGATGACCCTTTTATGACTTGTGGACTTCAATTCCCAGAATTCCTGAGCCAGCCATGCTGAGCACCATATGAAAGAGAATGGATGCACACCTTTCCTATTTTGCAGTTTCGGAAACAATCACACAACTGGTTCCACTTTTTCTGAAGACTTTTCATCTCTGTCAACTCTGAGCAGAAAATGAAACTGTGAATCATTCCCCCAAATATGGCCAACTAAGCTTTTTAACCTAAACCTGACTGGTGTTCTAGGTGTGGTATACAAAACATCTGAAGTTGCAACACCAAACTTCTGAGAAATTTGTGAGCATGTTTTGATCCTTATGAACCTTTCCTCTGCCATGCCACCCCACTTTCGAGATGCCAGGACACCAAGGCATCAGGCATCATCACTGGTTTTGTAGAACAATTAGGGTGGGGCTTTCTTTTTTCTTTTCTTCCTTTGTGGTAGCCTACCCATTTCGAGACTATATGTGCCAGAGCCTCAGTTGCAGAAAGAAAGAAAGAAAGAAAGAAAGAAAGAAAGAAAGAAAGAAAGAAAGAAAGAAAGAAAGAAAGAAAGAAAGAGAGGGAGGGAGGGAGGGAGGGAGGGAGGGAGGGAAGGAAGGAAGGAAGGAAGGACAAAGAGGAAAGAGAAAGAGAGGAAGAGGAAGAGAAAGAAAGAGAAAGAAAGAGAGAGAGGGAGAGAGAGAGAAAGAGAGAGAGAGAGAAAGAGAGAGAGAAAGAAGGAAGGAGGGAAGGAAAAACAAAGAGAAAAGAGAAAGAATTAAAGAGAAAGAAAAAGAGAGAAAGAAAGAGGAAGAGAAAGAAAGAAAGAAAGAAAGAAAGAAAGAAAGAAAGAAAGAAAGAAAGAAAGAAAGAAAGAAAGAAAGAAAGAAAGAAAAAGAGTGTAGGGATTTTAAAATGAAAATGGGGATGTGAAATATTTCTAACTCTTAATCTGCTATTCCCTCAGACTGGAAAGGTGTGTTTGTGAAAGTAAACATGTATTTGAAGACCATCAGAGATTCAGAGAAATATAATTTCTTTGTACATCTCTTCTGTCTGTCTGTCCATCTGTCCATCTGTCTGTGTTCATGTATACACACACACACACACATATACACCTAAATACGTGTATGTGTATACACATATTAACACACACACACACATTCACACGCTGTCTTCTCATGCCATCCAATCTCAATGTAATATTTTTTTGTCTGTACAGTATTGTTTTGTGTTAATTGAAGCCAGTGGCCTGGTTGCTCAAGACAGCTTCATTGGGGAAGGCGGGAGGCTCAACATTTTGTCCTAATTCATGGGATCATGTTTTAAATGAATCGTTTTAAAGCCTTGAATGAAAAGAATTTGTCTTTCTGGTCACTTGAAGAACAAAACCCTAATATGGATGGCTTCCCCAATTTCCCAGCCTTTACAAATACTTTAAAAAATGTGATTGTTCTACAGGGAGCATGGCTACTGGTGATTTAAGAGCTGTCTGAGTTGGGTCGCACTAGATGTGATTTTGTTTTGTAGTTTTATTGATCATAAATGGCTGCGAATCCTTTGTTGAAGGGGGCATAAATACTTGAACAAATAAAGGAAGGAGCAAATTAGGGGGTCTACTCTAGACCATTTGTTCCTTGTAAAATGACCTTGATTTGCAACCATACAAAGACAAAGCTTCCACAGGAGGGAAGGAAAAAAGTCACCGTGGCAGTTGCAACCACACCGTGAAAGCCCTGTGCTCATGTCCACCATTTTGATTTTTTTAAAACTCCTAGGCTGACTATTCCTGGAGAAAAGAAAACCATCTGAAGCACAGAAGAGACCATCAAGGCACATCTCTTCCCTTCTTCTCTCTTTTCATTCATTCCTCCTCCTAATGATTAAGCATGGCTTTCAAATCCTGGCACTACTGGTTCGCTCGTGCGCACGCATGATGCTTCTGCACATGCGCAGAAGCATCCGGGCGGGTGGGCAGAGCCTCCTGCCGCTGCCACCACTAGTTTGGCCAATCCAGGCCAAACCGGGAGCAACCAACCTCTGGTGCGTGCGCGCCAGTGGTGGGTTTCAAATTTTTTAGACCCTACTCTGTAGGTGTGGCCTATTTTGTGGCCTAGGTGTGGCCTATTTTGTGGCTTGGCAGTCATGTGACAGGGTGGGAGTGGCCACCTTTTAAAATGTGGTGAAACTCATTTAACAACGCTCTTGCTTAGCAACCAAAATTTTGGACTCAAGTGTGATGATAAATTCTTTCTTTCTTTCTTTCTTTCTTTCTTTCTTTCTTTCTTTCTTTCTTTCTTTCTTTCTTTCTTTCTTTCTTTCTTTCCTTCCTTCCTTTCCTTTCCTTCCCGTTGGGTCCTTGGCAGCAGCGGGCCAGATTTACTTCCAGGTACGCCGGTGGAACCCCCTCTCACCGGTTCTCTAAATTTCACCAACCGGCTCTCGCGAGTAGGTGCAAGCCACCACTGGTGCGTGCACACACACACACAACCACACCATAGAGGAAGACCTATTTAGTGTGAGGCTTTGTGTAATGTGCATTAACTCTTCATACACGGTACCAAAATATTGTTATTTGCTTAGATACTTCCAAGCTGAACTGTGAAAGAGGCCTTTTATTTTCTTGTGGCATATTTTAAAGTTCTGTTGCTTGTCTTGTCAAATTTTGCACATCATTTTGATTGCAGCCTTTTTTTAAAAAAAACAACAACAACAACGATGTTTGCATATAAGAATAGAGCCAGGAAGGCAGAGGAAGATGCTGTTTTTCTCAAGCTTTTTGTAACTAGTCACTAGAAGAACTTTCTCGGTGGGTGTTAACAGGAGAGAGGAGGGGGGAGAAAGAAGAGAGAGGAATGGCCATGAAAAATTATCAAAGCATTTTAAAAGCTACTGGGTTTTGCAATGGCAGCGATATTGGTTACGTAAAAAGAAACATGATTATCTAAAAGACATAAAGTGTGCCTTTGGCTCATGTGCTAAAAAGAAAGGTGCTGCACTGTAGTCTTCCTTCGGCATTTGCCTGTGAGGACAGAGGAAATGTGCTCAGGACTATGGCAACTCTCCCCTCCACTTGATTTAGAAATCCTTCCCTTCCCTTCTTTCCTTCCCTTATCCTCCCCTCCCCTCCCCTTCTTTCTTTCTTTCTTTCTTTCTTTCTTTCTTTCTTTCTTTCTTTCTTTCTTTCTTCCCTTTCCTCCTCTTCCCTTTCCTTCTTTCTTTTCCTTTCTTTTCCTTTCCTTCCCTTCCTTTCCCTTCTCTTCCCTTCTCTTCCCTTCTCTTCTCTTCCCTTCTTTCTTTTCCTTTCTTTTCCTTCCTCTCTCTTCCCTTCCCTTCCTTTCTCTTCCCTTCTCTTCTCTTCCCTTCACTTTCTTCTTTCTTTTCCTTTCTTTTCCTTTCCTTCCCTTCCTTTCCCTTTCTTTTCCTTCCCTTCCCTTCCTTTGCCTTCCCTTCCTTTCTCTTCTCTTCTCTTCTCTTCCCTTCCCTTTCTTCTTTCTTTTCCTTTCTTTTCCTTTCCTTCCCTTCCTTTCCCTTCTCTTCCCTTCCCTTCCCTTCTCTTCTCTTCCCTTCTTTCTTTTCCTTTCTTTTCCTTTCCTTTCCTTCCTCTCTCTTCCCTTCACTTTCTTCTTTCTTTTCCTTTCTTTTCCTTTCCTTCCCTTCCTTTCCCTTTCTTTTCCTTCCCTTCCCTTCTCTTCCCTTCTTTCTTTTCCTTCCCTTTCCTTCCCTTCCCTTCCTTTCTCTTCCCTTCTCTTCCCTTCTTTCTTTTCCTTTCCTTCCCTTCCTTTCTCTTCCCTTCTCTTCCCTTCTCTTCCCTTCTCTTCCCTTCTTTCTTTTCCTTTCCTTCCTTTCTCTTCCCTTCTCTTCCCTTCTCTTCCCTTCCCTTCTTTCTTTTCCTTTCCTTTCCTTCCCCTCTCTTCCCTTCTCTTCCCTTCCCTTCTTTCTTTTCCTTTCCTTTCCTTCCCCTCTCTTCCCTTCCCTTCCCTTCCCTTCAGACAGCCTTCCCATGCAATCCAGCTTTGCTTTCTTACTTTTGGAGGAATTTCTCTAAAACAATAATAGTGACATTGTTCCTCTACTTCGCTGGCGGTTTTATGGGGCTTGCCTGGGAGAAAGGTGACTGCGGATGCCTCTTGGCCCACATGTGTTTACATAAGGAAATGCATGTGGGTTTTGGGGTGGCGCCTGGTGTCAGCAGCCGCTCTCTGTACTCCTGACCCTGACAGAGCTGCTTTCTTGCTTCTGGGTACGTTTACTGCACTCCAGATGTGTGCTGGCTCCAGCATGGCTGCGGAGCGTCAGGGATCTGGCATCCCCTGGCTCATCGGTCTGTGGGGTAGAATGCCATGGTGGTTGTTTTAAAAGCTGTAATGTTTCTTGGTAACACATCGTGATTTATTCAGTCCTTGTTTGACAGAGCTGCTTTATCAAAAACTCATGTGAAGGATTTGCCAGGAGGGGTTGGGAAGGGGAAAAATGTTGGAGAGAGAATGAGACACTCTCTCTCTCTCTCTCTCTCTCTCTCACACACACACACACACACACACACACACACACACACCACACAAGTCCTCCCTGGATTCAGGGATTTTATATTCTAAAAAAGACCCCCTCTTCTGCACACTTGAAACATATGCAATGGGAGAGAGGCCAGTTGTTTTGGCCTGGCCAAAACTTGCCTTTTCCTTACTCCCATCTTTGAAACCTATCAATGGATGGGGTTGGCTAAGCTTCTCCAAAACCACCGAGTCTTGGGATGGGTAGTGACAAGGCCTGAGAAATGAAACGGGAGATTGATCATTTGCTGACTGAGATTTCTCAGAAATCTCCGACCACTGATTTGAGCGGTTGCTCAACCATTTATTGATTCACCCCTTTGTAGTCTGGTTGGGTTTGCCTTCTATGAGGAGGGTTCTGTAGTTGTGACTTGTAAACTTTGCACGTTATTTTGCTTTGCTGGGTTTTTTTTTTTTTAAATGATTATTTGTGCATAAGAACAGACCTGAGAAGGTCAAGAAAGATGTTACGTTGTAAAGTTTTTTCTAAAAAAATTAGTCGCTAAAAGAGCTTCCTAGGTGAGGTGTGTTAAGTCCTCAAAGTTACGACAAAGACTGAAGCCTTGCCGGCTGCAGGACTCTCCTGATTGGCTAAGCCTTTCAGTAGGAGAACGCAGCCTTGCCATTGGTCCGCCTGTCTGACAGCTCCTATATAAAGAGCTGCCGGTGGCAAATGTTCTTGTTGCTGGTTCAGGAGTTGCCTTGCGCTTTGTCTTCTTTAAACTGTTAGAATAAACGTTGTTTTACTGCACAAACCGCCTCGCCTCAGTTCCTGCCTGCCTTCTCCATACAGAGCAAGGTGTGTGTTAACCTGATTATTAGAATTGTTTTCCATTGTTGGCTTATTTCTAGCCTATCTGCTTATGGCAGGAGTAGTGCAGTGGTCAGAATGCACTACTGCAGGCAAATTCTGCCCCCAGCCTGGAGTTCGATTCTCACCAGGCTCAAGGTTGACTCAGACTTCCATCCATCTAAAGTTGGTAAAATGAGGACCCAGATTGTTGGGGGGCAATATGCTGACTCTGTAAACCGCATAGAGAGGGCTTTAAAGCACTATGAAATGGTATATACGTCTAATTGCTAGTTTGACATTGTATTTTTATTTGCCAAGATACATTTTTGATTGGTGTATCATACAATACATTATTTAACACATAAATTCATTCATGGAGGATGGGCCTGTCACAGCCCTTGATATCATAATGCAATTTTCCCCAGCCTTTCAAAAGTTTGGAACCTCAATGGGCCAAGACTCAAGCTAGCAGGAAGCTCTATTCTAAACCAACTGGAAGAACCTGGGTTGAGATTGTTGGCCTGATGGAACCACCATGTTTAGAGAATGTAGAATGCCAGGAAAGGCCATTGTTGGAGTCCAAGCAAGAGGGACAAATAGCCTTCACTCGTTGTCTAAGACAGTGATGGCGAACCTATGGCATGGGTGCCACAGGTGGAACGCGGAACCATTTCTTAGGGCACGCGAGACGTTGCCCTGTCAGCTCCAGCGTGAATGTGTGCGCTGGTCAGCTGATTTAGGTCTTCTTTTGAGGCCGTTTTTCGCCCTCTGGAGGCTTCAGGGAAGCTCCTGAAGCCTCTGGAGGTGGGGGGGAGAGGCTGTTTTCACCCTCCCCAGGCTCCTAGAAAGCCTTTGGAGCCTGAGGAGGGCGAAAAAAGTGTGCCAAAAGCAGGGGGTCATGCACTTAGTATTATGGGTGTGGCACGCCCACGCACAACCCCCCTGCACTACCCCCGCTTTTGGCACTCAAGCCAAAAAAAGTTAGCCACCACTGGTCTAAGAGTTTCCACACTATGGAATTCCTATGGGAATTCTTCGGTATTCTTTGACTTTTTCAATTATTCAATACTGCAGGCTACTTCTGCTGACTGCCGGCTGCCTACAATTTGGCAGTTCAAATCTCACCAAGCTGAAGGTTGACTCACCTTTCCATCTTTCCAAGGTGGGTAAAATGAGGACCCAGATTGTTGGGGGGCAATATGCTGACTCTGTAAAGAGCTTAGAGAGGGCTGTGAAGCACTGTGAAGCGGTATATAACTCTAAGTGCTATTGCTATTGCTATCCAGCAGTCATCAGTAATAATGTCTCATCCTTACTTGAGGTCACCATAGAAATTCTCTAGAATGTACACAGGCACTTCAAATTTATGCTGAACATATGAATGAGATGAAACATACTTAACATGTTTGGTAGACATGTTCAAAGGTTAGAAAATTTAGGATTCAAAGGATTGTAAAAATAATAAAATTAATATACAGTTGAAACCAGAGGCTTTTCTTTTGGGATTGGTGAATATACAATTGTAAAAGTCTTGGAACTTTGTTTTTTGTATATTGCAATGACAACATGATTATTGTATGCACTAAGATGGAAAGACTCAGCAGAACATGCCAAATGAAAGAAAGGTTGGTGAAAATGCTACAATTTGCTGAGATGGCTAAATTGACGTCTTTGATCAACGGAAAGAAAGCATATTGACATTTATTGCTGACTGGAAATCCCTCATAAACCTTTTGCATGAAACAGAAAAAAAAATGAACGTGATTTATCATTTTAATTATTAGATAGGATAGATTATAGAAAGAAGAGAGTTATGCTATAACCATAAAGAGGTAAATCTATCGTTGTAGTTATAACTGCTGCAAAGAATGGAAGCTACTTCTTTCTTTCTTTCTTTCTTTCTTTCTTTCTTTCTTTCTTTCTTTCTTTCTTTCTTTCTTTCTTTCTTTCTTTCCTCTTAGTTTATTCCAGGGGTGGGCTTCAAAAATTTTAGCAACAGGTCCTCTGCCTGGTTGCTGGGTGAGCGTGACCATGGTAGGCATGGCCTAGTCAGCCTCCTGCACCATGGTGAGGAGGGGTGTTTTTGCCCTACCCAGGCTCCGGAGACTTCCCTTGAGCCTTTGGGAGGGCAGAAACCACCTCCCTGGGCTTTCCAGAACTTTTGGGAGGCCTGTTTTTTGCCCTTCCCGAGCCTCCACATGGGCCCTGTATTTACCTGGCATCCCAAATGGGATATGTGAAGACTCCTTGGAGGGGAGGGGTGGGATGGGCAGAGCCAGCCAGGACTGGGATTTGTGGGTCCCCCAGCCTCCAGGACTGGCCCATCTCCCTCCCCAACCTCCTCACTGTCTGACTCTGCTGCCAGATCATTCACAAGTATGAAGGCCTGTCTTACGTTCTTGAAAGGATCATATTCTAAAGCGGTGGTCACCAACTGGTGGTCCGTGAGAAAAATTTGGTGGTCTGCAGAAAAATTATTTGCATTTTTTATATTGCACTAAATCAGGGGTCCTCAAACTACGGCCCCTGGGATGGATACGTGCAATGAACGCTTGTGTTGCTGCAGAGAGTCTCCCCTTTTGGGGTCTTTTTGTTTTTGTTTGGAGGGGGGCAGAAACTTTGACTTGGGGTCTGCTTTGGCCTCCTGGTGTGGGTCTTTGGGTGATGGCTGGAGGGAAGTGCTGCTGGTGGCGAACAGCCAGAGGGCCTTGTTCCAATGGGGACTGCATCATGGCCTGGAACTGGCTGACCATCTTAGGCCACTGAGCCTCCAGGCACTGGTACCTGGCCTTGCACTCCTGCAGGTCTTCCCTCTGCTTGGAAAGCCTGTAGTTCTCAGTGAGGTGCTTCTACTGTGCCTCCTTCTCGGCCAGATCCAATTTGAACTGAGCTGTTTTGCGAACTCTTTCTCGTGGTGGCTTCTTCACTCCAACAACTGCTTCCTGTTGGGGCTCTGAGGAGCCCAGGTGGGGAGGGCAGGAGTGGCTGGGAGGGGATTGGCGAGTAGAGGCTGGCGAGGCGCCCCTTGATATGAGTGACATTGAGTTGGACACGTCTACCCAGTCACATGACCACCTAGCCATGCCCACACAACTGGTCATTAGGCAGATCATATTAGTGGTCCGCGGGATTTTAAATTATGAATTTAGTGGTCCCTGAGGTCCGAAAGGTTCTGGACCCGTGTTCTAAAGTGAGCAGATACAAGGTAAGACTTTCAACAGCACTGTGAGGGTCTGTCTCCAGACACATTGGATCTGCAAGGCATGGACTTCCTGTACTGGGGAAGCACCAGAGGGGAGTTGCTCCCGGTTTATCCCGGTTCGGCTCGGTTTTAGAGAACCGGTAATAGCGGCGGCGGGAAGCCTCGACCACCCATCTGGACGCTTCTGTGCATGCACAGAACCATGGAGAGAGAGAGAGAGAAAGTGCACGCACAAGCAAACTGTTAGTGATAGGATTTTCAACCCACCTCTGGGACGCACGCCTGTTCATGGAACTGTTTTCCTGTGCTGGCTGCAGAATGATTGTATCCTGGTTCAGAAAGGTTGGGGAGGGCTGGGAGGGAGCAGATTCTTTCTGGGCCTTTCCCCATGTTCTTGTTTGTTCATTTCTTTTCCCAGCTCTGAGACCACAGAGTTGTCATCTGGTGCACCCTTGGAGCCTGCTTCAACACAGCAATTTGCAACCGAGGACCGATTTCTTTGGGCTAATTCTTGTGGCTGCTTCCACATCAAAAGCCTTTGCGGGAGTGACTCATCCACTTGGTTTGCTCACATGAGTGCAGGGACAGCAACTCCCAGAATTCATCCACCGCCCCCTAAGGATGATCACATGGCTCAACCATTGGCATGGAGCGTTTCCTGTGTACGCGGCCACAGGAATGGCTCCAAACATCATCTTCCAGCTGCAGAAGTTAGAAAGGGGCTCTTTTGAACACGAGATAATTAAACATCAGCAGTAATCTCCTAATCCACAAGAGGAGGGCTGTTCGTAGTTGTTTTTGCTGGGTGCTGGGCATGTACTTTAAAAGAAGCCCCATTACTTAATTCATAAGGTATCTGCTCTAAATCCGATGCTGTTCTTTTGTATCAAGCCCAAAACTGAGTGCAGACAATTAGAACATAGAATAACGGAGTTGGAAGGGACCTTGGAGTGGAGGTATTCTAATTCAACCCCCTGCCCAAGCAAGAGACTTAATATCATTTCAGATAAATGCTATCCAGTCTGTTTTGAAAGCCCCCAGTGACTGAGTACCCACAACTTCTGGAGGCAAGTCATTCCGCTGATTAATTGTTTTCACTGTTAGGAAATTTCTCCATTTTATTTTGTTTCTCTCCTTGATTAGTTCCCATCCATTGTTTCTTGTCTTGCCTTCTGGTGCTTTGGAAAATAGTTTGATTAATTCAGCAATTCCTCTGATTTCCATCCCTTTCCCATCTTCTTAACTGTTAAATGCTATGTCTGCTTTCTAAAATAACTACAAGTAGCCCTTGATTTACCACCAGAATTATGATGAGAATTTCCATTGCTAAGTGAGTCACACCTAATTTTATTACCTTCTTTGCACAGTATCTTATTCTTTCTTTCTTTCTTTCTTTCTTTCTTTCTTTCTTTCTTTCTTTCTTTCTTTCTTTCTTTCTTTCTTTCTTTCTTTTATTCATTAACTTTTCATGCCAACCATCTCATTTGCAGTTCTATATTAAGTGAATCACTCAGTTGTTAATGATTCATGAGGTCATAAGTGAATCTTGTTTTCCCCATTGACTTTGATCATGCGACTCTCAGGATGCTGCCATAGTCATAACTACAAGGACTAGTCATAGGTTGTTGTTTTTCCCAGTGCTGTTGTAACTTCGAACCATTGCTAAACAAAGTGTTGTAAGCTGAGGACTACCTGTAAAAGAAATAGGTAAGTAAATCACTGGCCAATTGGAAAGAAAAGAAAATCCAGGTTTATTTAACATATTTTATCTTACCTTCCTTGTACACTCTAGGCGTTACGATCAATGCATCATATGTTGTAAAATCACAACAATAAAATAGTTAAATAACTGCATGTTGGCCAGTCCCCAAAAGTTATTGTTAGTCTTACACACTCATGCAGCAATAGTGGGCTCTGGATCCCATTCATGTCATCCTCCACATGAACATATGCAGCGCATGTATGTATTCTACCCTCCAGCGATGCCTCCGTGATGCTCCAGCTACTCAGTGGAGTGTCGCGCAGGTGCTGTACACACTGAGCATGTGTGCGGAAGCACCGAAGAGTTTAAAGACAGGTAAGGACAATGGGTGTCTGGGCCCTCTGGAGCACCCTACCGGAATGGTACTTGGTGCTCCAGGCAGGCACCGGTATGCCCGTACTGGAGCGTACCGCCTGCAACCCACCACATGTAGAAAAGCATAATCTTCTCTGTTTTCCTACATGACAGCAGAGAAGAAGCTGTTCTGAACTTAGGAATCCAGCTGTTCTGGAGTGAGCAGGCTGTGATTGGGGAAGGTGGTCTACAAGGTTAGGAACCTGCATTATGTCCTCATAGCTTGCAAGTATCACTTAGGCAAATACTACTAGGAGGCAGTGAGGACCAAAGCAGAGGTGGGCTGCACATACATTAACAACTGGTTTGCCAGAAATGTGAGAGGGTGTGTGCACGTTCACTCATGCGCGTGCCTTCCTCGCTTTCGCACGGCTTCAAACACACCGCAAATCTTCTCAGGCGGCCGTGGTGAGTAGACCAGGTGAGGCGTGGCAATCAGCTGGGCTTCGTGGGTGGGGAACAAAGCCAGAGGGTGAGATAAATAGGACAGGCTAGTGCCAGGGTGGGGGGGAGGGGGCGGGTCCAGCCAATAGTTGGAACTACTGATTTGCTCGAACCGGTCCCAAGCGGCAGCAGCCCACCTCTGGAACAAAGCCATCTTTGCGCATTTAGCAACATTACAGGTAGTCCTCAATTTACGACAATTAGGACCATAATTTCCATAGCTAAACAAGGGTGAATCATGGCTGATTATACATACATACATACATACATACATACATACATACATACATACATACATACATACATACATACAAAACATAGTCTGGGAAGATCTCAAAAGGCAGCAACAGAACTACTTGTAGAATGTTAATGCTTAATTAAGGTACTAAGTACCAAATGATTGATTGACTGATTGATTGATTGAATGAATGAATGAATGAATGAATGAATGAATGAATGAATGAATGAATGAATGAATGAATGAATGATCCGATGATGGATCTTGAAGGTTTTATTCCTGGCTGAAATAACTTTTGAATAAGTGTTTTTCTGGTGAGACCTGTCTATCAGGGCAAGCCGGTCTATCCAAATATGGGACAGAGCATACTGCTTCCCCTTTCGCCTCTCAGCCCCAATCTAGGAGCCTTTGCAAGCAGTCAACAAACTATTTTGTGTTAAATTTAAATTTGCCAACAAAGAAATAAAGGGAGACTAACTAGTATAGCTATTTCAAGCTATTTAGCTCTCTTCAGATACTTTTGAAGAATGTTGCCTAATACAATGAAAATGTACTGTTCCGTTCCATTCCCAGCTTTTAATAACTTTGCACTCTGCAGCCCTCAAATTTGATTTGATTTGATGTTCATGCCCTTTTGCTTATTAAGAATGTAACATATTTTATAATATTTCATTTTATGCTGCTTTGGCACACACACACATATTGTACAAACTTTTTTTTTTAAAAAATATCTTGCCTTGGATTCCCGATTTATTTTGCAAGAGAACGACTACATTTGAATGCTCCTAGTTTTTCCAGCTCCTAGGGTTGCCACAGCTTTTCCATCGCTTGATCGGTGAGTAACTGTATTAAATGAGTATATACTGAGCATCCTACCATGGATAAAGCTTTTTCAATATCAAGAAAAGCATAATGAATTTTGTCCGTGCAAAAGAAAGAGGCACACATCCGATTATTTGCCGATCGATTGGTGACGCTCATCTGCATTAGCTCTGCATAGCAGCCGCTTTTGACTTGTACGTTTATGATATGATATTCAACGCTCATTTCAAATGTTGTTCACATGGGGGAGAATGGATTCAGAAATATTGAACTCAGGATTGAGTATAAGGCTTCCGTAACTTTAACCACAATGAGAAGAGGAGGGAGGTTAAGGTTGAAACAGGAGAGTCAAAGGAAATGGGGGGGGGGGAGGGCAATCCTATCTCACACTAGCTAGTTCACTTCACAGTTTAAGTAAACAATTCTCATAGTCAAGTCATGGGGAGGGGAAGTGTGTCATATAGAAGTGCCTTTCTGCTGCTATTTGGATAGTAGCTAGATGCCTAAGGATTTTGCATAGTTCCTAAATTATTAGTGCAAAAAAGTCTTATTTAATTTTCCAGTAGGAGATATAAAAGCTATCAATTAATCTAACTTTTATTGTTCTTCTGGGACACTGAGGAAGACGTTATTTAAACAAATGGTTTCTATTACTTTCTTTTTTTTAAAAAAAGGGGGGGGATTCTCACCACACCACTCCCATGGAAGTCTTAGCAGTCTATCGGGTTGAAAAGTATCCTTCTTTGCCCAAAGAGATAAAAACAGCCGTCCAAAACTTTGCCTGAGATGGATTTTTCGGTTAAAGTACACACATCATAGAATAAATATGTGAATGAGGAGATGGGTCAAATGCTGTTCTTTTGTGCTCCAGTTAATCAGTGTGGGTCATGATGCTCTCGGGAGTTTGAAGGCCAGCAGCTGGTTGGCTTCAGACTGCTTTTGAAAGCTGGGGGAGTAGAACCAGGAGCAGTGGAGAAGTGCTTTGAGTCTGATAATCTGGTAAATTGGCTAAAATATCATGAATGTAATCCTGACAAGACTATTCAGCCAAATTAAGGACAGAGCAGAACTGACTGGCAGTAGGCTAGTATCTATCACAGATATCTGAGCCAGTTGTAATAATATCAACAAATGTCTCAAATGCCTCTTAAACAGTGTGAAGACAATTGCCCAATTAGACAGTATTATTTGGTCAACCTTTTTGATGTTGAAAAACTCGCAGAATTGGGCATGTATATCATCTGCTTATGAAGCCACTATGCCAGGCTGTCAAACTCACATCTTCACGGCGTTGTCACATGATGTATCACGACTATTTCTCCTTATACTAAACTGGGCAAAGACGTGGCCAGCATATGATGCATCTGGCCAGGAAGCCACGTGTTTGACAGCCCTGCACTAGGCAATCCCAGAAGAATAACCTACACCAGGGGTCTGCAAAGTTGGTTCTTTTAAGACTGGTGGACTTCAACTCCCAGAATTCCCCAGCCAGCCAACCAATGTTTCTCCACCTTAGCAAGTTTAAGATGTATGGACTTCATTTCCCAGAATTCCCCAGCCAACCATGCTGCCTGCAAAATTTGGCAAATTAAAGTCCACACATCTTAAGCTTGCTAAGGAGGTTAAGAAAACTAAGCAAGACATTCCAGAAAAAGGAATGGTAACCCACTGCTGGAAAAGGCAATGGCACCCCACATTTGCATTGTTCCCAACAAAACGTCATGGATGTGTACGCAATGTTATTAGACATCAAGTTCAACTCAAACAAGAATTTACTTCTAGTGGAAGAAGATGGTTCCAATCACCAATTAAGATATTTCATCTTGAATAAGTCCTCTGAAGATCCCTCCACTGTTATGATTCAGTTGTGCAATAGGGATTTGGTTCCACCTCCAAGCCCTGAGTTTACATCTAATCTTAGCTTGGTTTTTGGTTAATGAATGTTGAGGTGCTACAAAAAGGTAAAGATACTGAAAGCTGGAAGTTTACCCATTGCTGAATTAATGAGATTTCCCAGGATGTGTTTTCCCTTCTCTGATAAGACTTCCAGAATGTGTAATGGAGGTCAGGAGTGTCAAACTCATGGCCTAGATGCAGTCACGTGCTGGCCACCCCCATGCCCTGGTTTAGCGAAGGGGGAAAGAGTCACGATACGTCATGTGACGACATGACACTGTGAGTTTAACACCACTGCTCTGGTAATGTTGAAACCATGTGTTTGATTGATAAATCAAAGCACATTATACATTCAAAGCTGTAATTGGAAGGAATCTTTTCCAGATGGAAGAAGTGTTAAGAAAAGATGGGAGGGTTCCATGAAAGGCAATTTCATTTAGACATGTCAAAAAAATTCCAAAAATAAATTAAGAAGATGCAGAACTAAAGCTTTGGAGCTCTGGATAAGTAGCAGACAAGCAGGTGAATTATCATCAAGTAGATTTTCTCTTGAAATGGAGACCAACATTGATAAAGGGACAATTTTGTTCACTAATTCCAGGCATATTGAAATAACGTCACCATTGTTACTTTTTGAAAGCTTTATTAGTAAATAATTATTTTATATATGTTTTGAGGAAGGCCAGATCAAGAGATAGACACAGGGGTGGGCTGCTATGGGTTCACCCAGGTTCGGGACAACCCATAGCTAACATTAAGACTGGTTCAGAGAACCTCCAAATCCCACCTCTGGCTGGCTCCACACATCACGCCCCGCCCCTGCCAGCCCACCATGCCCCTCCCAGGAGTCTTTACATGTTTTGGCCCATTTTGGATGTGAAATGAGTGCAGGGCCCATGCAGAGGCTTGGGGAGGGGGGGAAACGGGCCTCCGAGAAGGCCTCTGGAGCCCGGGGGAGGCAGTTTTCGCCCTCCCAGACACTCAAGGAAAGCCTCCAGAACCTGGGGAAGGTGAAAATGCCCCACCTGCCGTTGTGCAGGAGGCCAACCTGTTGCTGAAATGTTTGAAGCCCACCCCTGGATAGACATCACCGGGATCAGGAGTGAGTTCTGTCTGCTGCTACTGCCGGTTCACTCAGGGATACACCCCGCGTGTGCTTCACGTGCTCCACGGGTGCATGCGCAGTACTAAAAAGTGCTTCTGAAGAAAGGTCATGAAAGGGGGTCAAACTCACTTAACAAATGTCTCACTTCGCAACAGAAATTTTGGACTCAACTGTGATCGCAAGTTGAGTTATAGTACTTTGAACAATCTAGAAGTTATGATTAACTTACAATATTTTAATTTTATTGAAACGTTCAGTCTTTGCAATTGTACATGTCAAGCTTAATCACAGAGAGTTATAGGTTTTGTGTACTACTTAGTGTAATGCAGGAGTAGCCAACCTTTTTATACCTACCACCCACTTTTGTATCTCTGTTGTAGTAAAATTTTCTAACCGCTCACCGGTTCCACAGTAATGGTGATTTATAAAGTCAATTAAATAAAAAAAAGGAAAGTGCTTCAGTATTGGACAAACCCCTATCGCCCACCATGAAAGCTGGAATGCCCACTAGTGGGCGGTAGGTACCAGGATGACTACCACTGGTGTAATGCATTTCAGAGCATTGGTATCATACATGCTGTCTATGGGACACTGCTAAAATGGAGGCACACACAATTTATATAAAGCAGAGAAAATCAAGTCCAGATTTTCCTATCGGTGTTGCGAAATGTACTGTAGGGTTACGAAATCTGGCAAGCTCAGGTTTTCTGCTAAAATTAGATAAATGGACTAGAATATGTGGAAAACATCCCTAGAGGGAGGGAGGAAGGAAGGAAGGAAGAAATTTTTCAAAGTGCAGACATGCAGGGATGATGTCTTGAATACGTACTAACTTGCCGGCAACCCATTTGGATTAAAATATCTCAAAAATAGTAGCAAGCAGAGTTGCAAGGCTATTGATTACCCAAAGCACCTAGTTTTTCATCTAACTCTTCCCACTCATTATGGATGCCTAAGGACAACCCTCCGGGTTGGAGAGATAGGCAGGATATCTCTCAATGCCACTTGCAGGGAATCATAAGCAGGTGAAGACATCTGCTTGGGAAGACCCTGAAGCAAATGGTGAGCCACTTTGTGAGACAGAATGCTGGACTGGATGGGCTGTGGCCTGTTGCAGCTAGGCTATTCTTATGTTCTTATGTAACTTCTGCAGATACAGAAAGCATTAGCGTTGTTCATTTTTGAGCATCACCTGCCTTTTGGGAAACTGTATCAAGAAATGTGAATATCCTGAAAATGGTATTTATTATTTTTCTAATATAAATATTGTTTATTATTTTCCACCTACTAGTAAATCTTGTCTAGTACATCCAGAAATTCTATTTCTTCTGAGAAATTCTATTTCTTCTGAGTTATTAATTTATCTGGGATTCCCTGGGATCAAGGATGGGCTGCTGGGGGGGGGGGGAGTGTCTCATGGGTTCGGGCGATCCTCAAGCTAGGATTCTGCCCAGTTTGGCAAACCCTCAAATGCCACCCCTGGCTGGCCCCTCCCACCACGCCCCTCCCAGGAGTCTCCATGTGGCCTATTCATCATGCCAGGGAGGTGCAGGGCCCACGAGGAGGGCCCCCAGTAGCCCATCCTTGATCCCAGGAAGGGGTGGGGGGAAACAGGCCTACCGAAGGTTCCAGAGGTTTTCACCCTCCTGGAGACTCTAGGAAAGTCTCTGGGGCCTGGGGAGTGTGAAAAATGTGCCTACTAGAAGTTCCGGAAGTCTGGAAATGGGCATGTTTCCAGCTTCCAGAGAGCCTCCAAAGCCCGGGGGAAGCAGTTTTTGCTCTCTCGGAGATTCGAGGAAAGCCTCCGGAATCTGGGGAGGGCAAAAAACGCACCACTCCTGTTAGCAACTCTGGGTTCAGAACCAGTATTACAACTCTGGTCCCGTAACCAGTGTTTAGAAATAAATGCAGAATAGTGTAATTCACTGGACAGTAAAGAGATACGTTGCTTTAACCACAAACAAACTCTAAAACAGTGATAGTAAGAAAATAAATAGTCTTTACTTTGTAGCAACTAAAATGCTTCTTCCGACCAGTGATACTAACTTCTCAAAATAATAAGACCAAACACAGAGTTATCTTACAGTGATGCAAAACAAATACTTCTTCAGTCTTCACAGCTTCAGCTCCTCAGCACAGTAAGAACAGGAATGGAATCGAAAAGGGAATGTACTGTGTTTCTGACCTTGCTTATATGGTAGAGCTGAGAAGCACAGCCAATCAGAATTCAAACACAGTTCTTAAAGCTACATAACTCCTTGAGAACATAGGCTCATATATATCGTCAACCCAATATAAGGCTGAATATCCTAACAACCCCCACCCCCACCACCATGGTACAGGAGGCCAACTAGGCCATGCCCACCCAGCAACAGGGCAGCAAGCCCATTGCTGCAATTTTTGAAGCCCACCCCTGCCTGGGATTTATGATAATTTTCTTGTGTTCGATACAGGAAGAATTCATTATCATTTTTCTATTCAGTTGGAGCATCTTCTTGTCTTCCTCATAAAGGTAGTTGAAATACGCTTGGTGGAGAGAAGGACCAGCTATTGAAGTTGATGCGGAGGGTGCACAGCCAACTTTCTAGTGGCCCCAGAGGGAAACCGCAGCAGCTGGAAGAAAACAAATCCTTGGTCTCCCTCTAAATTCTGTCCTGTGGGAGAGGGAAGGGTTACTTTTTCTCAGTTTTCACAGTCAAAATAAAATCTGCATCTCACTTGGAATCAGGGAGGAAACCAACCCAGTAAGAGAAGTGATAAAACTGATAAGCTTGGGAAAAGGAATTAAAGGCTTGTATTTTCCCCCCGTTTTTACTTTTTTATAAATAACTTTAAAAGAAATGGTTTAACTTTCCTCTTCAGAATCAGATTGCCAGTAGCTCTAGCACAGGGGTCTCCAACCTTTGCAACTTTAAGTCTGAAGGACTTCAGCTCCCAGAATTCTCCAGCCAGCTTTGGAGACCCCTGCTCTAGCGTGTTGCTCTGCCGTTAGCTTTGTAGAAATTGCTTCATGAATTTCCCATGTATAAATGCGATCATCTGCCAATCCCTGCAGATTATAGTATAGGCAGTCCTCAATTTGTGACCACGATTGGGATCAAAATTTCTGTGGCCCAGCAAGGTGGTTGTTAAATGAGTCGTGCCCAAGTTTATGACATTTCTCCCATGGTTGTTAAGTGAATCACTGAAGTGATTCATAAGGTTCTTAAGTGAATCCAGTTTTCCCAATAACTTTGCTTGCCATAAAATATGGCTGAGAAGGTTGGAAACGCTGATCACGTTACCCAGCGACATCACAACCGTCGGGTAGTTCATGCCAGTTGCCAAGTGCCTGAATTTTGATCACATGACCATAAGGTTGCTGCAATGGTTTTAAGTGCACAAACTAGCTCTAAGTCACTTTTTTAGTGCTATCGTAAATTTCAACAGTCACTAAGCAAACGATTGTAAGTTGACTATATGTACTGTTTAAAAATTTGAAATGTGCAAAGCTGAATTTTAAAACATGTCAGCTGAAACAAGCATTGATATGAAGAAAGGAGACACTATATTTTGAATTTCAACCCTTCTATAATCTGCTGTCTGATGAGATCTCACACACACCTAAATCCTGAAAGATGCAAACTCTTACGATCAGTACAAGACAGATAGAGAAAATACATTCAGCATATAGAATAGTAATGGCAAACCTATGGCTCACATGCCAGAAGTGGCACATAGAGCCATCTCTCTGGGCATGCCAGCCATCGCCCATCGCTCTTCTGGGTTTCAGTGTGCACATGTGTGCTGGCCAGGTGATCTTCATGCACACATGCGCACCAGAACCCAGAAGACCAAGTGACTGATGCACATGTGCGTGCCGGAAACCAAAAATATTCATGACTTGGAGAGACATGGGAACAAGGTCAGCCAATGAAAAAGCATAGTAACTAAGTCAGCCAATGGGAGCTAAAACAGAATTGAAACAGAAACTTAAGCAGTCTGCTGCTATGAGAAGTAAACTAGCAGTCTGTCGGGGCTTGTCTGCTGAAATGAAGCTAGCTGCTTGTGTTTGCCTGCAATTTTCTTGCGTTGTGTTTACTTGGAAGAACCATCTATTGATATTGTACATTTATTCATCTATTCTTATGTAAATAAAGAAGTTAATGAATCCAGCTGAATCAGTTATCTGTGTGTGATTTCTGGATTTGAATTTATGCAACAAACTCTGACAAAAAGCTCAGGGCTTCCGGGCTTTTCTTACAAGAATATGTATCTATCATTGTATTTACTTCCAAATACACATTGGATGATGTTATGCAAAACAATATGCTTATATCTTTACGACTTTGTGAATAGGTTTCTTGCAGTAGGACAGGATTTATTTTTTTAAAATCAGTCAAGAACGTGGTCAAGAGATGACAGATTCACATACTGCGCAGGACATTAAACTCTGATTTACAATCCATAACGGCTTTATTTACATTATTTTCAAAAACACAGCCAAACCGCATTAGCTCACTTCTTTGTGAGAATCCAGTGTGAGTTCGGAGGTGGGAAAGCGACAAGGCTTTTGAGTTGATTCATCATCAAATCTGCAAGTTGAGCAGCATCATGAAGCTGTGGGAATTGGAAGGATACCATATTTGAAACCTTTGGTGAAGAACATGGATATGTTTATATTTCCTGCAGCCTACTGCTTCTTTGGGAGAATGTCTTTCCAGTGAAATCATGACTGAAATGTCATCCTTGCAGAGCATAAATTCAGCTCCATAATTCAGTGGCGGTTTCCCAGGTCTGGGATCACAGTGCAACCCCTTTAAAAAAGGCATGACTCCTTTCTCTGAAATCCCCCCAGAATATGATTGAACTGTTGAACCTTCAGACAGGCCCAGACACTGGTCAATGCGGTAACCAAAAGAATCTTCTTCTATTTGCAATATGTACATTCCATTCAATCTCAGTTCTGCTGACTAACATGCTGATGCGTGCATTTTTCCCCCTGTGTTAATAAACATAGAGCAGCTTCCTTCATTTGGTACCAACCAGCTCCTGGGCCCTGCATCAGTTGTTTGTAGAATGTAGCCTGATTTCAGATTCTGGATTTGAAGGCTGGGCAAATGCAACAGTTGAGTACTTGCATGTAGTATGTCAGTGGAAAACTTTCTCCTTTCTTAGGGCTCTAAATGTTTTGACATATGACCACAATTGAGCCCAACATTCCTGCCCCTAAGCAAGACTGTTTTTTAAATTAATTTTGCCCCATTTTACGACCTCTCTTGCCATACTTGTTAAGTGAATCGCGGCAGCTGTTAAGTTAGTAAGACGGTTGTTAAGTGAATTTGGCTTCCTCATGGTCAGAAGGTCGCAAAAGGGGACCACATGATCTCAGGATCATCATAAATATGAATCAGTTGCCAAGCATCTGAATTTTGATCACCTGACCATAGGGATCAGTGGTGAAATTCAATTTTTTTTTACTACCACTGGTTCTGTAGGCGTGGCTTGGTGGGCATGGCAGGGAAAGGATACTGCAAAATCCCCATTCCCACCCCACTCTGGGGCTACTCAAAATTTCTGCTACCGGTTCTCTAGAACCTGTCAGAACCTGCTGAATTTCACCCAATGCTGCAACGGTTGTAAGTGGAGAAAACAGCCATAAGTTTCTTTTTCAATGCCATTGTACCTTCGAATGGTCACTAAATGAAGTGTTGTAAGTCGAGGACTACCTGTGAAGCATAAACCTGTAAGGCATTCTCAAGGATTCTCTATCTATGGGTATGAATGTGTTACAGAATTGTGCAAAACATCCAGATGTTTTAGTCGGGCTGTGCCTTGACTAGGCTGGCCAATCTGCATGCATCTGACCACCACACCAGTTGCTGCTCTAACTCTGGGAAACCAAAAGGTTGATGGTTCAAATAGGTTGACTTAAAGCTTCCCCCCCCCTTTTTCCAGAAAATATTCATTCATTCATTCAATCAATGATTCATTCATTCATTCATTCATTCATTCATTCATTCATTCATTCATTCATTCATTCATTCAAGCATGTATTAGATAACATATATAAGTATACACATGATTTGCGGTACATGAAATAAATACGAATAAAAAGAAACATTAGAACAGGGACAGTAGGCATGTTGGCATGCTTATACACACCTCTTACAGACCAAGGGTGGGTTCTGGATTCTGTTACTGCCAGTTTGCTGAGGGATGTGCTTCGTGCATGTGCGCATACACCAGGGGTGTCCAAACTTGGGAACTTTAAGACTTATGGACTTCAACTCCCAGAATTCCCCAGCCAGCCATGTTGGGGAATTCTTGGAGTTGAAGGCTGGCTGGGGAATTCTGGGAGTTGAAATCCACAAGTCTTAAAGTACCCAAGTTTGGACACCCCTGGCATACACAGTAATTTAAAAAATGCTTCCGCACATGTGCAGAAGCAAAAAACAAGATAGGTGTCACCAACAGAACCAGTTCGCGGATGTGGCCAGCTGAGTTACTACCTACTCAGCTGAACCAGTCCGAATCAATAGGAACCCACCTCTGTTACAGACCTCTTAGGAATAGAGTGAGGTCGACAATAGACAGTCTAAGGTTAAAGTTTTGGGGGTTTGGGGAAGAAACCACAGATGACAAAAGAGGTTTTTGTTTTTTTCTCTATGCAGAAGTGAACCCTGGCCAGAAAGGAACGAGGGGTGTGTGTTGTGTTTGCAACAGGAACGTAATCACTAGAAAGATGCAGCGATGCACCCACACCAAACACACTTATCTCCCCGAGGGTCACATAGGGACTTGGTTGCTGGCACAGTGACCTCAGGCTGTCATTCCATCTCAGGGCCGCCTCCATCTCTCATTCTGCACATTAGCCTGTTAACTCTCAGTTAACTCTCTAGCTCTGCTGACAGACAAGACAGCGATTAAGTGCTTGCTGCAAAAGCTCACTTGAGAGTGTCTACATTTCAAACGGTTTGAAGAGTGGCAACTGTTTAGTCAGTTTTCTGCATTTCGCACAGTAGGTTTTGGCTTGAGCAGCTTTAATCGATGAGAAGATAAACAAGCTGCCCAAGACAAGGCAGCCAATATTCACCCTGGCGCTCTGACAGCTTCTCATCCCATTTAAATTCAATCAAACCATCAATCAGAATAGAGCTGGAAGGGACCTTGGAGGTCTTCTAGTCCAGGGGTCTCCAACCTTTGCAACTTTAAGTCTGAAGGACTTCAGCTCCCAGACTGAGCTGAAGTCCTTCAGACTTAAAGTTGCAAAGATTGGAGACCCTTGTTCTAGTCCTTTGCTCAAGCAGGAGATCCTATAGCATTCCAGGCAAGTGACTGTCCGGTCTCTTCTTAAAAACCTCCAGGGATGAAGCACCCACAACCTCTGAAGGCAAGCCGTTCCACTGGTTAATTGTCCTCACTGTTAGGAAGTATCTCCTTAATTCCAGGTTGCTTCTCTCCTTGATTAGCTTCCATCCATTGTTTCTTGTTCTGCATGGTTTCTTGTCTTGCCCTCTAAATTACATAGGTTTCTAGTCTGTATGTTTGGAGATAAAAAAGGTGAATGCGGGACAAAGCCTTAAAGTGGCCTCTGATTCAGGAAATGTGTCGCCAATTAAAAGAATGGTAATTTGCACAAAATGTCCATGTGCCAGAAGGACATTGAGGAGGCATTGCTATAATTTAAGCAGGATGCAATTAAGTTTGCCACAGGAGGAAAGGCAGTGACCTCAGTTGGCAGCTCAAAGAAATTATTTGATAGACAGCATCAAGGTCCTGATGAATGTCCCTTATCCTTGCTTTTCCGTTTTCGCATTTTCATCTTGGGCTATCCATGTTCCTCCCTCCCTCCCTCCCTCCCTCCCTCCCTCCCTCCCTCCCTCCCTCCCTCCCTCTCTCTCTCTCTCTCTTTTAACTCTCTTTTTATCTCACCCCTGGTTGCTCTAATTTTAAACCTGTTGGGGCAGAAACCCAGAGCTTGGGGATTGTTCTTGGTTTTCCCTTTGCTTTTGTCCTAAAACGTCCATGAGCACGAAGGATAACAAACCCTTGTGCTTCTCTATACGTATCGAGTTCAAGCCAGCATTGTTTCTATTAGGCATTATCACAGATGGCTATGATAAAGGAACAATATACCTAAAACTACACATCCTGACCGCAGCAAGAATGGTGTATGCGCAGCAATGGAAGAGTGAAAACGCCCCTTCGGAGGAGGAGATAATAAGGAAAATACTAGTCTGTGCAGAAATGGATAGACCAGTGATGGCCGAGTGCCCAAAGCGCAAGCACGGCAGAACCCCCAAAAGGCAACATGTGCTCCCTGCGCATGCACTCCGCCCCCATGCCTGCACACACACGGCGCAACCCCGTGCATATGCGTGCAACCCCCACACATGTGCATGTGACCCCCCCCGGATTCCACACACATGTGTGTGTGACTCCCCTATGTGCCCCCCGCACATGCACAGCAGAGACTCAAAGGCCAGATGGCCAGCGGGAGGTGTGCGCGCATGCATGTTGGAGCTGAACTGGGGCAATGGCTCACAGACAGTAGTGTCTTTAAGTATAAACTATTTCAGGCAAAAGGACGTTTAAAGAATTGTAGCCAAATGAGAATTGTATTATAGTGATGGTATATATAAAGTTTTTTTATTTAAAATATTCAATCTAATATGAACTATAAGCAATGACTGTCTACAAAGGTACGAAAGTTATCTGTAACCAATTGACATGCTTTCTACAAGATGTAACGAAGGAGGATTCTTTTTTTGTGTTTGACTAAAATAAAAAAAATCTTAAAAAAATTAAAAATAAAAGACAGACAGAATATGATGACACATGGAATAGATCCTATCAATGGTTAGAAGCACAAGAGTCAGAATACGAAAAAATTAGGGGAGGGAGACCTGGAATCTATCTATATCTATATCTATATCTATATCTATATCTATATCTATATCTATATCTATATCTATCTATCTATCTATCTATCTATCTATCTATTTATTTATTTATTTATTTTTCGCATTTGTATACCGCCTTATCTCCCTAGAGGGACTCAGGGCGGTGCACAGAAAGAGTAAAAAAGGTAGTACACACAATGACAAAACAAAAGTTAAAAATAGATTAAATATAGTGGGTCTGTGCTAAAAATTATACTAAAAGCAATTAAAATTATTATAATCGGGACTATATCAATTAAAAACTATGCCAGGCCAGCCACATGGAATAGATGTGTTTTTAGAGTCCGGCGGAAGAGGAGTAGGTCCGTGATGGTGCAAAGGTCGGGGGGCAGGTCGTTCCAGAGGGCAGGCCCTGCCACAGAGAAGGCTCTCCCCCTGGGGGTCGCCAGTCGGCATTGTCCAGCCGATGGCACCCTGAGGAGGCACTCTCTGTGAGAGTGGACAGGTCGAAGGAAGGTATGTGGTAGGAGGCGGTCCCGCAAATAACCAGATCCTGAGCCATGGAGCGCTTTGAAGATGGTTACTAGCACCTTGAAGCGCACCCGGAAGGCCACAGGCAGCCAGTGCAGCTTGCGCAGGAGAGGCGTTACATGGGAGTATCTTGAAACTCCCAGAATCCCCCGCGCAGCCGCATTCTGTACTAGCTGGAGCCTCCGGGTGCACCTCAAGGGGAGCCCCATGTAGAGAGCGTTACAGTATGCATTGTGGTATTAGAATGAATAGGATGGTCAAAAATAATTGTACAACACTGGCACTGCTTAAGCAGCATATATGTTATTTGTTTTCACTTTGGTTTTTATGGTAAGTTAAATGCCAGGACAATCACACTGTGTGTTCAATATACTTATATGCAAATAATAAAAAATATATTTAAGAAAAACAAACAAACAAACCCTTATGCTTCAAGGAAAAAGTATGATGCTGGCATTGCAGAGCTACACCACCTGGGCAATGAATATAGACAATTAGTGAGAGTTCTCTCAGGCCACAATGCATTGCTAGGATTCTAAGGTGCCAACAAGGAAAAGGGGGAGAATGGGCTCTTTGTTGGCTCTGCTGCAGGAGAGGACTCCAACTCATGAAAACTGCACAATTGATGGTTTATGCTGCATCGGAGAAGTTGTGGGAAGCCATTGTGGCTTGGGGATATCTATGGAACTTCTAAATGGGGACAATGATCCTTTTAAAGAGGCCCACAAGCTGCATGACATTCACAAGATCGAACTGAGCATTTCCTTTGATATCTGAACAGCCCTCACAAAGGAACTGAACATTATTTTCGCCAACCACCTCCTCTTTTTCAAAAGAACTACAGCTAATCGTGGGATCTGAATAAAAGGCATGTTGTCCTTTAATTTCCTGGAAGGTCTGTGACCCTTATGCTGGCACAGTAGGCAGCCCAGAGCTTGGCTCCTGCTGACCAGACTTATCACATTGTTTAAAACTAGTTTGCCAAAAATAAAAGTCGTTTCACAGCATGCAAGCAATCAGTTCACGCTGGTGGATTCAGAGGACCAGAGATCCATTTGGCTGAAGATGCATTACCTTCCATACTCATGGCATCTCTTCCCTTCATTCCGTATCTCTCAAACTGGACTTAAAAGTAATGTCTAAATGCCTTCTCTAGAAGACATATATTGCAATAGTCCATGTAAGAAAAATATCTCCTATATATCTCAGGGATAGAGCGGTGGCTCAGTGGCTAAGATGCTAAGCTTATCAATAAGTATGGTTCAGCTGTTCGGCAGCTCGAATCCCTAGTGCCACGTAACAGAGTGAGCTCCCGTTACTTGTCCCAGCTTCTGCCAACCTAGCAGCTCGAAAGCACGTAAAAATGCAAGTAGAAAAATAGGGACCTTTGGTGGAAAGGTAATAGCGTTCCTTGAGCCTTCGGTGTTTAGTCACACCGGCTGCATGACCACGGAGACATCTGGCTCTTCGGCTTTGAAACGGAGATGAGCACTGCCCCCTAGAGTCGGGAATGACTAGCACATATGTGCAAGGGGAACCTTTACCTTTACTGTATATATCTCAACAACTAAATTGTCTGCCAACACTGTGACTTGTAACAGTAAATAAATGTTCTTATAGCACTTTTTGTACAACTTACACCTGAGAAACCAGAAGTATATTATCCAATGTTCTATTATGAACAGTATTCAGATTCTGGAATTAACCTGGGCTGATCTTCTTCTAACATCCTCTAAAGTAGCTCTCTTTGTCCTGGTGCCCTCTTGTTTTGGACTACATCTCCCATTATGCCCAACCAGCTTGTTCATTAAGCTCACTGACTTGAGATAATGGGAATTGCAATTCAAAACATCTGGAAAGACCATAGGTCAGGGAAATCTCCTCTTTGTTATTTGGAAACCTCTTTGACTTCAACTGGATTTCTGAGGAAAAATGAACTAATCTAAACAACCAGAATTTCTGCTGTTCTGTTGCTGAAGCAGTCAATTGGGAGTTTGTTGAGGGAACTGTCATGGTCAGAAACTAAGCCGTGCATTGTGTGTGAAGGACTTCATTTTTGGATCATGGCAATTTAGATAGAAAAACGCCCACTTGCATGCAGTTCCAAGGAACAGGGTAAAATATAGGTTCTGCATTGGCTAAATAAATTCCTGGTGTTTTGTCCAAAGAAAGCTGATTTTAGCTTTAGCAGTTAGACTTTTAGAGGACTTTGTACCTGATTCCTTGGGGATCAGAAATCAGAGATGTGTGGACAAAAATCAACTTGAAGATGTGTGGACTTCAACTCCCAGAATTCTCCAGCCAGTAAAGCTTTGCATTCAGCCATGATCGTTTTTCCCCCCAGCAAAGCTGGCTGGAGAATTCTGGGAGTTGAAGTCCACATATCTTCGAGTTGCCAAGGTTGAGAAACACTGATCTACAGGATTGGAGAAGTAACAATAACAACACAGAGGGTGATACTCAAGGAAGAAGTACAGGTACAGTATAGGTGGTACCTTGCTCAATAGTAGTAACTGTGAGAGGGATCTTGGAGTTCTAGTGGACAACCATTTGAATATGAGCCAGCAGTGTGCAGCAGCTGCCAAAAAATCCAACACAAGGCTGCATAAACAGAGGGATAGAATCAAGATCACGTGAAGTGTTAATACCACTTTATAATGCCTTGGTAAGGCCACGCTTGGAATAGTGCATTCAGTTTTGGTCGCCACGATGTAGAAAAGATGTGGAGACTCTAGAAAGAGTGCAGAGAAGAGCAGCAAAGATGATTAGGGGACTGGAGGCTAAAACATATGAAGAACGGTTGCAGGAACTGGGTATGTCTAGTTTAATGAAAAGAAGGACTAGGGGTGACATGACAGCAGTGTTCCAATATCTCAGGGGTTGCCACAAAGAAGAGGGAGTCAAGCTATTCTCCAAAGCACCTGAAGGCAGGGCAAGAAGCAATGGGTGGAAACTAATCAAGGAGAGAAGCAACTTAGAATTAAGGAGAAGTTTCCTGACAGTTAGAATAATTAACCAATGGAACAGCTTGCCTCCAGAAGTTGTGAATGCCCCAACACCGGAAGTCTTTAAGTAGAGATTGGATAACCTGAAGTAGTGCAGGGGGTTGGACTAGAAGACCTTCAAGGTCCCTTCCAACTCTGTTATTCTAAGAGTCTGAAGACTGCAGCAAGGAAAGTGGGAAGGAAATTGCAGAAGAAGGAAGCCTCCTGGGCAAGGCAAAGGGTCAGTTTGATCTTCTGTCCAAAAGGATCTTTTCCTCAACGTTCTGCTCCAGTTGGTCGCGGGGTGTCTTAAAACAAACAAGCAGGCTTCCAGCTGCTGCGGAGACAGCGCCCTTTATCTATCGCTCGGGAGAACTTTTGCTCCGCAGGCCGGCAAGATCAAGCGCGGAGGCGGAGCGCCGCGGGAGTCGCGGAAGGCCGGAGAGAGGGCGAGCCTTAGCCAGCAGCGGGAGGTGATTCAGGCGATCTCTATCGGCCGCTCTGTTCCTCTTTTCTCCCTTCCTAGCTTGAGAAAACGGTAGAAAAAGAAATAGGCTCGCATTTCTCCAACTTGGCAGCTTTATGATGTGTGGACTTCAACTCCCAGAATTCCTCAGCCTTCATTTCAAGTGTGTGTGTGTGTGTTTACACACATCTAGGTATGAGTTGTGTCATTCTTGAAGAACCCCATTTCAGAGGTTCACCTCTTACACCTCTTCTGTTATATTTCCTTTGCTGTGATGGTCCTTTTAACAGATTAACAGAGTTGGAAGGGACCTTATAGGTCATCTAGTCCAACCCCCCCCCAACTGTACAGAAGACCCTACACCCCTTGACAAATGGTAGTCCAATCTCTTCTTGAAAGTCTCAAGTGATGAAGCCCCCACAACTTCTGAAGTCAAGCTGTTCCATTGCTTGATTGTTCTCACTGTCAGAAAGTTCCTCCTTATTTCTAGGTTGAATCTCTGGTCATGGATGGTCAGTTTCCATCCATGATTCCTTGTCTGGCCTTCAGGTGCCTTGGAAAACAACTTGACCCCTTCCTCTCTGTCGCAGCCCCTCAAATATTGGAAAACTGCTATCATGTCTCCCTTGGTCCTTCTTTTCACTAGACTAGTCAAGGCCACTTCCTGTAAGTGTTCATAGGTTTTAGTCCCCAGTCCCCTAATCATCCTGGTTGTTCTCCTCTGCACTTTTTCTAGAGTCTCAACATATTTTTTATAGTGTGATGACCAAAACTGGATGCCGTACTCTAGGTGTGGTCTTACTAGGGCTTTATAGAGTGATATTAGTACCTCCCTTGATCTTGATTGTATCCCTCTGTTAATGCAATTTAGAATTGCATTGGCTTTTTTGGCTGCCTGCTCTCTGGTCTTTAACCATTCATAGGAAACCCTGAAATGCTTCCATTCTCCACTATCCTGTCAGAGCTGAAGAAGCTTCTTGGATGAGAAGCAAAACGTCTTCCAAAAAAATAATAATCCAAAAAAGTCCAGTTGCGTCCTGAAAAATATCACCTTTGGGGCAACCTGAGATGCAATGAAACAATTTCAATTCCTCCTCCCCCTTTTTAATAATAAAACAGAAAATCCTTCTAATGCAGGGAAACCTGATGAAGGACTAGCTCTTGCTCCAGAAACAAATATGATTTGGGTATTATCACTGTGAAAACATGCAAGATAAACAGCAGTTCATAGCTTTGGCTGACTGCCAACTTCTCAAGACAAAAATCCCCTTTGTGCAAAAAAGTTGATATTTTTTTGTCTTCCAGCCCGGGATTGGAAGGAAGTCTAAATAAGAAGCAGGTTGGTAGATTGAGAACAGAATATTATTGGCTTGACTAAGTGGAACACTTAAAAGTGACTGCATGAGGAAATGAATAGGAGGGGTATACAAGTAGTAGCCCTTGACTTAACCACAATTGTGACCAGAATTTCCATTGCTAATCACCCAATCATGGGAATACTGTGACAGTCGTAAGTATGAGCTTTGTCATACCGTATTTTTCAGAGTATAAGACGCACCTTTTTTCCTCTAAAAAGAGGCTGAAAATCTGGATGCGTCTTATACATCGAATACAGCATTTTTTTGCCTCCTGAAACCATGTCCCTTCACCAAAATGGCCATGCGCATACCCTTATGGAGGCTTCTAGAGAGCTCCTGGGGGCTCGGGAGGGCAGAAATGAGCAAAAAACAGGGTGTTTTTGCCCCCTCCCCCCAGGTCCCAGCAACACTCTATAAGCCTCTATAAGGCTATGCATGAATTTTTTTTTGACCAAACAAAACGGCCTGTTTTCGCGATAAATGTGCTGGATTTTTGCTCATTTTTGTCACACACCCCCACTCCCTGAGGAGCACTCTGCAAGCCCCCCCCCCAAGGCTATTCATGCTTTTTATTCGAAAAAAATGGGCCCATTTTCGTGAAAAATGGGCCGTTTGAGGGAGGTTTGCCAATTGCAAAAAGGTTTTTTTTTTCCATTTTGGAAAGAAAGTGATTGAGTGATTGATCGAGAATTACGTTGGTCAAGTAGTGTGCCTGAAGAAACAAAGATTTGTTCCAAAGGTGGTCAGTGATTTCCTTCTCCAGCACATGGGTAAATACACCTGGAAACATCTACCTACCTATCTACCTACTCTCTCTCTCTACCTACCTATCTACTGTATTTCTCTCTCTCTCTCTCTCCCTATCCCTCTACATACCTATCTATACTCTCTCTCTTCCTACCTATCTACTGTACTTCTCTCCCCCCTCTACATACCTACCTACTCTCTCTCCCTCTCCCTACCTATCTACTGTATTTCTCTCTCTCTATTTCTCTCTCCCTCTATCTACCTACCTACCTATCTACACTCTCCCTCCCTCCCTATTGTATTTCTCTCTCTCTCTCTCCCCTCCCTCTATTTACCTACCTACCTGCCTACTCTCTCTCTCCCTACCTACCTACTGTATTTCTCTCTCTTTCTCTCCCTCTCGATCCCTCTATCTACCTACCTACTTTAAAAAAAAATTTGCCTCTTCAAAACCTGAGTGCATCTTATACTCGGGTGCGTCTTATACTCCCAAAAATATGGTAAGTCACTTTTTTTAGTGTCATTGTAAATTCAAACTGTCACTAAATGAATGGGTTGCAAGTCGAGGGTTACCTCCACTGATTTCAGAATGGACTTATCAGAAAGGAATGCCTGTCTGTCTGTGTTTTATTTGATGTCTACCTTCAACTATGCAGTTTCAGATACTGTCTTGCCTTTTTTGTTCCCTTCCTTGCTAATCTGTGACAGCTATTTTGTGACATTTGTGCTATGTTCATAGCAGCCATTTGCACGAACACACAGGCAGCTTGCTTCTAAAATTAAAATGCACCAATTAACCCACCAGATTTGATGGGTTAAGCCTTTTATTGGTAATAGTAATAGTTTAGCAGGATTTCTACATTCAGAATAAATCTTGTCTGCAAAACACTAGCAACAATTGCCAGGATTAAGTCTGTGTTAATTTCATCATTCTCTACAATTGTCCCAGTACATTCAGAAAATAAAAACCAGATTTCCTTAACCTGATGGCCTCCAGATGGGTTGTATTTCAGTTTCCTAATTCTTAGCCTCCTTGATCAATGACAGTTATGGATGTTGAAATCCAACAAGTATAGAGAGAACCAGGATGAAGTAGAAACTGATGAAACAATGTAAGATATATTTTTTTAAAGGTCAATTTTTCAAGACTTTAAATCTCAACTTCTGATTTCAATCTCTTAATGGAATGAATGAGATGTTTCTATGATTGCGTTAGGGCCGTGATGGAGAACCTATGGCATGGGTGCCACAGGTGGCACACAGAACCATTTCTGAGGGCATGCGAGGCGTTGCCCTGTCAGCTCCAGCGCACATGTGTGTGCTGGCCAGCTGATTTAGGTCTTCTTTTGAGGCCGCTTTTCGCCTTCTGCAGCCTTCAGGGAAGCTCCTGAAGCCTTTGGAGGTTTGGGGGGGAGGCTGTTTTCGCCCTCCCCAGGCTCCTAGAAAGCCTCTGGAGCCTGGGAAGGGTGAAAAAAGAGCGGCAAAAGCTGGGGGTGCTACATAGCATTATGGGTGTGGCACACCCGCGCATGTCTCCCCGCTTTTGGCATGTGAGCCAAAAAAGGTTCGCCATCACTGCATTAGGGCATCTAGAGAATATGTTTTCAGTGCTAATGAACCAAGGGTTTATTTTATTAATTAGATTGCTACCCCTCCACCATTCCATCAATGTCAAGGTGGCTTACATGGAGATTTTTCTTCAATTCATCCCCTCAACACTGCCCTGTTAGGAAGCATGGAGTATGAGAGAGTGAGTGATCCAAACGCAGTGAGTTTCCATAATTGGGAGTAGTCTCGAATCTTGATTTTGAAAAAGTTTTATTGAGTTTTACAAATTTTTATACAAATAGGGTATAGGTAAATAAGGTGTACAAAGACATTGTGAGAACCTCCATGTCAAAGTCGTTGGCCCCAACCGAGGCTTCATAAAAAAATATATAGATAATACATTAAATTTTCATTTGTACTACAAAGTGGAAAGAAATACAAATATATCATTGCAACATCTATGCTAACAATCATGTATAAACATCCAAACAAAAGTTGTACTATACTGAAATAAAGTCACTTTTGAGATCTAAGTCTTTTGGCAATTGTGTCCTCCTCTCCCTGACCTCCAGTGGGCGGGGCCGCGGCACCCTCTGCTCCGCCATTTTCATCCTCCAGGATTGAGGAATGTTTTTTAAGAAAGGCTTCCGCCTCTGCAATTGTTTTAATTCTTACCCTTCCTCCCTCCCATAACACCAACATTCCCACTGGCATCACCCACTTGAACCAGACCCCCTTTTTAAATAATCTTTTAGACAAGAAGGAATACTTCCTTCTTATCTCTCTAATCTTTTTCGGGACCTGCTTCAAGATGGCAATCTCCTTCTGCTGGTAAATTAAAGGACTGTCTCTCTGTGCTCTCAGGATCCTTTCCCTTGTTGACCTTCTTACAAATTTAATATGTATCTCTCTGGGTACTTCATTTATCCTGGCATATGCTGAATTTATTCTATATATCAGATCAATGTCCCCCTCGAATCTTGATCTCCTGGCTTGTAGTACAGGAAGTTCTCGACTTATGATGACAATTGAGCCCAACATTTAAATTGCTAAGTTGAGAAATTTATCAATTTGAGTTTTGCCCCATTTTACAACTTCTCTTGTCACATTTGTTAAGCGAATCCTTGCAGTTCTTAAATTATAGCAACATGGTTATTAAGTGAATCTGGTTTTCCATGGACTTGGCTGGTCATAAGTTTGCAAAAGGGGACCATGAGATCCCACAACACCGCACCCATCATAAATGTGAGTCAGTTGTCAAGCATCTGAATATAAAATCACGTGCCATGGGGATGCTGCGATGGTCACAAGCAGGGGTGGGTTCCTACGGGCTTGCCTGGGTTCAGAAGAACCTGTAGTTAACATTATGGCCGGTTCAGAGAACCTCCAAAGCTCATGCTTGGCCCCGTCCACCCTGCCCCTCCCTGCCCCTTTCCTCACAGGAGTCTCCAAGCGGCCCATTTTGGATGCGAGGTAAGTGCAGGGCCCACACAGAGGCTCAGGGAGTGGGAAAAACAGGCCTCCCTGAAGGCTTCCGGAACCTGGGGAAGGCGAAAATGCGCCCACCCACCCCCGCCTTGGTGCAGGAGGCCAACTAGACCACGCCCACCATGGCCACACCCACCCAGCAACCAGGCAGAGAACCCATTGTTGAAATTTTTGAAGCCCACCCCTGGTCACAAGTATGAAAAAAGGTCATAAGTCCATTTTTAAAGTGCTGTTATAACTTCAAACAGTCACTGAATGAACCGTTGTAAGTCGAGGACTACCCACCCCATAACAGCACCCTGGTCCTAAATGTTCTGCACACAAAATATGCCCTAATGCTTTTCCAAATGGGACAGCAGATCGAGTCAGTCTTTTCTTTTTTTATATATATGTCATGAGAGTTCAGTGGAATTTCAAGCAACACATCAAGAATAGCTTTCCAAGTAAGCTTTCATGTTTGTTTGTTTTCCCATCTTTGCAGGAGAGCAATTTCATGATGTGCAGGGCGGTTTAATCAACATAAGGGAAATGTGAAATCATACAGAAATGCTTGCGGGGTAATATAAAAGAATGAAGCTTAAACATTCCTTTGTATAGCTGCCATCAATTAGTGCATTTATTAACCCCTAGGAACTACAAGAACTGAACCTTAGCTTTTCTAGCTAGATGCGTGCTGGTCCTGTTATTAAATGGCTGGAAGTCTTCTCTGTATGGAAAAAAAAGGGTTGTTTTTTTCCCTGAAAAAGAAGACAAGACATCTTTTCTTCTTCTTTTTCACCCCCAGATCTTGAAATAAGTTACTCTAGAGTGGGGACAACCAACTCGGATCAATTTCAGGCCTACAGTTAAATGATCCAATGTTATCATGATAATTCTTAATTAATTCTATTCATCTCCTTTTCTCCCTTGTGCCCTCAATGTATTCATCCTCTCCAAAGAGACTTAAGCTATGGTGGCAAGAATCTCAGCTCCATGCTTTCTCTAACGGGGCATTCTGAATACAGCGAGAGCATTTAACCATTCATTCATTCATTCATTCATTCATTCATTCATTCATTCATTCATTCAAAGGAGTCTTTCTCATGTAGCTTTGGAACAATCAGGTTAGTGGGATGGGAGACACAGTACAACGTAATTGGAGGTCATCAAGCTAGGGGTGATTATCTGATAATATTTTATATTGTACACATCTTAGAAACCATCAGCTGTAGTCCATCCTCCTTGCCAACTGCAGAAATCTACCAGTGAAGCATCCCAGAAAGTGGTAATTCAGCCTATTTGTAAACAATGACGAATTCACATTTTCTGAGGCAGTCTGCTACATTCTTATGGTTACACGTTTTTTGATGTCCAACTAAAATATATTTAAAATGTAAAATATCGCTTCATCTTTTGTCTTCTGAAAAAACATTACCCCATTTTCAGAAAGTGGAAGACAGCTATCACGTCCCTCTGCCATCTTCTTTACCCAGAAAACTTTACAAGTAAGGTTCAAGATGGGTCTCTGATAATTCACCACGGCCAACGCACCACGGCCAACTCAATGTGAGATAAGGGTTACATTAATATCAAAGAAATAGTGGAATAGAATCATGTAAAAAATGATGCAAAAGAAGGGACAGAATGAAATGTGAACGGCAAACATTAAAATAACGTTTTATTTATTTTAAATAATTAAATAGAATTGTTAAATTGTCCCTTGGTGAGTTGTCCCACAGCGAGTTAGGCGTGGTGACTTGGCTGCGGCAAGTTGGCCATGGGGAGTTGGAGGTGGAAAATTGTCCCATTCCTGCTCAAGATCCAGATGGATCTCGACAGACTTGAATGCTGGTCCCTATCTAACAAAATGGAATTTAATGTAGAGAAATATAAGGTTTTACACTTAGGCAAGAAAAATCAAATATACAGATACACATTAGATGAAACCTGACTCAATAGCAGGAACTGTGAGAGGGATCTTGGAGTCCTAGTGCAGGGGTCCCCAACCTTTGCAACTTTAAGTTTGAAGGACTTCAGCTCACAGACGTCTCCAGCCAGCAAAGCTGGCTGGAGAAGTCTGGGAGCTGAAGTCCTTCAGACTTAAAGTTGCAAAGATTGGAGACCCCTGGCCTAGTGGATAATCATTTAAATGTGAGCCAGTCGTGTTTGACAGCCTTTTGTGTGGAGGCTTTTAAGAAAAGACTGGACCACCATTTGTCTGAAATGGTATAGGGTCTCCTGCTTGAGTAGGGGGTTTGACTAGAAGACCTCCAAGGTCCCCTCCATCTCAGTTATCCTCTCTGCAGTTTCCTTTTCCCAGGCCAAACACTCAATGGCTGCAATTATCCAATCATTCTTCAGACCTATCATCTAGGTTGCACTCCTCCTGATATGCTCTAATTTGTCAGTGGCTTTCTTAAAATGAGGTGGCCAGCATTAGAGACACTAGTCTAAACCCAGTTTGATCAGTCGAAAGTATAGGAAAATGTGACTTCTCTTCAACTTGAAACTGTATTTAATAGATTAACAGAGTTGGAAGGGACGTTATAGGTCATCTAGTCCAACACCCACCCACCCCTTCCTGCTCAAGCAGGAAACTCTACACCATTTCTTACAAATGGAATCTCTTCTTGAAAGTCTCAAGTGATGGAGCTCCCACAACTTCCAAAGGAAAGCTGTTCCATTGGTTGTTCTCACTGTCAGAAAGTTCCTCCTTATTTCTAGGTCAAATCTCTCCTTGGTCAGTTTCCACCCATTATTCCTTGTCTGGCCTTCAGGTGCTTTGGAAAATAGCTTGACCCCTTCCTCTCTGTGGCAGCCCCTCAAATATTGGAACACTGCTACCCTGTCTCCCCTGGTCCTTCTCTTCACTAGACTAGCCATGCCCAGTTCCTGCAACCGTTCTTCATATGTTTTAGTCTCCAGCCTCCTCATCATTCTGGTTGCTCTTCTCTGCACGTTTTCTAGTTCATGAATGCAGCCTAGAAGTGCATTTGCTGCTTTTCTTCAGCTCTGTGGCATTATTCACTATTATACAGATAAACTACTGCAATCCTCTCTACATGGGGCCCCCCTTGAGGTGCACTCGGAGGCTCCAGTTAGTGCAGAATGCGGCCGCGCAGGGGATCTTGGGAACACCAAGACACTCCCATATGACACCTGTCCTGCGTGAGCTGCACTGGCTGCCTGTTGCTTTCTGTGTGCGCTTCAAGGTTTTGGTAACCATCTTCAAAGCGCTCCATGACATGGGTCCTGGTTATTTGCAGAACCGCCTCCTGCCTCATACCTCCATCCGACCTGTCCGCTCCCAGGGGGAGGGCCTCCTCAGGGTGCCGTCCGCTGGACAATGCCGAGGGGAAGGGGAAGGGCCTTCTCTGTGGCGGGTCCAGCCCTCTGGAACGACCTGCCCCCCGACCTTCGCACTACCACGGACCTTCGCCTCTTCCGTAAAGCATTGAAGACTTACTTTTTTCATGCGGCCGGCCTGGCATAGTTTGTTTTTACTATCATTTTAATAGGGTTTCTTAAGTTTATTCTAACTCAGGTTAAATTTATTTAATTTAACTTTAAATTTATCTATTGACTGTATTTAAATGTACCTTTTATTTTCCCTGTGCACCGCCCTGAGTCCCTATGGGAGAAAGGGCGGTATACAAATCAAATTAAATAACTAAATAAATAAATAAATAAATAAACCCTACCAGCGAAAAAAGAGTTCATGAGATCACAAGTCTTGTACAATAACAAATTGATTATTAATTTTCCCCCTTGGCCTCCTGGAAGAAGTTTGTTCACAGAGCTATCCGCTTTTGACCCCTGCAGACTTCTGAACAGAATGACAACCTAGGCCTTTTTCTAAAAAAAAGAAAGAGAAAGAAAGAAAATATTTGTAAGGGCAAACGAGGAACACGCAAACAAGAAAGCAGAATGAGTTAATGAAAGCTTAGTGTGCAAATGCTCTCTGTTCTGTATACAAAAGATTTAAGTAAAGCCTTCATTTGCTAGCCTTCCAATTCATAAAAGTATGGCTCCATTTCATAATCCCACAACAGACAGGAAGGAATTCTATATTATTTACTTCATTTCAGAAAAATCACTAATGCACACATTTTTCCCCCAAATAGTGAGGCTTCCCTCCCCACCTAAACCTTCTTGTCAGCATATAAACAGAGGGCATTTATTCCAATGCAGTTTTTTAAATTTATTTATTTTATTTTATTTACATTTATATCCCGCCCTTCTCCGCAGAGGACCCAAATTATCAGTGAACTGTTTGAAAATGGGCCTGTGGAATTATTTTTTCTTAAAGCTCCATGCCCACCCCACCAAGATTTACATTTTAACAGGAAATGTTCACCCATGTAAAAATGTCACAAGGCTATCAAGCTGATGGATTCAATCTGTAGATCAAGCAAAGACTATAAACAAGTGTTTTAAAAATCCCATAGCAACACATCAGGCACCGACTTAGTCCTGAAACGGGTATAATAAAAATGGAGACCACTTAATAGCAAACTGAAGGGCTATCTGAGCAAGGCCACTTTCCAGGGGTGAAGTTCAGCAGGTTCTGACAGGTTCTAGAGAACCGGTAGCAGAAATTTTGAGTAATTTGGAGAACCGGCAAATACTACCTCTGGCTGGCCCCCGAGTGGGGTAGGAATGGGGATTTTGCAGTATCCTTCCCCCTGCCACGCCCACCATGCCACGCCTAAGAACCGGTCATTAAAAAAAAATCGAATTTCATCACTGCCAATTTCATTAATCAACATTATCTTTTGATAATGTGCAGCAGCTGCCAAAAAAGCCAACACAGTTCTAGGCTGCATCAACAGAGGGATAGAATCTAGATCGCGTGAAGTGTTAATGCCACTGTATAGTGCCTTGGTAAGGCCACACTTGGAATACTGCATACAGTTTTGGTCGCCACGATGTAGAAAAGACGTGGAGACTCTGGAAAGAGTGCAAAGAAGAGCAACCAAGATGATTAGAGGACTGGAGACTAAGACATATGAAGAACGGCTGCAGGAACTGGGTATGTCTAGTTTGATGAAGAGAAGGACCAGGGGAGACATGATAGCAGTGTTCCGATATCTCAGAGGGTGCCACAAAGAAGAGGGAGTCAAACTTTTCTCCAAGACACCTGGGGGCAGGACAAGGAGCAATGGGTGGAAACTAACCAAGGAGAGAAGCAACTTAGAACTAAGGAGAAATTTCCTAACAGTAAGAACAATTAACCTCTGGAACAGCTTGCCTCCAGCAGTTGTGAATGCCCCAACCCTGGAAGTCTTTAAAAAGATGTTAGACAGCCATTTGTCTGAAATGGTATAAGATTCCTGCCCATGCAGGGGGTTGGACTAGAAGACCTACAAGGTCCCTTCCAACTCTGCTATTGTATTGTATTGTATTGATACTCTTGCATCAAAATGTTTAAATCGGTGTTTTGCAAACTTGACAACTTTTAAGATGTATGGACTTTAACTCCCCTGGCAGAGGAATTCTGGGAGGTGAAGTCCACACATCTTCAAAGTTGTTAAGTTGGCATAAACACTGGTTTCAAAGAAGAGAAAGGCATCCCCGTATACATTATGTGGCATCTTGCTACTGTTCTGTTTGTGGCACATAGCTTTACAATACAATACAATACAATGCAATGCAATGCAATGCAATGCAATGCAATGCAATGCAATGCAATGCAATACAATACAATACAATACAATACAATACAATAGCAGAGTTGGAAGGGACCTTGTAGGTCCTGTTTGGGCAGGAACTTTATACCATTTCAGACAAATGGCTATCTAACATCTTCTTAAAGACTTCCAGGGTTGGGGCATTCACAACTTCTGGAGGCAAGCTGTTCCACTGATTAATTGTCCTAACTGCCAGGAAATTTCTCCTTAGTTCTAAGTTGCTTCTCTCCTTGATTAGTTTCCACCCATTGCTTCTTGTCCTGCCCCCAGGTGCCTTGGAGAATAGTTTGACTCCCTCTTCTTTGTGGCACCCTCTGAGATATCAGAACACTGATATCATGTCTCCCCTGGTCCTTCTCTTCATCAAACTAGACATACCCAGTTCCTGCAACCGTTCTTTATATGTTTTAGCCTCCAGTCCCCTAATCATCTTGGTTGCTCTTCTCTGTACTCTTTCCAGAGTCTCCAGGTCTTTCATTGTTCCTTGCAATCCATTTGGTGAAAGAATGAAGCTAAGCACCCACATCTAAAGAGAGCGGACTTCGCAATAAATAGAGCAGTGTATCTCAACCTCAGCAAGTTTACGATGTGAACTCCCAAAATTCCCCAGCCATAATGACACAAGTGCATGCGTGTAGTTGCGTATCTCACCCCAGTAAAACTTTACTCTGAAGGACACGGAGTTAACATGGCACCATGCGCCCCTCCCCCCTCTTCCTGTTCTTTTTCAGAGGAGTTAATAGCACTCCCTATTTCCTCATTAGTCACTTTATCTTAAGTGAAAAATTAAGTTATTCCTTGTCTTACAACTGCAATGGAGCCCAAAATGTCCATGGCTGAGCAAGTTAGTTGTTTTGCCCCATTTTACGAACTTCCTTGCTGCAGTTGTTAAGTGAATCACTGCACTGGTTAAGATAGCAACAGAGTTGTTCAGTGAATCTGGCTTCTCCATTGACTTTACTTGTCGGACGGTCGCAAAAGGAGATCTCATGATCTTGGGGCACAACAACCGTCATAAATACATGCCAGTTGTCAAGTGTCCAAATTTTCAACATGTGACCATGGGGATCCTGCAACAGTCGTATATGTGGAAAATGGTCGTAAGTCACTTTTTTCAGAATAGAATAGAATAGCAGAGTTGGAAGGGACCTTGGAGGTCTTCTAGTCCAACCTCCTGCCTAGACAGGAAACTCTACACCATTTCAGACAAATGGCTACCCAACATCATCTTAAAGACTTGCAGTGTTGGGGCATTCACAACTTCTGGAGACAAGCTGTTCCACTGATTAATTGTTCTAACTGTCAGGAAATTTCTCCTCAGTTCTAAGTTGCTTTTCTCCTTGATTAGTTTCCACCCATTGCTTCTTGTCCTGCCCTCAGGTGCCTTGGAGAATAGCTTGACTCCCTCTTCTTTGTGGCACCCTCTGAGATATTGGAACACTGATATCATGTCTCCCCTAATCCTTCTTTTCATTAAACTAGACATACCCAGTTCCTGCAACCGTTCTTCATATATTTTAGTCTTTTCAGTGCCTTTGTAACTTTGATTGGCTACTAAACAAATGGTTGTAAACCAAGGACTACCTGAATACATTTTCACACACACAGCATCTGTCAGAAGAGAATCACTTTTGTGGAAGTCCATTTTTAGGGACAAAGAAAAATGGGGAGCTCCAGAGAAGCTTCATTGTATACAGGTAGTTCTCCACTCACAACCACAACTGTCCCCAGAATTTCTGTTGTCAACTGAGACGGTGGTTAAGTGAAAGTGGCCTCATTTTACGATCGTTCTTGCCCTAGTTGTTAAGTGAAACACTGTGGTTGTTAAAGATAGCAACACGGTTGTTAAACTAATCTGGCTTCCCCGTTGACTTTGCTTGCTAGAAGGTGGTCATCTGACAACACCCCCCCCCCCCAGGACACTGTGGCCGCCATAAATATGAGTCAATTGCCAAGCATCTGAATTTTGGTCATGTGACTGTGGGGATACTGCAAGGGTCATAAATATGAAAAATGGGCATAAATCACTTTCCCCCGGTGCCTTTGTGACTTCAAACAATCACTAAATGAACTCTTGTAAGTTAAGGCAGGGGTCTCCAACCTTTGCAACTTTAAGTCTGAAGGACTTCAGCTCCCAGACTTCTCCAGCCAGCAAAGCTGGCTGAAGAAGTCTGGGAGCTGAAGTCCTTCAGACTTAAAGTTGCAAAGGTTGGAGACCCCTGAGTTAAGGACTCCCTTTATTACAATCTGAGCATACGTAAGATTATCTTCGGCACATGACATGAAGACTTTCTTTCTCCCTCCCTCCTATAAGTGCATTTTGTGGTATTTCTCATGGTGGATTATAGGGAAGCAGAGGACGATGATTCTGTGACTCTGCTGGGAAGCCTGATGGCATCCAGTGAACAAGGAGAGTGCTTTAAGCCTTCTGGCCTGAATTATCTGCTAACACAAATAATCAAATTCCAGCGACCACACGGCTCTGGCGCCACTAAACCAAGGGGGAGGTTTGGCCCCGGCATTACATTAGCAGGTGGCAGCTCCAGCGTGAACCACACAAGATCTTCTGGGGCAGGAGAATTCGGGATGGGTCTCTAAGGAAGACGGCATCGCTCACAGTATCGTGGGAAGTTTTTAATGGCTCGCTTAAGGCTAGGCCTCTGCAATGTTTATATTAATACTTGCTTGCTGGATAGCCACTCATTTCGGTCTCAGCTGGAAATCTATCCAGCAGCTGAAAAACATCTGGTCATTAACCCTAGACAACATCTAATCTGGTAGCCCAGGACTGGAGATTTCTACAGAGGGAATGAAAATATAGTGAGGGGATTTTTTTATTTATTTTTATTTGAGGGGAATAAGGAGAGAAATCTCTGTTCTAACATCGTGGATTAGGAGACACCGATTGTAGTTGTCAGTGTTTCGTTTGCTGCTTTGGCGTAGGGATGGAATACACAAACTCATGATGTAGAAAGAATAAAGGAATAGGAGTCAGCAGTTTCCCCCCAGCTTGGAAATCCATTGGATTTTAAAGATTACTGTGCTTTAATTACCATCTTTCAATGTTATGTACATCACAGAATTGCAGCGAGGCTATAAAGGACAGGAGGGAGAATCATAGATATCAGGGGTATCCAACTTTGGCATCTTTAAGGCTGATGGACTTCAACTCCCAGAATCCCCTAGCCAGCATCCAATTCTCCCATTCAATTCTGGGAGTTGAAGTCCACAAGTATTAAAAGTTGCCAAGGTTGGACAACCCTGATATGTAAGTTTCCTGAGGAAACTATTCACAGAGAGTTCAAGGCAGTGGTGAAATTCAATTTTTTTTTACTACCTGGTCTGTGGGTGTGGCTTGGTGGGGTCATTCCCACCCCACTCTGGGGCCAGCCAGAGGTGGTATTTGCCAGTCCTCTGAGCTACTCAAATTTCCGCTACCGGTTCTCTAGAACCTATCAGAACCTGCTGAATTTCACCCCTGGACCAAGGTTAACAATGGGGACCAGAATTTCCTTGGTTAAGTAACACAATTGTAAAGAACAATCCTGCATGAATACATTGCTTGGTGAAGGCAAATCCAGCACTCCCCATTACTCCCCATTGTTAAGTGTGGATGATTAGTTGTTAAACAATTCTCAGGTGGCAAGCAAGCCAGTATTTTATTTATGATTAAATTTATATACCACCCATCTATCTGCCAGTAGGCAGGTAAGTGACTACCTGCACCACAATGTAAGCAAACGCACTGCATCACAAATTAGTTCACTATGTTTTAGTCTAGCTAATGTGAACCTTGTGATTAATTTATTGCTCAACCTGCTGATGTTACCGCATCCTACAACATGTTCTGAATCTCTCCATTCTCTGCCTACTTTAGGAATTAGCAATATGGCATCTATGTGGGCTACAACCCACCATCTCCATAAAATAATAGATGGCCAAAGCTATCATGAGTATTGATGTGTCTGCTGAATCCTCAAGCAAGATTTTGGAAATATCACATTTCAAAATACCTGGTAAGACAAACTTGTGTAAGAGATTTATTTTCCATAAAGTCTCATGACATGCCAATTATTTATTTTTAATTTGGAAGTAGCACCTCTTGGGCATTCAGTTCACACTGCACATATGATGTTAGTTTTATCCCCGGTAGCGGATAATATCCGGTAGCGGATATTTTTGTTCTAACTTTATACAATCAATTCCCCAAATTTGGAAATTCGTAGCATTTACTGGAAAACGTTCCCCCCTCCCAGTCCCAAGTGCAGTAATACCAGTGGTCTTGCTTATGACCAGTATCTTTAATAATAAGATGATTTCCTCACAACTTTACAATTATTGTTGCAAACTGTTTTAATAGTAAGACCAATTGGCTAAGAATCTTTTTCTTATCAACTGAATAAAATAATGTGCACCATTCAAAATCAAGTGTACTTTACAGATTATGATTTTTTGTGACAATTCAACCAAAAGATGAAATCTTAAAGCTTTATAGAGGAGGAGTATGGTTTATAAATGAGTTACAATTCCTGCATTGCTGTTAGGAGTTCTAAATGTGACAGGATGGCAAATGGTGTTCCCCTTCTCTTATTCTTATCATAAGCCCTGAAATCCACATCATTCACCGGATATTGCTGAATGAAACTCAAGATTCAAATTTCACAGCCGAAGGAAGGCTTTGTGTTTTGTTGGAAACAGCCATGTACAACGACTTTTTAAAAAAAAATGTTGTGTCTATATTTTAAAGAACAGAACATGTAAGCTCAGGGAGGGGGAAAAATTGCATACATAAGTAGAAATCTGTTGAGTTAGACTCAAGTGTAAAATCTCCAACCTCACCAGTCCCCTCACCTCCCATAGTTTCACGTCTTGGCATGAATGAATGGCATAACTGTGCCAACCTTCCAATTCAGAGATTATGTAGATTAAAGAAAAATAAGAAATAAAAGCCATGATGTAATGTACAGCATTCAGATGCATTACTTAGGGCAGCATCGTTGACCAAGACTGCTGAATTCACAAATTTTCAAAGGAGCTGGAGGAGAACTTCTTTTTCTTCTTCACGGGGGTAATGCCTCCTGCTCAGAACTGTTGATGGGTTTAAGAGCTTGCTTTTCTTTTCCAGAGATAGTCTTTAGAAGGTGAGAAATTCACTGCTGGAGATGTGCCAACACCTAGATCTCTCTGAGAATTCAGTGCAGACACCATGGCATATTATTCAGTGTATTAGGTGTGGCTACCAGAGACAGACGTATCTACCTTAGTATTTCCAGAGGAAATTTTAGGCCCAGAGATCTCTAGCAGATAACCGCAATATCATTTTATAAACATGTCAGCAACTTTTTGCTCCTTCAGCTAACACCTGTTTTGTAAAACTGTTCTTGTGAATTGATAACAGTTCTTTGATGACTTAATAGTGGCAAGAATATCTTCTTTTCACCATTTATCACAGGCCTTCAATTGGATCCAATGTTAAATTTATATAAGTAAAGTTAAAGGTTCCCCTCGCACATATGTGCTTGTCGTTCCCAACTCTAGGGGGCAGTGCTCATCTCTATTTCAAAGCTGAAGAGCCAGCGCTGTCAGAAGACGTCTCTGTGGTCATGTGGCCGGCATGACTAAACGCCAAAGGTGCACAGAACACTGTTACCTTCCCACCAAAGGTGGTTCCTATTTTTTCTACTTGCATTTTTACATGCTTTAGAACTGCTAGGTTGGCAGAAGCTGGGACAAGTAACGGGAGCTCACTCCGCTATGCGGTGCTAGGGATTCGAACTGTTGAATTGCCAACCTTCTGATCAACAAGCTCAGGTCTTATTCACTAAGCCACCGTATCCCTATAGAATTTATATAGATCAGCAATAAAAAAGGTGATCTCCCAAAACATCTTGTCCTTGACTTCTAGTTCTAGTTCTAAGTCAAGAAATATAGACCTATTAGCTGGAGACAACAGGAATTACACTCCAACATTTCTAGAGGTTTTCTATTCCAAGAAAGTAGATAAAAAAGATATCGAAACCCCCAATGAATCATTTCAGGCAAACCAACCACGACTAGGCAGTGATGGGGACAAGAAGGTTGTATGGCTAAGAAAGTGAAAACTAGAGTCAAGCATGCTCTCAAAGCCACTTTGCAAAACAACACAACTCTCTTACTTGCAAAAGGCAACCGTTGCTTCATTTCATCTGCCTTGACCAGCACTTGCAAGAGCTGAGAGAGGATTTCAAGTCGGGCAGTCAGAAAAATCTTTACTGCCCTACCAACTTTGCAAACACTGATGGAGCCAAGCAAAGCAACATAAAATGCTGATTGAGGCAAATTGCAGTGCTTAAAAAAGATGATTGTGGTGCAAAGCTCTTTGTCAAGGTGAGTCCAAAGTGCTTTGTACAGGCCTAGTAAGCGCAACTGTGGCTATTTTGACTAGCGTTGCCCAAAGCAGCAATACTTTGCATGAGACAAAGGCCTCCCAGGTCATCTGGAAGGAGTGGGAAAAATAATACCAGAAGTTGAAAGAAAATTGTTGGGTGGGGATTCAAATCCTTCTGCTTAAAAGTCTCATTGAATTTGCTGAATTGCTTATTACGAGAGAAAAATGACAATATACAACAATAGCTGGTGTTTTTTGCTGGAAAGTTTGCTAGCACCCCCTACTGGTATGTTACAGAAATTGCAGGTTTCTTTAGTCGTTTCCAAGGGACGTGGTGGCTTAATGGCGAAGACGCTGATTTTGTTGATCAGAAAGGTCAGCAGTTCAGTTCGAATCCCTGGTGCCCTGTAACGGAGCAAGCTCCCATTACTTGTCCCAGCTTCTGCCAACCTAGATGTTTGAAAGTACATAAAATGTGAAAAATAGGAACCACCTTTGGCGGGAAGGTAATAGTGTTCTGTGTGCCTACAGCATTTAGTCATGCTGGCCACATGACCACAGAGACGTCTTTGGACAGTGCTGGCTCTTTGGCTTTGAAACGTAGATGAGCACTTGCCGTTTGGGGGGAAAAAACCACTTTTGGGACAACAGTGACTGGATGACTGACAATCTCCATAGACATCCAGTCTTTACAGTATTTACACTACGAAATGCTACCACTGTACTTGAAACAAAGATCAGGAACCTTTGTCAAACAATGTATTTCCTAGTTGTAACTGCTGCAATAAATGGGAAATAACTGCAATCAAATTTCTTGTTGCATCACAATGATAAAAATATTTTTGGCATATTCCAGTATCCATATTACTAATGCTATTATACCACTGCCAATACACTAACATATTTGGGTTGGATTGGTAGGCGTATCAAAGGAATTTGCATAATCTCTGTTTTGGAAGAGGCTACATATGTTAGTTGGGTTATGGGTTAGTTCAGGGGTGTCCAAACTTGGGAACTTTAAGACTTGTGGACTTCAACTTCCAGAATTCCCCAGCCAGCATAGCTGGCTGGGGAATTCTGGGAGTTGAAGTCCACAAGTCTTAAAGTTCCCAAGTTTGGACACCCCTGGGTTAGTTACACTGTACTTTTTTTTAAAAAAAAGTGTGCTGTGAACGGGCAAAGATCATGTTTGAAAACACACAGGACACATTCTTGTTCATCTCTTGTATCCAAGGAGGGCTCTTGCAGACACTTTCAAGAGGGGAAGTCAAGTCAGCAGCATAACTGATACAGATAGTCCTCATTCAGTGACCACTTGTTTAGCAACCGCTTGAGGTTATGACAGTGCTGAACAAGAGGGCTTACCATTCCTGGTAGTTCCAGCTGCTGTCGCATCCCCATGGTTACAATTTGGATGCTTTACAACCAGCTTGCAATTATGATGGTGATAGTATTCTGCAGACAGCGTTCTGCAGTGTTGCGTTCTGCAGTGTTGCGTTATGCGGTTGCCATTCGCAATCTTCACTGCTGGTTTTCAACCAGCAAAGCCAATGGGGAGGAAGGCAAGTCATAAATGATCATATGACCACAGGACACTACCATTGTGTGGGATTTGCCCAACAGCTGAGACTACTGAAACGGTTGTCCTAAGCCAGTGTGATGTCACATTATGACTTTACTTAGCAACGGAGTTGCTGGTCACAATTACCCTAAGTGAGGACTACCTGTACGTGTTAAGAGTCAGACCTTCAACTGCAATTATCCCCTTGCCTTTTTTGATGCACACATACACCTTACACTGCAGATGGTCCCAACTCTTGACATAGCCTTTCCTGGTCTTCACAGAGCTCCCCACGGCTCCTTCTGAACAGCATAGAATGCAAATTGCAATATCATGTGCATCCTAGTTCATATAGACTAGATTAAAACAACGGTAACCCTCAAAGCAAAATTGTATTTAAAAACATTTCTGACAATTGCTCTCCATTATTTAAGACACTGGCATATATGTGTATGTGTGTACCTGTAGATATCTAGGACATTTACAACTTCTATTGTTTAATACAGGGGTTGGCAACCTTAAACACTCAGAGCCACAAAGATCCTAACCAGAAGCCTCCCTCCCCCCAATTCAATTATGGAGCTGACCGGAAGTCTGGTTCCCCCACCAGAGACTCCTCCTAGCATGGCATCCTTTTTCCGCTACCTGTCCTAAGCAAAAGCCGTATCAATTGTGGAGCCGACTGCGACAGGGAGCCGCAGCAGAGGGATGAAAGAGCTGCATGTGGTTCCAGAGCCATGGTCTGCTGACCTCTAGTTTAATATGTTAAAACTGACAACAAACTAAATTAAACATCCTACATGGATTTATTAGCAGAGGCCTATCCCACGACTTCATATTTGGAATACAACACCTATAGGAAGATATATGTGACATTAATCACTGGCAGATTTAATTTCAGGTAATCCTTGACTTATGACCACAATCGAGCCCAGAATTTATAGAACAAAATAGAATTCTTTATTGAATTCTTTATTGGCCAAGTGTGATTGGACATACAAGGAATTGGTCTTTGGTGCGAAGTGAGAATTTTCTTCAGTGAGTTTTGCCCCATTGTACGTCTTTTCTTGCCACATTTGTGAAGTGAATAATTGCAGATGTTAAATTAATAATAAAGTTGTTAAGTGAATCTGGCTTCCCCATTGACTTTGCTTGTTAGGTCACAAAAGATGATCATATGACCCCTGGGACACTGCAAACGTCACAAATATGAACCATTTGTCAAGCATCCAAATATAAATCCCCTGACCATGGGGATGCTGCAACGGTTGTGTGAAAAATGGTCACCAGTCACTTTTTTTCCAGTGCCGTAGTAACTTCGAACGGTCACTAAATGAACTGTTGTAAGTGAAGGACTCCCTGTACTGGAGTGAAGTTTGATTCAATTCAACCATGTGATTACAAATTTCTTGGAATGGTTTTTTTTTTCATCACACTTGTGATGAGCTGGAAAACTTGCTACAAATTGTGTTAGAGCAGTGTTTCTGAACCTTGGCGACTTTAAGTCCTGTGGACTTCAGAATTCCCCAGCCAGCTGGGAGTTGAAGTCCACAGGACTTAAAGTCGCCAAGGTTCAGAAACACTGTGTTAGAGCCATGCAAAGATTGTAAGGACTGCTAGAAAATTTCAGGTGAGGGACTCATTTTGCCCATTTCTTCCGTAAAGTGCTAGACATCACTTTGGAGTCTATTCTTGCGGAACCGGCAGCAGAGAGAGGATTCTGAGATATTTTGTACAGAAGCCTCATCCAATTACTGAAGGTGTCATGCCAAAATGAATGTTGTTCCCCAATCAGCTCGGGGGTTGAGGACCCCTGTTATAAAGTGTCCTGAGATAACTTTACATTTGTAGTTGTAGGGCCCACAACTTGGACGTCCTCCTGGATTCCAGGCTGTCGTTAGATGACCACCTGACGGCCGTGGCCAGGGGAGCCTTTTATCAGGTTCACCTGATACGCCAGTTGCGCCCCCTTCTAGATCGTGATGCCCTACGCACGGTCACTCAAGCCCTTGTCACCTCCCGCCCAGACTACTGTAACACTCTCTACATGGGGCTCCCCCTGAGGTGCGCCCGGAGGCTCCAGCTAGTCCAGAATGCAGCCGCGCAGGAGATTTTGGGAGTATCGAGATACTCCCATATAACACCTGTCCTGTGTGAGCTGTACTGGCTGCCTGTGGCCTTCCGGGTGTGCTTCAAGGTATTAGTGACCACCTTCAAAGCGCTCCATGACATGGGACCTGGTTATCTGCAGGACCGCCTTCTACCACATACCTCCCTTAGACCTGTCCGCTCTCACAGGGTGGGCCTCATCAGGGTGCCGTCTGCCAGACAATGCCGGCTGGCGGCCCCCAGAGCGAGAGCCTTCTCTGTGGCAGCTCCTGCTTTCTGGAATGGCCTACCATTCGACCTCCGCACGATCACGGACCTGTGCCTTTTCCACCGGGCTCTAAAAACATATCTCTTTCACGAGGCCGGCCTGGCATAGCTCTAAATTTTAATCTTATTTTAGAAATGGATCTTAATTGGCAATTTTAGCACGGGTGCAATTTAATTTAATTTATATTTAATATCCTGTATTTATTGTTTTTTACATTTTATTCCTTTCCTGTGCGTCGCCCTGAGTCCAATCCGGAGATAGATGCGGGATATAAATTTGATAAATAAATAAATAAATAAATAAATAAATAAATAAATAAATAAATAAATAAATAAATAAATAAATAAATAAATAAATAAATAAATCCCCATGTCAAATCAAATTGCAGCCACTTTCCATTTGTCTAGGATAACCCTAATTCCAACAATTTTACAGAACAATCCCAAATTATAACTAGACAAAATGTCACAGTATTGAAATATATTTTTTTAATTACATTTATTACATTTCTGTAAAATAGTTTCTGAACTCTGGAGCAATATTACATTTAATTGCAGGGATGATAAATCAAAATGAATCAGGCAAGTTCCAGTAACATCTATGATAGTTGCCTAAGCATTGTTAGTGTCCTCTAAAGCAGAGGTCCTGAACCTTTGGGACCTCAGAAACCACTAAATTCGACCTATCCCCAGAACTTCATACCATCACCGACCTCCGCCTCTTCCACCAGTGTTTAAAAACACACCTCTTCCATCAAGCCGGCCTAACATAGCCTCCGCTGGGACTAGCCATAGATAGTTTTAATTCGGGGATTTTAATTGGTTTTAGCGCAGGATGGGGATCTAATAGGTTTTTAAATTTTGTATTGTGTTTTTTTGTATGTATTTTAATTTCCTGTGCGCTGCCCTGGGTCCTCTTGGAGAAGGGCGGGATATAAATTTAATAAATAAATAAAATAAATAAATTCATAATTTTAAATCCTGTGGATCACTAATATGATCTGCCTAATAACCAGCTGGGTGGGTGTGGCCAACTCGATGTCACTCACATCGAGGGGCACCTCGCTGGCCTCTACTTGCCCCTCCCCGTCCGGGCTCCTTAGGGCATCAACAGCAAGCAGTTGTTGGAGCTAAGCAGCCAACAGCAACAAATCGTTGGAGCTAAGCAGCTGTTTTGTCAGAGTTGGCAAAACAGCTGACTCAGTTGAAATTGGATCTGGCCGAGAAGGAGGCTCAGCAGAAGCACCTCACTGAGGACTAGGAGCATAGGCTTTCCAAGCAGAGGAAAGACCTGCAGGAGTGCAAGGCCAGGTACTGGTGCCTGGAGGCTCAGTAGGCTGAGATGGTCAGCCAGTTCCAGGCCACGATGCAGTCCCTCTGGCTCTTTGCCACCAGCAGTACTTCCCTGCAGCCTTCGCCCAAAGTCCAAAGCCCCCTCAACCAGGAAGCTGAAGCAGAGCCCAAGTCGAAATTTCTGGCGCCCTCCAACCCACACAAAAAGACCCTGAAGAAGGAGGCTCTCTGCAGCAACACAAACATTCATTGCACGTATCCGGCCCAGGAGCCATAGTTTGAGGACCTCTAATTTCGTGTAATAAAAAAAATGCAAATAATTTTTCTGCAGACCACCACAATTTTCTCTTGGACCACCTGTTGGTGACTGCTGCTCTAAAGATCAGGGTAATCATTTCAATGAGACAGTCACACTGTGTGTCTTCCTCTCTGCCCCAACTCCGAGGTGATCTCCACTCTAAACATAAATACAATTACAGCACAGTAATATTAATGCACACTTTTTATTATATTAAAATCAGGCAATGGTCTGATACAATAAAAAGGCTGCTTATGGAATACTGTTAATTTTTTTTTTTTAATTACAGAGGATGTTAAATCCTTACAACTAATATGCTCCTTAAAAGAGTTAATGGAAACATCAATTATTCATTGACTTGATACTTCTGCTTTTAAACGTTGACTTTTGCTTTTTGTTTTACATGAACACTGCGGTTTCTTTAAAATTTTTCATTAAAGAGGATACATTGGATTGTTTGCATTTAAGCTTTGCATCCACGTTTCAGCAGTCAGTGGTCCAAAACAAGGAGTCTGAAAAAGAAGTGATTTGCCAAGAAGCCTCACCCACCATGCATGGCAGCGCCATCTGATTCTTTAGGAAAGAAAAGCATCTCTCTCTCTCTCTGCAGAACACAATCTCCAATCTTCACAAAGTGGATTTGTCTTTTATGCCGGCAGGCTGCTACGGAGCCTCAAAGTTACGCATGCCGATGAGCAGTTAACATGGCATTCAAGCAGAGGTAGTGACCTTCAGCTCAGAAAGCTGGAGTATGTGTTTCAAACATCCGTGTAGAGATCTTTCCGGAATATTTAGCCATTCTTAACAGACTTAAGACGCTCCTGGTAAATGACTGCTCTTTCACTGTATCATAAACCCTGTCTAATATGTCAGCCGTGGCTAGCTTTCTGGTAGGGAAACGGCCACAGAGTAGGAAGGGAAGGCTGTTTGTGAGCAAAACCAGACATTCTTGTTTCCTCAGCTGGTGAAGATTAATTTATAGACCCTACCCATGCCCCACCCCAAAATTGACAAGCATGAAGCAATAATAATAATAATAACAATAATAATAACAATAATAACAACAATAAAATCAGGCAGTTTGCCAGCCACTTACCTCTTTTGGCCAAATGTAAAGCATCATAGAAGGGGCAAAAAGAAAGCAGCACCCCAACCATGACAAGAAAGACAGAGAGGAAAGTCTGAAAAGAACCCCCAGATCTGTCATCCCGAGGCCCTCATTCCGGGGGGAGGGGGGGGAGGGGAATGGTGAGACAGATATACAATCTATGCCTTAGCAAAGGTTTTGGGAGAAAGAAGAACCTGCCCCAAATGGCTGTGTAAGCATTCATTAAAAGCAGAAAAATAAAAACCAACCCTAGAGACATTCAGCATTTTACTAGAGCTTGCACAAAGGGAGGGATGACCAAAGATACCAAAAGACATCCCATTAGTAGTCCATACAACCCAGACGCAGCTGGTAATTGAAACCTTACGGCACAATCTTTGGGGAACATTGTCTTGGGCAAGCCCCGTTGGATCCAAAGAGAACTGTGCAAGAACCAAGGATATTCTGGCCCAGACTCTATGCTCTTTTCAGAAGGGCTTGGGCCAAGATCACGATCTACGGATTGCGCTCTCCATGTCTACTCTAATAAATAGCCCTGAGCATCAACTCTATTGCAAACACACAAAAAGAAAGGGAGAAGGGTGGGTGGGGGGAATGGGAAAAAAAGAGAGAAAGAGGGAGTGTGTGTGTGTGAGAAAGAGAGAGACGGGAGAAAAGATATAAACCCAGGCCAAACACACAGCAATGTGATTGTGTGATGTATGCTTTTTATGCTTTTTCACAGTTGAGTTCAATGTGACACACTGGTCTTTGACAGTAATAAATTTAAATAGACTTTTCTTGATACCAGAAGTTCAACTATGTGGACAGTGGTTACACAGGACAGCATTATTTGTTATAGCACAACTTATTGTCAAATGGGGAAAAAAAATTAGTATCATTTACAGTATCTCAAGATAAACTTTCCTTTGCAATGGGAACTTCCTTTCCAGTACTTGGAGATCTACAAGATGCATCTAGAAAATTTACTACTGTGGAAAATGAAAAGAGCTTAAATTGAAAGATGGGGCATGATTTTTCTTTTTGTTTTTCATTAATTACTGTAACATTGTCCTTCAGGTGGTTGAGGAAGTTTCATATTTTCTTTAGACATCATTAGACGCCGGAGCTCTTGCAGAACAACTTTGATACTATAAGAATTCTGCCATTTTGCTAGGACTGATATGGCTCTTGGGTCAACCTGGTAGAAAACAAGAAAAAAAATTAGGTCCCAAACAGCTTCATGACCCTTATTTCAACAATTAAAACAGTCAGGCCTAGGATTAAGTAGGTACAAAATTTCACAAACGCAAAAGGTTTCTGGCCTGCATTCCTTGAATTTAACTAGACAGCCCCAATCTAGTTGATGTATCACTTTGTAAAAATGAGACCGTTCTTAAATACAGGTAGCCCTTGATTTACAATTCTTCATTTAGTGACCATTTGAAGTCACTGTTCTGAATGAGGTTTTCCAAGAGCATGAAGCAAACTCCTGGTCCCGACAAAAACCCCTTTTATTAATTTACTATGAATTCTGCTCATTCACATCCAGCAAAGTCTTTCAAGGGAGGATTTATAGTCACAGACCTTATTTGGCGTAGAGAGCTGCCAGGCCGATGTCTGCAAAACTTGGCATGGAGCCTTGGAGAATCATGAGACAATTAAGCAAACTAATTGTGTCCTGCAAACTCCACTCCCCTTTCGTTCCTCTTTTATTTCCTCTGGGAGGGGCCATTCATCATCTACCTGTGGCCTTACTCCCTGTTCTTTAGCTGTTCCCTTCATCTGGCAACTCTGCGCATGCGCACACTGGGAGCAGGCTCCAGCTATTTCTCTGCCTCACTGATTTTTGACTCTGAAGGCAGCTGATAACTGGTGTACAGCTCTGGCCCCCTCTCTGCCTCTGACACAGAGCCCTCATCAGAACCTTCCCCAGACCCCAGGACTGGCTCATGTTCCTCCTCAACCTCTTCACTGTCTGAATCTGCTGTCAGCATTGCTACAGCAGATACAGCAGTTACAATGGCACTGAAAAAAGTGACTTATGATTGTTTTTTACACTTATGGCCATTGCAGCATCCCTATGGTTACATCAGGGGTGTCAAAAAATGTAGGGCTCAATTGTGGTCATAAGTCAAGGACTACCTGTAACATGAATGACTGTGTCATGAATGTTCAAGTGTTAAGCATGCCAACACCAGTTCTTTGGATTTCATACATCGGCTAGTCTGTTAGTTTTGGAAAGTAGTTTTATTTGAAAGTAAGAGGCAAAAAAAAAATCAAAGGTGTCTTTTTCTTCGATCAGAAGTTTTTATTAGTTACATTCTGAAACTCATATTCCCTTTAATGCCTAGAATATAAATGTAAAGTCAGTCTTTCTATTATTTCATTATTTCTTGAATTGGTATTGTGTAAGTTCAAACAAAATAAAGAATCTTTTTAAGAAATCGGTTGAAAACATATATACATCGTAACAGTATAAATAAAAAGTAAATTTCTATTAAAATTATTACTGGAAATAGAATTTGAGCAACAGCAGTAACCAGCAGCATTTAGCAATAATTTGCATCTGCATTTTAGTTACCTATATTTTCATCAAAATAACAGAATGATACAAGTATAATCTACCCTTACCTTTTTTGTTGGACATTACAGATTCTAGCTCAGAATATAGGAAGAATTTAATAACTGTCAAGAGCTTAATATAGAAACAGAGCATTTATGTGATTCATATGTTTGCAAATGATATGCTTATTTTTCTTAGGCAGTTAAATAGAGGTATATCTCAACTGCAGAAGAATTAATAGTACAATTTATCTGTGATAAATGTTCTGCTGTGTTGATTACTGGCACAGAAGCAATTTCAACAACATACAGGGTGTCACACTAGTCCAAGGGGATTTGAATATTCATGAGTAATTATTATAAAGGATTAAAAGATTAAAAAATAACTCAATACTGAATAAATATGATCTCCCTAAAATAATGTCTTTGTTTTAACATTCTAAATCCCATTGCCCATTACTTGGCTTTGTGTATGGAAAGTAATTTTTTTCATTACTTACTTACACATAAGCTTCCATTAAAAAAAACTATATAGTTAGACAAACAATGTAGTTTACTGAAAACTTTATATTACTTAATGATCTCTGAGGCTTCTAATAGATGTTGAATAAGATAGAGAGTATAGACCCCTGCCAGATCCCTAACTACCACTATAGGGAGCCAACCACAGAAATAGGAAAGGAACTCCGTAAACAGGACCTCCTACTTCTGAGTCAGATGGTCAACTCAGAAGGATTCCATATTTAATTGCATTCTCCTGCCTTTTCTCCGGAGCAGGTCATCTGTCAGAACTACCAAACCATCTTTGGAATTGAACTACAGCGGAATAGGGCTAGACAATCCAGATCCTCTAGAACAGGGTATCAAACTCAATTTCATTGAGGGCTGCATCAGGGTTGTGTCTGACTTCGGGACACCACGGTGGGCGTAGCTAACAGGACATCACTTGTGTCGGTAATGTCTGTGGTGGCGCAAGTGCTCTGCCAGCAAAAATGGGCTCCTGGGCCACATTTTCGGCCGTGAAATCCTCCTGCAGCCCTTTGCCAGCAGAAACAGAGTTTGGCTGCACCCCCCCACCCCCCAAGTTTAGTTTTCGCTCGGAGAGGGCTGCAGGAGGTCGTCACTGCCAAACACAGAGCCTGAGATGTCTGTGTGCGGTCCTCCCGAGCTCCATTTTCACTGGCAGAGGTACCGTGGGCCGGTCCTTCGCTGTTTCCGGGGGGGGGCCGTGGGCCAGATCTATTTTATTGTTTTATATTTGATATACTGTTATATTGTTATGTTTTTAAACACTGGTCTCAAGACTTAAAATATTGAATCAATTAAAAAACTATAATGCCTACATCAATAAATGTGTAAAATATGTAGTTGACGACAGAAAAAAAAATCCAAAACAGAATAATAAATAACTGTAAGCTGCATGCTTACAGAAATGTAACTTCTGCTAGAAAAACTGACAGAATATTACTGTTAGGATAGAAATAGTGAAAAACTTACCACTCCGTTAGAACTATTTACTCCATTCATATTAATTTTCGTTACAAATCTTACAAATGGAGGTGCTTCAGGATATTTAGGGCCACATTCTATTTTAAGGCTATATATTCTGTTTTCATAAATAGTCTGTGGGGGGGGAAAAAGAAACATTTCTGTCAAGTAATCCATAACTGAAGGACCATCAGATACAAGATCAGTTTCAAATTATTTTCTACGTTCTTAGTACCATGAACATGACATATTCTCATTTTCTGATTGGATGCTGTATTTGTGATGTTATCCTAGAATTTCATTTGGTTGCTACTTCCTTGGAAGTTCATTGGCTGGTTTTACACCCTGGGGCATCCCAATTCAAGCGAATGTTATTTTAATGGTTGTTAGATCAAAAACTGTATCTCTTGGAGTCTATGCTTCCTAATTAAATTTCTGGTATCCTGATGCTCCAAACAATAAATCAAGACATAAATCTGTCCATCCAAATGTCCTGCTCTTGACATTCTACAAGTGGCCCTAGAGTGTGTCTGGAGGTTTAAGGAGTGTAGCACATTATACGTTGTATGCCCTGACTAAGGCACAGTATACTTTTATCTGGGATAGTCATTCTCTTTCATGGAGAAGCAGTTTCGGGAGAGAGACACATGGAGCACTGAGAGAGAGGAACAGGGCACATCCCTAGTGAGCCAGGCCAAACCTGGTGATCAATGGGGTGGCCACCAGTCATATTTATTCACATCTATGTTTTCGACATAAAAATCACCTTAAGAAACTGAAGCTACACTGAACGCTTCTTTTATAATTTAAACTTGCTTCTATATAGCATAATGCTTTGTAATAATGTAGTTATATTATAGGTAAGCATATTTACCTATAATATAGGTAAAGGGACACGGTGGCTCAGTGGCAAAGACGCTGAGCTTGTCTATCAGAAAGGTCATCAGTTCGGCGGTTTGAATCCCTAGCGCCACGTAACTGAGTGAGCTTCCGTTACTTGTCCCAGCTTCTGCCAACCTAGCAGTTCTAAAGCATGTAAAAATGCAAGTAGAAAAATAGGGACCACCTTTGGTGGGAAGGTAATAGCATTCTGTGCACCTTCGGCATTTAGTCATGCCGGCCACATGACCACGGAGACGTCTTTGGACAGTGCTGGCTCTTCAGCTTTGAAACAGTTGAGCACCGCCCCCCTGGAGTCGGGAACGATTAACACATATGTGTGAGGGAAACCTTTACCTTTACTTTTTAAGCATATTTAAGCAACATCAATGAAAATTATTCCTGACATTATTTATATTTGTTAGGTATCATGCTCTATATTCCTTCGTGGTCAGATGGGGGTGCTATAAGCAAATATAAAACCCACAGTTTTAAGTTGTCAATTTTAATTATGAGGAATTGGTAAGTGTACTATCTTTACTGCTTCGGATTTCAAAGTAACATGGCACATGATTTCCGTCTAACTTTTTTTCAGCCTGTTCATAACTTTTATTTTTGCAGCTTTTCATTTTTCATCTGAAGAGACTGAGAAATCCTACATGAATTCTTTAAAGTTGGGTCCTCAAAAGATGAATTTAAAGTAAATTTGTTTCAAAGTCCCATTTATGAAAGACGTCCTCAATTTATGAACAGCATATAGCATTCAAACGTATGTTCATATCCCACTCTCTCATCTATTATTGTAAAGCTGAACTTTTCCTCATTGAGTTTTACCTTAGTAGTTTTTGATTCATTAACATGTGTAAATAAGAAATTGTGATTAAATTACCTATTTCATCAAATAATCAGTTGAACAACAATCAATTTAATGCTATACTTTAAAAACACAGAAACTGAAATAGAATCTCCATATCATTTAAATAGGCAAGGAAAAGAAGTTAAGCATGGGATTTTACCATTATATAACCTTCTCATATGATGAACGACTGTATATTACAAAATCAATCACAAAAAATAATGTATACTATTATAATACTAGAGATCAGATTTTTAAAAACAAAGCAATAATTTTATATCTTTAAACCGATGCTTACCCTTGGGGGCCCAATAATCATGCCTGTCCATCTTGTAAGTGTCATATCTTCGTCGTCTTCAAGACCCCAGCTAACTGTGCCATCTCCTACTCCTTTCTGGCCTTCTTCTAGCTCTTCCAGCAGTCGAAAATTACGAGGAACTTTTACTCCTGGAAATAAATCAGATTGGACTTTTGAGATTAGAATGGTTGTTGGCAAAATAATATTGGTGTCTGATTAAGTGTGCTAAACATTTAAACAAAATAACAGAGTTGGAAGGGAACTTGAAGGTCTACTGGCTCTATCCTATACATTTCAAACAGATGGCTGTCCAATCTCTTCTTAAAAACTTCCAGTGTTGGAGCACTCACAACTTCTGAAGGCAAACCATCCCCCTGATTGTTTTAAGTGACAGGAAATTTCTCCTTAGTTCTAGGTTGTTTCTCTCCTTAATCTGTTTCCATCCATTGCTTCTTGTCCTGCATTCAGGTGCTTTGGAGAATAGCTTGACTCCCTTTTCTTTGGCGCAGCTCCTGAGATATCGGAACACTGCTAGTCCATGTTACTCCTAGTTAATAATTAACAATATAACTCTGAATATAAATCCCACTAAATCCAAAGGGCTTGCTTCTGTGTACATGAGTAGTTAGAAAATAGGGCTATTTTCTAACTACTCATGCTATTAGTTTAAGCACCAAAATACATATTAATAAATAATTAGAAACAATTATGTTTATAATTAGTTTGATAATCTGCATCCAAGATTATTCTCTATGGAAGATACCTATTTGCTTTTACAGAGAAGTTATAAGGCCTTAGAAAAGAATTAAAGAACAATTGGAACAGTGGTTTCATCTACAACTCATTTTACGTGGTAAATTAACCATGCCATGTGGTGGAGAAGCTATCTCACAAGAAGTTTTTGGAATTAAAGATGATGTTAAGGTCCAAATTAAGTCAAATGTCCAGAGAAGGGTGACACATCTGTCTTATTGAGTTGACTGAGTTGAAAAGCTGGAAGCTCCTAGCAACAAGGGTGTGTCTAAACAGCTTTGACAGACTCAGTCCAATCAGCGAGCAGACACGGTCAAACCATTCTGGATGCTATCTCCACCTACATGGAGAAATAAATATAATATGATCATGTCCTTATTATAACAAAAAGTTAAGAAGCCATTTGCAGTGAGGAGATAAGAGAATGAAATAGACAGAGGATGCTATCCATTCATAGATTAGGCTTGTGGTAACCAAGATTGGGAAAAAGAAAACACAAAGCCTGAGGAGTCCTTGGTGCTCTCTGAGTTCGGTTGCTTTCTTGCAGACTTTCATTACCCAAATTAGGTAACATCATCAGTGCAAGTATGTACGTATCTATGTGTGTGTGTGTGTGCATATGTATTATCAGTGATGACTAAACTTTTCGTCATCCCATGCCAAAAGTGTGCACCCATAATGCAATGCACATGCGTTCCCACCTATGCGCCTGGCCCCCATGCATGCATGGCCCCCCATGCATGTGTGTGTGACCTGCCCCCCACATGTGTGTGTCTCCCGCATGCGCATGTGTGGCAGAGACCCAAAAACCAGTTGGCCGGAAATATATATATTTCCAGATGTGTGGCATAACAAGGGCTGCACTGGCTGAAATTGGGAAATTGTGGCAAAAAAATTCCTTAAGTTTTTAAAAAAATAAAATAAAATAAAATAAAGTTTCTTATTTAAAAAGCACCAATGGAAAAATGCTGTTATTGAATATGAATGATCCTTAAAAGTTATCATCAACATTATGTTGGAATGCATATCTAATAAGCATTTAAGCTGCTTATTTTGTAAGTCTAATGGAACAGGAAAAAAAAGAGAACCCCCCCCCCTCCTCAAATAAGCCTGCTGAATTCTTCCTTCAGTTAAAACAGAACAAGTAATAACCATTCACAGGCATAAACAAAATTAAGCATTTGTCAACCGTAAAGTCGATATACTATTGCTAAACATAGTTTGTTTCCAATTACACCTGAAGTACCATCTGCTCCCCTTTCTAGAAAAACAAGAACTTAATAAACATTATTTTGTCCCTTGGTAACATCAGCATCAACAACTGTAACCTAAGATCAATGAGTTTAAACTGGAGCAAGTCTTTGGGAACTGCAGCTAGTATTTCACATATACTATGTTGAGAAGTCCCTATCTATTTAAATGCAATGCTTCATCCCATTCATTTTATGTACAGAAATACCTGCAATTAGGACTATTAGGACCAAGTGTTTGCTGAAACAATACAGACTTGATGTACTGATCAAATAGAGCTGAAGAAGCTTCTTGGATGAGAAGCAAAAGTTCTTCAAAGAAAAACCAGAAAGTCCCGTTGCCTCTTGAAAAAGCACCTTTGGGACTACTGATGGAATAGTTAGCAAGGCAGAGTCTGCACATATCTCCGGGAGAAGGAAGTTGCAAGGAGCCAAAATTGTCTGAAAGAAGTTCTGTTGGGTAGCTCATACCCATGAACCTCATGAAGGGTGGGACGGGGACTTTCAACACGCCCTCATTTGAAGACAAAAGTGCAGGTTCAATCCTGGCAAGGCACAGCTTGACAGATGCCAATGCTGTGTGGTTTAGGACTTTAGCAGGGGTGGGATTCTACTGGTTCGGGTATACTGGTAGCTCCGAAGATCAGCTGAAAGGGAACCGGTTCGCTCCGACCTTCAGGTGAGCCACCTGCCTGCCCCTGCACTATGCTGACATATATGTCCTTTTTTCCCCCCCCAGCTGATATGCGCGGCAGAGTGGATAGCTGCAGTAGAAGGGAAGTTGTTTAGCCTTGTTTAAACCCACTGCGTGTGCGTGAAGCACCCATTTGGCTATGTGCATGAGTGCTCAGTGAGCGAACTGGTTGTTAGACCGGTTGAAGAACACTGCTGTTTAAAGGTAATGATTAGCAATTCCAATTTGACTACTGTGTTTTCCTGAAAATAAGACAGGGTCTTATTTTCTTTTGACACCCCCCCCCCTCCAAAAATAAGCGCTTGGCCTTAATTTTGGGGAGGTCTTATTATTTTTGAGGAACAGGAGGCGGCGAGCATTGTCACCTCATGGCTGCTGCTGTGTTGCAATATTTTTGGGATGGGCTTTATTTTTGGGGGAGGACTTATTTTAGCGCATGTGCTCAAAAGCCCAATTGGGCATGTTATCCGGGGAGGTCTTATTTTCAGGGAAACAGGGTAGATAACCTTAGCACTAGTTGCTTGGGAGCTATTCAAATTGCTTTTAACTCCAAATCTGCTGTTGTTTTTCTCACTTACTGTGGCAGTTGCCAAAGGGCCAGAAACAAGCTCCCATAATCCAGAATTCTGGCTCAGCTGCTATTTATTGCAAAACTGCTATCAGAAGTGGCTAAGATGCTTCTTTTTTTTCCTCCATTGACTATCTATGATGCTGACCCCATCCACTTAGCTCAGGGATGTCCAAACTTGGGAACTTTAAGACTTGTGGACTTCAACTCCCAGAATTCCCCAGCCAGCATAGCTGGCTGGGGAATTCTGGGAGTTGAAGTCCACAAGTCTTAAAGTTCCCAAGTTTGGACATCCCTGACTTAGCTCACCCTCCACCAGTGCACATATTGCTGTTAAAGGGTATATCGTTCTTTTGCTGTAAGTTTCTGGCAGGTCAGTCAAAACCAATACCAGCATCATCTGTGGAAAATGTCATACAACCCACCACCTCTCCAATTTCACATTCTCCTCATTTATAAAGCTTCTCTCCCACCTTTGATATTCAATTACCACTCTTTCTAACTCTTCCACGTTCCACTCCAGCAAGTTTCATTTCTCTGCACTTAAATCCTGAAGAAATGACACTTTCAAGTAAAATCTTGCATTAAAACTAAAAATTAAAGCATGATATTAGAATTGAGTAAAATAGATATTTAACTTGAAGCCACCTTTCAAAATACATTTTAATTAACAACACCCCCCCCCCCCCAAAAAAAAGCCATTTTGAACTGTCCTAATCTCTCTCTCAAAGACACTGGTATCTTATTGCAGCCATTTGGGCTAAAATTTAGACTCTTCTAAGCAGGCCTCAGGTTCCATTTAGCTGTCATTCTTGTCCTCAGTTAACTGTTTTTTAAAAATGATATAATTTTATGATTGTGTTGACTTTAAGCCATCCCTGCATGAGCATTACTCATTAGTGAATGGCTCCTGAGCGATGCACAAACTTAAAAAATATAGGAAGACCAGTAATGTATAAAGTGAGGATGTAGAACCTATGGACGTCCAGTTGTGGCAAACTACTGGAAGACGGTGAAACACCGGGGAGTGGGGGTACTTATGAAGTGACAAAACTATTGAGGCACCGTAACTTTTCAGAGACTTGGCACAGTTATTTTGAGGGCCTTTTTTGTGTCTTCTGAATATTTGCAGAAGATACTTCGATATACTGCTATTGAAATAACTCAAGGTGGCAAGCATATCCAACATACCTTCCTATTTTCTCCTCCACCACAACACTGTGAATTATATTAATATAGAAAAAAAAATACACATGACTAAATTCCAGTTGCTTGAATTGGAAGTTAAGGGTTTCATAAGCAACACAAATTGCTAACATTCTTGAATATATTCTTGAAGACAGCCAAGTGTGCACTTGCTGGTTTCTCTCCTAACAACATCTGGATGGTTTATTATTATCCAGAAGTCAAGATCCTCACAATAAAGATATCCAGGAGGCCCAAATATATTAAACTAGCATTGATTTAGCAACAGGAATATATTTTTATACTATTGTTTCATCTGGGTGGAAATACCTCTCAACGGCGATTCTACTGTTTGACTATCTGAATTGCCATAGGAAGATCAGCCTTTTGCCTGCAAAACAAGTGCTGTACTACTGAGCTATATAGCCCCTCTAATTTTATTAGAGTTTATCTAGTTTGAATTTAGAGTCCTTAGTGATAAAAGCAGCCCTTTCAAAATCTCTCTGCAAGTGACTACTTCAGAATTTACCTGAATTCACTTTAATAATTTATTAGACAGAGAAAGATGAAAAAGTAATGGAGGGATAACAGAATGAGTGAGAAAACTTACTTGCTAAATTATAGCTCCAAATCTCATCCCAGGAACACTTTTTCTTGAATAATTCACAGCTTTTAAATACCTTGGCAAAAATTTTTGAGCTCTGGAGCTTGTGGGGAACAAATTAGAACCATTTCTGCCAGCCAGAGTTAACAGCTGTGCAAGCATCCACCATAGCTAACAACATTGCCAAGGCCATTCTCTTTTCATTCCAAAGGTGGCAGATGTGTATTTGCTGCTATTAAGCTATTTAAAACTAAAACTATATTGCAAATACTGTATGACACACAGGAAGTACCTATCTGAAACCCTTAGATGTTGTTCGACTTATTTATTTTTTCCAAGTGCTGCTCCCCATCCCGAGCTGTGTTCAAATGCTTTACACTGCATGGAAAGTGATAGGATTCCAACGGAAGCAACAGTACACATTTGTACTGTTTACTCCTGTTTTCCAGTGGCTCACTGGTTCTGTTAACTCTCCTTGATGATCTCGCATCAAAGTGGAAAGGAAAAATCTCAGCTGATCTATGTCAAAATGACCATTGTCTTACCTGAAGGGTCCTTCTAGGTGCACAGCGATGAGTGTCCATGCAAGGGTTAACTCAGCTCCGCTGCCCATTGGACTGAATTAAAATACTGAGTCCCGCCTTCCTTTCCCATGATCCTTCAGTTTCTTAATGAAGTTCTGTCCTCTTGAGACTGTGTTCGCCACGCGATTCATCCCCTGTGAATACATCAGACAAGGAACTAGAGAGATTAGGGGGGGAATGGACACTCATCGCTGTGCACCTAGAAGGACCCTTCAGGTAAGACAATGGTCATTCTCAGGTGCACAGCTCTGAGTGTCCATGCAAGGGACATGCCCAAGCAAAATGTCACTAGGGAGGGTGCCCGAATGGGCTCAGTGTGACTACTCGACTTGAGCAACTACGCTTTGCAAGACCCGACGGCCGAAGGCAGCGTCAGCGGAAGCGTATTTGTCCAATTTGTAATGGCGAACAAAGAGGGAAGGTGACGCCCATGTGGCTGCTCTGCATATCTCCTCGATGGGAGCCTGTGAGGCCCAGGCCGCTGTGGTGGCCGCACTTCTGGTTGAGTGGGCCGTGAGCCCCTGGGGCCTGGTCCGGCCCTGATGTTCGTATGCGAGGGCGATGCAGGCCTTGAGCCAGCGGGCGATGGTAGACAAGGAGACCCCACGACCCATGGTCGCCGGTTGGAACGAGAGGAACAGGGTCTCTGATCGCCGAAGGGCCGATGTGCGCTTGAGGTAGTGCTTGAGCGCTCGACGGACGTCTAGAGTGTGCCATCGACGCTCCCTGGGATGGGAGGGCTTGGGGCAGAAATTCGGGAGAACGATTTCCTGTGCTCTGTGGAACCAAGAGTTGACTTTAGGCACAAACGATGGGTCGAGACGGAGTACTACTCTGTCGCTGAGGAAGCGGCAGAGGTCTTCTCTAGTTGAGAGCGCTGCTAGCTCTGACACCCGTCGTGCTGAGGTAATTGCGACTAGAAAGGCTGTCTTGAATGATAGTAGCCGGAGGGAACTCGAGCGTAGGGGCTTGAATGGTGGTTCCGAGAGACCTCTGAGGACCGTGGTCAGGTCCCACGTGGGGTAGCGGTGGATGACCTGTGGCCGGAGATTGGTTGCTCCCTTGAGGAAGGACCGCACACTGGGATGACGGCTGAGAGGCTGGAGGTAGCCAGCTGACAGGACCGTGGCCAGGGCTGCAACCTGGCGACGGAGGGTGGCCGGGGCGAGGCCCCTCTCAAAGCCCTCCTGAAGGAAATCCAAAATGTGCGGGAGAGACACAGAGAGCGGTGTTAATTGACGCCGGGAGCACCAATTTGAGAAGGCTTGCCAGGTCGCTCCGTAGATCCTGGTGGTGGAGGGTCGGCGGGCCGCCTGAATGGTGTGGATGACCGGGTCTGAGAAGTGGGCCCGGGTTAGCAGATCCCTCTCAAGTGCCAGACGGTTAGATTGAGCCATTGAGGCTCTGGGTGCAGGACAGCCCCCTGGCAGAGAGAGACCTCGTGTGGTGGGATCCTCCAAGGTGAATTGATGGAGAGGCTGGAAAGGTCCGCGAACCAGGTCCGACGTGGCCAATATGGGGCCACTAGGATGACTTCCGCTCCCTCCCTCAGGATCTTCCTGATGACCCGTGGTAGCAGGGGCACTGGAGGGAATGCGTAAAGGAGGCCGGTCGGCCACGGAGAGGTGAGAGCGTCCATTCCCTCCGCCAGCGGCGACTGGTACCGAGTGAAGAAGCGTGGGAGCTGGGCGTTCCGTGGGGAGGCAAATAGGTCGAGGAGAGGGAGTCCGAACCTGTGGCAGATCTGTTGGAACAGGTCTGGGTGGAGCTGCCACTCTGATGGATCCAGGGTGGCCCTGCTCAGCCAATCCGCCCGAACGTTGTCCACTCCGGAGATGTGCTCGGCCCGAATGGAGCCCAGGTGATGTTCGGCCCATCTGCCCAGAGCATCGGCTTCCCTCATCAGTGCTGTGGATCTGGTGCCGCCCTGGCGGTTGATGTGCGCCTTCGTCGCTACGTTGTCCGTCCGGACTAGGAGGTGTTGGCCCTGCACTTCCGACCGAAGGTGACGTAAAGCGAGACGAACTGCCCTCAACTCTAGCCAGTTGATGTTGTGCTTCAGGTCCTGAGGCGACCATCTGCCCTGCACCATGGATTCGGTGAGGTGTGCTCCCCACCCGAAGAGACTTGCGTCTGTGGTGAGGACTAGCCTGTCGGGTTCCTGGAAGAGGGAGCCCTTCTCCAGTGCTGGCGAGAGCCACCACTGCAGGGAGCGACGAACCTTGGGAGGTAGTCTGACCTTGGCTCTGGAGTTGCTGGTGTTGGTTCTCTGGGATGGGAGAAGGAACCACTGTAACTCTCTTGCGTGTAGTCTCGCCCAGGGAACGATGGCTAGACAAGATATCATCTTGCCTAGGAGCTGGGACAGGAGTATCACCGGGACGTTCGTGGAGGCTTGCACCCGTCGGATCATGGATCTGAGGCTGTCGATGCGGTCCGGGGACAGGGAGACAAGACCCGTGGACGTGTTGATCACCGCCCCCAGATGTAACACCTCCGTCGCAGGAGTCAGGTGGCTCTTGTCGGTGTTGATAGTGAAGCCGAGTTCTTGTAGGGTGGCTATGGTCGTGCGCAGGTCTCTTAGGGCCTGTTGTCGCGACGATGCTTGTAACAGGATGTCGTCCAGGTAAATTTGGAGTCGAATGGGGCGCCTCCTGAGATCTGCTGCCACCGCGGCCAGTATCTTGGTGAACACCCTCGGGGCGGAGGAGAGCCCGAATGGGAGGGCTCGATACTGGTAGTGCTGTCCGGCAAAGTAGAACCGGAGAAATCTGCGGTGCTCCTGTCGAATGGGAACGTGGAGGTAAGCTTCCTTCAGGTCGATAGATGTCATCATGTCCCCTGGCCGGAGGCAACCTAGGATGGACTGGAGAGACTGCATCTTGAACTTTTTGTAGGCAATGTGATAGTTGAGCGCCTTCAAATCTAAGATGGCTCTGACTCCTCCTGTGCTCTTGGGGACCAAGAAGAGGATCGAGTAATATCCCCCCCCCTCCTGGCCATGGGGAACTACCTCTATGGCCCTGATGTCTAGAAGGTGGCGGATCTCCGCCTCCATGAGGTTTCTCTTGTTGGGACACTTGGGGGTGGGACATCGGATAAAACGATGGGGAGGGGGCGAAACGAACTCTAGGGTGAGGCCGAGACGAACTGTTTGCAATATCCACGCATCTGTCGTGGTCGCCTCCCAGCGATCGGCAAACAGCTGGAGACGGCCCCCTATGGGGAGGGAGGGGTGATGGTCACTTATTGCGGTGGAAAGGCCTGTTGGCCTGACCCCCACGAAAGGGCCGCCTGGCGTAGGGCTGGTACCTGTTCCTGTCCCGGAAGGGTTGCCTACCCTGGGGGCGGGTGTTACCCTGGGGATAGCTACGCTGGAAAGATGTGGAGGGGTTAGCGGGAGGCTGAGCCTCCGGTGCCCTGTAATTTTGCCTACGGAAGGATGAAGGTCTCCTATCAGTCTTACGAGAAACAAAGGGTAGGACTTTCTTCTTGTCCTTATTTTCCACTAGGACCGAATCTAGAGCTTCCCCAAACAGCCTTTGTCCCTTGAAGGGGGCAGATGCTAGCTTCCATTTGGAGCGCATGTCGGCATTCCAATGGCGCAACCATAAGAGGCGGCGCGAAGTAATATTGGATGCCATGGCCCGGGAAGCGAATTTTGCTGCGTTAAGTGAGGCATCCGCAGTGTATTCTGCTGCCAGCATGATCTTGTTAACATCATGACGGAGTCTGGCATCTCCCTGGGGGAGACGTTTGAGGAGTTGGCGCAACCAGGCTATGGATGCCCTGCTAAAAAATGAGGCCGAGGTAGACGCCTTAATGGCCCAGGCCGCCGCCTGGTGTGTCTTGTGACATGCGCGCTCGGTCCGCTTGTCCTCTGCCTTAAGGCCTTCTAGTAGGTCTGGTGGGAGTACTGAATTGGATGTTAGAGCAGCGACCGGAGGGTCGACCTCCGGAAGTTTAAGTAGCTCCTCCATGCTAGGATCTACAGAATAGAGCTTTTTGTCGTTGGTACCCGGGGCAGTCCACGAAGCGGGCTGAACCCATTGGCGCTGAACTACGTCCCTAAACAGTTGGGGAGCAGGGATCAGGTCCTGGGGGGTGACTGATTCCTCAAAGAGGCCCCCGCTGGGGTCCTCAGGGTCTGTAGGGGCCTGGGGATCTGAGGTCGCCTGAGAGGAAGAGGATGTGACCGACATGCGCGTGATGGTCTTCGCTTTATGAAGGATAGACTTAAAGTAAGCAGGTTGGAACAAGCCCGAAAATGCGGGCTTGTCCGGGGTCACGCCCTCATCCTCAGAGAGCTCAGGCTCCGCCAGGTCATCTATCTCATTGATGGATTCGGCGCTAATCACCGAAGGGTGGGGTGAGGAGGCCCTGGCATAGCGTGGCCTACTTCTGGGCCCCTGTGGTTGCGCCTCTGCCTGGTCCTTGAGCCCCTGAGCAATGCCCTGGGAAATGGCTGCATTAATCACCTGTCTCATCTCAGCCGAGAGAGACGGCCCCTGGTCCTCTAAGGGGCGCCCCCCCACCCCTTCTGGCATAGGTGCCGGAGGTTCCTGTATTATAGGCTGGATGGGGTTGGCTATCCCCTCATCCCCCTCCATCTCACAATTGAATAGGTCAGTCCCACCCCCCATGGAGTGGGAAGGAGATTGGGAGATAAGGGAAGAATGATCTAGGGATAAATCTCTGAGATCCCTCTCATAGATGGGATTGGCCCTAGCCTGGGTCTCACTCCTCCCCCCAGGGGGCTCGGGAGAGGCCTCCCTGTGGACCTGTGTTATGGCAATGGTTTGCCTTTGGGCCCTATCAAACTGGCGGTCTAGGGCCTTGTGGCGTCTGGCCTCTGCCCTATCCTGGCCCCCCTCATCTCTCTTGGGGTAGGGGCCCCTGCTAAGGTCCTTAATGGCCTCCCTGGCGACCCTGCCCGCCTTCCTAGTGAGGGGCCTCTCCTCCCAGGTGGCATCCCCCTGTTCAGGCCCCTCAACTATAGGTTGGTGCTCCATGGCAAGGCTTTAATGCCTGGGCGATGGAATGGGCGGGGGGGGGGGGCGCGCGAGGGATACGACCTGATCGATGAGTTGCAGAGCGCGCTGGGAGCCGAATCCAAAATTCCTGGCCTCCTCGGAGCTGGCTGTGGCCGCTGTTGAGGGTGATGGCCGCTCCTTGCCTCAAACGCTGCTGCTTGCTGCTGCTGCTGCCGCCGCTGTCCTCCTCAAACGAAAAAAGGAAGCGGCAAAAAAACTCCGTTTAAAATGGAGCCGGCTTGCTTCTGATTGGTCCCCCGACGAATCCAAGATGGCCGCGCCCAGTCCACTACACGTGGAATGCAGCACGGAGCTTTCCGGCTCTCTGGGGCTGCAGCTGGCTTAGGCAGCTCTCCCGGGTGCCGGGCAGACTGCCGAGGCTTCGGACGGCCCCGCCGGTGTAGAGCAGGCTAAGGGCTAAGCTTCCTGGGGGCTCCAAAGGCTCCACTCACCCCCCCTGCGGGAGAAACGAGAAGCGCGCCGCTCTGGTGAGCGTTCTGGCTTCTCCGGCAAGGCGAAGGCTCCTGCTGGCTCTGCTTGTTGCTGTCGGTGGAAAGGAAGGCTTGGAAGGAAAACTAAGGTAAAAAACTAATGCTTAACTTTTAAATTTGCTAAGCTCAAAAGAAATGCATCCGAAGGGCTTGGACTGAATTAAGAAACTGAAGGATCATGGGAAAGGAAGGCGGGACTCAGTATTTTAATTCAGTCCAATGGGCAGCGGAGCTGAGTTAACCCTTGCATGGACACTCAGAGCTGTGCACCTGAGAATGACTTGTTTCCTGCTCCTATGTCAGGGGTCAGCAATCCCTCCGTTGTGGCTCCCTGTTGCCGGTTGGCGCCACAATTTTGAGAGGAGCTTCTGGTTGGGGGGTGGGGAAAGCACAACACGCCAAGAGGAGACTCCATGGCAAGCGGTGGGTTTTCTGGTTGGATCCACAATTGATAGGGCTTTCAGTTAGGACAGGTAGATGAAAAAGGACACCACACTAGGAGATTCTATGGTGGTGGTGGTGGTGGTGGTGGAACCAGACTTCCAGTTGGGAGAGAAAAAAGGACACCGTGCTAGGAGGAGACTACAGTGGGGGAACAGGACTTCTGGTTGGTTCCAGAATTGAATAGGGACTTCCGATTAGGACCTTTGGGGCTTTTTGAGTGTTTAAGGTTGCCGACCCCTGCCCTAGGTTTAGACAATGCTAAAGCCACAAACTGATGAATCCAATGGATTTGGGTTTGGCGTAGCCATTAAAGCGCTGGTCTAGAAACCAGGAGACTGTGACTTCTAGTCGTCCTACATCAGCCATAAGAAGTCGGCTGGGTGACCTTGGACCAATCATTCTCTCTTAGCCTCACCTACTATATAGGATTGAGGAAAATAGGAGGATGAAGGAGTGTTACATATGTTCACTCTTTTGAGTTACTTATAAAGTAATAAAGGCAGGATAAAAATCTAATAAATAGCCAACTTTCACTAGTGGATTCCATTCAGGAAAACTTCTACACCCACAAACTACATACGCAACCTTGTTTGTTAAGCACACTTCGATGCCGAAATAGAACCCAGTTTACTGAGGGATGGTGTCCTTGTGGTCAGAATGAACCTGAGACCTTATCACATGCATTTTTCTGCTCTCTATGTTAATATGTATATTTTTCTGCTGCTTTCTATGTTAATTTACATGCAGACATATCTTTATCTCCTGCTAACAAAAACCGAATCTGTTTGACGGCCAGGAGAGGTCTGTGGGATCAAAAGCCAAGATGTTAAGTATTTACCTGCAGTTATTTCCATTAAAAAAAGCATAAAATGTCATAATTTTGGAGTGATGACATTATGAACTTTCTTTTTGCTTTCATTTTATTCTTTTTTTATTTTACCCCGTTTTTATTTTAAGTTAATTAATAGTAGTATTTGTTTTTCTTCCTAGTAAGTGCAGGCTGTAGGTTTTTTCACATCAACCCAATACTGATCCATTGGTTATGACAGGAATTGATTGAGCGGCTTGTAGCCCAAGCCTAATGTCATGGCCTGAGAGTGAGTGACTGGCCAAAGTAACCCAGCCAACTTTCATGCCTAAGGGGGGACTAGAACTCGCAGTCACCTGGTTTCTAGGCCAGGACCTTAACCAGCACACTAAAGTGCCTCTTAATTAATCCTTTTTATTGCTATTAAATATGTATTATAATAAGAACATTTTATTGCAGCGTGTTTAATTTTTTTCCTTTCTCCAGTTAATTTTTTAAGATATTAGATTAGTGTTACAGACTGCTTTCTGGCACAGATGGTCCTCAACTTATGACCACAATTGAGTCCAGAATTTATGTTGCTAAGTGAGAAATTTGATAAGTGAGTTTTGTCCCATTTTATGATTTTTATTGCCACATGTGTTAACTGAATCACTGCAGTTGTTAAATAAGTAACAAGGTTGTTAAATGAATCTGGGTTCCCCACTGACTTTGCTCATCAGAAAGTAGCAACATGAATGACCCTGAGACACTGGAACCATCATAAATATGAACCAGTTGTCAAGCATCCAAATGTAAATCGTGTGACCATGGGGATGCTACAACGGTCATAAGCGTAAAAAATAGTCATGTCATTTTTTTCAGTGACGTTGTAACTTTGAATGGTCTCTAAATGAACTGTTGTAAGTCGAGGACTACCTGTATTTGGCCATTACTTTTCTATATTTTTAAAACTTGCATTTCATTGATTGTAATGAAGCACATTTGAATGACAACTCCGGACAAAAACATTTCCTACATCTTATCTAATGACTGCATTTATAGATGCAGCTAGTTAAGTGTGATGCCTTGAAGGCCATCTGCAGGGGGACCGGAAGGCTTCCTTGTGCACTTGATTCGCCCCTATAAAAACATAAGAGCATGATTAAATAGATCAAGAATCTTATCCAGCTATTCAAGGTGTTAGTTATCATCTTCAAAGCGCTCCAACAACCACGGACCTCCGCTCCTTCCGCCTAAAACTAAAAACACATCTTTTTCACTTGGCCGGCCTAGGGTAGTCTCTTTTAAGGTTAGGGGATATTATAAGGGATTTTAGCGCAGGATTATTTGTTTAATCTATTTTTATTTAGTTTAGTCATTTATTTATATTTGTATTTTTAATTTTGTACTTTGTTGATTTTAGTTGTTTTTAATTCCCTGTGCCCCGCCTCGAGTCCCTTCGGGGAGAGAGAGCGGGTTAGAAATAAAATTATTATTATTATTATTATTATTATTATTATTATTATTATTATTATTATTATTATTATTATTATTATTATTATTATTATTATTATTATTATTATTATTATTATTATGCTCTTTTTATGTCCTTACTGCTAATAGGCCTGTCCTCAGGAGAGTGTAGTGTGGAAGGTGGGGTGACAGGGATCGGCTGCTGGGGGTTTGCAGGAGTTCAAGAGAACCTCTAGCTAAGATTTTATGCTCCCAAATCCCACTCCTGGCTGGCCGCGCCTACCCCACCCCTACCAGTAGTTCCCACCCCCCGCCCATTTTGGATGCAGGTAAGTGCAGAGCGCTTGCGGAGGCTTGAGGAGGGTGAAAAATGGGCCTATCAGAAGTTTGGGAAGGCTGGAAATGGCTCGTTTCCTGCCTCCAGAGCCTGGGGAAGCCATTTTTGCCCTCTTGGAGGCTCAAGGGAAACCTCCAGAACCAGGGGAGTGGTGCAGGAGGCTGACTAGGCCACACCCACCATGACCACGCTCCCCCAGCAACCAGGCAGAGAACCCCTTGCTAAAGGGGGGGGGGGAGAGGAACCTTTCACATAATGTAATGATAAATTGTTTCTCCAGTACCTTAAAGTCCTATCCTAATTACAAAGGTAAGGTCTTGTTTCTAGGTAAGTGCAAAACATCTTATTTCGAAGGGTTTCTAGCACAAAACATCACAAAATACCATATTTTGAGTGCAAAACTGCTGCCTTGAATGTGGAGCACTTCCAAATGCTTGAAACAGATAATTTCATACACAAAAACGGTAGTTTTAAACTTGAAAACGGTTCTGCAACATTTCAGATTTAAAATGGTTCAAAACAAAAGTATTTTGCATGCCTTTATTCTTTTCCCAGCTTCATAGTAATATGAATATTAGGAATAAGGGATACATTCTAGGAAGGCTTGATATAAAATTTGGGAGATCTCTTCTTTGTCTGGATCCAGACAAAAGCCACCTCTTATCCTTTAAAAGCAACAGAAAGTCATCTCTGCTAAGAACATGAAAAGTGACAAACCCAAAATTCAGTCAGAAGACATATCCTTGAAAATAACCAGAGAAAATGGCCTAAAGAGCTATTATGCTGCCCAAGGGCTGAACGGATCTTGAAGTTGACTTGCAGAAGATTTATGTCAGTATTAATGCTTTACTGGAACAGATTAATAGGAACAGAATATAACTTGGCAAGATTGTTATTTCAACAAAAAGGTGCAAGTTTACATTTTGGTAGTGTCATGGCTGTTTGAGTTATAGGCCTAGCTACAACATTAAAAGCCTACAAAGCAGTTAAGCATTTAATATTTAATTGCTCACTGTCCAAAGTTGGACTAAAAGATTATTCTGCTCTACTAACCAATATAAATGTTAAGTTGGCAATTCAAACTGTTTGATCCTTTGGGTATTTCTTTGCCAAGGTTTGCTGATCTAAATAAACATTTTCAGTTTTATACCGTGTTTCCCCAAAAATAAGACAGGGCCTTATTTTCTTTTGACCCCCCCCCCCCGAAATAAGCACTTGGCCCTATTTTTGGGGGGGTCTTATTATTTTTGAGGTGCAGGAGGCGGTGAGCATGGTCACCTCATGACTGTTGCTGTGTTGCAATATTTTCAGGGAGGTCTTATTTTCAGGGCAGGGCTTATTTTAGTGCATGCGCTCAAAAGCGCGATTGGGCTTATTATCTGAGGAGGTCTTATTTTCGGGGAAACAGGGTAGTAGTTCTTCACCTATTATCTGTGTATAAGGCAGTCACTTTCCAAACAGGACAAGGCCCACAATTAAGCCAGTGTCTCTCACCCTTCTTTTACCCATGGCTCCCTTCTGATCTTGATTTTGTCCTGAACCCCACCCCACCCCCCAAAAAATAAATAAATCCAGGTCACGTAACAGATATAGATATCATACAGTAAGGCTTGATTACTCGTAGAAGTAAAGCAGTATAATACACTTTTCTTTTCTGTGGCCTCCTCAGCATGTCCTGTTGCCTGAGTGTTACACTTCTTTCACCTGTGTTCCTCTTGAAATATTCTAGGACAGTGGTTCTCATCCTTTTCTTCACCTCAGAGTTCCTTTAAATACCTTTTCATGGACAATGACCACAGAACCCCACGACTTAACTCATGATTTAAATCATAACATTTCTTCAAGCCTTTGTTGACCCCTTGTGACGACATTGTGGCCCCTCAGGGGTCCATGGCCTACAGTTTAGTTTAGTTTAGTTTATTTCGAATTTATATACCGCCCTATTCTCCCAGATGGGACTCAGGGCGGTGCACAGAAAAGATAAAACCCACAACAAGTACAACAATATAAAATGGTATTAAATAAACTCTGTGCTAAAATAATTTAAAATTATTAAAATTCAATTAAAATTACTCGTTAATCTATCTATGTCAGGCCAGCCAGGTGGAAGAAATAAGTTGTAAGTGCCGGGCGGAAGAGGCGCAGGTCCGTGATGGTTCGGATGTCGAGGGGGAGGTCGTTCCAGAGGGCCGGACCCGCCACAGGTTGAGAACTACTGTTCTAGGATATGGCCTTCAGTTCTGAACCACTATTTTACCCTATTTCCCATAAAATAAGACTTCCCTGGATAATAAGCCCAATTGGGCTTTGGAGCGCAAGCCCTCCCCCAAAAATATTTAAACGCATATGCAGCCGGTCCCTGCCATTTCCTGAGGGACAAAGAGGGGAAACATACCCCACACGTCCTGCATGCACCTGCCATCCATGCGGAAAGGCCTTGTGGAGGCCACTCCTGCAAATCCTAGCTACCACACCCTTCTCTTAGTGGTGGCTGCAAAAAGAGCGGTAGGCCCAGTGACGCCAGGGCTGGCAAGAGTGTGCCAGAACAGAGACAGAACTGAAGGCCCTCTCTGGATCAGCTGAGCCATGGGCCAAGGTTAAGGGGCCTCCTGCACCTCAAATATAATAAGACCTCCCCCAAAATAAGGCCAAGTGCTCACTTTAGGCTCCAGAATTCCCAGATAAATCCTGTCCTATATCTAAACGTTTTTCTCTAGTGAAAATGCAGTGCCCTTTGAAGGCATAAATGCATTTGCACATTATTTTCTTTGAAGGGAATTTTATATATTCCTATAGTTTTCAGAGACACTGCCCAAGAAATAAGGGTCAGGAAATAATGATTATTTTTATTAAAAAATAAAAATGGACTTCAACAGTTTTTCAATGCTAGTCAACACAAATCATATTTCTGCCTTGGTTTCCAAGTTGAAGAGGCAAATTTCTCAATCAGTTTAATTCAAACTGGGCTTTTTTTTTTAAAGCACTGAATTAGAGCAGAATAAAAATTGGTGGGCACTGAACGCTCCCTGTGGTTCTTAATTTTCCTCCATTATTTCTCAGACAGACAGAGCAAAGCTTTTAAAACAAAGCAATGATTCCCAGCCTTTCAAAGCTATAAATAGGTGATCCAAGATCTAAAGTTTTGGCTACCCTTATTGTCCAGTCGTTTTCCTTAGCAAGTATTCAAATGGAGACTAGGATGCTGGAAGATGCTTATCATTTAGTTTAGCTTCCTTGCTTGCATGTCTGAGGGTACCTGATGCAAGAACCTAGTTGAAGCTAAGTAGGTCTGGATTTGAATAGGAAGTTACCTAGCAATTCTATCAACAGAACCTCAAACTGTATTTAAATTTTTGCCTAGTGTTTACTTCCACTTTCTAAAGGACCATATCAAGCAGTGGAATTAATGATGCTGCTGATACTATCAATTAAGAGCCGTAAAATGTTGATTAATAGGGCTATGTAGCACTTCAGATACAAGGGTAAAAAAAACCTTTCAGAATGTGCCAAGGGCATGAAGCTCCCTATACTATATGTGGTTTTCTCAGCCTGCAATCATACAGCAGCTTTGGAGAGAGCTATGTTGGTCCCTGGAAGAGGCTTTAACTACTTATAGATTAACGGAATTGGAAGGGACCTTGTAGGTCATCTAGTCCAACCCCCCACCGAAGCAGTCCAATCTCTTCTTGAAATCCTGCAGTGATGAAGCTCCCATAACTTCTGAAGGCAAGCTTTTCCATTGGTTAATTGTTCTACTGTCAGAAAATTTCTCCTTATTTCCAGGTTGAATCTCTCCTTGATCAGTTTCTATCCGTTATCCCTTGTCTGGCCTTCAGGAGCCTTGGAAAATAGCTTGAACCGTTCCACTCTGTGGCAGCCCCTCAAATATTGGAACAGTGCAATCATGTCTCCCCTGGTCCTTCTCTTCACTAGACTAGCTATGCCCTGTTCCTGTAACAGTTCTTCATATGTTTTAGTCTCCTAATCCTTTTGGTTGCTCTTCTCTGCACTCTTTCTAGTGTCTCAGCATCTTTTTAATAGTGTGGTAACCAAAATTGGATGCAGCATTCTAGGTGTGGTTTTACTAAGGCGTTATAGAGTGGTATTAGTAACCTCACTTGATCTTGATTGTATCCCTCTGTTAATGCAATTTACAATTGACTTTTTTGGCTGCCAACTGTAATTTGTGGACAGGTGCAAAAGGAGTGTCACAGTGTGCTCTCAAGCATTTTTTGCCTTTGCACCCCAGACAATACTCAGCCTTACTGATCATGCACTAAAATTTTCCAGCCAAAGACATTCTGAACAAATCACCTTGATAAACACTAATCAGTTTTATGTTATCAATACATGGAATATTGAAAGTAATAGCCAAATATTACAAATGTTATGTATAATAAAAACAAAATTTAAATGAAAAATTTACTAGAATATTTTTGGTATCTACTGATTTAGCATCTGCCAATTCTGAAAACCACTCAATCTACTTCCATAATCTACATTTAAAAAAAAATACTATAAAATTTGTAATATTTTCATATAATACAATTTTACAAACTTATGACAACATATTTGCTGTATATTTTATCAACAAATGTTCATTTTTGGACTTCTAATTGCCATTGCCATATTCAGAAAAATGGACAACAGGAAGAATTCTAATTTGTATAAATTAATTTAGAAGATACACATCAGGTACTCATTTCCAAATATGGACCGAACCAAATCAGCAAACATTCTTAATGTTATAATTACATCTTCCATTAATCCTGAATGTAATTCAGGGGACAGAATATATTTTTCTCTCCCCCTAACTTTCACAATATTACAGAACAATTTATAATGTGCATTTCCTCCTGTTGATAGCAATGATCAATCAATGCATTTTTGTTGCATAAATCAGTTCTCTTATCAATTCTTAAGAAGACTTGGATATTTTTCATAACTCTACCACAATTTAAATCTAAATAGAGAACACTGAGACATGAAAATATATGAAACTGAATTATCGTTACAGTATATACAACACACGTCCAGCACAAACTGGTGAATATCACAAACTGAAGTAATTGCCACTTAGTTCTGTTGGGTTTACTCAGCCAATAAATAGAGGAGTCCATTACTCTGGATATCTTTGCAAACTCTTTTTAATCTTAACGGTATTTATTTCCACATAGATATGCATAGTGGTTTTCTCACTGTTATGAAATGGTTTGATCTATAGTGCATGTCTCATGTAAAATTAGCATAACATCCACAGCTATCTGCATAAGAAAGCAGCAGTCTAGCAGAATTTTCCAGCCCACCGTATGAAGTGATTCTAAATTATGTTCTTTACTAACCCTGCATCAGCAATACTTTACTATGTGGTTTCAACCAGAGTAAACAAACCAGCTGAAAAATGCCAGTGATTTGACCATAGGTCTATTGCTGCTACGATTGACATTTTCTGTTCCAACAGAGAAGGAAAAAAGAAACAAAAAGGGACTTTACATTACACCTGTCCTGATCTTTGTATAAGCCAGAAAGGAGGGAAAGCTAAACAAAAGTAAAACAAAATGAAATTATGACAATGGATAATAAAGCACCCGCAACTTAATCTGAGTGATTGTCAGAAATCCACAATTAACTTGTGGCAATTAACTCTAAATCTATAAGCCTGCTTATTATTATTTATTTTCTAACAGCGAGTAGAGTAAGTATCCACATCATTGTACAAATTATTCATTTATGGGGGGGGGGGGGAACCCTGGAGAGAATGAATGGCTGCCTATTTTCACCATCACAAAAACATTTTGTAAGAAAAAATGTGCATAAAAATATCATTTAAAAAAATAAAATAAAATATGAAAATAATAAATTAAAAGGAAATTTTAAAAGGCTCGGTGGACCATTAGGTATCCCCGCCCTCTTGCAATCAGTTTTCTATGTTTTTAATATAACCAGAGAAATTAGCAGGCAGGTGTGCTCTACAACTCTCTGCCCATGCTATTTTCATGTGCAGTGGCTGACATGGCCAGATAGATGTTTCTTTGAACAACGTTGGTAATGGTGTCTATAGCTCCTCTCAACATAGACTCTTAAAGCAATTCTTAAACGGAGCAGGAGATAATCCTTGTTTGACAACTGCTTTGGATAGCGACTGCAGTTACAATGGGGATGTAAAAGTAACCATGTGACCAAGCCTGGCCTTCACAGCCTTCACAAGTCAGTCAAGGGAAGCTGAAGTAAGATCATAAGCACAGTCACAATTCCACCTAGTGACCACTCTGTCCCTTAACAACTCGGTTGCTGGTCCTGGTCGTGTATTAATAATTTGCCTAATTGTTCCAGTCAACTTGAAACTCCGAATCAGCAGCTGAAATAATTATAGGTGTATTGAATTGGTTTAGCAACCTGAAATGAAGCAGAATGACTTGTCAATTTCATAACTCCAGTTATTTTTCTCAGAGCTAACACTCGTCAACAACCAAACTGATGTATCTATGCATGGACATCACCAGATGGAATATAGAGAAATCAGAGTAGAGTAGAGTGGAGTGGAGTAGAACAGAATAACAGTTGGAAGGGACCTTAGAGGTCTTCCAGTCCAATCTCCTGCTCAGGCAGGAACTCATTTCAGACAAATGGTTGGCCAGTCTCTTCTTAAAAACTATTATTACTAAAGGAGTTAATCTATAGCAGTGTTTCTCAACCTCTGTCCCTTTAAGTTGTTTGGACTTCAATTCCCAGAATTCCCCACCAATACAACTGGGGAAGCATAGCTGGCTGGGGAATTCTCGGAGTTGAAGTCCATGCAGCTTCAAAGGGCTGAGATTGAGAAACACTGATCTATAGCATCAAAGACATTAGCCAAGTGCTGACTGTGGAACAGATCATTAACTTGACATGTGCTAGTTCCAGTTAAGTTAAAGAAGAAAGCCAAAATTGTTGAGTGAATCCAGCTTCTACCACTTACTTGGCTAGGAAGGTGGCAAATGGAGATCACATGACCCTGGGAAGTTGCAACTCTCACAAATGCGTGCTAGTTGCCAAGTACCTGAACGCTGATCACGTGACGCTGGGGGAATGCTGCAACAGTCAGTGTTTCTCAACCTTTACAACTTTCAGATATACAAATTTCAACTCCCAGAATTCCAGAACTTTAGGAATTGAAGTCTGCACATCTGAAATCTGCTAAGGTTGAGAAACAGAAAGGTTGATCGGTTGTAAGTCACTTTTTTCAATGCCACTCTAACTTTAAAACAGTCACTAAATGAACGATTGTAACCTTAGGACTACTTGTAGTGTTTTTAAATGGAAGGAATAAACACCAATAATCTGCACTACTCTGATACCTGAAAATGCATAGCACAGTGATGGCTAAGCTTTTTGGTGTCGAGTGCCCAAAGTGCGCACTCATAACTGCAAAATGCACTGTGAGCACCCCTCCATGCATGCACCCACCCCCGTGCACGCACACATGCCACACTCACCCATTTTTGGCTACCAGGTTGGTGCAGGCGGCTTTTCAGGCCCAAAACAGGACATGGGGGGGGGGGGAGAATGCATGGGCACGAACCCCAAAAATGCAATGCGAGTGTCCGCACACATGCACCCTGCCCCTGTACACACACTCTCGCATCACCCGCATGGACCCTGCCCCCCGCATATGCACGGTAGAGACCCGAACACCTGCTGGCTGGTGGGAGGCGTGCGCACTTCCATGGTGGAGCTGGCTGGGGCGACGGCTGGCATGCCTGCAGAGGGCTCTGCGTGCCACCTGTGGCACTCATGCCATAGGTTCGCCATCACAGGCATGAAAGTCAAGGACCACAGTGAACAAATGTGACTAAGATATTAAATATAAAGAAGACTGAAGTAACAACAGGTGGAACAACCAGCCTTAGAATTGGTAATGAAGATGTGAAACACTGGATAGTTTTTGCCTTTTATGATCAACCATCAATAGGAAAGGAAAAAGCAGTCAAGAAATGCATTGCAGGCTAGCACTTGCTACAGCAGCCATGAAGACCTTGGAAAAGATATTCAGATTCTACTATACCCATATCTAAAGAGATCAGAATCGTGCAAGTCATGGTGTTTCCTGTGTTAATTGGTGGAAGTGAACATTAGCTTTGAAGAAGATATGAAGAATTTTGATGCTTTGGTGTTGAAGAACATTCCCGAGAAGACTATGGACAGCCAAAAAAATCCAAAGTAAACAAAAAACAAACAAAACCCAATGGATCATCAAACAAATAAACCCAGAGTTCCCACTCAAGGCACAAATGACCAGGATAAAATGATCCATTATCTAAAGGCGTAGCTCCCTAGAGAAGCCTCAAAGGCTAGGAAAAGTGGAATGAAAAAGAAGGAAGAAGAGACCAGCAATAAGGTAGGTGGACTGAGTTACACTGGCAATGGATGAGCAGGTGGAAGCAGGAGAGGACCAGTTCAAGGGAGAGATTGTCATGGAGAAAATCTATCTATGTATTCCTAAGAGTTGATCCCCACTTGGTGGCACATAATCAAATAATCAATCAACACTTCACAAGATGGAAGGTCTGGAATTCCCATGTCAGAATATTTTATGAAACAGGCCAAACTTCAATCTTTCTGCATCACAGATCAGTATCCAAGTTAGTGTATAAGCCACTGCTATAGTGCACTGCCACATCGTAGTTTTAGGCCAGTTCTGCAAAGTTGTTCTATCAAGGACAAAGTCCAACATGCTGGTACAAAGATCAAAAATAAAGGTATAGGCGATTCAAATTTAGCTGCTGAAAGAGTAGATTTGTAAGAAGATTTGACCAGAACAATGAAACTACCTCCAAACAGCTAAAATGAACGCTGATGCTAACATCTGTAGTATTATGAATTAACTTAAGGGTTTTCATTTCCTCATCCAAAAATGGTTGCTATTGCTGCTATAGATTTTTGTTGAACAGAATTATTTGCTCAGACAGGGATACCTAAGAAACAGCGTGATACAGTGGTTAAAATACTGGATTTGAATTAAAGAAACAGCATACCTTTGGCCATTAACAGTATCTCATCTTACCTTACAAGAATTATAAGGAGAGAAGGAATTAAATCCAGGAAAAGAAGATGCAAATGTAATAAATAGTTATTTGATCATGTAATTTTATTATAAGTATAATGTTATACTTTATAAGATATTCTCAAATATTCTCAGTTTATAAAGTATAGAATATGAATAACTAAAAATTTGCCATAAATAAAAATAAAAATTAAGACTATTAAAATATAACAGAGAAAACAGTGGAATAAAACCTTCAAATATTAAGAACAAATTAAGAAATAGTAATAGGGGATGGCAGATCCTGCCTTTTGTCCCTAACTCATCTGACAGATCTAATTGGCAGGCACATGACAGAGGGCTTCCATAGCTAATCTTAGCATTCAGACAAGTTCATACAGGTTTAGGATGGTATGCTATGTCCTTTGTCAGTGGGGTTTTGGATTATCAAAACAGTGCGCAAATACAACTTCAGAGCAGGGCACAAGCCAAAGAAGGATTTGAACATGCTATTCGTGTGAACTCTGAATAATAGTACTTTATTGTAAAAAACAAAGAACAGTCATTTTGGCTGTGTTCAGGAATACATTACATTCAGTAGTATAACAAAATGATTTTGAAATGAATTAAAAACTTCATGTATTTGGATAACATATATCCTAAGCATGGCTTATCAGATAGGAGCAATGCAAACACAGCTATATCAAATCAGTAGGTCAGCTTCAATCAGACACATTACATTTTATGGCAGTACAGTAGAAGCCATTTTAAGGCACAACAGGCTGTATCTTAACAGAACACCCCCCAAGGGGTTTTAGGGGTGTCTTACCCCACAGAATTTGTTTCCAGAGAGTAAGTATTCTATGTACCAAGTTTGGTTGAAATTGCTCAAAGCGTTCCAGAGTTATGCTGGAACACCACCACCACCCTTTATATTTTTATATACATACCTACATACATACATACACACATACCGACCGTGTTTTCCCAAAAATAAGACAGGGTCTTATTTTCTTTTAATACCCCACCCCCGAAATAAACATTGGCCTTAATTTTGGGGAGGTCTTATTATTTTTGAGGTTCAGGAGGTGGCAAGCATGTTCACCTCATGGCTGCAGCTGTGTTGCAATATTTTTGGGGAGGGCTTATTTTAGCACTTGCACGCAAAAGCCCAATTAGGCTTATTATCCGGGGAGGGCTTATTTTCAGGGAAACAGGGTGTATCTATATAGTCACTAAACAGTCTATAAAGAAGAGTTTTAGAAACCAAAATAATTGCCAGTTACACTTATTTCCTCCAAAGGAAGGACCATGAAATAGCTTCCTCCTCTAAAGATACAGTACATCAGATTCCTACCCTAAAAGATGCTTTCCTTCCTTTTCTGCCCCAGCATGGGCAAGCTACTGGATAAAGGACAGCTGGATGATTTGCCACATTTCTTGTATAAGAGAGGATTCCAGCTGGATCAGATAGTAAATAAATGCTTTAAACTCTAGGGACAATCAACTAGATACAGTTCCTAGTTGTAATCTAAATTGACAAGTACAGTAGTCTAATCTCATAGAAGTCAGTTATCTATATTAATATTGAGGAATAAAGGATGTCCTTATTACGCTGGAGTCCTTGTGAACTTTCAGAAAAATATTTCTCAATAAATAGGATTTATGAGTCAACATTCATAGGACTGCATAGTTAATGTTAGCATTTCTTATCACTTCACTTAGACAGCCATAAGGACAAAGATGCTAGGTTGCCACAGAATGCTTTTTTACTGAAAAATGTCTGCTTTAGAAATATCACATTTATCCTTTACTCTCTTATTTGAAACAATCATCTCCACAGAAAGATCTCAACACTCATAGCCTTTTATCACTTTTTTCAACGGAACACAAGGAAATTCCATTTCAGGGATCGAAGCTTTTAATTTGCCAAAAAAACATTTTTGTTACTCACTCTTATGAAGTAGTATGTCAAACAAGTTTTTCAACATTTTATTTGGCATCAGCCCTTTCTGAACCCATTATTAACTCATTGAGACCCTATCAAGAATTATTCAATTATAATATGTGATCTACATCAGAGCTGACCAAATCTGATTCACCAGACATACTGGACAAATCCCTCCATGTATTTGTCTAATAGCCTTTTTAAGCCATCACTACAACTTCTGGCAATAACGTTTACAACTTTGTACTGTAGACAAAGATGTAGGTTTCCTGGAAAATTTTGAATTGGAAAAATTTTCTACACGCATTTGTTACCAGCAGTATCTACCCACCTGAGCAATTACTTTCCCCAGAGACAACCATTTCTTAATTAAGCTAGGAACAGCCTCACTATGTGGTTATATGCAAAAAACATCAGGTAAGCTACTTCTTCTTTTTCTCTACATTTTCTCTGATAATAAACAGGGACAGGAAAAGGTGTGGGGAAGTCACAAACTAGAATGTAAGGTTCTGTGAATATTCATCAAATTCAGTGAATGGTAATAAGCAGTTGTAGAATAGAAATATTTTCTGGGAACACTTCAACAGTCTTCAGATTGCCCTAAGAATCTGTTGTTTACAACAAGCTAGCAAAGACTGTAGTGTCATCTTAAAACCAACTGAAACCATCAGTAGTATTTAAAAACTTAGCTTGAACACAGACAACCAAGAATGAAATCAGAGTAGATAAAAAAAATCAATGATTTTTTTAAAATCAATCAATCAGATTGTTTAAAATTTAATTCAGATTTTTTAAATCAAATTTATTTTAATAAAGGCTTTTGGAGTAAAAATCTATCTAAAGGTAGTTTTCTATTTAAGATATATTAATAATTTAGTTTATTCAGCATGAAATGGGGCTTAGTTATGTACCATGCGGCTGTATAATCTGCAATATTGACATATTTTGTAAACTCATTCAATGAATCCAAGCTCTGCAAACTCAGATAACATGCACTGCATTGATGCATTCACACAATTTCACAGTAACCATAAGATTAATCATAAAACAAAGTTCAGGAATATTCCTTTATCCCATTGTTTTTCAAATCTATGTACACTACACACTGTATGATTGTTTGAAGCGAAATGGATCTGTACCACCAGGCTCTAAGTGTGAGGAGGAAGAACAAGCAGTAAAAATGAAAGTGAAACCTTCTAAGCAGCTTATAAATATAATATTAAAGAGCACCTGTCATTTCAGATCCATCATGGCAGCGCCTGTTAGCGGGCATCCACTCACATCCCTTACCTTGTTGTGTCACTGCCACATCACCAGCCATCCCATTAAAGTGAATGAGACTGTTGGTGAGTCAACAGCGGGTCTGAGGAGGAGCCACGGCAGGACAGAGAGGACAGTTGCTCTTTAATAATTATGATTTAAATCAAGTTGATTTAAATCGGGCCTTTTTACTGATTTAAATCATGCTTTAAATCAAATCCACCCTGGATTAAACCCTATCCAGCTACAAGGTTCTCTCAGCAAACATCTCTTCAAATATCATAGATCTATCAAACAAATAAACATTTATAATTCATGTCTAAAGCATTGGATTGTAAATCCAATTTACTAAAACATTTTTGCAGAATACAGAATAAGACAGTTGGAAGGGACCTTGGAGGTCTTCTAATCCAACCCCCTGCTTAAGATATATCATTTTAGACAAATGGTCATCCAGTCCTTTCTTAAAAGCCTCCAGTGTTGAAGCATTCAAAAATTCTGACATCAAGCTGTTCCATTAGGAGTTGATTGTTCTTACTGTCAGGAAATTTATCCTTAGTTCCAGGTTGCTTCTCCCTTTGTTCACATTTCATCCATTGGTTCTTCTGATGCTTTGGAAAATAGGTTGACCCCACTCTTCTTTATGGCAGGCCCTCAAATACTGGATCATTGCTATCACGTCACACCCTAGTTCTTTTCACTTTTCACACAATTCCTGCAACCATTCTTCATATGTTTTAGCCTTCAGCCCTCATAATTATCTTTGACATAGTTCAAGATTTATTCATTCATAAAATTCATTGACTCCCCATCTTACCTCAGGGTAACTGAGACTCTATAATGCTGGGAATGACAGTGTAACTTTCTACTAGTGGAGCCTACAAGGATCTTACTAAAAATCTACCTAAACAGAGGTTCTTGCATTCAATTAGGACTTGGACTCTAAAAAACTATTCAAATAGTGGCAGTGGAGAATAGATACAATTCAGGGTTCAATGATCAAAAGTCACAGAGAGACAGACAAACACACACACACACACACTTACCCTCCACCCTTCAAGACTGACTGCTTCTGAACATGGAAGTTCCAAAAAGCTGCCAGAGTTTACATACATCTCCTCCTGCATTCCAACCATCTGTTTTTTTTCCTGATTTCTGGTACAATCCAAATGGGACAGCTCCAACTCCCATCACCCATATAGCAGGGGATGATGGGAGCTGAAACCCACCAGCTGTACAACTAAAGGAAGCTGTCAATCTCCTAGAAAGAGATTTCCTTAGACTCTCTCCACCACCAGATCCTCTCCCCTTCCATCCTCTCCCCCTCCCGCTCCGCATGGACTCCCCTGCCACATCAACTGGCTGCCACACACCCCTCCCCCCTAGCCTCAGCCCCAACCAAGTCCCCCCTTCCTGCAGGATACCGACTCCCCCAAGCCACCGCCCCTCGCTACGACTCCCAAGCCTGGGCTGTCAAAACACGGCTGGCCACTAGATGGCGGTAAAGACTAAAGACTTCCATGCCCTTCCTTGCCAGCACCCTGCCGGTCGCCTATATGGGTTCCAGCCCATATACGGTAGCATGACCCTCGGGCCCCAGACACACCCAGCCGGCGAGCCCGGCTGCTTGGGAGCCCGCGGGGACGCCTTCTGAGCCCCCCTCCCAGGAGAAGCGAGTCCCCGCCAGAGTCGCCAACCCCCTTCTCCCTCCCCGCCGAGGAGCGCCTTCCTCTCACGGCCTAAGCTGGCCTGGGCTACCGGTCCCCGCTCACCCGAGCCCGTGGTGGCCGCCATCTTGCGCCGCTGTCGCTCCAAGCCCGCCCTCCCCACCGCCCACGTCACTTCAACGCGGGAAGTGAATTGCTGCTGCGGCTAAGGCAAGTGGCTGCGGCAGCCGGAGAGCGGGCGGGCGCAAGACAGGTGGGGGGGGGGGGGGAGAGGGGAGGAGGAGGAGGAGGCGACCGTCGCAGGCCACGCAGGCCATCCAGACCAAACCCTCGCGCTCGCGCTCTCTCGCTCTCTCTCCCCTTCTGGGTCGTCGGCGTTTGTTTTTCTGGTGCAGATATACCGTTTGGGGAACGAGCACATCCGGGAGGGCAAGTTTCAAGTGAGCCGTTGGCAGGGGGTTAAAATTTGAGAGTAGAAGGGTAATTTCTGTTTTTTGAGGGGTTTTTCTTTTGGAAGAAAAAAAGAAGACTGCTGTCGGAGTAAATCTGTAGCTTAAATGGAGATGACGGAGCTGTGTGGAGCCCAGGCTGACATCATAAATCAGGAAGCCGATTTAAGAGTTTCCTCCCTGAAAGCCTAATTTCCAAATTGGTTTGCACAATATCTGGTTTCCTGCGAATTGTCTGCCCTATTATTGCACAGAAATTAGCCCCTCTCCTCAGCGCCGCTTTTACACCGGATTTGTCTACACACACAAACAAACAAGAAAACGTATTTTTGTTATACAATTATACAGTATAATTTTTTATCTGGATGTTTGTATACGACTGCCAGCATAAAATTCAGAGTTTATATGTATGCATTTATTTTCACCTTGTTGTGTTACCGAAAAATGTATTACCAATGTCTTATTAAGAAGCCCGGGAGGGGCCAACGTTTCCGACGTGAAAGTTCTCAAAATATCTTGTTAACTCACCTTACCCTACCCTTTTTGTTAAAAATTTTTGTAAAACTCAATAAAACTTTTTCAATATAAGAAAACGTATTTCTGTAGAATGCGGCACTTTCCCCCAATCTGGTCTTAGCTTGACTGGAGTAATAAGGAAGGGGGTCCATCACATTTAAAGGACATGAAGTTTGTTTTTTAAGTAAAATAATAGCTTCAAACTTCCCAGATTTGGGGAACCTAGTAAGTACAGATAGTTCTCGACTTACAACAGTTTGTTCAGTGATTGTTCAAAATTACAATGGCACTGAAAAAAGTGACATTATTTTTTTCAGTTACCACCTTTGTAGCATCCCCATGTTCATGTGATCAAAATTCAGATGCTTGGTGACTGATTCATACTTATGACTATTCCTGTGTCCCAAGGTCATGTAAGCCAACCTTCTGACAAGGAAACTCAGTGGGGAAGCCAGATTCACTTAACAACCAGATTGCTAACTTATCAACTGCAGTGATTCACTCAACAACTGAAACAAGAAAGATTGCAAAATGGGGCATTTTAAAAAATGCCTCACGTAACAACAAAAATTTGGGGCTCCATTGTGGTCATATGTCGAGGACTACCTGTATGTTACAAAAAATCAGTGTTCCCCAATCTTGCTGTCAGAATTCTCCAGCCAGGGATGCCCCCTGAGGAATTCTGGGAATTGAATCTTAGACATCTTAAAGACTCGGAGATTGAGAAATACAGATAGTTTTCGATTTACAACAGTTTGTTTAGTAACCATTCAAAGTTACAAAGGTGCTGGGGATTTCCAGTTGTACTTCCAAAGTTACAATGGCACTGAAAAAAGTGACTTATGACCATTTTTCACACATGACCATTGCAGCATCCCATGGTCATGTAATCAAAATTCAGATGCTTGGCAACTGACTCATATTTATGAAGGTTGCAGTGTCCCAGGGTCATGGGATCACACTGGGAACCTTCTGACAAGCTAAGTCAATGGAGAAACCAGATTCACTCAACAACCATGTTATTAATTTAACAACCACAGTGATCCACTTAACAAACGTGGCAAGAAAAGTTGTAAAATGGGGCAAAACTCATTTAATAAATTTCTCACTTAGCAACATAAATTTTGGGTTCAATTGTGGTCGTAAATTGAGGACCACCTGTACAGATTTAGATCTTTTGAATCTAGATCTATACAACATGAGGGCTTGTCTTTACTATTTTAGTATTTAGTATTTATTAGATTTTTATACCGCACCTTCTCCCTTTCGGGACTCAGGGCGGTGTACAGGCAGCAATAAAAACCAATAATACAAAACATAAAATATATTAAAATATATTATATAATTAGCCTGTCCTTAAAACCCCTGCTAAAACCCCCTACTAAAACAGTTTAAAACTACGACAGGCCGACCGCACGAAATAAATAGGTCTTCAAGGCCCGAAGGAAGAGGCGTAGGTCCGTGGTCGTCCGTAGGTCAGGGGGTAGGTCATTCCAGAAGGCAGGGGCTGCCACAGAGAAGGCTCTCCCCCTGGGGGTCGCCAGCCGACATTGCCTGGCCGATGGCACCCTGAGGAGGCCCTCTCTGTGGGAGCGCACTGATCGGTGGGAGGTATTTGGCAGCAGGAGGCGGTCTTGCAAATAGCCAGGTCCCTTGCCATGGAGCGCTTTGAAGATGGTCACTAATATCTTGAAGCGCACCCAGAAAGCCACAGGCAGCCAGTGCAGCTCACGCAGGAGAGGTGTCACATGGGAGCGCCTAGATGCTCCCAAAATCCCCCGCGCGGCTGCATTCTGAACCAACTGGAGCCTCCGGGTGCACCTCAAGGGAAGCCCCATTTAGAGCGCATTGCAATAGTCCAGGCGGGAGATGACGAGGGCTTGAGTGACCGTGCGTAAAGCGTCACGATCCAGAAAGGGGCGCAACTGGCGTATCAGGCGAACCTGATAAAAAGCCGCCCTGGCCACGGCCGTCATATGATCTTCCAGAGACAGCCGAGAGTCCAGGAGGACACCCAGGTTGCGAGCCCTCTCTGTAGGGGCCAATGACTCGCCCCCAATAGCCAGAGATGGCACCAACTGGCTATACCGTGACGCCAAAAGCCACAGCCACTCGGTCTTGGACGGGTTGAGTCGGAGCCTGTTTCTCCCCATCCAGACTCACATGGCCTCCAGACACCGGGACATCACTTCCATGGCATCGTTGGGGTGGTCCGGGGTAGAGATGTACAACTGAGTGTCATCAGCGTACTGATGGAACTCTACCCGGAAACCACAGATGATCTCACCCAACAGCTTCATATAGATGTTGAACAGGAGGGGCAAGAGGACCGACCCCTGTGGGACCCCACAAGTGAGGTACCTCGGCGTCGACCTCTGCCCTCCTGCCAACACAAATTGCGACCGGTCGCAGAGGTAGGAGGAGAACCACCGTAAAACGGTGCCCCCCACCCCCAGCCCCTCCAGCTGAAAGCCGCTGAGAGATCTAACAGGACTAGGATAGAGGAGCAACCCCTATCCCGGGCCCTCCAGAGATCATTCACCAACGTGACCAATGCCGTCTGTGTGCTGTACCCAGGCCGGAAGCCGGACTGGCGCGAGTCCAGGTACACAGCTTCATCCAGGTGCTGAGGGAGCTGCCGCGCCACCACACTCTCAACAACCTTCGCAAGAAATCGAAGGTTGGACACAGGACAGTAGTTGGCCAACACAGCCAGGTCCAGGGAAGGCTTCTTGAGGAGGGGCTTCACCTTTCAAGGCGGCCGGCAGAAACCCCTCACTCAAAGAAGTGTTGACAATTCCCTGGAGCCAGCCTCGTGTAACCTCCTGGGAGGCCAGTACCAACCAGGAGGGACACGGGTCCAATAAACACGTGGTGGCGTTCAGTCGCTCCAGCATCCTGTCCATGTCCTCAGGAGTCACAGGATCGAACTCTTCCCAGATAGCATTCTCAAGACCTGCCTCGGTCAGCCCGCCTGAACTAGTCCAATCGGAGGCCAACCCGTCCCGAATCTGATCGATTTTGTCATGCAGATAACACCCAAATTCCTCCGCACGACCCTGCAAGGGGGCATCCCGCGCCCTCAGGTGAAGAAGAGAGCGGGTCACCCTAAACAGGGCAGCAGGCCGGTTATCTGCAGACGCGACAAGAGCGGAGAAATAGTTACGTTTCGCCATTCTTATCACCACTAGGTAGGTCTTTAAATATGACCTTACCAGTATCCGGTCAGACTCGGAGTGGGTGGTCCTCCAACCGCTCTCTAGGCATCTCTTCCGACGCTTCATCACCCTCAGCTCCTCGGAAAACCAAGAAGCCAAGGTGGTTCGGCGCCGGGTGAGAGGCCACAAAGACACGACCCAGTCCAGCACTATTCCAAGTGGCCACTAGGTCCTCAGTCGAGTTGCGAGTCAGGGTCTCAGGTATTGGCCCAAGCTCCATCTGGAACCTCTCAGGGTACATCAGGCGCCTGGGGCGGAACCATCTCACTGCTTCCGGTTCCGTCTCCCCACGGTGGGGTGCAGCAGTTGGAAAGCCAAGCCGAAGGAGAGAGTGATCTGACCATGACAGGAGTTCGACAGCTATTTCCCCTAAACCAAGATCACTCAGCCACTGGCCAGAGACAAAAACTAAATCCAGCGTGTGTCCTCCAGTGTGGGTGGAGGCCATGAACTCCTGTGCCATCTCAGATGTCTCGCCTATCGATGGCAGGTTGAAATCCCCCATGACTAACAGCCTGGGGGTGTCAACCGCCATCTCAGCTATCACATTGAGAAGCTCGGGTAGGGCTGCTGATACGTAGCGGGGAGCCAGGTACACAATCAGCAGGCCCAACTGCCTCCCATGACCCCATTTCACACATAGAGACTCACAGCCGGCTGCCTGCGGCAAAGTGGTCTCCCTCGGATCGAGACCCTCCTTTATAACAACCGCCACCCCCCTCACCCCAACCCTGGGCTCGTGGTTGGTGAAATGCACGGTAACCCAGTGGGCCCATTTCAACGAGGGGCACCCCCCTCTTGGCCCAACCAGGTCTCCCTAATACCCACCAGGTCCGCACCCCCCTCCAAAACCAGATCGTGAATGAGGGTGGCTTTGTTAACCACAGACCTGGCATTGCACAACATCAGCTGAAGGCCCAGGCCCTGAGATCCTGAACCCCCTGGATCTCAAGAGGAGCCATGAGGGCCAGAGCGCGCCACCGCTTGCAAACAGCGGGTGCGCCCTCCCCTTACGTGATGTGGCCCTCAGTTCCCACCATACCTGCCCCTCCCACACACAGTCTTGATGGTATAGCCCTCTTCTGGATAGACCCCCACCCCCTCCCCAATTCTAGACACTACGCCCTCCCCGCCAGGACCACTAGCCAGCCTGGAGACATTCCCCGGTGGGTTTTCCCCCTCACCCACCATCCTAATTTTATTTTGACCTCCCCCCTCCCTGGGGCCCCTTAAGGCATGAATTAAAAATTTAGTTAAAAACCCCCTCAATTTCGGTTTTGACCTTGGGTGTCTTGGGTGGATATAACTAATTGCATTGCAGAGAGAAGGCAGAGGGACTCATTCCTTCGAAATAATGTTTGCTTTTGAGTCAGTCTTGACTGCTGGTGACTACATGGACAATCTTCAGTTTTCTTCAAAGTTTTTCAAGTAGTTTGCCTTTGCCTTCTTTTTCCTCCTAGGGCTGAGAGAGAGCGACTGGCCCAAGGCCATCCCGCCAGCTTTGGGCCTAAGGTAGAACTAGAACTCGTCATCTCTGGGTTTCTGGCTGGATGTCTTTAAACACTGTTCCAACTCTCCATTCAAAACCTGCCGTAATCACCTGGATTAAAATTAATAGTTTCCTGTATTCAGTAAAACAGACCCATTAAAACAAGTTATTTCAGGGTTCTCCGCATACTTCCATGATGAGTGCATTGACCTAATGAAGCCCTTCCCATTCTCAAAATTGCTATGTTGTAGGTGGGAAGGTTCTCTGAGGGGTGAGCCTAGTTGATCTTGGTTAATCTCCAAATTAGGAGGGGGAGCCCTAAGTAAATCAGAACTCTTTAGTTTGAAAGCAAGTTAGCTAGAAAATCTACGTGGGTAAGTTTTCCCAGACTAGGTTAGAAAAACATCCTGAAGGGAAGGCAAACCGCTTTCACGCTGTTGCTACCAAAATTACATGGCTGTATCCATGTTATTACTGGGAGCTGACCTCAATCAAAGAGTTTTTAGATCAGAAGAACGGAGCAGAGGAGTTCAAATAAACATGGCACTACTCAGAGTCTTAAAAGGCTCTGGAAATATGCATTTTACAACATTGGGCCAAAATAGCCAAGGGAAGAGAGCTCCAAGAAATCCTCAATAAAAACAGTTAATGGCATATACCTGTGTTTCTCAGTCTTGGCAGCTTTATGTTACGTGGACTTCAGCTGTTGAAATCCACACATCTTCAAGATACAACGGTTGAAAAAAATTGTTGTATACAATGAAATGATGCTGGAAATTCCTAGGGAAACTGGCCACTTTCCCAGTAAATGTCGTTCCCAACCATTAATACAAATTAGACTGGGGTTTGTCTCTTCTAGCAGAAATAATGGAACTTCTGAGGGTGTTGGCGGAAATCCTGCTATGGTAGGGGTGTCAAACTCGCGTTGTCATGGTGGTGTCATGTGACATATCGGGACCTTTCCCCCCCTTCGCTAAACTGGGCATGGGCATAGTGACGCATCTGGCCCACAGGCCACAAGTTTGAGAGCCCTGTCCTATGCTTAATGCAAAACTGGGAGGTTGAAACATTTCTGATCATACTTCTCTCTCTTTGGGCTATTTGGCTTTTCCATAATATCACTGGACAGGAATGTGCCCACCATCCTTGGTGAAACCCTCCAGGGAGAATTAATTCTGAATGTTGTTAGAAAATTACAGACTTTGAATAACCCATACATACTAAGAGTTCAGGTGCTATAGCTGTGACTTGTGTTAAAACCTCAGTGGGAGACCTAGAATTTTGACACCCTTTTTTCCTTTTTTCAGGAATTCAAATTAAAATATCCCTGACAGATTATTGATTGGCATCTGCTTCACCACATCCAAAAAAGAAAAGACCAATTCTACTTCTATAAATGATTGATTCCATTGCTAGCAGCTCTTCCTTACGTAGCTGGAATCTGCCTTACCAAAATCCAGATCCCTTTTGTACTGCTTTCTAGAAGAAATAAGATGGGTTCCCACCTTGATACTTTTCCAGAAGACCCTGAAAACATCAGCAGATCTGGAGATCCCAGATTTATATAGAGCTGATCAAGTGGCTGTAATGGGAGGTTGAGGATATTAGGAATTTTATATTATTGATTTTTAATGTTGTAGGCTGCCTGGAGTCAAGGTGTGTGAACTGGGCAAACATACTTTCTTTAGTAAATAGATAAATTCAGAAATGATAAAAAATAGATCTTCACCTTCTTCTGTGTGACTTCATTTCAGATACTAGAAGAACACTAAGATTCCCACTCCATTTTTTTCAAGACAAAACCATTTTTTTCAAGCTCTTCACTAGATTTAGTTTCCTTCTCTTGTCCTCCTTTTAAATTACTTCAATTGCTCTTACTCCTTAGAGTTCGGTACCCAGAATGCATACGGTTCTCAAAGTGAGGTCTGACCAATACTAAGCATAGAGGAATTGTTCCTTCCTGTGCTTTGCAAAGTTTACTCATGTGGGTGCGTTCTAAAATTTTATTTGCTTTCAAGGCAGGGGTGAAATGCTCTGAAGTCTGCTACCGGTTTGCTTTGCGCGCAGGCACACCACAGGCGCTACTGCGCAGCACTGAAAAAGAGGATTAAGAAGCTTTTTCTGAATTTGCAAAGGTAAGTAGAACAGCAGAGGGCGGGGACAGCTGTGCCGCAGGATTTAGATCTGCTAGGAAGCAGGATTTCCTACTTTCCTGTGAATATAAATCACACGGCACAGCTGATTGTCACACAGCTGATCCTTGGAGCTACCAGTTCACCCAAACTGGTAGCATTTTTTACTGCTGGTTCAGGCAAACCGGTAGCACTTATTACCAGTTTGGGCGAACCGGTCCAAACTGATAGCATTTCACCTCTGCTTCAAGAGTATGTGTATGAGTGATCAGCTGTGTGACAATCAGCTGTGCCACATTATTTATATTCGCTAGAAAGCAGGAAATCCTGCTTCCTAGCAAATCTAAATCGTGCGGCACATCTGCCCCCTCCCCCCCGGCTGTTCTACTTACCTTTGCAGACTCAGAAAAGGCCTCTTAATCCTCCTTTTTCAGCGCTTCACAGTACGCTACACCTGTGTGATTGAACAGCAATCTTTTTTGTATATGCTGTGCACAACAATACATGTAAATGGTAGGGTTTCAATCACGTGGTCCCAGTCATTTTCTTGACTCTTTTGACTTCCCCTATGGATGCTTCATATGCCTTTTTTGGGCCTGGCGGCATCATGATGCTGACTTGGGTTCATTTGGTGATCACCTAACAGTTCAACTGATGCAGAATCAGGTATTCACCATTGTATATGTTATGTTACCATGACCACGGCCGGCATGTCAATCAAGTGAAAAGCAAGCGCGGATTGGTTCTGACGCAGCCGCAGTCTGGCGGGAGTTTTAGAGGCTTGTCATTGGCTAAAAGTGTTTGACAGCCGAGTATAAAAGGGCTGTCAGTTCGTTGTTGTTTATTCGGTGTTAATGTTAAATAAACAGTAGTTGAAGCAGCATTGTCTCCTAATTTACCTCAGGGCTTAGTTCACAATACTGGCGACGAGGATGGGATTCTAAAGGACTGCCGCGTTTCCACTAATTACTCACCCATCTCGTATTCGTTTAACTTAAAAGGAAAAACAAAAAAAAAGAGAATGGCTAAGCTATCGGCAATGCCTCCTTTCGCTGCCTTTGCCCCTGAGGCAGAGTCTTGGGAGACGTGGTTCTCCTCCTACCTCTCCGGTCGGTCGCAATTTGTGTTGACAGGAGGGCAGAGGTCGACCTCTAGGCCCCTCACTTGTGGGGTGCCTCAGGGGTCGGTCCTCTCGCCACTCCTGTTCAACACATATATGAAGCCGCTGGATGAGATCATCCGTGGTTTTGGGGTAGAGTACCACCTCTACGCTGACGACACGCAACTGTATATATCTACCCCAAACCACCCCAACGATGCCGTAGCGGTGATGTGTCAGTGCCTGGAAGCCGTGCGGGCCTGGATGGGAAGTAACAGACTCAGACTCAACCCGTCTAAGACCGAGTGGCTGTGGTTTCCGGCATCCCGGTACAACCAGTTGACTCCATCACTGGCCATAGGGGACGATCACCTTACCCCTGTGGATGGGGCACGCAACTTGGGCGTCCTCCTTGATGCCCGGCTGTCCATGGAAGATCAAGTGACAGCCATGGCCAGGAGGGCGTTTTACCAGGTTCGCCTGGTCCGCCAGTTGCGTCCCCTATTGGATCGGGGTGCCCTTTGCACAGTCACTCATGCCCTCGTGACATCTCGGCTGGACTATTGCAACTCTCTCTACATGGGGCTCCCCTTGAGGTGCACCCGAAGGCTTCAGCTAGTCCCGAATGCAGCCGCGCGGGCAGTTATGGGAGCCTCTAGGTTCTCCCATGTAACACCGCTCCTGCGCGAGCTGCACTGGCTGCCTGTCGTCTTTCGGGTGCGTTTCAAGGTGTTAGTTACCATCTTTAAAGCGCTCCATGGCACGGGACCTAGCTATCTGCGGGATCGCATTCTGCCTCATACATCCCTGCGACCGATTCGCTCCCACAGAGAGGGACTTCTCCGGGTGCCGTCCACTAGGCTGTGCCAGCGGGCGACGTCCAGGGGAAGGGCCTTCTCTGTGGCGGGCCCGACCCTCTGGAACGACCTTCCCCCCGAAATCAGAACGACCACTGACCTTCGCTCCTTCCGACAGCTTTTAAAAACTCATTTCTTCCGTTTGGCTGGCCTAGGGTAATTTTAATTAGTTATGGTGTTAAGGGGTTTTAGGGACAGTTTTTAGTTTTTATAGATGTTTTTAGCGCAGGATATGTTTAATTGTGTTTTTAAATTTTGTACTCTGTGTTTATTGTTTTTTAATTCTCCTGTGCCCCGCCTCGAGTCCCTCTGGGGAGAGAGAGCGGGTTAGAAATAAAAATTTATTATTATTATTATTATTATTATTATTACGTTCATACTACGATTTGAATGTTTTATTATTGCCCATGATTTCAGTGAAGTTTCCCCAGAGAGAAAGAAGGGATTCTTTTTGAGCGTGTGTGGACCGGAGACTTTTGCTTTGGCTCGCTCATTAGTCGCTCCAGTATCTCTCCATGCCGTGTCTTTGGAGGCTATCTTAGCCAAATTAAAGGGGCACTACGCCCCTGCTCCCTCACGTTTTGCAAGGAGATATGCTTTCCGCCTTTGTATGCAGAAAGAGACAGAAACAGTTAGCCAATATATGGTGTCGCTGCGAAGTGCGGCTATTCACTGTGCTTTCCCTGATTTGGAGGAAGCCTTATTAGAACAACTGATCTGTGGCACCAGAGACCTACGGCTCCAGCGCCGTTTATTGGCAAAGCCAGACCTCACGTTGGCTGTAGCCTTGGATGAGGCACGGGCAGCAGAGCAATCGGAGCTGTCTGTGGCGGAGATCCGAAAATTCCAAACCGCCCAAAATATGTCCTCAGCCGCTGCTACCATTCACTGTCAAGTAGCTGAAAGTGAGGACGAAGATGGGGCAGCCGGCGAGGTTAACTGTTTAAAAGCAGCTGAGAAGAGCTGCTGGAAGCTGCCCGCCAAATTACCTCAGAGTGGCTGCCTGAGTTGCGGAGGCAATCACTTAAGGTCGAATTGCCGTTTCAAATCTTCTGTTTGCCGGCGCTGTGGCAAAACGGGACACTTAGCTTATGTTTGCCGCGCAATTTTTTCTGAGACAGAGAAGAGGCTGAATCGCCCTGCCAGCCGACCTAAGGATAAACGTCTGACAAAAAACCGTGGGGAATGCCATCAAGTAGACCGTGAGGAAGACGACGAAGCATCATCCGTGAACACCGCGTCTTGTCAAAGCCTCCGCAACAAGAAAATGTTTATCAATGTACTAATCAATGGGGCTCCTTGTAGCATGGAGTTGGACACGGGGTCTGTTAGATCCATTATTGCTTGGGAAACGCTTAAAAAGCTTTTGCCAAATGTTAACAAAACTAGTTTAGTTCCTGGCAACTGCTCACTTAAAGATTACCAACATAACCCCATTCCGGTAATTGGGACAGGGATGTTTGAGGTTGAACATGGCCAATTTAAAGGGTCCCTTCCCTTGGTGGTAGTTGATGGCCAGTTGGCCACATTAATGGGGTTGGATTGGTTTGGGGCTCTGGGTTTTTCTATTGCAGGTATCCATTCCGTGGACTGCTCAGCGGATTTTGAAGACTTGGCCAGGGAATTTGAAGACGTTTTTAGTGACGACCTTGGTAATTATAAGGGTTCCCCAATTTCCTTCAATCTGGATCCCAATGTTACCCCCATCAGATTGAAAGCTAGAAGGGTGCCATTCGCCCTGCAACGTAAAGTTGATGCTGAATTGGATAAATTGTTACAACAGGGCATTTTAGAACCTGTTGATTATGCAAAGTGGGAAACTCCTATTGTAATTCCTATGAAATCAGATGGATCCATCAGGATATGTGGAGAGTATAAATCCACTTTGAATAATGCGCTCCAAGCGCACCACTACCCAGTACCAGTGGTGCAACATCTGTTGCATTCACTGGGCACTGGGCACATCTTTGCCAAGCTTGACCTCGCACAAGCTTATCAACAGTTGAAAGTAGATGATGCCACTGCTGATGTCCAAACAATTGTGACCCATCGTGGGGCATTCCGATGCCGAAGGCTCCAATTTGGAGTCTGTGTGGCACCGGGCATATTTCAAAGCATAATGGAGCGGCTCCTGCAGGGATTGTCAGGGGTCACTCCATACTTTGATGATGTGCTGATTGCAGCATGTAGTAAGCACGCTCTCTTAATCAAACTTAGAGCAGTCTTGCAACATTTCCGCAAGACTGGGCTTAAGTTAAAAAAATCCAAGTGCCACATTGGGGTGGATTCAGTAGATTTCCTGGGATTCCATATAGACGCTAAGGGAATCCATCCTACACCTGCTAAAATAGAGGCCATTAAGGATGCTCCAGTTCCCTCTAATAAAACGGAGCTGCAAGCCTTTTTGGGGCTCCTTAATTTTTATGCCATGTTTTTACCCCATAAGGCTTCTGTAGCGGAGCCCTTACATAGGCTTTTGGACTCTTCTGCTGTCTGGAGATGGGGCAGCCGCGAAACCCATGCTTTCGCGGCTGTCAAATCTTTATTGACATCATCTGCAGTCCTGACACAGTACTGTGAGACCCTCCCTCTGTTATTGGCCACTGATGCTTCCCCTTATGGAGTGGGCGCTGTATTAAGCCATCGCTATCCGGATGGCAGTGAAGCCCCCATTGCATATTTTTCTCGCTCAATGTCTAAAGCTGAGCGTAACTATAGTCAGTTGGACAAAGAGGCTTTAGCGGTCGTGGCTGGAATCAAGCGATTCCATCACTACCTCTATGGCCGATCTTTTGTCCTGCAGACAGATCACAAACCCTTACTAGGTATCATCGCTGGGGATCGACCTACCCCCGCTATATTATCTCCATGGATGACTCGGTGGATTGAGTTTCTAGCTGCATATTGTTACCACCTGGAGTTTCGGCCTGGGAAACATATGGGTCATGCTGACGCTTTAAGCCGCTGCCCACTACCTTTGGGCAACGCTGACCCTACGTCCGAATCATCCGTTTTGCTGATCGATGAATTGGACTTACCCTTGTCATCTTCTGATATAGCAGGGTGTTCAAGAGTTGACCCTACCATATCTCAAGTCCTGGATTGGGTGCGCAGAGGTTGGCCCAGACAGGTATCCGATCAATTTTTGCCCTACTATAGGCGACGCCTGGAACTTTCTGAGCTTAGAGGGTGTTTGCTTTGGGGGACCCGAGTAGTAGTGCCCCCCCCCCACTCCGAGCCTCTATTTTACAGCACCTCCATGATGGCCATCCTGGCATAGCTAGGATGAAATCGTTGGGTCGTAGCTATGTCTGGTGGCCTACGATGGATGCTGCTATTACTGACTGGGTTTCTAACTGCCAGCCATGTCAGCTTTCTCGGCCCAACCCTCCTGTTGCTCCTTCTAGGAATTGCCTAGGAGTCCGTGGAGCCGTTTACACGTTGATTTCGCTGGACCTGTACATGGCCATACTTTTTTAGTCGTGGTAGATGCTTTCTCTAATAATAATAATAATAATAATAATAATTTAATTTTATATCCCGCTCTCCCCCCCCAAAGGGACTCGAGGCGGGGCACAGGCAAATTAAAAACACAAATAAGACCACAACAAAATACAAGGTTAAAAATAAATTAAATTGATCCTGTGCTAAAAACCCATAAACTAGATTAAAACAGCCCCTAAAACCCCTTACCTTAAAAGAAACTACCCAAGGCCGGCCAGGCGAAAAAGATGTGTCTTTAATTTTAAACGGAAGGAGCGGAGGTCCGTAGTTGTCCTAATATCGGGGGGAAGATCGTTCCAGAGGGCTGGGCCCGCCACAGAGAAGGCCCTTCCCCTGGGCGTCGCCCGCTGACAGAGTCTAGTGGACGGCACCCGGAGAAGTCCCTCTCTGTGGGAGCGAATCGGCCGTGAGGAGGTATGGGGCAGGATCCGATCCCGCAGGTAACTAGGTCCCGAGCCATGGAGCGCTTTGAAGATGATAACTAACACCTTGAAGCGCACCCGGAAGACGACAGGTAGCCAGTGCAGCTCGCGCAAGAGCGGTGTTACGTGGGTGAACCTAGAGGTCCCCATTATTGCTCGCGCGGCTGCGTTCTGGACCAACTGAAGCCTCCGGGTGCACCTCAAGGGGAGCCCCATGTAGAGAGAGTTACAATAGTCCAGTCGGGATGTCACGAGCGCATGAGTGACTGTGCGAAGGGCGTCCCGATCCAATAGGGGGCGCAATTGGCGAACCAGGCGAACCTGGTAAAACGCCCTCCTGGCCACGGCTGTCACATGATCTTCCATGGACAGCCGGGCATCCAGGAGGACGCCCAAATTGCGCACCCCATCCACAGGGGCAAGATGTTCGCCCCCTATGGCCAGCGATGGAATGAGCTGGTTGAATTGGGCAGCCGGAAACCACAGCCACTCGGTCTTGGTCGGGTTGAGCCTGAGTCCGTTACTTCCCATCCAGATCCGTACGGCTTCCAGGCACTGGCACATCACCGCTACGGCATCGTTGGGGTGGTTTGGGGTAGAAATGTACAGCTGTATATCATCAGCGTACAGGTGGTACTCTACCCCAAAACCACGGATGATCTCACCCAGCGGCTTCATGTATGTGTTGAACAGGAGGGGCGAGAGGATCGACCCCTGAGGCACCCCACATACGAGGGGTCTCGCGGTCGACCTCTGCCCCCCTGCCAACACAAATTGCGATCGGCCAGAGAGGTAGGAGGAGAACCACCGTAAAACGGTGCCTCCCACCCCCAACCCCCCCAGCCGATGCAATAGGATACCATGGTCGATGGTATCGAAAGCTGCCGAGAGGTCTAATAGGACCAGGATGGAGGAACAACCCCCATCTCTGGCCCTCCAGAGATCATCAACCAACGCGACCAATGCCGTCTCGGTGCTATGCCCGGGCCGAAAGCCGGACTGGCGCGGATCTAGATAATCAACTTCCGCCAGGTGACGGGGAAACTGTTGTGCCACCACACTCTCAACAACCTTCGCCAGAAAGGGAAGGTTGGAGACTGGACGATAGTTGTTCAGAAGAGCTGGATCCAAAGAGGGCTTCTTAAGGAGGGGCCTCACCATAGCTTCTTTTAGGGAAGCAGGCAAGGAACCCTCACTTAAGGATGCGTTGACAACCTCTTGGAGCCAGCCTCGTGTCACCTCCCAGGATGCCAGTACAAGCCAGGAGGGACACGGGTCCAATAAACATGTGGTGGCTCGCAGTCGCCCACGTAGCCTGTCCATATCCTCGGAAGTAACGGAGTCAAACTCCTCCCAAACAAGATCCGCCTCGTGGCAACCCACTGGGCCATGAATGGGTCCTAGTAAGCCTACCTAGCAACACCACCTGCCGGCCAGACTGCAGTCCACCAGAACTCAATCCCTATACTTCGCCCGCCTCGCTCTCGTCGGCCAACGTAGCTACAAGCCCTAGTGGACCGGTAAGGGCGGAGTCAGCAGAAGGCCGGGTCCAACCATCATTCCCGGCAGAGGGGGAGTCAGCGCGACTCGCTGCTGCAGCAACCATCCCAGAACTTCGACGATCACTAAGAGCGCGACAAAGACCCACCTACCTTAAAGACTACGTCTGCGCAAACCAGGGGGAAGGAGTGTTATGTTACCATGACCACGGCCAGCATGTCAATCAAGTGAAAAGCAAGCGCGGATTGGTTCTGACGCAGCCGCAGTCTGGCGGGAGTTTTAGAGGCTTGTCATTGGCTAAAAGTGTTTGACAGCCAAGTATAAAAGGGCTGTCAGTTCGTTGTTGTTTATTCGGTGTTAATGTTAAATAAACAGTAGTTGAAGCAGCATTGTCTCCTAATTTACCTCAGGGCTTAGTTCACAATAGTATACTTATGAATTTAATTCCTGTTTTTTTGAGTTACTACATTGGGGCCGGAATGTCTTCAATAGTTGATTGATAGAATAACTTATTTTAAAGTTGAAGAGTCTTTCTAGACTTACTTATTAACTCTTATCATCAGGGGCAAATAGCACCACATTCAAACCTTTTAAAAGAATGTCTTTATATTCCGATCAGGTTTTTTTAAAAATGTTTTTATGGTTGCAATGTCTATCTTTGACCAGCAGATGTCTTCAACTACCTAAAAATGATGCTTTGGCAAAGTTGAGAAACTTGAAGAAATTGAAGTGAATTTAAAAGTGAAGAATTCTGTTTATAATTTTTTTTACCGAGACTAGATTAATAAAAGCAAAGACAATTACATATGAAAATATTGCTTTCTGAAAAGTCACTGATCTCTTAGAAATTGGAAGGTAAAAACAAGTATATAGGAAATTTGATAGGATAAGCCTACAATTTGCAAATATCTCTTTCTTCCTATCCCTATCTCCGTATATCAGATTTCATAGTTTCATAATTATCTAGGCAATTTTATATCTGATGAGATTTTAACTCTTCAATTTGAAATTCTACGCCTTTTGTAGCATTATTTTCCATACCAAGACAAAAGGTAAGTTTCTGCATATTATGAGGTAGCTAGGAAAAAACAAAGCATTTGGAGCAATGACTAAATAGGTTCTAAAGAAATATTTACACCTCACATTAAGTCATGGATTATTTTAACTATGATTAAGTGATCATTCATGGCAGAATTCACATATCATGCAAAACTACAACCCATGAGAGACAAATTGCTAATTTGATAACAGCCTAACATTTGACTGGCTCAAGATTGACTCATTCTTCCATCCTTCCTATGTGGACAAAATGAGGACCCAGGTTGTCCTCATGACTCTGTAAACCGCTTAGAGAGGGCTGTAAGGCACTGTAAAGCGGTATATAAGTCTAAATGTTATTGCTATTAGATAAATTGTATTGTGGCTAAACTCAACATGAAGCCAATCCAGCCTCTCACATACAAAGGGGTGGGATTTCAATTGTATTTAAGAAATTAACATTTTTAAAAATTGTTCTGGGGCTGCTGCTGCAGATCCACATAATGTCCACCTTAAAACCTGGTACAAAGGTCAGTACAATTTAAAGCAGGGGGGGGTCAAACTGGTGGCCTGCGGGCTAGATGTGTCACACGCAGGGTACGCCCACCCCAGCTCCGCAAATGGGAAAATCGTTGCGAAACATGCAGGGGTGGGTTTCTGCCAGTTCTAACCTCTTCCATAGAAGAGGTTCCACAAATCTGCAATGCTGTTTAGAACCGGTTCCAGCTCCCTCCCCCCCGCCCGTTCGCACATCATCAAGATGAAGAGCGAGAGGAGGAATGCTGGGAGTTGAAATCCACAAGTCTTAATGCTGTCAAGTTTGAAAACCCCTGGGGTTTTTTTCCTAAAGGGTAGGGGTGCAAGGGTCTTGTAACTTGACAGCTTTAAGACTTGCATGCTTCAAATGCCAGAGTTTCTGAGCCAACATTTTGGTTGCTAAGCAAGAGCGTTGTTAAGTGAGTTTCACCACATTTTACAAATTGGCCACGCCCACCCAGTCACATGTCTGGCAAGCCACTCCCAAGCGGTCACATGTCTGGCAAGCCACTTCCACCTGGTCACATGGCTGGCAAGCCACTCCCACAAAGCAGGCCACACCCACAGAAGAGGTTGTAAAAATTTTGAAATCCATCACTGGAAACATGACAGCAAGTTGATGCAGTGAGTTTAATACCCGTGATTTAAACAACTCTCAAATGTTAGTAATAGGTGGCTTGGGTGCAATCCCAAAATAATTGGAGCACCACTTGAACACCATCAATACTAACAAAATTACTATCTGTCAATTGTGAAAGGCAGCTTTGCTCAAAACAGCTTACATCCTGCAACTATACCTTTTAAGATCATCAAGCATCTGCCTATTCTGGGTCCTTGAGATGGATTCAATAGGTGGACAAAACTGCCAAATCTAGCCTGAATATCTCACTGACAATACATAATACAATCTATTGGAGATTTTCAATGGAGACAGGGAGGACTGTATTAGTCTGTTCATTCACCAGTATGGAATTCCTTTTTCATTCCTGGCTCGATATGGCTACCAAGCTAGAAAAGGGATTTCATTACAGGTCTGTTCTGACCTAGGCTACCCAAGAGCATGAAGCAAATTCCCTGTTCCAACAAAAACTCCTTTTATTCATTCACGGTGAATTCTGCTCATTCACATCCAGCGAAGTCTTTTGAGGGAGGATTTTCAGTCATAGACCTTACCTGGCTTGGAGAGCTGCCGATATCTGCAAAACTTGGCAAGGAGTCTCAGAGTCACGAACCAATTAAACGAACTAATTGTCTCCTGGAAACTCCACTCCCCTTTCGCTCCTCTTATTTCCTCTGGGAGGGGCCATTCATGGTCCACCTACGGCCTTAGTCCCATGTCAATCCCTGTTCTTTAGCTGTTCCCTTCGTCTGGCAACTCTGCGCCAGACGAGTTGCGCATGCGCACACTGGGAACAGGCTACAGCTGTTTGTCTGTTTCATTGATGTCTGAGACTGAAGGCATCTGCTAACTGGCATAAGGCTCTAGCCCCCTCTGTGCCTCTGACACAGAGCCCTCATCAGAGCCTTCCCCAGACTCCAGGACTGGCCCATGTTCCTCCCCAACCTCCTCACTGACCAAATCTGCTGCCAGCTCTGCTGGCTGCTGGCAGGCGACAAGAAGTCCAACTTACATTTTTGGTCTCTCATTCCCCAATATTTTAGCAAAATTGTATCCTAGTGATTCTGAATTTGAAATATTCCAAATCTTTTGGAATATAAGCATCATCATAGAAAAAAACCCACCATAAACTTGAAGCTGATGTCCAAGCATAAACAGAAACCTTTTAAGTTTTGTAGAAAAATGTCTGTGGAGATTCTCAATCATCCAAGTCATGTCCCAAAGGTGTTTTCTTTTTTTGTTCCAAGGCAAAAAGCAATAAAGTCCACTTGCCCCTTGAAAAACTTTCCAAAACAATAAAAGTCCAGTTGCTTCTTGAAAAAAGCACCTTTGGGACAACCATGATCTGGATGACTTAGAATCTCCATGAAACATCCAGCTCATGGTTGTCCCAAAGGTGCTTTTTTTCAAGAAGCAACTGGACTTCCTTGTTTCCGCCCCTCCCCGAAAACATTTACTTCTCATCTTAAACGATGAACTGAGGAATCTTCTTAGATGGGAAGTGAAATGTTTTCCAGGAAGCAAAAAATAAGAAAGTCCAGTTGCTTTTTGAAAAGCACCTTTGTGACAATTTCGTAGATAATCATTGGCAGAATTAGTTTGACAAATTATTTAAGCAAAGCAATCCTTTCTAAAACAAACAAATGAAACATAAAACATCCACTAGGCTTTCAAACATTTAATACATTTATTGTGGCAGGTAAAACTTAGGAACATAATTAAGAGAGTCAGAATAGAAAATTTAAAAAAAAATGATTAAAAAGTGTTAGTGTTTTATTGGTTTTTGTTCAACTAGATCTGGAGATGTGCCAGTTCAGATTCCTGCCTAGTATGACGTTTATTTGGTAATTAAGGGAACTATTTGCTTCCCTTAGAACAGGGGTCTGCAAAGTCGGCTTTTTTAAGACTGGTGGACTTCAACTCCCAGAATTCCCCAGCCAGCTATGCTATGCTGGCTGGGGAACTCTGGGAGTTGAAGTTCACCAGTCTTAAAAGAGCCGACTTTGCAGACCCCTGCCTTAGAATAACATAAGTGTAGGGTTTTTTTTGGGGGGGGGGGGGAGGAGGAATAAATGATGACACTTCGGGTGGGGGGGTGTTATGTTCAAACAAGGAGTGGGCAGTTGTGGACTTCTCCTTAACTTTGCACTCAAAATGGGCCCTCTGTAAAGACAATGGTTTGTGCAAGCATTGATATAAATCACAGTATGGCAAGAGTCATGAGAAGGGCCCTAGGCTTTAGTGCTTCTTTCCTTGTGTAGTCGGCACTTCCAGAGCAACGTAGTTGATTGGCTGCCTTCAGTGTCTTTGGTCCAAGTGGTTTATCAGGTAGAACAGAGGTCTGCAAAGTTGGCTCTTTTAAGACTGGTGGACTTCAACTCCCAGAATTCCCCAGCCAGCTGGGGGTTGAAGTCCACCAGTCTTAAAAGAGTCAACTTTGCAGACCCCTGAGCTAGAATAACTAATGTGATTTTTGTGTGTCAGCTATTCAGTTCAAAACATCATGACCTACTTTTAATATGCCAAAATAAAACCCGATACTTAATAAAACATTCAGTGCTTTCCCCTCATAAGCAAAGTTGACGCTGCACATGGTCGTGGGGATCTTCTCACATCAGAGCTGTGTTGCTTGTGTTGTTGTGGAGCAAACTTTTGCTACAGAAGAGGTGACTTTAGGGTTTCTCTCAGTGGTCAGGTAGCTAATATGAAACATTTCAGTACAACCAGAAATGTTTTTAAATACTGGTTAGAGAAGTCATCGTCTAACATTGGAGGAAAAAAGGCTCAGTGTAGAAAAACTCGGGATATTACTGGGCCTGATCCAGATAGGCTTCCTGGAATTTGCCTTCCAGCTAAAGGGAGAATGTCTGCTACGTACCCAATTTCTTAACCTTCCCTGTAATTGGACACTCATTTATATAGTGAATTTCTGAATGGGCCATGGAACAAAACAGCAGCAAAAGGCAAAGTTCCAGGGTTCACAAGCATGAATTGCTGTTAGATAATAAGACAGAAAATGTGGGAAAGCAGAAAGAAAAAGTTCAAAATTACCATGCTGTGATTTGGATAATAAGGTAAAAGGGCAGCAGAAGGGAATTTGGACAGGTTTTCCAAATTCTATTTCACCCTACCACAACTTTCCCCCCTACTTTCAATTCCTCCCCTGCCAGGTCGCATGTGTACACACACACACACACACACCAAACACACACACAGATAATTCAAAGCCACAGCTCGAAAGCTGTGTTTCAGCAGAACTGTAGAGACTCAAATGCTTCACTGATGATTGTTGTTGTTATGGCATCAGGCTAGAAACTGGGAGACTGAATTCTAGTCTCACCTTAAAACGCAAAGCCAGCTGAATTACTTTAAGCCAGTCAGACAAAACCAATTCCAAAAATCCTTCCAGGCAGTCAAAAGGAATCAACACTGATCAGAAGGAAAAAAATATCCCAAAACAAAAATGGACTGTTGCAAGTAAGAAACACACTAAACTTGCCCAAGGTTTAAAATCTTAAACAGAAATCCTGCTATCACAGTAAAAGCGGAGAGACTGACTGTGATACTTGCCTTTTCTATGTCTTGTTCTTTAGAAGTGGTACATGTATCTCTTTTGTTTGCCTTTATTTATTTTTTAATTATATTTCTTAGTTTCCATTTTTTAAACTTTAGTGCTCTCTGTTCAGACTTTAGAATGCCAAAGGCAAAATGTTACAAAGGTAGGACATATCAGAGTCGTGGTATGAAGTTAAGAATTTGTTCTTAAATAGAAAAATCTCAAACATACAAGGAAGAGGGAGGATGTGCAAGATTTTTCTTAAATTAAAAAAAAAATAGAGAAAGTTGCATTTCGGACACAGATTAGCCATCTAATCTCCTCTCCCTAGAAAGGCACAGAAGTCTATCGCAAAAATAAAAAGTGTTTTGTATACTCTTGTATACAAAACAGAAAACCCACTGATTTTGCTTGCATATGCTGTTTAAAAAACTCCTGGATATACAATTTTACCCTTCCCCCTCAAAAATGGCCACAAGACTTAACAAATGCAATTAGTATAATTGAACTGCTTTGTTATAAATTATATACATTCAGACCACATTAAAATTATTATTCCATGTTACACCAAAGAAATAGTAGTTAAGGCTTTATGATAATTTACATGAAATGAGCAAGCACCTTAATCACACACACCATTAACTTATTCCTTCTAACATTCAAATTTGACAATGACCAATTTTCTATAGCTATTTCAAACATTTTGGAAGAGGAATCGTACTGAATAAAATCAATCACTGAACGCTACATGATCCAATGGAAGTAATTTAAGTCTGACAATGTAAGTGCCCCGCTTCACTTCCATCCTAAACTGCTACCAAGCTAGCCATAGGCTGGTACAGCAAATGGCCTGTTCAAATATCAGGGAATGGAACACTTCTTTGTTTTAGGAGACAGTCAGCTTTAAGTAACCCTAATGAACTAGGATGAGACTCCCAAATATTCTATTGCACACCACAGGGACAATATCTTGATATGATAGCAAGATGAAGCAACTGGAAGGATGCACCAAACACCAAGTGCATTAAAACGATGACAATACCTTTCCCTCCGATTCTCATATAGCAACTTGTTCTTTAAAAACCCAGGAGCTAGCTTGCTATCTTTGCCATTCCAAGATGGCTTTAAATCATTTTCAGAGTGGGAATTCATGTTGATACAACACATTACCGTGCCAATGACAAATGTTACTAGGAAGGTACACTGCCTTCTCCAATTAATGGCTTTGGAGTATTAAGGATGACAATGTTCAATTATCAGCAAATGTGGCTAACAGAAGGTGCTCAGTAACAAACGAGAATAATCCATTTGCATTTTTTCAAGTATTGTTTTGAGGAGTGAGTCTTTTAACTGCAGTCTGTTAGCACTTTTTAAAAAAGCTTTGTGCTTTAGTCCATTATCTTTCTGCAAGTCTTTTAATTTGGCTGATGGCTTTTATTTTTTTCTTTTAAAAAAATTGGCAACAGGTTTTCACAACAGCAGAAGCCTGGCAAGGGTTATTTTATTTTCTGAGCCCATTTCATGTCATCTGCTCTGGGTTTTTCTCCTGTTAGTCCTTCAATGATATTCTCCAGGAATCTCCAAAATCTGAGTTTTTCCAGTGGGTAGTTCAGCCAGCCTAGAAAGATTATAGAAGAGGAGCAATATGTGAGTGTAAATTGGCAAGCAGCATTTTTGGTAACTGAATTGTTTAAAGATACTATTGCATAAAACGAATGTAAGAAATAAAAGTGTCAATTTAACAGAAGATGCAATTTCCTGTTTTATTCACATTACGTGGAATTGTTCTGAACTTATTCCTCTGACTATTGGAACCCATGCAAGAGCATTCTAAAGCCATTTAGAATGGCAGACTTTTAATGGTGAACTTCACATTAAAATAACCCCTGGTTTATCTAAGGTCTGTTAAACGCAGACTCTGAATGAGTTTAGTCAAACACATCAAGCCACGCTAAGTTTTGTTTTGGGTTAACATGTGAAAAGCCATCCATAAGCTATGATTTATAGCTAAGCAGGCTGTACATACTGTACCAGACTTGACACATTTAATAAACCATGACTTACAATGAATGTGAACCAATCTGAAAAGTGCAGTTCAATTTAATAGGTATAGCCTTCTTTTTTTAAAAAAAATAAATTTTATTTACAAACATATAAAATACACTCACCCAAAACTTAGACATACACTACATTTACACCATACAATTCGAACAGGAACTTCCTGTTCTTTCTAATAGCAATTGTCAATCGAAGCCGCTCATCTTATATTGTTTCCCCTTCTATTACATTTCATTTGGATTTCACCATTCTAAACCCTCTTATTTTACTCATAACTACTTTTTTAAAGTTTTGTTATATTCCTTCATTGGTTCTTGTTTCTTTCCTCCATCCACCTATACCATTTATCCCATATCTGGTAGAATTCTGATTCTTCTTTTCCCTGGATTTCTTTAGTTAATTTGTCCATTTCAGCACAATACATAACCTTTCTTATTATTTCATCTTCGCTTGGAATTGATTTATTTTTCCATTTCTGGGCAAAGGCAATCCTTGCCGCCGTAATTATATGTATTATTAAATACTGGATTTCTTTTTTATATTTCGCAGACACTATTCCTAACAGGAAGACTTCTGGTTTTCATTCTATTTTAATTCTTATTATTTCCTCCAGCCAATTTTCGATCCTTTTCCAAAATTTTTAGTCTCCTTACAGGTCCACCATAGGTGGTAATATGTTCCATGTATTGATTCACATTTCCAGCATTTTGGGGAGGTATTTGTTGAAATTTTTGCTAACCTTGTTGGTGCTTTATGCCATCTATAAAACATTTTGTACTGATTTTCCTTGTATGCAACTGATAGTGTCATCTTTAAGTTCGTTCCCCAAAATTTTTCCCATTTGTCTAATTCAGTTCTGCGCCCATTTTATCATTTGTTCTTTCACAATTTCCTCTTCCCTTTTATACTTCAGGAAAAATTTATATATTCTCCCCATCATCTTTCTATCAGAGCTTTGAATAATTTTGTCCAATTCGTGTCATTCTGTTTCAATGTCATATAATTTAGTATCATTATTGTATTTAGTTTTGATTTGGAAGTACGTTAGCCAGTCAACTTTCATGTTTTGTTCTGCCAATTCTTCAATTGTTTTCAAATTTCCCTGTCTGTCAGTTAGGTCTCTGTATCTTAGCATTTTGTTCATATCTATAAAATTTGGATGAATTGTCCTTTCTGTCGGTGATAGCCAATTCGGGATTTTCACATAGTGAATTTTTTTGATTTTGAGCCAATTTTGCAATAACGCGCTTCTAATTAAGTGTTTTTGGAAATATTTGTGCGTTCTGTTTTTATCATCCCATAGGAATCTATGCCAACCTGCTTGCAAGTCATGGCCTTCTAAAGTCAAAATTCTTTTATTCTTTAGCTCTATCCAATCCTTCCCCCATGTTATTGTTACTGCTAGTGCATATAATTCCCAATTTGGTAGTGCTAAACCTCCCCTCTCCTTGCTGTCTTGCATTGACTTTAGTTTAATCCTCGGTTTCCGTCCCTGCCAAATGAACCTAGCGGTTATTTGTTTAATTCTTGAAAGAAAGTTTTCCCCGGATTAATGGGTGCTGCTTGCAGCAGGAATAAGGTTCTTGGTAAAATATTCATTTTAATTGTGGCTAGGTATAGCCTTCTTTTTAGTCAATTCTTATTTTCCATAATTTATTTTCTCCTGGCTTTCAGCCAGAGCCCAGAAAAGGACATGGAACAGAACAGGAAAACAAAGTACGCAACAACAGGAATGCTCAGCTGTTTTCTTTTCTTTCACAACCTGACACAGATCCACCAGATAATAATAATAATAATAATAATAATAATAATAATAATAATAATAATAATAATAATAATAATAATAATAATAATAATAATAATTTATAACTCGCTCTCTCTCCCCGAAGGGACTCGAGGCGGGGCACAGGGAATTTAAAAATACACATAAAAACCACAAACACAATACAATGTTAAAATAAATTAAACTAACCCTGCGCTAAAATCCCATATAAAAACTAAAACAAAGCCCTAAAACCCCCTAAAAACAATTTAATTACCCTAGGCTGGCCAAGCAGAAGTAGTGTGTTTTTAATTTTTGACGGAAGGAGCGGAGGCCCGTGGTTGTTCTGATTTCGGGGGGAAGGTCGTTCCACAGGGTTGGGCCCGCCACAGAGAAGGCCCTTCCCCTGGGCATCGCCCGCTGGCATAACCTAGTGGACGGCACCCGGAGAAGTCCCTCTCTGTGGGAGCGAATCAGCCGCAGGGATGTATGGGGCAGGATGTGATCCCGCAGATAGCTAGGTCCCGTGCCATGGAGCGCTTTGAAGATGATAACCAGCACCTTGAAGCGCACCCGAAAGACGACAGGCAGCCAATGCAGCTCGCGCAGGAGTGGTGTTACATGGGAAAACCTAGAGGTTCCCATAACTGCCCACGTGGCTGCATTCTGGACAAGCTGAAGTCTTCGGGTGCACCTCAAGGGGAGCCCACAGTTCATCTGTGTTTTTTGAAAAGTCTGTTGAGTTAGATAGAAATTTAATTTCTGCCACATAATGAGTTTCACTTCATTTTTACCTGTAGTAATACAGAAATATGTCTCATGTGGAGACACATGGTGGATCCGGTGGTGTTTCCGTGGCAGGATAACGTGCCAGTCCTGCAGAAAAATTACCCAGCAAGGAAGACCGAAGTAGGTATGAGACCACTTGTGAATCTGGTTGGTCAAGGTTGCAAATACAGACAGGGCAAAGACGTAGCACTCCCAAGGACATGCTTGGTGTAACGCTTCTAAAAATAAAGAGAATGTAGAATTTATTGTACTCTCACTGAACAACAGCTAAACCGTGTGTTATAATACAACTGCTTCACTCTAATAAAGAACTTTTGCATCAGAAGTAATGCTGTACTCCAATTTATATGATGAACATATAGAACTGTCTACTCTTATTTGTTGTTTGCCCGTACGTTTTTATTTGCTCCATATATAAAGTGAAAAACCTCATTACCCTTTTTTTGGAAATGTGCATAGAATTAACTCTATTGTCTTCAAAGGCCTGCTCACTACTCTTTAGAAGGCTGTTTCTCGCTTCCTCATGGATCTGTCAGGCTCCCACTTACCTGGTGATAAAGAAACTAATTTGTAGGCCATGTTTGCCAGCGGAACTACTGTCAACATGCAGTTATCGCCATTGGTTTCTATGAAGTCATGCCTGGTAATTGCTGTTGGATCAATGTGGTGTTCTCTGAAAGGTCTAATAAATGCCTGAAAGTAGTAAAAAGCAGAAAGATGAAACTTTAGTGTTTAGCTCTGACGAAGTCTTAGCACCTACAGATTTTACTGATCTACTCATGCACATACCTAAACAGATAATTTGGGTTGGCATTTTCCCTGCAACCCTCGGTCAGGGAAAACGGAGCTCAGGAGGGTCGTACTAGGCTCTCCTGAGCTCTATTTTTGCTGGCAGAGGCATCACAGACTGGTCCTTTGCTGTTTTCAGGGCGGTCCGGCAGGCTAAATCTATGTGAGCCTTGAGTTTGACACCCCTGATCTAGAATGTTTAATTCAATATTGTATGTACCATATTTTTCGGAGTACAAGTCGCTCCAAAGTATAAGACGCACCTAGATTTTGGGGAGGAAAACAAGGGGAAAATATCTGTCTTGGCCTCTCAGCAATTTGCCTCCTTGCAACAAACTGTACAGACAATATACACTGTTTGTAGTGTTATATTTCAGACTATACTTGTGCAGATGCTGTTAAAATTGATGTGCTTTCTGGAAGTGTAGTTATTCTCTGATATTTAAAAGAATAGCACTTTTTAAAACAATAGCACTGGGCCTCTTCAGATCAAGCATTTATTTTAAAAAGCTTCTTCATTTTGTTGTCTAGAATAATAATAAAGCAGTCTTTAAAAAATAAGTCTAATAATTTGAACATTCAATAGGCATTTATAGTTGTTGACTTACCTCCTTGCAGCAAACAGCCTGATTAGCACAAGAAAAAAAAAAAGTGCCTTCCAGCAATTTGCTATGTGGCACAAACAACAAGTTTCACTTGCAATTTCTCCCGATCATCAGCTGTTACTGGTTGCAGGAATTATTATAGCTTATTGAAGCTCCGCAAGCCCCTTTTGCTGCAAAGAGGTAAATTGCTGGTAGGCAGAGGCCAAAGGGTTGGGGCCGGAGGGTGGGTGGGGCTACATTCAGTGTATAAGACGCACTCAAATTTTCACCCTCTTTTTTTTGGGGGGGGGGGGGGGAGCTGCATCTTATACTCCTAAAAGTACGGTATGTGGGATTTAATATATTGCACCAAGTTCATTAAAATTGGAATAAGAGGGGGGGGGGGGGAGATGAACTGAAAAATAAGGCACTGGCATTAGTTAGAATTAAGATTTAAAATATGCAATATCATAAGCGAGTCAGCAGACTGGGAAATACCACCCAAAAAGTAATCTGTTATTATTCTGAAGTCATAAACAACACTTAAATAAACAACACTTAAATAAGATGCTTCAATAGCAATTAGCATAGTTTAAGCTGACAAAATTTGCTGAGGCAAAATATGGTTTGGTAGTGACTTAGCATGGTATACTAAGACAAGCAATGTGGTTTTCTTATGTTAATTCAACTATTACTTATGTACACTTTCTTCTCTTCTCTTTGTGCTTGCATTTCCATCCTTGACTTACAGGTTTGCTCTGGCATTTGAATAAGGGATTAGTTATAAATCACCATTAATAATAATAATACTTTTTATTGTCATTGTAATAAGATTTTAATAAAATTACAATGAAATTGCTTACTTTCCAAGACTGCTGTTTGCTTAACTTTGGTTAACTCAATAAGATGCAATTATCTAGTTTCACTACAACATGCTATGTCACAAACTGCCAATTATGTCAATTATAGTTTAGCAAGATTTATCTAGTCTAAGGCACATTATGGTCTAGCACAATATGTGAACTCCAGTAGAGAATTTTCATTAACTGTTATTTATCTTAAGTATATTGAACTAATAACTCAACTAAATTAAAATTAAAAACACACTTTTTCTGCTTGGCCGGCCTAGGATAATCAACTTTTTTTAGGGTTTTTAACGATTAATTTTTAGTTTTATATGGGATTTTAGCGCAGGGTTAGTTTAATTTAATTTTATATTGTACTATGTTTGTGATTTTATATGTATTTTAAATTCCCTGTGCCCCGCCTCGAGTCCCTTCGGGGAGAGAGAGCGGGTTATAAATTAAAATTTATTATTATTATTATTATTAACTAGTAAGTTCAACATACATAACACACACACACACACACACACACACACACACACACACACACACACACACACACACACACGAAAAAAGATCAGACCTTTCCAACTATTGGCAGATCTACCGATCCCCAAGTATCTGCTCCCCAGTGCACTAAACCGGATACGAAGTCAGCAGTAATTACTCCTGCAACTTTCAGAGACAAAGGGAGGGAGGAATAGAGAGAAAGGTGAATTATTAGACATTTGGAATAATACAAAGATGGTGATTTTTTAAGAATATCAATAGAGAGGTACTGTTTTGACATAAATGTAATGGTCAGTAATGGTGATGCTTTTCCAAAATAACTCTTACTTTACTTTATTGTCATTTTACATATATACACAGTTTACACATACAACAAAATTCACATAACTCCCAGAGACCAGGCCCAACAACACATAACAATCCCCAAACACCCCCCACCCACCAAAAAAATTCCCTGCCCTTAAACCACCCAAGCATCTACACAACAGATCATGTGGTACTGTCCAATAGCTCACCGATGGTGGTGGCCCTTTAGTTCATCATTAAGTGCAATTATAGCTCTGGGATAAAAGCTATTCAGAAGACATGTGGTCCTAGTTTTAATTGTTCTGTATCTTCTGCAAGAAGGCAACAGTCTAAAAAGATTGCAAGCAGGATGGGAAAAGTCTCTGAGAATGTTATGCAACTTCCTCAAACAGCGAGATGCGAAGTTGTCAGCCAGGGCTGGTAGTTGGAGCCCGATGATATTCTGGGCAGTTTTAATGATTCTCTGTAGAGCTTTTTTGTCCGCTGCAGAGCTGCTCCCATACCATGCAAGAATGCCATATGTCAGGATACTCTCAATAGTGCTGTGATAGTAGGACAGAAGTAGATGCTGAGATAGATTTATTTTCCTTAGCATTCTCAGGAAGTACAGCTTCTTCTGTGCCTTCACAATAAGCCATTCAAACAGCTAACAGCACCTTGACAACCTTATGGAGTACCGTTCTAGGCTTAGAAATGTAGCAAGGGTGGGTCTAATCAGTAGTTGTAGGGAAGATCACCAAGGATTACCAGGATAATGGGCTAGATTGAAAAGCTAGAATAATATTTTAGACCAAGGGTGTCAAAGTTGTGGCCCGCGAGCCAGATGCATCACGTGCTGGCCACCCCCACACTCAGTTTAGCGAAGGGGGGGGGGGAGTCACATGACAATGTGAGTTTGACACTCCTGTCCTAGAAGATGACAATGCCAAGGCCCTTCTATATTGTCAAGAAAATCACATGTCTATAAGGTCTCCAACAATCAAACTAGAATCAAAGAACAGCTTAATTTTGATCACTATAAACCATGTGCCTTTTCAAAGTCCAAATCTAGTCAATTAAAATACTGCAGCCTATTTTGTGCACAATACACAACTAAGCTTTTGGAAGATGTTATTTCCCAATTATAACCACTCATAAGTATACATAAGCCTTTCCAAAATTCAACATACTTACATGCTTATTTTGCATAGTCCTTACAGTACCCTATACATTAAAGTCTCCTGAGCTGGGATCTTGATGACTTCATAAACACGTTGCCATTTTTGCGGCAACAACACTGAAGCAACCTCCCACTGCCTTTTTCTAGGATGTTTTTATGACTTCTATCTATTGAGGTTCTAGGATGTATTTTGAATTGGTTCATATTTCCTTTACAGGCAATGATAAATAACTGGTTTGATCCTGCTAGGAGTGACAGACTTCTGGCAAACAATGCAACAGTTAAAAAAGATTCATTAAATCAATGACTAAATAATTTAGGTCTGATTAAAACACATGGTTTGTTAAGAAGCCTTACTGTGCAGGAAATAAATTACTGAGCTACTGGGAGGTACTGAAATGTGATTTTAATTGAATCTGGCCACCCATTATCAAACAAGATGATTAACAATTGCTAGGTTTCTTTCAAGGAGGTTTATCTTAAAAACTTTTAAAAGCACTTATCCTGCCCTTAGTGTGTCTCTTTCCAATGTAAGCTTGCAAACATCTTCAAGAACAAAGCCGCATTGTGTTTATTTTGAACTATGCAGCAATGTTTCACCATTTTGGCATTTTGAAGATAAGTGAACTTTAATTTCCAGAATTCCCCAGTGACCATAGCAGTCCCTATGACCAGAGGGCTGAAGCTCATGTGGTTTTTCCAGGCAGCTGATTTACTCTGCGATCTAGCCCAAGTATTTTGTATTAGTAATGTAATTCTTTTCTTTTGAGGACCATTTGTCAGATTTTGATCAGAGAATAGCAACCAGAATATTCCAAGGTTTAAGCAGATCACAAAGTAGGATTAATTAAAGAGCCCTAACAGAAAATAATGGGAGGGTTACAAAATAAAGCAACATGGAAAGAAATTGTTTTAGCTTCTGTAAGATGCCAATCTGCCCTTTATCATTTCTGTGTTTGTGTGTGAATGTCTTGAAGTCCAAATTACAGGTGATCATTATACAGCCATAACAAGCTTGCTTCAAAAGCCATAAATAGCCATCAGCTATCTTCATATTATATTATTTTGTTAATAAAAATCTCAAAACTAAATAGGACCAGAGATTGTCAGCAAACAAATTGCTTTTAAAATAAAGTGCTCTAGTCCAGGGTGTCCAACTTTGGCAACTTTAAGACAAGACTTCAACTGCCCATGCTGGCTGGGAATTCTGGGAGTTGGAAGTCCACAACTTATGAAATTGCCAAGGTTGGATACCCCAGGACTAGTCATTATGAAACTTACTCTTCCTAACAGCACAACTCATTCCAAAAAGGAAGCTGGTGTTACTGGAAAGTTCCTTGTAGGCTAACAGATCCATAGCAATGGGTGGATTTTCAAATTTCGCTACTGGGCGAAGATATAATTTCCTGCTTTCACATAATCAATTGTCCATTTAGTTTGGCTCTAATATATATTAGGATTATAAAGGCCAATTTCCTGCTTTCACATAATCAATTGTCCATTTAGTTTGGCTCTAATATATATTAGGATTATAAAGGCTCTAGATTATTTCTTTTCTCATTTCCAGAAATAAAAAAAATCCAAACATGGCATTCAAACAAAATTTTCTCTTCCATTTAGGCTACTTAACTGAGACATAAGAAAAGTGATTATTCCCCTGTTAGCAAAACTTCAGATCAGGGAAAAGGGCAGGGAGATAAGAGGTTATAGCTATATGCAACATTTACTTTAGCTATCTGCAGAAATGAATAACACAAGCTGGAATGTTTTCTTATAAAATCCAGCAAACCGGGTCAACTCCCCCCTCCCATTTAAGGGGGGCACTGCATCTAAAGCAGACCTTGTGAACCAACAGATCCTCAAAAGAAGGGGATGCACAAATACAAATGTATGTAAAATAATTTTGTGGCAGAATTGTACCAGACAAGTAAGATGTCTAAATATTTTTTTCTCAATCTAAAATGATTCTAGAAGGACAAAGCACAGAATGGTTTTGAGTGCATTGAGTAAAAGTAAAAAATGAAGTCTAAACATGGGTTTCAAAACCAGGATTGACTTGGGAAAGAAGTCATATGACATTGGCTGCAAATGTGATTTTATTAGAGCAGACTTCCCCCCCACCCCGCCTATATTGCCAAATGCTTCTTTTATTATTAGATTTTGATTTATGGTTTCACGTGTCCCTATTTGTCGATGCCTTGCATGTAGGTAAGTGATGTAAAAATGGAAAGCGATTACAAAATCTTGGCATCCATTCTAATAAGCTTTCGGCAGAGCAGTTCAGGTAACTATGAAATCCTGCAATCAGATGTTAGCAAACATAAACCAACAAGAGTCAACACAACCCAGGACGCAATTATGACACAATTTGGCTAGGTCAGAGTCATACTCTCACCAATTAGTTCTGGGAACTACACCTAAAGTATAGGGCTCTAGATTCACATTGCCTGCTAACGCTGGTGGAAATGTTTAAGTGCTAAGTTAGAAAACATTCCAGAAGTATGCCAAAGCTACCATCAATCTTTGAAGGGAGATGGGAAAATAAAGTTGGGGATCCCTGGAGCTATGGTCCAATTTAGCACTTTGCTGGGAAAGGTTGCACCCAAAACTGGGAAGAGACAGATCACATGTTTAGCTTACAGAACTGGAAATGGTATCAGCTATGTTATCAGGCAGTAGCTAAGTCAGGAATGAGACCACCACAGTCATAAAAATTTAGCAAGGGACAAAATTATAGGAACATACCTTGTTCTAAACAAGGCACCTCCTGCTTCCTAAATCCTCTTCCAGATTAAGCCTCTGCTTTTAGTCTCGCCTGCTTGGAACGTGTTGCAACATCATGGGTTTCTAGGCAAGCTACCTACAGAGCAGCACATGATAAATTCTGAAGATGTCACAAATGCTTCACCTTTGCTGTGGAGGAACAGAAAGAAATGGGAGTTCTTTGAGTGCTGATCTGGCATGGCCCATCAGAAACCATCTGGGTACCAAAGGATCTGCACTGTTCTCAAACGGTAATGCTTGAAATTTGACCAAGTCCTCAACTTGCAACCACAATTTAATTTGTTGAGGGAGACATTTGTTAAGTGAATGTTGCCCCATTTTACCACCTCTCTTGCCTCAGTTGTTAAGTGAGTTGCTGCAGTTGATAAGTTAGAAACCCGGTTGTTAAGTGAACCTGGCTTCCCCATTGACTTTGCTTGTCGGAAGGTCGCAAAGGGTGATTATATGATCTTGGGACATAGCGACGGTCATAAATATGAGCCAGTTGCCAAGCATCTGAATTTTGAGGATATGATCATGGGGACGCTGGAGAAAAGTCATAATTGAAAAACGGTCTTAGGTCACTTTTTTCCAGTGCTGTTGTAACTTTGAATGGTCACTAAACGAACTGTTGTAAGTCAAGGACTACCTGCATCAACCCTACATCTTTTTACAATAAAAAAAAAATCTGATCTAGCAAGATTTCAAGAAGAAGAGTTATCACCAGTTTTCTCACCCTTACCTCCATCATTCTTCTACTGCGTTACGTCCTCTGCCAAAACTCCTGGCAGACTCTCATTTATGCTGGAAAAAGAATATGAATGGGAGGCAGTTTCTCCCACGGATGCTTTCCCTCTCCAAGGATTTGCATTTCCTAGCTGTCCACTATTCTTGCATGAGTCAAAAAGAAATGGAGACCCAGCCAAGAAACATGCCAAGATGAGTCCTGAATGAGAGTCACAAGCCCTATTTGGAAGCAAATACTCCCCAAACACTTACTGTATGGGGCAAAATTAATCGGAATCTGAGGTACGACCATGTACTGATGATTATGATGATGATGATATAAGTGATATGATGTAACTTTTTATAAAAAAGTGAAAATATATATTCTACTGTGTAAATACCGAAAAACACTTTTTTCTTTTTCTTTTCTATTTTTCCTCCAACTTTTTCTTTTCTTTTCTTGCACTTCTTGCTTTTTCTTTGATTTCTTTCATCTTCCTTACTATGTATTTACTTTATGTTAGTTTTTATTTTCTTGTTTAGAATTTTTTCAGTAAAAAATTATGTAGAAAAAGAACCAAATATTCCCATGAAGGTCAGCACAAGATTGGCATTTCCTTTTCTGTAACGCAATCTATTTTTTAAGAAGATAGAACATTCTTTGTCAATATATTCATTCACAGCCACTGACCATAGTAATACATTTAATGTTGCATACAAATAAGGAAGCACTGCTTGACTTTCCCAGGATTGTGTTCTGAGAATATTCCATAAAAGTTCTAGAGCCTCCTGGAATTAACATTCCAAGATTCATATCAAACAGTTACGCACTGCATGCTAGTACCCCAACCTGGTCACCTCCAGATGTTCTAAGATCAAAACTCACCTATGCTGCCTCGGAATTACACAAGTATAATTCAAAGCAGATGTTCAGCCTTTGCTCAGCTCTCTGAATGAGTTCCACAAAGGAACATTTCACGCTTCATACAAACGCTCAAAACTTTTAAAGTTTTGATAGAGCATCAGTCCAAAATTCAGTTCCAAGATAGCTTGATTTAAGCTGCAGAACAGAAAAAAAAGCCTTGAGGAATATTATAAGCAAATGGGAGGGGGTGGGGGGAAGGGAAAGACTTTTGACCCCTAAAATATTTTAGATTTCAACCCTAGCTAATAACCAACATTTATAGGCCATCAACACCATCCAGAGGCTCACATATTCCCCATGTTGATGTTATCCTTATGGAGAGTTTATTCAAAACTTTCCTAACCTGGTGCCCTCCAAATACATTGGGACAAGAATTCTTAAAATCTATTGGAAAAGCTGGGAAAATTATGCTTAACAGAGCATTGTTTGGGAATTGTGGAGAATGATTTCTCAGCCTTCTGGAAGTGACCAGGTTGGGGAGAACTGCTATAGAGAGGCAAAACAAAGCCATGAAAAGCTATAGCACTGGAACAAAAGAAACTGAACAGATATTGCACTGTTGGATACTTTACATTAGAAATCGTAACCTTACTGTGCCGTGACAGCAGGAATTTGTAACATTGTATAAGCATGAAAGATTTCATCCTATTTTGCCTTTAAGTGTTGCTGGAAAATTGTCTGGCAATTTATCAATTTATAAAAATTGATTCCATGGCTCATACTGGGCACAGGTTCAGTACAACAGCTAAAATACATGTCCCACTTGAGTTGAAGACTTCGTAATTGAGTGCATGAAGACTTTAATTATATATTTTCTCAAAATCAATGAAGTATTGAAAATAAATGCAGATATAACATTTTATTATAAGAACCGGAACACACAAACCTATCAATTGATCTCTTCCTTAAACTATGGCTCCTCTGAAGCATTTATAATTTATTAATTACTTGTACAAGGAAAATAGAATTGTGCCATTACAATGTCTACTACTGCATCAGGTGTTTAAGTGCCTAGATAATTCTGGCTTCTAGGAACAGGATGAACAGGGACAATGAAAAGGAAATACTCAGAAGTTACTGTTCTTACTCTTTTGGTACAATGTAGTCAAAAATTAGGGAATTCAAAAAACGGTGCAGAAGTACAATGCCAGGTCCACCATCGTGCTCCGGCATCCTGCCGTTGTGCTGAGGGGGGAAGTGGATGAAGATGGCGTGTTTGGGATTTTTCTGCTTCTGCTCGGGAATTATGGAAGGGAACTGTCTTCAGAGACTGGATGGACTCCTTCCCAGCTGCTTTTTATTAAGTCAGGGGGGGGGGTTGGATTGGGAAACCGGAAGAATTACTTTGTGCTTTGCGTGGGGGCTTCAGATTCCGCCTGACTTCATCCAATTTCTCTCAGTAAAAGTTATTTCCATTCAACTCAATGGATTTAAGGGTTTCGCTTTTCTGAGAGGGATGACTGGGGCAGGTCTGACATACAGGTAGTCCACAATTGAGACCAAAATGTACGGTATCTCACAGAAGTGAATACACCCCCTCACATTTTGTAAATATTGAAGTATATCTTTTCATGTGACAACACTGAAGAAATGACACTTGGCTACAATGTAAAAGTAGTGGGTATACAGCTTGTCTAACAGTGTAAATGTGCTGTCCCCTCAAAATAGCGCAATACACAGCCATTGATGTCTAAACCCCTGGCAACAAAACCACCCTAAGTCATAATGTCCAAATGGGGCCCAAGTAGCCATTTTCCCTCCCTGGTGTCATGTGACTCGTTAGTATTACAAGGTCTCAGGTGTGAAGGGGGAGCAGGTGGGTTAAATTTGGTGTTATCGCTCTCATTCTCTCATACGGTCACTAGACGTTCAATATGGCACCTCATGGCAGTGAACTCTCTGAGGATCTGGAAAAACGAATTGTGGCTCTACATAAGGATTTATACTTAAATATTTACAAAATGTGAGTGAGTGTACTCACTTCGGTGAGATATTGTATGTTGCTAAATGAGACATTTGTTAAATGAATCTTGCCCCATTTTACAACCTTTTTTTTTGCCACAGTTGTTTAGTGCAGGGGTCCCCAACCTTTGCAACTTTAAGTCTGAAGGACTACAGCTCCCAGACTTCTCCAGCCAGCAAAGCTGGCTGGAGAATTCTGGGAGCTGAAGTCCTTCAGACTTAAAGTTGCAAAGGTTGGGGACCCATGGTTTAGTGAATCATTGCAGTTGTTAAGTTAGTAATACGGTTGTTAAGTGACTCTGGCTTCCCCATTGACTTTGCTTGTCAGAAGATTATAAACCATGACCACATGACCCTGGGACATTGCAACCTTCACGAGTCAGTTGACGAGGGTCTGAATTCTGATCAAGTGACCATGTGGGGGATGCTGCAATGATCGCAAGTGCGAAAAATGGCCGTAAGTCACTTTTTCAGTGCCATTGTAACTTCAAACAATTGCTAAATGGACTGTTGTGAGTCTACGATTACTTTACTACACACTGAGTTTCAGCACAGTTTAATATTGTGGGTAAATGAGCTTGCATTAAGTTACTTAAAAAATGAATAGATTATTGAGCCCCCAGGAGAGAGAAATTAAGCGAACAATGTGAGGAAAAGCCTCTCTCAGGAGCTTGGCACTTGCTCAGCAGGCAGGTGTGTTTTCACTTTTAATTTTATTTCAATATAACCTTTGAAATGCAAGTGGTGGCTTCTTTGAAGTTGTTAATTTCTGCCATTTTATTACAACTATGGTAGATGAGGATAGTTTCTCTTTCTTAATTTTAAATCTGACTACTGTACTTTTTGGAGATGCATCTTTTTTCCTCAAAAAAGAGGCTGAAAATCTGGGTGCGTCTTATACACCGAATACAGCATTTTTTTGCCTTCTGAAGCCTCGCCCCTTCACCAAAATGGCCGTGCATACCCTTATGGAGGCTTTCAGAGAGCTCCTGGGGGCTGGGGAGGGTAGAAATGTCCAAAGAGCCGGCCATTTTTTGCTCCTCCAGCCCCCAGCAGCACTATATACGCCTCCATAAGGCTATGCATGCACCTTTTTTGACATAAAATGGGGCAGTTTTTGCAAAAAACGGGCTGCTTTTTGTTTGTTTTTGCCCCATCCCCCCCAGGAACACTCTGTAAGCTTCCCTAAGGCTATTCATGCCTTTGGGGGGGGGGATGGGCCCGTTTTTGCAAAAAACAGGCCGTTTTTAGAAGGTTTGAAGAGTGCAAAAACTGTTTTTTTTCCTTTTGAAAAGCTCTCTAACTGATTGATGAGAATTACACTGATCAAGTGCTGTGCCAGCAGAAACACCTACCTATCTACTGTATTTCTCTCTCTCTATTTCTCTCTCTATCCCGCTACCTACCTACTTACCCCCCTCTCTCTCCCTACCTACCTACTGTATTTCTCTATCTCTCTATTTCTCTCTCTCTTTATCCCTTTATCTACCTACCTACCTAACTATTCTCTCTCCCTACCTATCTACTGCATTTTTCTCTATCTCTTTCTATTACTCTCTTCCTACCTACCTACCTACTGTATTTCTCTATCTCTCTCAATTTCTCTTTCTCTATCCCTTTATCTACCTACCTACCTACCGACCTACCTACTCTCTCTCTCTCCCTATCTATCTACTGTATTTCTCTCTCTCCCTCTACCTACCTACCTACTTTAAAAAAAATTACCTCTTCAAAACCTTGGTGCGTCTTATACTCCAAAAATACGGTAATTCTAGCTAACAAAGTTTTTCAGTTTTTCCATTAATATATCTATTCCCTCCAAGGGATTTTCAACCACTAAAACCAAAACCTCTACAAATGCTCTGAAGTTATATATCTCCTTTTTCTTTTTTACCCAATAAATTTTTCATCTTGTCTTACATTTCTAGTAAGAATTTCCAAAGTCAAAATGAATAATGGCGTAAAAGTGGGAAATCTTGTCTCCTTCCCTTTTTGTACTTCATAAGGTTTGATCAATTCATCATTGAACATTATTTGTCCTTTTTGTGAGATCTCTCTCCCTCCCAAGTGAAGAAATACAGAAAAAACTAAAACATTAGCAAAAGTATGAGAATGGAAGATCAAGATGAGCTGATGCAAAAGCCTGATTTTCAAACTGAGAAAAAAAAAATATCTGTGTCCATATCCAATATAACCTTTATGTTATTTCATAACACTTGTAGAATGAAATTAAGAAAGATTTATTAAATTGGGACATGTTTCAACTAATGTTGTGTCAGGATTCCAAGAAACAACCCCAACGAAAGAAGAGTTCAAGGCTTGAAGTTCCTCAAAGTCCCATTTTATTAGAGATACCATATTGGCACATCTGGGAAAACCCAATCTGAAAGCTTCCAGGTTTTCCCCACCCAAATGAAAGTTTAAGTCCCTGCCCAGCATCCACATGTCAATCACATGGCCCAATCAGGCACTGTCCCAACTGGAGATGCCTCCCAGTCACGCCACTCCATGTGCAGGGTAATATGTCCTTGAGAAAGGAATGTTATTTTGACTATATATCACCCAGACTCCATATAATCCCTCCTCCCCTTTTCCTCCAGCATTGAATGTGGCAGGCCACAAGGCCCAATGCAAAAGATGGCTTCCAGGCCTGACATGTTGTTTGATATATATATACTTTTCTAACAGAGATGAATATATTATCTAGAATTATGTCTCCATTTCGAACAATTTCATTTTTGAAAACTGATACACATTTTAAATAATGGCAAAAAGATTAACCAGATTTGTATAGCAGGGTAAGAACCCAAGGGTTAAATATAAAACTCCCAGGATGCAAAAGAAAGAAAAGGGTTAAGACAGTTTAAACTTAAACTATACTTTTCAATCCTGTTGTCTGATTTGGATGAAGCAATGGGTTCTTTTTGAGAAATAATAGAATGTCAGAACTGGAAATCATAACTCGATGTTTGGAATGACATGGGTTTAAGGAGAAATTAAAATGAAGTCAAGAAAACAATTGACTGCAGAAGCATATAATTTTAAATGGTTTTCATATGCAGTTTAAGGAAAGGTTCAATATGAATTAAAAAATGATTAGAATTGAAAAATATAAAATGGAATTGGAATAATGTACAAATGATGAATAGGTAATAGCAAAACGTATAAACTTTTCTTAAGATTTGAAAAAAAGAACAGGTTAAAGATAGCATGACAAAAACGGCTCCTAATTTGGATATAAAATAGAGGTGAATACAAGACAGAATGTGGGTAATGGCTATTAAATTCAAACTGTGTCATAAGTTAAGAGAAAGTTTGAGATAAAATTTCTATAAAATAATACATCATTGGTAAATGACACCAAAAAAATTATCAAAACATATAAAGGTATTTTAAACCAATGTTGGAAACATGAAAAGCATGAGGGTGATACTGTATAATGCATGATGTAATTGTGAGAAAGCTAAGAAATTCTGGGTATAAATTCACATAATGAAACAAAGGATTTTAAGGATTAAAATTGCCCTGAAACTAGAATTCTTCTTACTGAGACTTATGGATAATGAATTTGAAAGGTTTTGGGGTAAATTAATACCCTATATGGTATCTGCACAAAGATTATTTTATGTACAAAAATGGAAAAATAATGAAATTCCCACGGTGCAGGAATGAATTATGAAAACGTTAGAATCTTCAAAAATGAAAAACTGATCTGTTTGTTCAAACTTGTTTTTTGAAAAAGCGGCAAAAGGTTATATGGGACTTTTTGCTGAAAGAAGAAGAAAAAGTCAATTGATGACTAAATAAAGAGGGGGAAAGAGTTGGAAAATACCTACAAAGGGAAAAAGGACAATAAGAATGTATTTATCTGTTGTAAAGAAGCTCAGATATAATCTGTACATTTCTTAAATTTGGTCTTTTTCTTTTTCCTTTTATGTTTCCCCCACCCCCAATAAGAAAAAATGTCAGTATATATTTAAAACAGTAATTTCTCTTACCTGCTTCCCACACTATACTAGCAGGTATTCACATTTTTAAAACTAAACATGTTTAATTTAGCAATAATTTGTACTTCTGAGCAATTGAGTAATTTATAAGTCCTTTAACATGTGACTTCCAAAACTCGTCTCAACAAAAATTCTATTTTTATTGTTTATGTTTGAGGTAGACAGAGAACCACTTTAAGACAGACAAGACCAGATACCAAGTGCTGCTCCTAAGGGACTTGATTTGAGATGGACTGCACATATGTAAGCAAATGATTTGCCATAGACCTGAACTGGTGTGATATTTCTCTGAAAGTAAATGTTCCATCTTGGACAACACCATCATAATCAGTAGTTTGATCAGATAGAACAGAAATAAGGTAATGATAGGTCTTTCAGATACAAAAGTTTTATATTTTAACTAGCTATACCCGGCCACGCGTTGCTGTGGCCCAGTCTGGTTAAATGGCCAACCAATCTGTGTGTAGATCTACACCTGGACACATACACACAACCACCATATAACCCCCAACCTACCGACCTACTGTATTTCTCCCTCTATCTCTATTCCTCTACCTACCTACATACTGTATTTCTTCCTTTCTCCCCCTACCTACCTACCTACCTACCTACCAACCTACCTACTGTATTTCCCCCTCTATCCCTCTACCTACCTACCTACTGTATTTCTCCCTCTCTCTCTATTCCTCTAACTACCTACCTACTGTATTTCTCGCTATCTATCTATACACCTACCTATCTACAAACCTACTGTATTTCTTCCTCTCTATCCCCCTATCTACCTACCTACCTACATACCTACTGTGCTGTTCCCTATCTATCTATCCCCCTACCTACCAACCTACCTACCGTATTTCTCCCTATCTATCCCTCTATCTACATACCTACCTACCTACTGTATTTCTCCCTATCTATATATTCCCCTATCTACCTACCTACTATAATACAATAATACAATAGCAGAGTTGGAAGGGACCTTGGAGGTCATCTAGTCCAACTCCCTGCCTAGGCAGGAAGCCCTATACCATTTCAGACAAATGGCTATCCAACATCTTCTTGAAGACTTGCAGTGTTGGGGCACTCACAACTTCTGGAGGCAATTTCTCTTCCACTGGTTAATTGTTCTAACTGTCAGGAAATTTCTCCTCAGTTCTAAGTTGCTTCTCTCCTTAATTAGTTTCCACCCATTGCTTCTTGTTCTGCCCTCAGGTGCTTTGGAGAATAGTTTGACTCCCTCTTCTTTGTGGCAACCCTCTCTCTCTATTCCCCTATCTACCTACCTACTGTAATACAATAATACAATAGCAGAGTTGGAAGGGACCTCGGAGGTCATCTAGTCCAACCCCCTGCCTAGGCAGGAAGCCCAATACCATTTCAGACAAATGGCTATCCAACATCTTCTTGAAGACCTGCAGTGTTGGGGCATTCACAACTTCTGGAGGCAAGCTGTTCTACTGGTTAATTGTTCTAACTGTCAGGAAATTTCTCCTCAGTTCTAAGTTGCTTCTCTCCTTGATTAGTTTCCACCCATTGCTTCTTGTTCTGCCCTCAGGTGCTTTGGAGAATAGTTTGACTCCAGTGCCTTTTTGGCCCTAAGAGGCCGCCGTAGTTAATGACTATTGGTGGGCGGAGTTACAGGGAGTAAAAACATTTTTCAGTTAGTACGTTTTATTTGTGTTTACCTAACACACAATACACGTTTGCTAGGCACAAAATGAGTAGCTATTCTATTATCGGAAGTCCTTGGCTACATTGTGTGAAAGTTTGGTGTAAATCGGTTCAGTAGTTTTTGAGATTAGTGGATTCGTACAAACTATTTTACATTTTTATTTATATAGATATAAAGCAAATTATTTTTTTCATATTTCCTTGTCCAACTTATTCAACTCTAAGATATACAAAAAGTTAAAACAAAGTTAAATAAAATTCAGATCACAGAAGATTAGACTTTCTTGAACTTGCATATCCTTCTCAAAGCTACTCTTGACTTTGGCAAATTATAACTTGGAAGAAGCTTCCAGTCAATTTTAAAGCAAACTATATAATCTTTGTTCTTCAATTGTGTTGCTTCTATAGTACAAAGCTCTTAGTTGGAGCAAATGTAGATCTGCTTGCCTAGGTCTATGGAACAACCCATTTGTCTTCGCCTTAGTTTCAGGCTAAAGAGAAAGGCACCCTTCAATCCGTTCTAAAGGAAAAAAATAATCCACTTTGAGTAATTAATAGACTTCAGATCCCAACTTACATACAAACATGGGCTGCCAACAATTGTAAGATATTTAAAAAGTTTAGTAGATTACTCAGAAGATATTATTGAAAGGTATGGAATAAATACTGTATATTAGACAAACAAATCTTCATGTTCCATTTTTCATTTCTTTATGTAGGACAACATACGTAAGCTTTAATGCGTCATTTCTCCTAGAAATACTCTGGGGGCAAAGTCCAATGTCCTGGATCATATTACTTTTACATTATGTTTTTAGCTCTCATGCCTTTTCTAATTAGAGCACTTTTGATTAAGTTTTTATTTATTTTTACCCTGCTGCTTATGTCAAGAGAAAGGAAACAACATAAATACAAGCACAATTCAGAATATAAATGGATGAAAGAATCACATAGAGATAAGCATAGAAATTACTCTCCAAATTTAGCAACCTGCATAAAAACTAATGGATACTTACATATACCAACAATAATTGAGAAGGCATGCTCCAGTCTCAGGCAAAAGAGAAGTCTGTAGAAGTTGAAAGACATCAAGGAGAAACATAAGATGACACTAATCCATTCCTGTAGCCTTTTTCCTGTTTAAAAAGAAAAAATAATTTAAAGAATGTTGCTTTTTGCTCTGCTCCTATTAAAATAGTGACATATTAACCAACACTTAATATGAAAATCTTGGAGGAACAGATAACAGGTAGTCCTCAATACAAGCCATGAGGATTGCTAAGAGAGGCAAGACCACAGTCACTTTGCTTATTCACCTTTGTCTTCTCGGTGGCTACATGGCTTAAGCCTGCAGATCTCTTCCAAAGGTAGGTATGTGATAGGTGAGAAGGGCTTGGAGGGTGTGGGACCCGGTGGGGTGGGGGGCAAGCACGGCCCAAGGACCGTGGGGAGACGGTGAAGAAGGCAGGTAGGGGAGAGAGGATAGGCAGGGGGTCTATCCTATGGAGTACTGCAGTGACTGCAACTTTGAAACTGGATAATATGTAGCTTTTGGGGTAATCTGTCATAAGGTCTACTGGTTGCTAAATGACCAGTCGTACATCAAGGATTACCTGTACACCATTTCCTTTGCTGGTCTAAAAAAATTACCGCTGATTGCTTAAAAAGGGATGAGTGAAACTTCACCCTAATTTCTGGTAGGAGCTTGCAGGCACTTTTTCATGTAGGTGTCTGCCATTAAGATTTGTAGATGGTAGATAAAATTTGTCTTCTTAGTATTTTATTTCTGAAAACACCCATTTTGGATTTATATGAATATTTTATTGCGTCCATATTTGAAATATTATACTTGGCATATTGTGTTTTATTTCAATAGTTCAAAAATACCCATTTTTAAAGTTGGGTTAATGAAACGGAGGAATTATCTCACCACTTACATCAGCTTGGCTTCTGTGTGATCAAAATATTTCATCAAGCACTCCTATAATTCTGAATTTCCCTTGTACAGTGGCAGGGAAACTATAAAAAGACAACTCCAGCAAGCATAAATGCTAGCCTTATCCCAGGGAGAGGTTCACACAGTTCTTCTGTCTACATCCAGCAGTATATTGACTATGTTGTCTCAAATGGAAAAAGGAAATTCAAAAATTGTGGGTTTGTGGAAGCAGGTTGTGGAACCCACATAGCTCTCATATGTAGGGCAAAGCATAGATTATTAGCTTGACAGTATGTTTTTTAAGTATATTTGAAATTATTATTCAGTATTCATGACATTCTGCAGAGAAGCAATTGCACCCTAAACAGAAGACTTTAAATGTTAAAGTCCACAAGGAACAATTAAGATGTTCAAAACATCAGGGCACTTACATTTTACCTCCCAAAGGAAACTATGTTCAATCTCCTTGTGAAAGTACTGGTAACCCTGCCATTTCAAGTCAAAACTAGTTCTGTACATATTAAGCAAGCATTGATTAAACTATAATTTACTGAATAAATCAATAGGGCTTGCATAACACACTAAGACATAAATCATGATTTAAAATGCACAATATACAGTCATATAACACCCTAAACCAGAATCAATTAAATCATTCACATCTTAATGTGAAACCAAAGTTTCAGAATTGTTTATATATAAGAATGAGGGAATAATGAAGTTAACTGGAAAGTGCATACTTTCCAAAGTGCAACTGGAAAGTAACATACTTCATAACTAGTAACATTATTTGATTTTTTGTTAGCAAATTGTGGAAATGCAGCCACTAGTGTACACAACCCACTGCTTATGACTTAGCACAATTTTTATACACCAGCAGTTGTGAATATAGCTAATAAAATTGTGGCTCATTGTTTTGTCTGAATCTAGTTAATGGGTGCTTATAGCACTCAAAGGACCCCTGTTAAAACAGAATTAAGTAAATAATATTTTGATCTACCAAACAATCAGAAATGTGATATATTTCCTATTTGTGATTGCCATGGGTGAGACTTTTCAAACAGGTCAGGATTACATCATTATATTTTGCTTAGTTGGTTCAGATATCACATGGACCAATTAAGCACATCTTAAGATATCTCAAAGCTGAAAAAATACCAGGTCAAGCAAGAAGGCTTGTATGAGTTCTTGTTTGTAAATAAAAATTGAAATGCAAAGTATTAACACTTCAGGACTTAAGCTCTTCTCATAAACAACTCCAACTCTTCATTCATATATAAATTATTGAAATAGATGCATTTAAGCATCAGCTATTGGGTAGCTGGATATGATCTGTTATCAGTAGTTTATTGCTTTGGCCTTCAGATCAAAGAAGTCAATAAGCAAGCCTTAACTCCCAACCAAAGATAAAAGAACATTCTGACATACTAATACTTGTAAGCTACCATATTTTTTGGACTATAAGGCATACCTTTCCCCGCCCTAGAAGAGTGTGTAAATATTGGGGTGTCTTATACATCTGTGCGTCTTACAGTCTGAAAAATACAGTGAGTTACTACAGTAATCAATGACCATCCAGGACGTTTTGCTGAAAAAAGCAACAGTAGTTTGTAGCTACAAAGAGTTGCAATCCCCTTGGCCTTGAAGGATTTAGTTCATTGGCTGTTTGTCAAATACATTCACAATTACCCTGTGATGAAAGACATGAGGGTTTTTTTCTCCACTGATACAGTATGAAAAAATGATTATAGTTGCTACTTAACCAGCATTACTGCCAAGTCCCTACACAAAAAAATGTTTTTGAACATGTACCTAAAACAACTTTTCATCCTGACAAATTAAAAATCAAGACCAATTTTCATCAATTCAAGTTACATGGAGCCAATTGAACCCAATTAGATTAATGCATTCTGAGTAAGACATGGCAAATTAGAGATGTTCGAAGGCACAGAGATGACACCGTGGCCAGAACAGACCAGCAATGAGTCTGGTGTAATGGAAACATTGTTGGAAGCAAAAGGAAGAATACAAAGTAGATTTTTTTTCTTTTTATGACCCTTTAATTCCTTTATTTGGGGTGGAGTCAGAGGACTGAATAGAGCTGAATATTTACTGGATGGATGCCCTTCCTGACACCTACACAGAGTTCGCAGCAGATATTTTCTCATTGTGCACTGATAAACATTTGTACACTGCCTAGGATTGAACCCTCAACCTTTCAAGTGAGAGGCGAGTGTCTTAACCTCTAAGCAACCAAACATCTCTACAAAGCTGATTTATTTGGTGAGGGTTAAAGTAAAGTATCTTTATAAAATTCTGGAAATCCTTCAAAGACATTTTGCCAGCATATGCATAAAATTATTAATGGTTCATGGATTTGTGAATGTATATGGACGGATTCTGGGATGAATTGATCCACATATCATTAATCCATTAACCTTTTGGGGTAGAGAAATATTAAGTTTGTTTGTACTCGTGACTAAGTTTAGAACTCACTTCTTTAGCTATTGCTTTTTTTCCTTTTTCCTTCATCTTCTTTTTTTTTGCATTTTCCCTTACTTTTTTCTAATCTTTCCCCTCTTTCTGATTTCAGTTTGTACTATCTTTTACTATTGTAAAAATTCTTAATAAAAAAAAGTTTTTATTTAAAAGTAAAAGCTTTCAGGAGAGTAACACATAAAAAGACATATGGAAGCACATTTACTATAAATGTACTTGCGATATATATATATATATACAGACAGAAGCCTGCCTGATGATGACAAGTGAGATCTTGTCGAAACGTTGCAATAACATTTCTATGCCTTATACACGGGAAAATCCCCAAAGCCAGCAATGCCAGCATACCTACACCCATGAAAATCTATGAAAACACACACACACACACACACACACACACACACACACATATATATATATATATATTTATTTGTTTTCGTAGATTTGTTTTCGTAGATTTTCACGGGTGTATGCCTTATACACGGGAAAATCCCCATATATATATATATATATATATATATATATATATATATATATATATATATATATATATATATATGGGTAATTGTTTCTCAACAACCTGTTAATAGGCCCCAATTAAGGGAGGAGACATACTGTTTCCTTTCCTGCCTTTCGACTCATCACCAGAGATCATCTAGACAGCAAGCCAAGAATTACGTTGTGTGATTTTTTAGATATGTGTGTTAGTTTTATGAGCTGATCAATAAATTAAATTAGAGAGAGACCAGGATAGATCTATTTCGAGCTTATTAGCTCTCATCAGCTGGCCATACCCCTTACTGGGATTCGAACCGGTTCGAATCCCAGTAAGGGGTATGGCCAGCTGATGAGAGCTAATAAGCTCGAAATAGATCTATCCTGGTCTCTCTCTAATTTAATTTATTGATCAGCTCATAAAACTAACACACACACACACACACACACACACACACACACACACACACACACACACACACATATATATGTTAGATTTTTAAAGGCTGAAAATAAAGAGACCAGAATGGATCCATTTCAGGCTTATTAGCCTTCTTCAGCTGGCCATACTCCTTCTACTGGGATTTGAACCGGCATGTTCCAGTATATGAGGCAAGGCTTTCTATGCCTTGAGCTATCCGGTTTCCCTGATTACATCAGCCATTTACAGGACTCTTATTAATGAGAGAATATTTTCACAGCTCCTGTTCAGGGCCCCTTTAAGGGAGGAGACTTAACGTCATCTGACTTAACATCATATATATATCAGTGCACCAAATATTTTTTTCATCCGTAAATGAGGCAAAACTTTAGCAAGATTATACAGGTTGCAAGGACAACAGATAGAACTGACACAATTCTGATAGCAGAGGTAGGAGATAAAGAGAAGTTAGAAAACCTATTTATTTATTTAATTTCCTAGCTTTATTATTTTTAAATAAGTGACTCAATGCAATATCTTCCTTCTTTCTGTTTTCCCCACAATAAGAGCCTTTTCAGCTAGGCTGAACTGAGAAACAGCGACTGCCCCAAGGTCACCCAACTGACAGTGCCTTAAGTTGGGACTAGAACTCATGCTCTCCTGATTTCTAACCTGGTCCCTTAAGCACTGGACCAAACTGGCCTTTTAATTAAAACTGTCTGCTTAATAAAATGCTAATTACAGGCCCAGCACAGTCCAAAGAAAATTCTTACCTTGTGGGCACTTTTTATTTATGTTAAACAAATAAACAACAAACAACTGTTTATGTTGTTTATGTTTGTTGTCATGGATTGCATCAGTGAGGCTAAAACCAACTTCACTGTATTTATTTTGTACAAGGACAATAAAGGAGATACTATGCCCATGATGGTGAACCTATGGCACAGGTGCCACAGGTGGCACACAGAGCCATTTCTGAGGGCACGCGAGACGTTGTCCTGTCAGCTCCGGCATGCATGTGGATGCTGGACAGCTGATTTACGGCCTTGATTTTTGCCCATTTTTTGCCCTCTAGAGGCTTTAGGAGGCTTCCTTGAAGCCTCCAGAAGGCGGAAAACCACCCAACACGCAAACCGGAAGTTTGGGAATGGCCTTCCAGTTTGCACATTGGGCTGTTTTCTGCCCTCTGGAGGGAGAAAAACAGCCCAACAGGTAACTGGAAGTCCCTTCCTGAACTTCTGGTATGCGTGTTGGGCCGTTTTTTACCCTCTCCAGACTCCTAGAAAGCCCAGCATGCATATACGGGACAGTGGAGCGCATGTGTGCATGCACAGGGGGTATGGCACAGGGTGGCAGCATTAAATTATGGGGGTGGGCACGTGAGCGTGCGCAATAACTTGCATGTGTGTACTTGTGGCACCCGAGGCAAAAAAGGTTTGGCATAGTTTGTTTTTATCGTTTTTTTAATAGGGTTTTAAATTATTTTAGCACGGGTTAAACTTATTTAATTTAATCTTAAATCTATTTAATTGATTGTATTTATATGTATTTTATCTTTTTATTATCCCTGTGCACCGCCCTGAATCCCAATTCGGGAAAGAGGACGGTATATAAATAAAATAAAATAAAATAAAAAAATCACTGTACTATACTATACTTCCTGCAGAAATGACAAATTAAATAGCATTTGGGGGTAATTAGAAATTGCCAATCTATTACAATGTTTTTGCATTATTTATGATAAGATCATACTTTGGAAGCTGTATGGATTTTCTAAAGGGATTCTGTTAAGAATAAGAAACAGTAAAGAAGGCAGCAGCAGTTATATTGATCAAGAGGCTAGAAACAGTGTTTCTCAATCTTAATAATTTTAAGATATGAGATCTACAATTTCCAGAATTCCTCAGCCAACAGGAGAATAATGATCTAGAACAGTGTTGGCAAACCTTTTTGGCACTGAGTGCTGAAAGGGGAGCGGGCATAGGCGTGCAGCAAACCAGAAGAGTAGCCGCCCGGTGCGCATGCATGTGCCCTGGGGCTGCTCTTCCAGTTTCCAGCATGTGCATCGTCCAGCTGGTGTTCCTGCACATGTGCCCCAGAAACCAAAAGAGAAGCTACCTGGTGTGCATGCACACACCAGGAAGATGAACTCCTGGTTTCTGACATGCGCACACCCACCAGTCAGCTGGTCTTTGCATGCACACGCGTGCCAGAAATCAGAAGATCAGATGGCTGGTGTGCATGTGCGTGCCAGAACCCAGAAGAGCAGTTGAGAACCCAGAAGAGCGCACATGTGCTCCGGCTGGCTGCTCTTTTGGTATATGGCACTCTTGTGCATGTGAAGACCAGCTGGCTGGGGCATCGGAACCTGGAAGACTTTGACTTTATTTACTTTATTTTGATTTATAGACCGCTCCCTCTCCCTAAAAGAGCAACAGGTGAAGGCTTGCATGCCCGGAGAAATGGCTCTGTGTGCCACTTTCAGCACGCGTGCTATCATGGATCTAGAACTACATTTTGTATGTGGAAAGATTACATTTTGGATTCAGATATTTAAAAAATACAAATAAAGTAGGACATGACAAAGACATACAGAATGATATATGGTATGGGGAAAGTAAGTCAATATTTCCTCTTTGGAATTCCTGGTGACGAGTTTCGTTGTTTCCTTGCAGACCTAATTAGTGGGACATGATTTCTTCATGATAATCAAAAAGCTACAAAGAAAACCAAAAGGATCAGAACACCTCCCATCAGCAATCAAATCCCAAACAGGAACTACTAACACCAGACCAACAATCAAGGAGTAAATAATATCCCAGTAAAGGAACTACCACCTCAGACAAACAATCAAACAGTAAACAGTTTAATCAAGAAACTACCAAGAAGAAAACATCACTCCCACCAACACTGATATGACAAGCCACTGTATATAAACAGAGAGGAAACCCAACTCCCTTCTAGCACTGAAAATATTTTTGTAATGAAACAAAAATAGTTTTGTAATGAAACATTTGCAAAAAAACAGCCAAGGACAGAGAGCACCAAGGACTCCACGGTACAACACTGAACTACAAATAGTTTCTTCTATTAGTACCAATATTTCTCTTTCACACTGTAATGTTAGAACCTGGACATAGCCAATGAAGCTAAGAGTAAAGCTTACAGTTTAGAGCTGTTAAAATGAAATATATTTCAAACCTCCCAAAATGTCTCACTGCCAATGATTCCTTCACACATCTGTCTTTGGATTTGCAAGAAACCAAGCAGTAATAAGAGGATATTTGACACGTGATCATTGTTATGTGAAGCCTTAAGTAAGAGAACAAAAACTCTTTGTATAAAAAACAAAAATGTTCCAGTGGATATTTTTGACAAAGCAGTTTAGTGAATCCTCAATCAAGTGTAAAAATATGTTACCTTTTTAAACAGAGCTGTTTGTGGAGCAATCAAGAACACCAGATCTGCCACTATAGGTTCTTGACCTAGTACCTTCTAAAGCTCTTAAGACTATCTCTCCTATAATCTTAAACTACTGGACAATGCTGGATTATGGAACTGAATTTTAAACTTTTTAAGAATGTCAAATTGACATGAATGGCTAATAACACTTTATTTTTAGAATGCAAGGCGATACAGGTAAGAGGCATGCACCAACCAACATCCCGCCCACCAAGCAAATCTAAGGCGAATAAATCGCTACTGGAAGGAAGCCCCAGTGACGGACAGGAATCCGCCCGGAAAAGTCTCTAACTGGTCAAAGTCCCTCGTGTGTAGACGTCGTAAATTTTGAGTGAGCCACCAATGGCTTGCAGGCACAAGTCCATAATGTCCCGGCAGCTCAGTCCGCAGGCCCTCGCCTGTTGGTTTGTAGCACAGCCCTCTGTTCGTGAAGATGACCGGAAGTTGGTAGACCGGGGTGGTGTCCGGCTTCTCGGCCCATCGTAAGATATCTGCGACGCGGTCTGGACGGCCGTACTTTGCGGATTTGATGTCCCACGAATCCTGCATTCGGTAACCGGCGACCACAGCGACGTCGAGGACCCACAGCTCGTTCGGCGTCGACAGGATCAGGTCCGGTTTGATGAACGAGGTTCCGGAGGGGATCACCGGCTCCACACTCGTGACGGCGTCCGCTCTGCGCAGCATCTTGTCTAGGCATCGGAGCACTCTATTGTGCCTGGCACATCTGGCATCGTGTGTAATTTCGCAAATCTGCAACAGGTGGTTTAGGGTTTCTGGGGCTCGGCAGGGTCCTCTACAGGTCCTGTCCACGACCTGCCTGTTGGTCCCGCGCGCGCTCCTCGCTTTGGTGGAGAGTAGGCCGCACCTCAGTTGGATTCCCCGTATATAAAGTCGGGGGAAGACCCGAGCTGGGTTTCGTAGCCACTCGTGACTGGCTTTATCGACACACGGGACTGTCAGCTCGATGCCATCAACAGTGTTGGAGAGCATGATGTTAAGAGTTAAGTATGTGATTCTGCTTTAAACATGTTTATTCCAAATAATACTTTATGACTGGGCAGTTCTGCAATATTTTATGACTAGCTACGTGGCCAATACATCAAACAGCTTCTCTGGTGTTTCAGAATTGAATAAACTTCAAACAGGTAAAGTTATCTTATACACTGAAATTAAGTTCAAAATTGAAATTGCTTCTTAGACACTGAGCATTTTATCAGATAAGACAAGCAACTGATAAACCAGATTAAATCAAGCAATTCAGCTGACACTTTGCATGTATAAGCCTCATTCATTGGTACCTAGGATGACAGGGGTGTTATCTTTCAAAGCAGAGAGAAAGAATGACTCAAAAACCACACACGCACACATGCACACCCTTGAGACTGTAGCTACAAAAGGAAACACATGCTATATCCTGAATGAAGGAGACAGCCAACATTTTTTTACTATTAGGTTTCAGATCAAGTGTCAAATGAAAAGATTTAAGGTCTAAGGGCCACATTTTTTTATAATCCATTATTACAGTACTTGTAGTACAAGATTCATAATCCTTGCTTGCAAGGCTCATAATCCTTTCCCACCCACCTATCTGATCTTTGTTTTTGGCTTTCTATTTGTAAACCCTGTACAGAACAGTAAAGGCTATCTCTTAAGTTTTTTAGATTTTTATATTACATGCCTGCCAAACATTCATTATCTTAAAATGTTTATTCAAGCCCTTGAAAAGAATAAAATGAAGACATCAACCTTTGAATGGATCTAAGCAAGATTTTGAGCAATAATAATTATTATTATTATTATTATCCCACTATATATTATGCCACTTATTGATAGCTCCCCAAAAGGTTAATTTCTCTGACCCAGTTATATAATTTGAACAAGGACAACTCTGGACAATGTCACCACAGAGATCTACCCTGCTTCTACTTTAGCCTTCTTCAAAGAGGTCCTTAAAACCTGGCACTTATCCCAGACACTGAGTTAGATTTGATGAATGACTCCTTGTGGGGATGATGTATGATTGAGATGTCAGTTTTATTCTTTTTGAGTGTTTACTATTTTTCCTTTATTGTTGTTGCTACTTTATTTTTAATATTGTCTGCTACTTAGAGTTGCTGTGGAGTTAGGATGACCTAGATTTTCTGTATCTCAATTTCAACTATTGCTTTATGTAGACTGGCCCTATTGAGGATTGTAATTCAAAACATCTGGAGGACACTCATTCCAATTAAAGATCATTCATTAGATTTTTATCATTTTTTGTTAACGCAAGGTAGCGTATACACAACTACCTCCAGGGTTCCTCACATCAACTCTATGAGATGGGCTGAGCTGAGAAAAATTGACTGCCACCAAGTCATCCAGTTGGATTTCATGTCTGAAGTACCATTAGAACCTAACTACAGCTGCACATTAAACTAGCTAATTAAACTGGCTCTGACACTGATAAGAATTTTCCAAAAGAATCAACACTTTATGTGAAAAAGCATCCAGTCAGGTGCAATGAGTATGGTCAGATTATTTATCAAATTGCCTATACAGTCCACTTAAGAGAGTAGAGCTATGTATGTTCAGATAAATAAAACATTTTATTCATTTATTCATAAATTTTATAAATTTATAGGAACTTAGGGAAATATTCAGATTCTATTGCTTTGCAGTCTTTAAAAAAGGGAACCTGGTTGTTATATTCATAATACTTAAAATCAAGGATTTAAAAAAACGAGAAGGCCATACTGACAAAGGAAGCCGGACTAAAAATACTAATTTAGTCTGTTCCCAGTGATGAGCAGTTCCATATATATATATATATGGAACTGCTCATCACTGGGAACAGACTAAATTAGTATTTTTGGTCCGGCTTCCTTTGTCAGTATGGCCTTCTCGTTTTTTTAAATCCTTGATTTTAAGTATTATGAATATAACAACCGGGTTCCCTTTTTTAAAGACTGCAAAGCAATAGAATATTATATATATATAATTTCCCAAACAGCCAAAAGGCCTTTCTTTAATCTGTTTGAGCACATCCCCAATCTATTTTTGTTTCACTCCCTCCACTGCCTTCTTGTTTAACAAAGAAATGATTAAGATTGTTGTGCTGACAGAGAGAATTCTAAACAAGTAATTTCTCACATGCTCCTGTATTTCTCATGCTAAACGGATACAAAGTATGTATAATGTACTTTATATAACCCAGAAGAACTATATAAAAGAGCCAATTGGCTTAATGGTTAAAGATGCTGGTTTCGATCAAGAGAGTGGCATAGAAATCGTTCAGTGATTTTGAGCTGTTTTCTCTCAACGTTTAGAAAGAAGATACCAGCAAATCACTTTCAAATTCCATCTGTCCAAATAGCCACCAGGAGTCAAAATATAATAAATAAAATCCCGCAGTATACAGCACAGATTATAGTATCAATTTCTGCCACAATCATTAAGGAAACGTTTTTGGGGGCAGGAGAAAGAAGAAAAATAGATTTTATTTATGTAAGAGTCCCCCCCACCCCTTCACTCATCATGTCTGCTTCTTGGAGACTGTCTAAACAGGTCCTTGTAGTTTGCTTGGCAAGGTTTTTCGGAAGCGGTTTGCCATTGTTTGTTTTCTAGGTTTGAACAAAATTAACCCAAGGTCACCCAGCTGGCTTTGTGCCTAAGGTGGAGCTAGAACTCACAATCTCCTGGTTTCTAGCTTGATGCCATAACTGCTCACCAAAAGAGAAACGGTTGAGTTACTCAATTAACCTTGAAAGACATACTGTACAATGCAAAGGCTAGAGTTGAATAAAAGTTGCATAAAATTTGAATATAAATACATATCATTTGAATATAAGTGGCATAAATTCTGAATACAATTTGCAGCTTTCTGGAACCAACAAAAACTGTTAGAAATAAAGTGAATATCTACAATAGGGTTGTCAAACTCACGGCCCATGCATCATGTGCTGGCCACGCCCACCCCTGGTTTAGCAAAGGGAGGAAAAGTCATGATATGTCATGTGATGACAGCGTGCAAGTTTCACACCCCTGCTCTATGAACTACAATGCCCTGGATTTTGGACAAACCTTCTGAGAATCGACAAACAAAACCAAAGGGCCATGACAACCATCTCATAACATGTCCTGATCTGCAGTAGGCCACGATTTCCAAATAAACCTCAACTGATGACAACCTAAGACAATCATAAGAGGATATCATGAAGTAGCGTTTGCTTTTCCATTAGCAAGATGCATGAATCCATCGTACATGGATTAGCATGGCTATTTTGCTAGAAAAGTCATTTTACCAATGTGAGCATCTATGCTACTGATCCTACTGCTTTTTCTTAGAGTGAAAACTCCTAGTCAAATCATGAAGTTTTCTTGACCGCAGCACAAAGGCGGACTTCCACTTTAATCTTGTGGTATGTTTTTGACTACTCCCTCAAAACTTCCCCCAAATTCCATTTCGGGTAGTAACAGGGCCAAACCCTACTCAATGTTCCACTTAATACATTCATTATTGAGAAACTCGGGGTGCATTAAGCATACCTCTAAATAGGAAGCCGAAGACAACCAAGCTCCTCCAAGTATTTTAACATGAGTTTTCTGATTTTATAAGGGCAACCTCAGGTGCACACCCATTACTGACTACAAAAAAGAAATACTATCTGTACATCCTTAAACCAAATATCTGAACAAACGGGTTAAAACAAGAAGACACCAACTGTAGATGACGCCCAGAGCTTATTTTATGTCTCATGCCCTCTTCTGTCTCTTTTAAGACTGGATTCAGTGTTTCGCCCAGGGCAGTAAAAACCTTGTAACTAACTAAGGCAGTGTTACTCAAATTAAAAAGATCCTACTTCCTGTAGGGGAAGTTGAGAAGAGAAGGACAAAGGAGGTAGGGAGGGGGAGGAGAGAGGGAGAAGAAAATGATGGATAAAGTACAAACATGGTGTATGGAGAGCAGAAGAACCAATAATTGTTTTTGGGAGTTGATGGTAAGATGAACTGATGTAAACATTTAATAATACAATATGATGTTGATTATTTAATAGTATACATGTGATTATATGTTATGAAAATGGAAAAATAAAAAACTCTCATCCAAAAAAGGAAAGATCCCACTCTTCCGATTTACTAAATCTGATCCGGAAACGTGGAAGGAGGGATCCTAACCTATCCGCTATCAGCTACTCACGTTTGTTTTAAAGCATGGGAAAAAGCCAACCTGCCCGTCCCACCGGCTTTAAAACCCTAACCCCAACTTGCAGGTTCAGACGGAACACGGGAAGGCTCGTTCCGACGACCTGCCCGGGGCAACGAGCTTTCAAAGGAGCCGCTCAAGTGCGCAATAATCCCGGGGAGAGAGGGCAGAGAAGGATGGGCGAGATGGAGGAACCGGGCCACTTTCGTTGCAATCCGGCATCACAATCAGGGCCCGCCGGGGAACCGGCGAGAGACCCTTTGAAAGGCTCTCACCCCACGAAGTCCCGCACCCTTCCTTACCGGGGGAATACAGTTCAGCCAGCTCCCGGGCTCCCGCGTGCTGCGCTCCCCACCGGGGACAGGAGTCTTCGGCGGCTGCTATTGCTTCTCCTCCTTCTCCTTCTCCTTCCTGGGCAGTTGACGCAGCGGCCTCCGCCTCGGACGACGCCCTGGCCGGTTCGGAGCCGGCTGCAGCCGTCCGGAGCGGGGCGCACTCGGGCATAGTTCCGGCGCGGCCTCGCTCCCCTTCTTCGTCGGGCGGCTCTCGGGGAGCAGCCTCCCCTTGGAGCTCCGGCCCGGCCGCTCGTGCCCCAAGGCCAGGGGAGCCGCCTGCCGCCCGCCCGCAGGGCAGGGACGAGGAGGGCGGCGGCGAGAGCAACATCGCAACGCAACCCGCCCCGCGGCCAGCCAGCCGGCACTCGCCCCTCGCCGGCCCTCCGAACCAGGCGTCAGGGAAGAGACACGCCCCTCCGGCAAGGAGACGGCCAATCCGCGCGCCCTCGCCTCAGCCAATAGCGTCCCGGCCTTACTGAGGCGAACGCCCGAACCGTGGCCCACCGGCTCCGCCCACCTGGCTGGGCCGGGTATGACTGAGGGGGAGGTCCTCCCCGGTTTTTCCGCGACGCTGAACGGGTCACGTAGGACCCGGGTTCGGCCGTGGGGCTCCCGCGTGGGCGGCTCGTGCGTTAGAGTCCGGCCGCCTGCCTGGCTTCAGGGAGAGGCCGTGGTAAAGCCGGGAATGGGGGGAAAAAAGTCTAAAGGCGTTGCCCGGGTAGCCGTGCCTTCCATTTCATTTTGCACGGAGGTGTAGAAAAAATAAAATAAAACCGCCTTGCAAACGTTACTTCTGGGGTGTGTGTGCCTTCTTCCCTGGGGATAAATGGAGTTTATTTTTATTTCTTTATTCAATAGATGGTCTGTGGCTTAAGCTCCGCCGAGCTTAAACGCAAATTCTGGGCTGCTCACGACGGCATAACCTTTATAACCTTGAGGGTCCAATTTACGGTAAGTAATATAATAAAACAATAAAACAAAAAAAATTGAGTGCGAATGCGTTTAGTGAAATACGATAATTAGGCATCGGTGGGTTTCTTTAAAAATGGAAGCTCTGTTCGAACTTTCCTCCTTTCCCTTTTTGAGGTCAAGGTTGTTCCAGTAATTTATATATAAATTATATAAAGTAATTTACATATAAATAATCTCATTTATTCGTATCCATTTCACGTATTCATAATCTTGCAACATACTTCTATCTATTATCTTATACACGATTGTCAAAACAAATATAATAAATAATTTGCCCCAAATCCCATCTTTATAACCTTGAGGGTGCAATGAGTCTCCACTTAGCTGGGATTTGAACTCTGAACACAAAAGGCTCATCAGCTATGGTAGCTATATTGTGATGTTAGGGACCACATTTGACTTTGGAGAAGATGGCTAAAAGTAGCCTGGATTGAGCGGAGTTCCGCACCTGATGATCTCAGGATACATCCAGTGAGTCTTTTTGGTAAGGAAGTGCTGGTATTTTCAATTCCTCAGGGATTTCCTGGTGGCCTCCAGTCCAATTCTAATTTTACTGAAATCAGCCATGATCAACCAGGTGCTTTTGAAATTAGGCTGGGAAGCAAAAAAACAGTAATTATTTCTGGATTTTATTTGTTCAATTTCTATAGACACCCAACTCAACCAAGTGACTCTGGGAGGCTACTATAGGTAGTCCTCAAGACAACTTTTTTTTTTTAACGACTGAAGTTACAACAACACTGAAAAAAGTGACTTATGACCATTTTTCACACTTTCGACTGTTGCAGCAGCCCCATGGTCACATGATCAACATTGAGACGCTTTGCAACTGACTCATGTTTATGACGGTTGCAATGTCCTGGGGTCATGTGATCACCCTTTGTGACCTTCCACTAGCAAAGTCAATGGGGAAGCCAGAGTTACTTAACAACCATGTAACTTAACTAACTGCTGGGATTCACTTAATAACTATAGCAAGAAAGGTGGTAAAATGGCCCAAAACACATTTAACAAATGTCACACTTAGCAACAGAAATTTTGAGCTCAATTGGGCTCAGATCAGTGGTGCGTTTCAATTTATTTTACTACTGATTCGCTTGTGCGACACCTCTGCGCATGCACAGAGGTGAACTGTCTGGGTGGGTGGGCAGAGCTTCTCGTCGTTGCTACTACCAGTTCGCTCAATCCGGAGCGAACCAGCAGAAACCCACCTCTGGCTCAGATGTTTGCAAAAGGTTATCACGTTGACCCAGGCACACTGCAATGGTCATAAATACGAGTCAGTTGCCAAGCATCTGAATTTTGATCACATGACCCCAAATGGGGATGTTGCATCGGTGGTGTGAAAAATTATCATAAGTCACTTTTTTCAGAGCGGTTGTAATTTCAAACGGTTACTAAGTGAACTGTTGTAGGTCGAGGACTACCTACCTAAACCATGATTTATGTCACAGTGGTCAAATTCAGGCACTAAGCCAAAACCAAATGTGTCCAGCGTAAAACCAGTCTGACCACAATTGCAAGAAAGATCTTTTCATTTTTCAGATTGTTCCTGCTTTTAAAATATAAGCTGCCAAAAGTTGTGCGGAGTGTGGTGGCTTCTAAATTGTATTGAACACATTAATACATAAATAAGTATAGCCTATATTTAATCCATTCTCTTTGGCCAAACACTTCATTCAGCAGCCAGGTTTTTGACAAAATGTAATAAATCTTCATTCCCAAACAACTGCGGGCAAATAACGCGAAAACACAATTCTTCCCGTGCTGGTAGTAAGTGCTGCTTTTTCTAGCTATTGCTTTCAAGAGGCCCAGTATTTCATTAATCCCCAGCTGGGAAGTACAGGTAATTCTTGCTTAACTAAAGTAATTAGGACCAGCAAGTGATACGCCAGGACTGTCAAACTCGCAGCCTGTGGGCCAGATGCGCTGCCCACGCCCACACCCAGTTTAGCAAAGGGGGAGGAGTCACAAACATTATGTGACACCTCTGTGACAATATGAGTTTGACTCCCCTGCAATACGGTCATAAAGCCTGATGTCGCCTGACTGCATTGACTTACAACATCACTTGTGGCCGTTCCAGTTACCGTTGTTAAATGAGTCCCACACTGTTAGGCATAGTGTCATATGATTACCTCTTGCAATTTCCTACCGGCTTCCCCATTCACCTGGCTTGTCAAAAGGTAGCAACTAATCACTTGATGGTGATTACAGGCAAGTTGCCAAGTTCTTGAATGGTGATCATGTGACTGTGGGATGCTATGACAGTCACAACTATAAGGATGGACCATAAATTTCATCCTGCACTGTCAGAACTTTGAACAATTGCTGGAGAAGTGGTTGTTAAATGAGGACTACCCATAGGAGGAAATGAAGTCCAACCCAATCAGAGGGCAGGGACCTGAAAAAGACTATTGAGTTACCTCTGCTAGTATATTTATCCTTTCCAATATCTTCTCCTTCAGTCTTGGCAATATCCTTTTGGTCTTCTGAACATTGTGAGTTTTGCAGCCCAGATATGGTAGCCCTAATTAAGCTGTACCTGAAGGCATGTTTAATATAATTGAGGTGTTTGGTTGCTGCATATTATTAAATAATGAGGTAGTTCTATTAGTCTTTGGTGGTAAAAATAGGAGGATATATGGCTTTTATAAAGCTTGTTAGAAAAGATACCACCAGGGTTTTTCTGATTGTACCCAATTTCTGACTTTTATTTAATGATCTATAAGTCACGCAGAGAGTTGTAACAATACGTTGTTCGCCTCTTTTTATCACTTGCCTCTACTGCATAACAGCACGCCTCCACACTCCTTTTAATCTTATGTACACCGCCCACTCTCATCCTCTCCTTACATGACTGGCTTAATGAGCACTGGGGAGAATTATGATCTGAGAAAGTTAGCAGAAGTGATATTTAACTCTTAGAGAGGGAAAATGGATTATTATGAGCAAGCTATTCTGTTCTTGCCACAGTTTATTTCCAATGCTAAGCAAGGCAGTTGTTAAGTGAGTCATGCCAGATTTTATGACCAGATTTTATGACCTTTTTTGCCAAGGTTGTTGAGTGAATCGCTGTTAGGTGCATCATGCACTCATTAAGTGAAGTCAGCTGGGAAGATTGCAAATGGTGATCACATGACCCCAGGATGCTGCAACCAATGTTAATACATGCCTAAAGTTTGATCTTGTGACTGTTGGAATTCTGCAAGTGGCTGTAAGTGGGAGGACAGGTCATAAATAAAGTGTTGTAACTTGAACTGGTTGCTAAACAAATGGTTGCAGGATAAGAACTACTTCTGATACTTAAATACTTATTTATTAGAATAAGTATTTTAAATTTCATATATTTTATATATTTTGTATGTATTTTAACATCCCTGTGCGACGCCCTGGGTCCTAACAAGGAGAAGGACGGGGTATAAATTTAATTAAAAAAAAAATACTCCCCAACTGCCTTCTATGCAATTGGGCAGTGAGAAAGAGAACAGAATAGGAAGTAGACCTAAGTAAACCATGGCTAATCACGACCAAGCGTTTGTGCGTGCGCACACAGCTTTAAAAGAAGGAAGTCAGTTTTAGAAATAAGAATTCAGCTGCAGAAAGTATAGGAGGAAATCTCATGAAGAAAAGGCAGGCTGCCAGGCGAACTCTGAGAGTTGCAAATTTGCACAATGACACTCTGAAATTTATTAGATCCTGCAGTGAACTTTTCAGTAGACTCAAATAACCCTAGAGGTCATGGAAAAATATCAAGGAAGTGGTGATACTGGTTTTCCCCAGGATGGGTCTAAACAAAATTCTCAGTAATTTGGCCGGAAACTTGAACAGAAGATTTATTGCTTTTCTTAGTTGCGTTTGAACTACTCATTTTAGCAGTACAAAATCAGACAAGAGACTTACCTGATGTTTCAGCCTAGTGATGAGGACAGTTAAGAACAGCAGGTTTTTGTGACAATTGCTTGGGGAGAGTGGTAGCTCAGTAGTTTGGGAGGTAGAATAAAGGGATTTATCTAGAGCAGGGGTGGGAAACGATGGCTTTTATGACTTGTGGACTTCAACTCCCAGAATTTCTGAGCCAGCCATATTAGCTCAGGAATTCTGGGAGTTGAAGTCCACAAGTCATACAGGGGTCATCGTTCCCCAATCCTGATCTAGAGTTTCTATTTAAATGAGGGCATCTTGATTTAATTACTCTCAAGTCAGGGAGAAAAAATATTTTTAATCATGCATCTGGAGCATATAAAGAGCTTTTTTCTTACATTTGAGGTTTTGTGTGCCCCTGGTTGCTCAGTTTCTCTTCTGACATCCACTGTGGTTGAAACAGATACGCAAATCGCTATTCTCTATTAACCAGGAGCTTCCTGTGTAGGTGGCTGAAGGAAGTTAGCACCCACCCACCCCCTCCTAGAAAAATTAAATATTTTAGGAAATATTAAAAGGGCAGAATATTTCCCCTAAAAAGAGAAGCAGAAACTCAGGCAGAAACGCACGCCACCCCCTCCCCACACCTTCATCAATGGGCCATTAAGGCCTGAGCCAGTCTATTCTACATAACAAAGATCTACCCTGAAGGAGCAGAGTCATTTCATTGCCCTTCATTGCACCACTCACCGTGTTTCAACTAACTTAGCACACAGCCTACAAAGTTAGCTAAGACCCCCGCCCCCTGGGAGTCCGACAGCCAATGGGATACATTTCTTACACAGGAACAGGAAACTCTTAAGGTGGCGCCCAACTGAGGGCATAAAACCCTGTGACTCTCAGCACCCCCTCCTTTTTCACCCAGGAGCTCCATGGCATTAAACCATCTTTCCAAGCAGTCTCTGTTCCAGTGCCTTTCTTCTCACTTGGAAGGGAACCCAGATGGACATTTCTTTCAACAGTGGCCACCCTACCCAATTTGCTAGTGTTTTAGCATTATTATATTATATAGATTAGATTAGATTAGATTAGATTATTATACTTGTGTCCCGCTTTACTTCTAAAGTATTAGAATTTGATGTCATCTCATATACTCTGATACTTGGTTTCTTTATTCACAAATCAGGTGAATTTACTTCTAAGGACATTGCATACAACTACAGAGTGAATGCTAACATTTTGCCTGGCACCCTGGAAGTATTTCATCCATGGCAGCCTTCCCTCCACAAACTGGAGGAACCGATGTGCTTAATGCATGTCTAATGAATGGAACGAAGACCAAGGAAGTGCAGGGTTGAGTCCACAGAAATTAACTGCACTAATTTAGGGAGATTGTTCTCAGTCCAAACTCTCTCACCGTGAAAGGGAAAAAAAGAGAGGCATGTTTTATATACTGTCTTGAGATCCTGCAGACAAAGTGGAATTTAAATGTAATTTAATACAAAAATTGAATAACGATTATTTTCAGTATATTTGGAAACACAGAATATGGAAACTAAGGCCAAGTAGAACAACTTATTTGATTGTTTAATTAATTCAAATGGCTGCCCATTCATGATTTGTGTCTTGTTTAATTTTAGCAAGAATATGCTGTTGCATGCCAACATTGGAATCAGATTTCACTGAGCTCTAAAGGCAGAGTGAAAACCTCTTGCAAATACTTGACTATCTGGACAACATTCAAAGTATATTAAGTATCTCCTACTTCTGCTTTCTTGCCCTAAAGCTTGGAAGTCATTGAGACACTTTCTAAATGATTAATTTCTCATTCTGCTAGCCACAAGGAACCTTGACTATCAAAGCTCTTCTGCTTGAGATGCCTGTGGATCAAACTGACATATTCTGTAATCAAGAAGTGCTTTTATCCACAGAGAAGTAGAAATTCATTCTGGAAATGATGGAGAAGAGTTGCCTAGTACCCTGACCATTCAGGTGAGATAGGCTTTGCAGCCTCCATGTATCTCATAGTAATTATTTCTGTAGCCCATACAAGTAGCCTTGGAATTATAAGCCTTTAGACTTACATACTGCTTCATAGTGCTTTACAGCCCTCTCTAAGCAATTTACAGAGTCAGCATATTGCCTACAACAACCTGGCTCCTCATTTTACCAATGTCAGAAGGATGGAAGTTTGAGTCAACCTTGAATCAGTCAGAATCGAACTGCTGGCAGTGAGCAATGAATTAGCCTGTAACACTGCATTCTAACCACTGCGCCACCACGGCTCATTGGGACTGGAGTGACTATCATTAAACAATGCAGTTGTTACAACTGATTGTACAAGTTTTTTTGCTGCAGTCGTTAAGCAAATCATTCAGTCCTTAAGTGAATCTGGCTTCCCTCTTTGACCTTGTTTGATGGAAGCCCCTGGGAAGGTTGGAAATAGTGATCATGTGAAATCCCCCCCCCCCCCCCAAAGATCCTGCAACTGTCATAAATACATGTCAGTTGCTAAGTGCCCTAATTTTTATCATATGAGATCACAGAGACATTGTGAGGACTGGTCAAAAGTAACCTTTTTCAGCACCATTGTAACTTTGAACGATTATTAAATAAATGGTGGTATGTTGAGAGCACTGCCTGTAATCTGCACAATGCAAATCCCCATTTGCCAGCCCTCCAGATCAGGGGTCTCCAACCTTTGCAACTTTAAGTCTAAAGGACTTCAGCTCCCAGAAGTCTGGGAGCTGAAGTCCTTCAGACTTAAAGTTGCAAAGGTTGGAGACCCCTGCTCCAGATGAACGAAATTCAAAACTATCAGTACTTTCCCAAATACATCTATTTAATAGGTTGCCTTGCCAATCTTCCAGGAGAAAAAACACCTATCTATGTGGTTCCTAGAGTTGACTTGATGGTGCATCATTTAAAACAATGTTGTGATTCTGATGACTTTAATGGAAGAACCAACAGGCACTAAAGGGAGGAAAATCTGCCCCTTCCCTGTAGAATCCAGTGAAGCAGGCAGCTCAAACAGACACAACAAAAGGCTCATTCAGACACATTTTTTATCACTGTGGGCTTTCTTTCAGGAGAGAATCACATGGTCACGAACTTGAAGATTCTGGCTTGTAAAATCACACCACCGTTTTTGGTATGACTGTTCCTTGCTGTATGGAATGGAGAGTGGAAAGAAATCTTTTGACAGACCAAGCAGCTGCAAGATTATTTTTTTAAAGACCTTTTTAAAAAAAATTACCTCTATTATTTTTATAAATAATGCAAGAGGGTGAATATACCGTATTTATTCGAGTATAACGCGCAAAATTTTCTACCAAAAAAAGAAATCAAAGTTTGGGTGCGCGTTATAAACGAGGGCCGGTCCAGGCGAATTGTGAGTTCGCACTGCGCCTTTTCCGGGCTGCAGCCGCTCACTGTATGCGAGGGCGAAGAGAAAAAAAACGTTTTTTTAATACCGATTTTTAATCGAAAATTAGGGGTGTGCGTTATACACATGTGCGCGTTATACTCGAATAAATACGGTATTTAATGCTCTTTCTTCCTCCTATTTTCCCCACAACAAGAAGCTTGTGAGGTGAATTGGGCTGAGGGACAGTGACTGAGCCAAAGTCTCCCAGTTGGGTAAGGCCAACCTAATTCAGGATGGTTTCTAAATGAATTATTGTCGGGGACATTGTCTGTCTTGCTTTGTGGAGGATTATGTTTATCTAATATGTGAAGGCATAGTCTTATAACCAAGGTTCAGTAAACATACCATAGTGACCAGGGGTGGGATCCTACTGGTTCGGCCCGGATCGTCAGAACCGGTAGCTATGAAGATCAGCTAGAGCTAACTGGTTTGGTAGAGCTGATTACTGCGCCTCAACTGCAGTAGAAGGTAAGTTTTTAAGCTTTGTTTTAACCCACTGTGCGCGCAAATGCATGCAAAGTGCACGCTCAACGAACCAGTTGTTAGACCGATTGAATCACACAACTAATAGTGACCAACTTGTACATAATACCATAATTATTGTTTAAAACCATATTAGCTGAGTTAATATCACTTTGAACTACTATCTAATAGACATTTTGAAGTAGGTTGCTTTTACTCTAAGGTGGCCAGATTTTTCAACGTCCCAAAGCGGGACACCGCCGACGGGGGGGGGGGGGGGCTGCCGCGCGTGCTCCGGCATGTCTCGCGCCTGTGCAGAGAGCATCGGGGCCAAGGAGGGGGGACGCCTGCGCAGATGGCTCCGAGCGCGGAAGGTGAGAGAGACATGCTGGGATGCGGGGCCCGCAAGGGCATCTGGGCCCTGCTCCTGGGGCCACCCGGTGTAGGGAAGGGCACACAGGTGAGTGGGCCAGGCCCATCGGGGGAAGCCTCACGGTGCCTCTGCTAAGTCCCACGGGGAGCGGGCGGGCGGCGGGGCCCCGGCCTTCCTCGACCCGCGTTGGCAGAAACGTGCCGGCAGCAGCCGCCGCCTCAATGGACTCCCACAGCTGGCTTGGAGGAGGGTTCGCTGGGCCCTGCCTTAGGAGAGGCGCCACGAGGCTTCCCCCGACAGGCCTGGCCAGCTCACCTGAGTGCCCTTCCCTGCACCAGGCAGCCCCAGGAGCAGGGCCCAGACGCCCTTGTGGGCCCCGCATCCCAGCGTGTCTCTCTCACCTTCCGCGCTCGGCGCCATCTGCGCAGACGCATGATGCGCCGGAGCGTGCGTGGCACCCCCCCTCCTCACCCCAGATGCCCTCTCTGCCTGAGCCGGTGCTCAGAGGCGCGCGCCTCTGAGCGCATACAGAGCGCCCACTGCCTGCCCGCAAAAATTAGGACATTTTGAAAAGGTGGCGGGACGCGGGACATCTGAAGGTGAACCGGGATTGTCCTGCCAAAAGCGGGATGTCTGGTCACCTTATTTTACTCAGTAAGCCAAACTATCATGCACCTGGCTATTTTGTGGCTAATTATATAGTACAAAGCCAAGGCAGCTACTCTATGACGCAGTACTGACTCAGGCAATTGTATTAATTGATCAAATCACGGCTCAAAGGCATAAAGGCTCAAGATGTCTATGGGGATTCTCAATTATCCAGGTCATGGTTATCCCAAAGGTGCTTTTTCCAAAAGTGAACTGGACTTTCTTGGGGGGGGGTTCCTGAAAAACCTCAGATCTTCTGCTAGAACTGAGGAAGGCTCAGGATGTTGTGTAAATACAGCCATGAGGAACTTCAAAAACGTATCTAAATCTCTTTGGTCCCAAATGGGGGAAGTAGTGCCATAGTGGTAGAGCAGACACTGCATAGCAAAGATTCTAATTCTAGGCCTGAATCTTCCCACCGAAGAAAACCTCAGCAAAGGAGGTTAATTCAAGCAGAGCTCCTTGTGTTGCTGGAGAGGCTGACGCAGACCAATTAATCTCAATCCAAGGTAAGCCTCACAAGTCAGAAAGGAAACATGGACAAATGCAGTTGCCCTGAAAACATCTTGAGCAATAAGTCTCCTTCAAGTCAGGTTTCACTCTGAATGAGGTCATGGCCAGAATAGGGAAGAGGTTTGTGATTGTTTTGAATTTTTCATTCTGGGTTCCCAGTTCAGCCTCTGCAGGCCCCTGCTGCAACATCGTGCAATTGTCCTGCAAGGCCCACCCATGCAGCAATAGCGCTTAGACTTATATGCCGCTTCACAGTACTTTTACAGCCCACTCTAAGCGGTTTACAGAGCCAGCTTATTGCCCCCAACAATCTGGGTCCTCATTTTACCCACCTCGGAAGGATGGAAGGCTGAGTCAACCTTGAGCTAATTAGGTAGATGTTTGTGTGCCATCATAACATATGCAAAAGAGGGCTGCTGGCATTGTTTTATTAAACAAACAAAATGTAACCCCATGAGGGCATGGCACTGCTTTCATTACCTGACACACACTCCCACTCCACTCCCCAACGATAACTAGAACTTCTTGAATTCTATCGAGAAGCCCATGCAAAGCAAGACCCAAAGCAATGTGGTGCATGAGGATAGCAAGGCATGCCTGTTCGCCCTGTAAGACAGTGATGGAGATAGTGTTGTTTTTGCAAAGAAAGGAATTCCTGAGAGATGTGGGTTTAAAAGTTCAGTAGGCCATTGGGACACTAAGGGTAAAAAGTTCAAGACTGGAAAACCGGAAGGGTCTGCTATTCCAGTAAGTGAGTCAGCTTGGGCAAGCAGATTAGTTAATAGCTTTAACCACACAATCTAGTGATATAGTAGAGAAATTTAACTGCTTGTTTCAATTTATTATGCATATGCTGCAAGGATTTATTTGTTTGCTTGCTTGTTTGTCAAGCAAGCCCCCTATACTGACTTTTAGATAGTTTTTAAATTTGGGGATTTTAATCTGGTTTTAGCACAGGTTCTATTGAATTAGTTTTTTAAATTTTATATGATGTTTTGTATGTATTTTAATTTTCCTGTGCGCCGCCCTGGGTCCGTTTGGAGAAGGGCGGGGTATAAATTGAATAAATATAAATATATAAATATAAATATAAACATGTACACCAGTGGTAGTCAACCTGGTCCCTACCACCCACTAGTGGGCGTTCCAGCTTTCATGGTGGGCAGTAGGGGTTTTGTGCGATACTGAAGCACTTTCCTTTCTTTAAACTGACTTCCCTACTTTATAAATCACCATTACTCTGGAACCGGTGGGCGGTTAGAAAATTTTACTACTAACAGAGATACAAAAGTGGGCGGTAGGTATAAAAAGGTTGACTACCCCTGATGTACAAGATAGCAGGTGTAAGTATGAACATGGACATGAATAAAGGAAATGAATACAAATAAATGGGGACAGTAGGACAGGGATGGAAGGCAGGCTGGTGCACGCCCCTTTTACGGACTTCTTAGGAATGGGGTGAGGTCCATGGTAGACAATTTGAGGTTGAATCTGTGGGAGTTTGAGGATGTAACAATGGAGTCAATTAGAGCATTCCAGCAGGGATGGGTTGCTGCCAGTATTACTGCCGGTTTGGTGTGCGCAAAAATAGCAATAGCACTTGCACTTATACAGGTAGTCCTCAACATACAGACAGACTGGCTGCCTGTCGTCTTCCGGGTGCGCTTCAAGGTGCTAATCATCATCTTTAAAGCGCTCCATGGCTCGGGACCTAGCTATCTGCAGGATCGGATCCTGCCTCATACATCCTCACGGCCGATTCGCTCCCACAGAGAGGGGCTTCTCCGGGTGCCGTCCACTAGACTGTGTCAGCGGGCGACACCCAGGGGAAGGGCGCTCTCTGTGGTGGGCCCGGCCCTCTGGAACGACCTTCCCCCCGACATCAGGACAACTACGGACCTCCGCTCCTTCCGTCTTAAATTAAAAACTTACTTTTTCCGTCTGGCCGGCCTGGGATAGCCTCCTTGCCTTGGGATTTTATAGAATAGGTTTTAGTTTAATTGGGATTTTAGCACAGGGTTTATTTAATTGGTTCTTAAATTTTGTTGGTATATTTATTGTTGTTTGTTATTTATTGCTTTTATGCTACCTGTGCACCGCCCCGAGTCCCCATGGGGAGAGGGGGCGGTCTAGAAATAATAAATTTCATTTCAATTTCATTTCATATGGCCACAATTAAGCCAAAAATTTCTGTTGTTAAGTTAGACATTTGTTAAGTGAGTTTTGCCCTATCTTGTGACCTTTCTTGCCACAATTGTTAATGTATTTTTCGGAGTATAAAACGCACCCTTTCCCCTCAAAACAGAGGCTGAAATTCTGAGCGCGTCTTATACACTGGATACAGCATTTTTTGCCTCCTGAAACTCCGCCCACTTTACCAAAACGGTCGTGCATAGCCTTTAGGAGGCTTTCAGAGCACTCCTGGGGGCTGGAGAGGGCAGAAATGAGTGAAAAACGGCCCGTTTTGTATCCCCCCATCCCACAGCAGCACTCTATAAGCTTCCTAAAGGCTATCAATGCCTCTTTTTTGACAAAAATGGGCGCATTTTCACAAAAAATGAGCCATTTCTTGCTTGTTTTTTAGGGGGGGGCACCCCCAGGAGCACTCTACAAGCCTCCTAAGGGATATTCATGTCCTTTGGAAAAAAACAGGGCCATTTTTGCAAAAAACGGGCTGCTTTTGGGAGGTTTGTAGAGTGCAAAACTTTTTTTAAAAATTTGCCTCTTCAAAACCTTGCTGCGTCTTATACCCCCGGTGCGTCTTATACTCCGAAAAATACGGTAAGTGACTCACTGCGGTTGATAAGCTGCTAACCTGGTTAAGTGAACCTGGCTACCCCATTAACTTTGCTTGTCAGAAGGTTGCAACAAAGTGTACATCACTAAGAACAGCAATACAATTTAACAAAGACAACTGTTAGATGTTCAGACTGCTGAAGGTTCATTTGCAACGAGCCACAGCATTTCTTACGTTGGTTGCTGAAAATCCTCCAAGTCCTTGGAGCTGGAATTATATCTATAAATACTTTGAGGGTGACATTTTGCAACTTCAAAAAGAAAGCCAGGAACATTTGGCCCACTTAAAAGCATGGCCAGCCTGAATATTGAAAGTGTGTGTAAGAGTGAGCCAGTGAGCAAGAAACACTCATATGCCTATAAATAAATATTTGTTAATCAGGGAGTGTCTCACTGATGAGCTATAACCATGTTTATTCTTAATGGCTAGAATATCTGCAAAGGAGGACCAGTTTGTGCCAACTCTGCCCAACGATGGGCTGTCAGAGGCCTATAAACCAATTGTTAGGCCTGCAGCCAGCTTTTCCTTTGGATCTTTGGCCTGCCACACTTTCTGTTATTCTGCTATGCATTTTCTATGGAGGGGGGGGGGCGAATGGGAAAGGGGTTGTAAGGAGTTGCATACTATGTAGCCATAACAAAATTCTTTCTAGAAAGCCAAGGTCATCCTCTGTCTCTGTACCTCTGCACCTGACCTAACTGGATGGGTGAAACTGCCAGCATGGCCGTGGAAGATTGGACCATGTGATGGACTTGTAGATGTGTGTGTGTGGGGGGGGGATGGGGGACACAAGATCTTGAACTTTCAACTGAATAGGAAAACCAGGAAGCTTTCAGGTTCAGGTTTTTCCAGATGTGGCAACATGTCTCTCTTAATAAATTGGAACTTTGAGCAATATTTTGCCTTGGACTCTGATTTACTTTTGGATTCTATTTGGAACCCTGACACCAATCCTCCCCACCTACTCTTGAGGTATGCTGGTACCACTGTAGGAAGTTAGCATGCACCCCTCTTCTAGAAGAATGAAATATTCTAGGAAATATTTAAAAAGGCAGAATATTATAGATCCCTGGATGAGAAAAGGAGAAGCATGCTCTTGGAAAGCAGTCCCCACCTTTGCTAATAGCCCCAGAAAGGTTAGGCCAGCTTATCTACAACACAAAATATACGAGACCGCCTTCTGCCTGCCCCATACATCCCTTCGTCCGATCCGCTCCCACAGAGAGGGCCTTCTCCGGGTACCGTCGGCCGGGCAATGCCGGTTGGCGACACCCAGAGAAAGGGCCTTCTCTGTGGCGGGCCCGGCCCTCTGGAACGACCTACCCCCCGACCTTCGCACTACCTCGAACCTCCGCCTCTTCCGCCAACGTCTTAAGATGTATCTATTCCAACAAGCCGGCCTAGGATAGCCCCCCGTCTCTGACTCTATCTATTTATAAATTTTAATTTTTAGGGTTTTAAGTGGGTTTTTAGCACGGGTTTTAATTTAATTTAATATGTTTTTAATAGTGTATATTGTCTTTTGTTACGGTTTTTTAATAATGCCTGTGCCCTGAGTCCTAACAAGGAGAAGGGCGGGGTATAAATTCGAAAATAAAACAAAAGACCTTCACAAAAGACCTTCATCTTCACTTTAAAAGGATTAGCCCTCTACCCTGGGGTAGCGGTAGCGGTTATTATTAGGGAAGGTCTAGAGCCGAGAGAGACCATTGTGCCACAGACTACCGGTTGTGAGTCCCTCTGCGTGAAGTGGGGCCTAGGGAGGCAGTTGGGCTTGCTAGTTGTATACCTGGCCCCCCGCTATGTAACAGCAGCCCTGCCCGAGCTCCTCGAGGTGATCGCTACGATGGCAGTTGAGACCCCCAGACTTTTAGTCATGGGGGACTTTAATCTGCCATCGACGGGCGAATCATCCGGGGTAGCTCGGGAGTTCATGGCTTCCATGACGGCCATGGACCTGACCCAACTAATTCAAGGCCCCACTCACGAGGGTGGACATACACCGGATCTCATCTTTGTCTCAGGCCAATGGAAGAGTGATCTGGGTATAGGGGATATAGTCATCACGCCCTTGTCATGGACAGACCACTCACTTCTCCGGCTCGACTTTCCAACCGCTGCCCCTCACCGCGGGGAGGCGGAACCTGAGTCACCTATTTGGTTCCGCCCCAGGCGTCTGATGGACCCTGATGGGTTCCAGACGGCGCTTGGGCCACTTCCTGTACCTCTGACCCGCGCCCCGATGGAGGACCTCGTGGCCGCATGGAATATTGCGACCACGGGAGCCTTGGATCGGGTCGCGCCCTTGCGGCCTCTCTTGTGGCGCTGAAACACCCTGGCTCCTTGGTTTACCGAGGAGCTGAGGGTGATGAAACGCCACAAGAGATGCCTAGAGAGAAGATGGAGGGCTACCCGTTCTGAATCTGACCGGACACAGGTAAGAGCCCATTTACGGACTTACATTGTGGTGCTGAGAGTGGCCAAACGTCATCATTGTGCCACTCTCATAGCATCCGCAGAAAACCGCCCTGCCGCCCTGTTTAGGGTGACCCGTTCCCTCCTTCAACAGAGGGTGCGGGAAGCCCCGCTGCAGGGTAGAGCAGAGGAATTTGTGATTTTTCTGCAGGAGAAAATAGCTCAGATACAGAATGAGTTAGCCTCCATTGATGGCCCAGTGGGATGCCACGAGACAGATCTTGTTTGGGAGGAGTTTGACTCCGTTACTTCCGAGGATATGGACAGGTTACGTGGGCGACTGCGAGCCACCACATGTTTATTGGACCCGTGTCCCTCCTGGCTTGTACTGGCATCCTGGGAGGTGACACGAGGCTGGCTCCAAGAGGTTGTCAACGCATCCTTAAGTGAGGGTGCCTTACCTGCTTCCCTAAAAGAGGCCATGATGAGGCCCCTCCTTAAGAAGCCCTCTTTGGATCCAGCTTTATTAACCAACTATCGTCCCGTCTCCAACCTTCCCTTTTTGGCGAAGGTTGTTGAGAGTGTGGTGGCACAACAGTTTCCCCGTCACCTGGAGGAAGTTGATTATCTAGACCCGCGCCAGTCCGGCTTTCGGCCCGGGCATAGCACCGAGACGGCATTGGTCGCGTTGGTCGATGATCTCTGGAGGGCCAGAGATGGGGGTTGCTCCTCCATCCTGGTCCTATTAGACCTCTCGGCGGCTTTCGATACCATCGACCATGGTATCTTATTGCATCGGCTGGAGGGGTTGGGGGTGGGAGGCACCGTTTTACGGTGGTTCTCCTCCTACCTCTCTGGCCGATCGCAATTTGTGTTGGCAGGAGAGCAGAGGTCGACCTCGAGACCCCTCACATGTGGGGTCCCTCAGGGGTCGGTCCTCTCGCCTCTCCTGTTCAACACATATATGAAGCCGCTGGGTGAGATCATCCGTGGCTTTGGGGTAGAGTACCATCTCTACGCTGATGATACTCAGCTGTATATATCTACCCCAAGCCACCCAACGATGCCGTAGCGGTGATATGCCAGTGCCTGGAAGCCGTACGGATCTGGATGGGAAGTAACGGACTCAGACTCAACCCGACCAAGACCGAGTGGCTGTGGTTTCCGGCTGCCCGATTCAACCAGCTGACTCCATCGCTGGCCATAGGGGGCGAACATCTTGCCCCTGTGGATGGGGTGCGCAACTTGGGTGTCCTCCTGGATGCCCGGCTGTCCATGGAAGATCAAGTGACAGCCGTGGCCAGGAGGGCGTTTTACCAGGTTCGCCTGGTTCGCCAGTTGCGCCCCCTATTGGATTGGGACGCCCTTCGCACAGTCACTCATGCTCTCGTGACATCCCGACTGGACTATTGTAACTCTCTCTACATGGGGCTCCCCTTGAGGTGCACCCGAAGACTTCAGCTGGTCCAGAATGCAGCCGCGCGAGCAATAATGGGTACCGCAAGGTATACCCATGTAACACCGCTCTTGCGCGAGCTGCACTGGCTACCTGTCGTCTTTCGGGTGCGCTTCAAGGTGTTAGTCCTCATCTTTAAAGCGCTCCATGGCTCGGGACCTAGCTATCTGCGGGATCGGATTCTGCCTCATACATCTTCCCGGCCCATTCGCTCCCACAGAGAGGGACTTCTCCGGGTGCCGTCCACTAGACTTTGTCAGCGGGCGACGCCCAGGGGAAGGGCCTTCTCTGTGGCGGGCCCAGCCCTCTGGAACGACCTTCCCCCCGACATTAGAACAACTACGGACCTCCGCTCCTTCCGTCAGAAATTAAAAACTCACTTTTTCTGCTTGGCCGGCCTAGGTTAGTCTCTACCTCAGGGGTTAGGGAATGTTAATTTTAAAATGGGGATTTTAGTACAGGGACAGTTGATTTAATTTGTTTTTATTGTATTTATTTATGTATATATTTTATGCTGTTTTAATTTTCCCTGTGCACCGCTCCGAGTCCCCCTGGGGAGAGGACGCGGTATAGAAAAATAAAATCTATCTATCTAAATCTATCTACCCATCTCAACACATGACACCTAAGAAGATTGCATCACCCAGCAGGATTCAACCAGGCCTGGGATTCAAGACAACCTACAAAGTTACCCCTGCCTGGCCCCATTGGAGTCTGACAACCAATCAGGATACATTTCTTACACAGGAACAGGAAGCTCCAAGGCAGGGTCAAAGAGAGTCAGTCTCTCTCTCTCTCTCTCTCTCTCTCTCTCTCTCTCTCTCTCTCTCTCTCTCTCTCTCTCTCTCTCTCTCTCTCTCTCTCTCCCTCCCTCCCTCCCTCCCTCCCTCCCTCCCTCCCCCTCCCTCCCTCCCTCCCTCCCTCCCTCCCTCCCTCCCTCCCTCTCTCTCTCCCTCTTGTGCTCAATGTGGTCCTGTCCACCATTAAACCATCTTTCCAAATAGTCTGTTTCCAGTGTCGCTCTCCCCACTTGAACCAGCTCTGCTGACCGTACATTTGCTGGCGTTTGCTGGCTGGGGAATTCTGGGAGTTGAAGTCCGGACCTCTTCAAGTTCCCAAGGTTGAGGTACACTAGTCTAAAGGTTGAATCGCAGCACCTGGGCCAAACTTTCTTTCGTTGCTCATCCAAGCAACGGCATCGCTCAGAACAAAACCCTACAGTGTTAAAACGGTCTATAAATCTCATGCATTCAAAATAAATAGATAATGAAGCCTATCAGGAAGTGAGAACTAAAAGGGAAATGAATTGATTGGAAAGGAGCACCGTAGGATGAGAAGCTCAAAAAAAAGCAAGTGAGCCAGTGGCACATTTTTAACAGACAAAAGCAGCCGATGTCATTCTCAGTGTAACAGTTGGCTGCCATCTAGTGACTAAGCTACGTCATAGCAGGGGGTGGCCTAGGGCAGCTACATCCTAGTGCTGTATAGACATGTTGGGATTAACTCCTAAAATTCTGGCCAATGTGTACTCAATTCAATTCAATTTATTAAATTTATACTGTACTCCTAATTCAGTGCTGGCTAGCCTTTTTTGTTGTCACGTGCCAAAATGCCATGCGTGCTTGACACGCACCCCGTGCCCCACCTCCCTGTGCATGCTCGCGCAACACACCACAACACCCTGCCACCGCGCATGTATATGGAACTCCCGTCCCCCTTGCACATGCACGCACAATCTCCCTGTGCTTTGGTTTGGGCCTAGTAGGTCTCCCTGCAGCTTCCTGGGACCAAAAATGGGCTGCGGGGGAGGAGGCACTGCATCTCCTGTGCTTCCCCCCACTCTCCCACCCTTGAGCATGCAACCCTCCCATATGACCCCCCACTCCCCTGTGCATGTGTGTGTACCTCCCGCATGCTCCCCCGCATACATGGCAGAGACCAGAAAATCAGCTGGCCGATGGGAGGTGCACGTGCATGCGCAGTGGAGTTGAGCTGTGGTGATGGCTTGCATGCCCGCAGAGAGAGCTCTGTGCATCACCTGTCTGTCCATCTACCCATCCACCCACCCATCCACCCATCCATCCATCCATCCACTCACCCATCCATCCATCCGTCCACTCACCCATCCATCCATCCATCCATCCACCCATCCACCCACCCATCCACCCACCCATCCATCCATCCATCCACTCACCCATCCATCCATCCGTCCACTCACCCATCCGTCCATCCACCCATCCATCCATCCACCCATCCACCCACCCACCCACCCACCCATCCATCCATCCATCCGTCCGTCCATCCACCCATCCACCCACCCATCCATCCATCCGTCCGTCCATCCACCCATCCACCCACCCACCCACCCACCCATCCATCCATCCATCCATCCGTCCGTCCATCCACCCATCCACCCACCCATCCATCCATCCATCCATCTGTCCATCCATCCGTCCAGACCCACCCATCCATCCATCCATCCATCCATCCATCCACTCACCCATCCATCCATCCGTCCACTCACCCATCCATCCATCCATCCATCCACCCATCCACCCACCCATCCACCCACCCATCCATCCATCCATCCACTCACCCATCCATCCATCCGTCCACTCACCCATCCGTCCATCCACCCATCCATCCATCCACCCACCCACCCACCCACCCACCCATCCATCCATCCATCCGTCCGTCCATCCACCCATCCACCCACCCATCCATCCATCCGTCCGTCCATCCACCCATCCACCCACCCACCCACCCACCCATCCATCCATCCATCCATCCGTCCGTCCATCCACCCATCCACCCACCCATCCATCCATCCATCCATCTGTCCATCCATCCGTCCAGACCCACCCACCCACCTATCAAAATTAGTTTCCCTTATTTTAGTGTTTCTCAACCTTGGCGACTTTAAGTCCTGTGAACTTCCCAGTGGGAATTCTGGGAGTTGAAGTCCACAGGGCTTAAAGCCGCCAAGGTTGAGAAACACTGCCTTAGTTTGTTCAGAGTAGTCATCCTGTCTTTACTCAGGTCATATTCATGCAATACGTATCATCTGACTATTGAATTAAAGCCTTTTCCGATCTTGGAAAATATATTGAATCATAAATAATCCAATGAGTAAGATCATACTCTAATTAAGTTTTCAAATTAGGTAGATGCAGATTCTGGATATGTGGCTGCATCACTATGTGGGTTAAATACAGCCTTTTCTACAGTGTAGACAGGGTTATTGCCAATGCTCTGCATTTCCCAGAGCTTAACTGGCAATATATTTGAGGTTTTTTCTCTCAATAAGAGTTGGATAACACTACTGCAATGCTGGCCTATATAACCTGGGTGACTTTTTTGACTTTCAAAGCTTGACTGTGACAATATGTAATGATTGGTATTCACATGGAGATGAGATAGTCTGAGCCAAGCAGAACCATTGTCCCCTCTTTATAGTTCCCAGGGAATCTGTTTAGTAGACTATGAGGAGCTTGATAGCGATGGAATCCTCCTACTAGACCCAGCTCTTGGGAAGAGGCTTGGGACCACATGAAAATCCAATGCAATGGAATGGAAATTCTGGAGAAATCCATTCTAAAATGTAGCTCACACCTGATAGAAGTCTTAGTTGGGTGATGCTGGGTTAAACTGTGTTCTCAGAAGCCTGCCAAACTTTTGAACATGTGAGAGGTTGACTGAAACTATTAATATGCACCATGGCCACACCAACGCCACCATGGAAGCCTTAATATTTAGTTAGTTACGATATAAGCTAGGGTTGCTCTTTGGAGGTCCACATTTAGTGGCACTGACTCTGCAGAAGCAACTGATGACCTACTGACCACAAGAGGGCAGTAGAGTGTAAATAATACAGCTGGCCCACTGATTCTGCAGCAGCAACTGATGACCTTCTGACCACAAGGTGGCAGTAGAGTGTAAATACTACAGCTGGTCCACTGATTCTGCAGCAGCAACTGATGACCTACTGACCACAAGGTGGCAGTAGAGTGTAAATACTACAGCTGGTGCTCAGTTAACAACCATTTGTTCAGCAATCATTCAAATTTACAACCGGGCCGAATGAATAGTACTTACAGCCTTGGTGTTCTGATCATAACAATCCCTCCACCTTCCTGGTCATATGATTGCAATCTGGGTGCCCAGCATTCAACTTGGATTACTGACCATAGGAAGGAGAACAACTTTGATCCTTTGATCCCCAGAATAATTATTACGTGAAGAACCGACGCCAAATGTGGCTTTCCCCCACTGCCTTCTGCTTCTGGTGTTTTGTTGCTAGGGTTGGAAACGTAGTAAATTTTTTTTGTAATGCTGGCATACTTTAAGCCAGCTCCTTACTAGATAACAGCATTTTAGCGCTGTCATTTAAGAAGAGACATACGTAAAAATAATGTTCAACTATAGATTTTCCATTCTTTAGTTTTCCACCAGAGGGCAGCAAACACTCACAGTCCTCTCCAAGAATAAACCGAGTTCTTAAATCGCCTAGATCAGGGGTCTCCAACCTTTGCAACTTTAAGTCTGAAGGACTTCAGCTTCCAGACTTCTCCAGCCAGCTTTGCTGGCTGGAGAAGTCTGGAAGCTGAAGTCCTTCAGACTTAAAGTTGCAAAGGTTGGAGACCGCTGGCCTAGATACAATGTGGAGAAGGCAACATAGTTAGTTAGTTAGTTAGTTTATAGTTTATTTGATTTGTATACCGCACCCTTTCCCAAAAGGGACTCGGGGCGGTGCACAGGCAATTTAAAAAACATATATAAACAAACAATATACAAAATATAAAACCGAATTAGATTAATATCACTGTGCTAAAAATTTAAATACATTAAAACAATGTCCCTAAAACCAATTTAAAACAATTTAACTGCAGACTGTGGGCTAGGTGATGTAAGTTAGGCCAGGCCGGCCTGTTGGAAAACATACGTTTTAAGGTTCTGGCGGAAGGAGCGGAGATCCGTGGTCGTTCTCAGTTTGGGGGGGTAAGTCGTTCCAGAAAGTTGGGCCCTCCACAGAGAAGGCCCTTCCCCTGGGCGTCGCCCGCTGGCATTGCCTAGTGGACGGCACCCGGAGAAGTCCCTCTCTGTGGGAGCGAATCGGCCGAAGGGATGTATAGCTCTTACGTAACATAACTCTTGACAGGCCATCATTGGGGGACTATGTTGAAAAGTCATTGGCTGACCCACCACCCAAATAGCGTTAAGTCTTCAGATGCAGGATGGACACAGATTTTTCTTCTTCCGTTCAATTGTGCAGTCACGATTGGCTGAAAGGTCTTAGAGACCTGAGAAAACTGCTAAAGATAACTGTGACTTCCTGACATTTCTGTCCTATAACTATTCTAGTGGTCATCCTCCTGGGAGAAGTCAGTGCCCGGATACTGACTTGCTCTCTACTCGGTGTTTATGTCAATGATTCTGTGGTCATATGTTGATATTCCAGTAAATATTTACTTAGCTTTCCCTCCCTTGATGTCCTCTAGCTCTGCTGGCGAGGGACCATGGGAGTTGAAGTTCAAACCACTGGAATGTACCAGAATATAAAAGGTTGATTTATACTAAGAGGATAAGCCCACAAAATCAGTCATAACTGCATCCCAATTAAAACAATGGAGACGGAATAATACAGTGTTCTCTTACGCATGTATATTTGGAATGTTCAGTTTTACTATATACATAATAAGGGCTTGGTACATGGGGGATCTCGTTAAAACAAATGTGTCTATAGCCACAATGCAAACCCCAGCATGTAGAACTCAATGACATCAGGTTGTGACTTTACAAGTGACATCTGCCAAACATTTTGGACTTCCAAGTCTCATAGCTTCTAGCAGCAGGACCAATGACAAGCAATTGTAGGAGTTATAATCCAAATGTTCTAAAAGAGGGGTCTCCAACCTTTGCAACTTTAAGTCTGAAGGACTTCAGCTCCCAGAATTCTCCAGCCAGCAAAGCAAAGCTGCCAGAATTCTCCAGCCAGCAAAGGAAAGCTGGCTGGAGAATTCTGGGAGCTGAAGTCCTTCAGACTTAAAGTTGCAAAGGTTGGAGACCCCTGTTCTAGAAGACATCAAGATGTGTATCTAATTCTGTTGAATCCATCTCTTCCTTTGGATGCCCTTAAATGGAATACATTTCGATTTATGCCCCATTTTCCACTAGTGTCCACAAAGCAGTTATTTTGTAGATGAAACTAGCCATTGGTTGTAAAAAAAAAAAAACCACAACCTTAAAGACATCAGTTGAACCCACGGCCACACATATTACACACTTTGCTGATGTAAGTGAGAGCTAGTTTGGTCCAGCACTTAAGTGCACCAAGCTAGAAACTGGGACACTGTGAATTCTAATTCTGCCTTAGGCATGAAAACAAGCTGGGTGACTTTGGGCTAGTCACTCTCTCTCAGCCCATGATATCAGATTTGGGCAACAAACCGGTCAGTCCATTCTTGATGCAATCAATAGATCAAGTATTGGTTGATGTGAAAAAAAAAAGGACCTTCCTGACATTTCTGTCCTATAACTATTCTAGTGGTCATCCTCCTGGGAGAAGCCCCTGCCCGGATACTGACTTGCTCTCTACTCGGCGTTTATGTCAATGATTCTGTGGTCATATGTTGATATTCCAGTAAATATTTACTTAGCTTTCCCTCCCTTGATGTCCAGGAAAATGTCCAGGAAAATGTAAGGAAATCATCATCAGAGGTATATTCTGCCGGTTCAGATTGGTTCGCTCAAACCGGTAGTGGAAATCGTGGCCCCGCCCACCTGCCCTGGCTTTATGGCATCCCATTTAGGACTTTTTTTTAGTCAAAGCACATGCGCGGAAGGCTGGGCGCATGCACGGAGGTGGCACATGTGAGTGAAGCGAGTTAGTGCGTGCGCGCACACGCATGCCTATATTTGCGAACTGGTAGGGAAGGGAAGACCTTCATCATCATCATCATCATCATCATCATCATCATCATCATCATCATCATCATCATCATGGCTAAATCTGGGGAAAATAACACCGAACTTAATGGGTAACTTTACACAACGTGCAGAGATAGAAGGCAATTGATAGAATGGTGATTGTAGTTTCTTTCAGAAACTAGGGATAAGAAACTGGTTCCGTGCATTATGCGAACCCCGTCAATGATATTTACTTTTAAATAGCCATAAACAGATTTCAGTGTTAGAAAAAAAAAATCACGGCGGTTTCTATAACCTTATCTTTAATTAAACTGAATTTTAAATTATTCTCAATCTCTGTGGGGATCTACATAGCTGCTCTCTGAAATCCCATTCTTATATTTAATGAGTAGAGAAATTTGAAGAGTGTTGATGGCTTCTGTAAATAGGGACCTTTTCATCAGAACTAGTCTCTGATTTGTTCTGAACCTGGAAGTTTGGGCCATTTCACTTTCAAAGAATAACCAATTAAGACTTAATGGAGGTATTGTAAAATCTTTGATTGCAATGCAATCTGCTAGACTGAGTGCTACTGAACTAAATAGAAAAGTATTCCCTAAGTAGATATTGAAAGATTTTCATTTTTATTTGCTGTTGATATCCAAAACATAGACGGGCGTGTATTTCTGCATGCAGAGTAAACAGAAAGCTACAATTAAAATAAAGCACTTGTTGGTAGGGGCATGATTAATTAGCAAGTGCTATTATGTTTTTGTTTGGAATATGTTAACTTCATCATTGCCAAACATGGCATAGGTCTCCTGCTTGAGCAGAGGGTTGGACTAGAAGACCTCCAAGGTCCCTTTCAACTCTGTTATTTCCACAGCTTCCTTACTGAAATCTTACACTCTGTGGGAGGATGTTCCATATATGTCATTCTTTTTCCCAACTGGACTCAACAGAGTTAAGTTTTTGTCTTGTTTATTCCCTGAATCTCGCTTCACATCTGGGCAATGTGTTGGGCTAGATTAGATCCTGACTCACTGAGAGTGAATTGGACTTTTTCCAAAGAACTGAACCTCAAATCAAATCAGACAGCCTTTGTGTACCAATACTGTAAACCAGGGGTCTCCAACCTTTGCAACTTTAAGTCTGAAGGACTTCAGCTCCCAGAATTCTCCAGCCAGCAAAGCTGGCTGTAGAATTCTGGGAGCTGAAGTCCTTCAGACTTAAAGTTGCAAAGGTTGGAGACCCCTGCTGTAAACTATTAATGCAAAAAAACCCCTCATGTTCTGAAATTGCTCTACCAGCACTACAGTTGTTAAATGGGGGAGGATTAGGGTGAAATGGGGATGGGTGGGAAATATTGCTTTTGGACACTGACTGATTACGAAGGATCTCGTGCAATATTCTACCTGATCCACAAGGGTGAAATTGTGCATATTTGGTTCAAACAAATCTCGGGTGTTGTAGCCATCTGGCACTTTTGGAAGACTTTGGGACTACAGCTCCAAGAATTCCTAACCAGTGAAGTGCCGACTGTAGAGTGACCATAAAGGTAAAGGTTCCCCTCGCATATATGTGCTGGTCGTTCCCGACTCTAGGGGGCTGGTGCTCATCTCCGTTTCAAAGCCAAAGAGCCAGCGCTGTCTGAAAACATCTCCATGGTCATGTGACTGGCAAGATTAAACACCAAAGGTGCATGGAACACTGTTTATCTTCCCAACAAAGTAGTCCCTATTTTTCTACTTGCATTTTTACATGCTTTTTAACTGCTATGTTGGCAGAAGCTGGGACAAGTAATGGGAGTTCACTCCATTATGCAGCGCTAGGGATTCAAACTGCCGAACTGCCGACCTTTCTGATTGATAAGTTCAGTGTCTTAGCCACTGAGCCACCGGGGCCCTCTTAGAGTGACAATAATGGGCCATAAAGACAATTCTACAGAGATGAATGTTCTCCTTAGAGGAGAACACTTTCAATTCGGTATCTATTTTCTGTGATTGACAGAAATGAATTTCTAACGGGGCTCATGTTTGTGTAACCAATCAATCCACCAAAGAGTAAATGAGAATGCACCCAAGGTGGGTAAACATCAATAACACTATGGCAAAGTTTTCACATTATGCTAGGCTGAAATGGACTTGGATGATGTGTGGTTCACTGAAGGAAGGATTCTAGCTGCGTAGGCATCATGTGAACCAGGCCATCGCATTAGGCCATAATGTGGTTTGTTTGGAGATCAGCCGTCTATACCCATGCCAATAATGTTTAATTAATCTGGGTTTAGGATTAATCTGTCAGCCCAGGCAATCATTTGGGTTGGGTCTACGTTTTAAAGAACAGGGACTGAAATCAGTGGTAGTTTAATTAGTCATTAACGCATCACTATGATGTCCTCAAGTAACAGGTTAAACCTGATTGCTAATCTAACCCATTTGCTGGGGTGACACAAGATATTGGACCATCAACAGTCGAATGGTGTAGATCAGAGGTTCCCAAACTTGGCAACTTTAAGACTTGTGGACTTCAACTCCCAGAATTCTCCAGCCAGCATAAGTTTGGGAACCTCTGGTGTAGATTAACAGATATAGCTAAGCCATAACCCACTCCCCTGGCAAACAAATCCAGAGCTGAACATGTTATGTACCTGCAATCCCTATGCAGTGGTGAACTCAAAAGTTTTTTTGCCATTGGTTCTGTGGGCGTGGCTTGTTGGAGGTAGAGGAGGATCATGTGACTGGGTGGGCGTGGCTAACTTTTTTTTCACTTTTTAAGCATTTTTTTTCCTGCTGGTTTGGGCGAATCAGCAGGAAAAAAATGTTTTAAATGGGGTGGCGGTGGGGGAAGAAAGGTTCTGACAATTGTGCGGCTCCCAGCTGATCCGCGTGATCGTCGGAAACTTTTTTTCCGCTTTTTAAAGCATTTTTTCCTGCCTATTCACCCAAACCATCAGGAAAAAAATGCTTAAAAAGTGGGGAAAAGCTTCCAACGATCGCATGGCTCACAGCTAATCCACACGATCCTCGGAAGCTTTTTTTAAAACTTCAGGGTTCACAGAACCAAGGACAATAATCCCTACCGGTTTGGCTGAATCGGGAGGATTTCACCCCTGCCCCTAAGGTTATCCTAGGTCAGGGGTCTGCAAAGTCGGCTCTTTTAAGACTGGTGGACTTCAACTCCCAGAATTCCCCAGCCAGCTATGCTGGCTGGGGAACTCTGGGAGTTGAAGTCCACCAGTCTTAAAAGAGCCGACTTTGCAGACCCCTGTCCTAGGTACTTCACTAGTCTGGTTAAACATGTCATATGGATACAGGGCATGTGTAACTCCAACTCCAAATGTAATGGGAAACTCACTCTGACCTTTCCCAGAAGACCTTTAGAGGTGCTGTAAAGTAGATGTCAGTTGTCTCTGGAGATTCTCAGTCATCCAGGTCATAGTTGTCCCAAAGGTGCTTTTTTCAACAGGCAACTGGACTTCCTTGTTTTTCTTTGAGGACATTTCACTTCTCGTCCAAGAAGCTGAAGAAGCTAAAGCAGCAAATTGCTGAATATTAAATTTACAGCAAATATGTTGAATTAGCCTGCTGTAATCTTAAGCCATCACTATCTACAGGACCAGATGGATTATGTGCTTCCCCCCGGAAAAAGCTTGCTACCGTCCTAGCTGAACCTTTGTGTACAATTTTTGAAGTATCGTTTCGAACTAGTTCCCTGCGTGATCTATGGTCGTCAACTATCGTTACACCAATTTTTAAAAAGGGTGACCCTAGTTCAGTTGAAAATTATAGACCAATGTTTTTGTGTTGGGTTCAGAAGTATTTTCATGAGAAAAGTCTTACACTCTTCTGTACACAATAGAATTCCTTATGCTACTAGGCTCGAAATTCTCGGTTTGCATAACTTGGAACCGTGTTACTTGTGATCAGACCCAGGTATTGCATACAAATTATACGTAGTGTTTTACCTGTAAATGACTTTTTCTGTTTTAATCGCAATAATACGTGCGAGAACAACCACTTGTAAATTATAAAATGTACATTGTTCTAAACTTGAGTGTAAAAAATAGGATTTCTGCAATAGAGTTATCGAAGTCTACAATGCCCTACCTGATTCAGTTGTCTCCGCTGCACGTTTTGACAGTTTCAGTCACAAATTGACTTCTGTGGACCCTACTTTATACTTAAGTGGTCAGTAGAGGATGTGTGCATAAGTCCACTAATGTGCCTATCGTCCCTGCCATTGTATTTTTTATTCTCTTATTCCTGTTCTCGTTTTTGTTTGACAAATTCCAATAAATAAATAAATAATTAAATAAATAAGCACCCTTGAGACAGACATTTGATTTGATTTTATTAAATTTATACCCCGCCCTTCTCCAAACGGACCCAGGGTGGCGAACAGGGATGTTAAAATACATACAAAATATATAAAATTTAAAAAACTTATTCTAATAAACCCTGCACTAAAAACCGAATTAAAAATCCCAAATTTAAAACTGTCCAAATAGTCAGTAATGGAGGTTACGCTAGGCCGGCTAGATGGAATAGATGTGTCTTCAGACACTTGCGGAAGAGGCGGAGGTCGGAGATGGTGCGGAGTTCAGGGGGTAAGTCGTTCCAGAGGGCTGGGCCCGCCACAGAGAAGGCCCTTCCCCTGGGTGTCGCCTGTCGGCATTATCCAGCCGACGGCACCCTGAGGAGGCCCTCTCTGTGGGAGCGTATCGGTCTGAGAGATGTATGGGGCAGGAGGCGGTCTCGCATATAACTAGGCCCCGAGCCATGGAGCGCTTTAAAGATGGTTGTTAAAACCTTGAAGCGCACCCGAAAGACCACAGGAAGCCAGTGCAGCTCGCGCAGGATAGGTGTTATGTGGGAGTGTCTAGGCACTCCCATAATCACCCGCGCGGCTGCGTTCTGGACTAGCTGCAGCTTTCGGGTGCACCTCAAGGGAAGCCCATGTAGAGAGCATTACAGTAGTCGAGAATCACATCAGTTGGTGATTCTTAATGTGACAGGAGGAGAAAATTATTGAACAGTAAACATACTCGCCTTTCATTTTTGTCCTGGTCCTGACCACTTTTTGGATCAAACCCTCAGCAGATCACTCAGAGGGCTCCAAAAACTATGCACTCGTGACCTAGCTTTAATTAGATGCAATCCTTAACTTACAATCACAATTGGGATAGGACCTTCCAATGGTAAGCAATGCGAATTTTAAGTCAGCGGTGTCCAATTCTGTAACCTTAAAAAAAAAAAATCATGGTCGTTCAACAGTCACATGGACATTAAGCAAATCATTTGGTCATTAAGCGAATCTGGCTTTCCTCATTGGCTTTGCTTGTCGGGAGTCTCTGGGAAATTTGGAAATAGCCATCACATGATCCCAGGACACTGTAACCATCATAAATACATGCCAGTTGCCAAGAGCCCAAATTTTGATTACCTGACCCCAGGGATGCTGCAAGGATCATAAAAGGGCAACAACTGACTCGTACATCACTTTTTCAGCAGCGCTCTAACTTTCATTATGCAAATGGCCATAAGTTGAGGACTACCTGTCATGATAAAATAAGGACCACAGTACTGAAGTTATTTGGGGGAATAGGTCCTAGGGAGCTGCATGTGCATGCAACGGATTACACCAAGACAAAGATGCAAGCAGCTGCCAAAAAAGCCAACACAGTTCTAGGCTGCATAAACAGAGGGATAGAATCAAGATCACGTGAAGTGTTAATACCACTTTGTAATGCCTTGGTAAGGCCACACTTGGAATACTGCATCCAGTTTTGGTCGCCACGATGTAGAAAAGACGTGGAGACTCTAGAAAGAGTGCAGAGAAGAGCAACAAAGATGATTAGGGAACTGGAGGCTAAAACATAAGAAGAACAGTTGCAGAAACTGGGTATGTCTAGTTTAATAAAAAGAAGGACATGAGACATGATAGCAGTGTTCCAATATCTCAGGGGTTGCCACAAAGAAGAGGGAGTCAAACTATTCTCCAAAGCACCTGAGGGCAGAACAAGAAGCAATGGGTGGAAACTAATCAAGGACAGAAGTAACTTAGAACTGAGGAGAAATTTCCTGACAGTTAGAACAATTAATCAGTTGAACAGCTTGCCTCCAGAGGTTGTGAATGCCCCAACACTGCAAGTCTTTAAGAAGATGTTGGATAGCCATTTGTCTGAAATGGTATAGGGCTTCCTGGCTGGGTAGGGGGTTGGACTAGAAGACCTCCAAGGTCCCTTCCAACTCTGCTATTGTATTATTGTAAAGATGGGTAACACAGACAGACAATGTGTGTTTATTGGTCTGCAAATATGCCTACCATGAATTCAATGCTCAAAACCGAAGCAACGTGTCCCAGAACTGCTGAAAATTCCATCCTGCTTACGCAGGAAAGGGGTGCTGGAACAGGCTGGTTCTTCCTACCATTTCCTCCCCATAGTTCTGCATTCAGCTGCTCCTTTGACCTGCCTGCAGCCCTGGAAATTTTTTTTTTAACAAGTCGAGGAAGGCATTCTGGTCATTCTGTCCCAGAGGCAACAGACAGGAGCAGCCTCTATCACCCGCCAGGTGACGTCTCTGTTGAGCTCTGGAGGGCAAAGAGCACCGCTGGCCAGATAAGGTTGAAATTGTGCAATCCCACGTGTGTGTGTCGCAAAGGTTGGGAGTGCCTGGTCAAAGGTGAACATCGAAGAGGGTAACTTGAAAGGACAGCCTTGCATCGCCCAAGTCAGCATCCCCTGAGCCAGGAGAAACGAGGGGTAGGCCCCATTTAAAAAATCTACATCTGTCTCCCTACAGATGAGAATGCAATTGGGAAAATATTAGAATGTGCAGAAATGAATGGGTTAACACTTGAAATGAAAGAGAAGAAACAATCTGATTATTACAATATATGGGAATTATTTTATCAACGGTTAGAGAATAAATTCGAAAAGTGGAAAAAAGCAGAAGGGTGAAATAGAGAAAATGTTTTAACGAAGTTAAATAAGTTAAGAGGATCGTTATAGTATTAGGTATAGTATATATTAGTATTAGCATTGTTAAGAATAAATAAAATGGTAAATAGGCTGTAATCTAGTTGCTATTGTATAGCAATTACGTCTGTCTCCCTACGGATGAGAATGTGATTGGGAAAATATTAGAATGTACAGAAATGAATAGATTAACACTTGAAATTAAACAGAAGGAACAATCTGATTATTACAATATACAGTATGGGAGTTATTTTATCAACGGTTAGAGAATAAATTTGAAAAGTGGAAAAAAGCAGAAGAGTGAAATAGAGAAAATGTTTTAACGAAGTTAAATAAGTTAAGAAGAGGATCGTTATAGTATTAGGTATAGTATATATCAGTATTAGTATTAAGTTAAGAATAGATAAAATAGAAAATATGGCTGTAATCTGTAATTCCTATTGTATAAAATGTTTGCACAAAATATATGTACCCAGACCACACAACTGAAACAGTTCTCCAGGCAGGGCCATAAGTGGCGCCATCTTGTTTTTGAGTTCTGCGCCTGTGCAGAACAATTTTAACTGCATTGCGCATCCATGCGCAGCGTGCATCAAGCGCACACGCAAATGAGCGAATCGGAAGCAGTGCCTGCCAGAACCCGCCCCTGTCTTCCCACCCTTCCAAACCGCAGCAAACAATTTGAATTCGAACCTCTTGCTTCACGGTAGCGCCATCTCGTATAAATAGCTTGGAAGCGATTTCCAGAAGGGAGAGGGTCTGATTGTCATGTGTGTGTTGGTTTCTTAAGGACTAATTATTCCCTGTGCACCGCTCCGAGTCCCTTTGGGGAGAGGAAGCGGTATACAAATAAAATTTATTATTATTATTATTAATTAATTGTGGTCTAAAGCAGGGGTCTCCAACCTTTGCAACTTTAAGTCTGAAGGACTTCAGCTCCCAGAATTCTCCAGCCAGTTTGCTGGCTGGAGAATTCTGGGAGCTGAAGTCCTTCAGACTTAAAGTTGCAAAGGTTGGGGATCCCTGGTCTAAAGGACTAACTAATTGTGGTTTTCTCAATTAGAACCTGCTTCAGATGATGCCCCGAAGTAAATTCTAGACAGAGAGCAACAAATCGAGTGACGGTTTTCTTTTTAACGGTCCTCTTGCATCTCTTTTGCCCAACCTGGTGCTCTCCAGTTACTACTTATTATGGGCTGTCTCTCCCGTACACTGTGGATTCTTCTTCTTCTTCTTCATTGCAAACGGGCGATTGGTAAATCAAATTTATGAGCGGACGTATCTGCGTTTTATAAAAGGAAGGGCCATCTTTTGCAAAACGGGGGTCAGAGAGAGTCGCGATGACTCACTTGGGCCTAACGCTGATCTTGTTGTTATTGATTTAAAGAAAAAAAGAAGGGATGTTGCACAACATTAGGGAGGAAAGCAAACATTCCATGAATTTGCAATGAGTGGACATTTGTCACAGGCATTGCTTGCTTGTTTGTTTGCTTATTTATTTATATATTTATTCATATGTTTATTTATTTCTACAATGTTGAAATCATAATTTAACCCAAGCACAATAAACCAGGAACACTAAATAGACATTGCATTTCTAGATTTGGGCTGCTATATTAAATTTACCTGCGGATGAATTTTGTGGGGCTAATTTTTATAATTCCTTTGGCGACGGTCAAACATCTTTGATGGACCTTCCCCCCACCTGACCAGGGGAAGGAATGTGATTTCTGCAAGCCTCAGGGATGAGGATCATAGCAGGCTGTAGTTTGGGCCATTTCCTCGCTGCTAACTGCTCCACCGCCAAATCCTTCCTTTTTATTTTATTTATTTATTTATTTTATTCAATTTATATCCCGCCCTTCTCCAACAGGACCCTTTTTCCTTGGAAGCAGCCTTGAAGAGCCAGCAATAATTCTCCTGACGCTCTAACCGAACTGCATGAGGCCGTCTCCTCCGAGCAATGCAATTGTGCAAATAAAGGCTGCCTGCAGCACCAAGTTCCCTTCCTCCCCACCGCTGTTTGGGAAGCTGGAAATGAGGAACAGCCACCATTTGCTGAAATATCCTGAAGCTGAGTGGGAGGGCCCCGAGGTCCCTGTGGCCCTTTTGGCTGCTTATCTGCAGTAGGGAAGGAGGCCAACGAAGGAACTGGAACTGGCAGCAGCGGGCCAGATTTACTTCCGGGTACCCCGGTGGAACCCCCTCTCACCGGTTCTCTAAATTTCACCAACCGGCTCTCGCGAGTAGGTGCGAGCCTGCAGAAACCCACCACTGGGACAGGCCCACCTGATCATCAGAGCGAACCGGTTCACTGCCCAGCTGATGGTCGGAGCTACTGGTTCGGCCGGAGCAGCAGAATCCCACCCCTGATCTGAGTGCAATAAGAAGTGGATGCCGCAGTGTTTCTCGACCTCAGCGACTTTAAGATGTGTGGACTTCAGTTCCCAGACTTTCCCAACCAGCATGTCCACACTTCTTAAAGTTGGCAAGATTGAGTAACACTGGACTAATATCACAGTCTTTCTTTTAGAAGCCTTCCACTGCTGGCTACATCCGATGCACGCTTCCCAGTCCCTGGATATGGCAATGTTGGCAGAAATCTTTGGGCATGAAAAGTGTAATGACCCATTGAAAGATAGGACTGTACAGTGAGATATATCCAGGATGCATACTGTATGGTAAGCCATAATGTGATTTGAAGCTATTTATTCTTACTCATTAGACGTCACGGTAGGGTTCATAAAATTTGTATCTCCAATTTCCCCTCCAGGGCAACTCTGCAAGATAATGAATTGTTCAGGGCCAGCGGGTGCAAGTTCCATCTCACTTGGGCAACCTAATAATTCTGATTTGCAAACTACAGTTTATGAGTTAGTCTACTATGTGACCTAGGGAGGCTTATTCAATAAATCATTGTTACAACTATGGCTTGGCATGCTGTATGAATGATTAATGACATTTCAAATAATCTTTTGCGATGTAATTTTATATGAAGAAAAAGAACATCCACACAACCACTAGGTGGCAGCAAAGAGATACAAAACAGCCTCTCATTTGTTGAAAAATCCTATGCTGCCCTCTTAAGGCTGTAAGGAGATAATGATAGCCCCATGCTAGTTGAGTTACTTCATAGAGACGTGATCGCGAACCTATGGCACACCTGCCCAAAGTGGCACACGAAGCCATGTTGCCCGGCATGTGCGGTCGTGCTTGTTTGTTTTCCAGATTTCTGATGTGCATGCACGCATGATGATCAGCTGTCCTTCACATGTGCGGCAGTGCCAAAAACCAGTGTGCACATGCATGCTGGCCAGTTGAGGTGTGCATGGACGCCAGAACCCAGACGTTCAGGTTTTTTCAGAGCATGATCCCTTCATGTGCGTGGCAGTGTCAAAAACTGGCCTAGCGTGTGTGCTGGCCAGCTGATCATCAGCCGCGCATGCGTGCTAGAACCTGGAAATTTGGCTTTTCTGGAATGCAGCTCCAATGAGCCCGCACAATGTTTCCGTGTGAGGTTCGCCATCACTGTCATAGAGGTTCATTTACCCAACATGTTACAAAGAAAAGAACATTCTTTCTGAGTCATAGGAGTGGAGAGTTGGACAGCATATACATGTAATAAATGATTATGCATCAATGCAGTTAGCAAATGTTTAGACTGAATTGGCTTTTTTTATCCACCCACTGAATCCTTCCCGAAGAACCTGGGATTGGCAGATGTTGTTTGATGGTGTTAAAAGGTACTGTAGCAGGATGTAAGCAGTTCCAGGTAAAGCTGCCTTTTGCAATTGACAGACAGTGATTTTGTCAATGCTGATGATGTTCAAGTACTTAAGTCAACTCAACAAGTATTTGAGTTGCCTGGACTGCAAGAGGAGGCAGAAAAGGATTGGAATCGCAAGCAACTGTTGGGTGGTATCATTACCTCTCACCTTCCAAGATGGAATCAAGTGGGATTCAAGCTTTGATGACTACACCTGCTAACACTTCCTGCTGTTGCTATCCGTAAGTTCCAATCAGTGGTGGAATTCACTTACCTTCCCTACCGGTTCGCAAATGTGCGCGTGTGCCTTCTGCACATGCGCAGTGCTCGTGCATTACATTGGGGCGGGTGGGAGGAGCCTCCTGCAGCTACTGCTACCAGTTCACTGGAACCGGAGAGAACCGGCTGAATGCCACCTCTGGTTCCAGGGAACTGAACAAATAGTCCAGAGGAAGACAGGGGGCAGAGAGGATGCCAGACAAGGCAGAAGATTAGGGAAGCTGGCAGAAAGAAGAAGTCTGAAACTAGATGCCCCTGATAAAAATTAGTTGGACCGGAAAAAGTCTGCTTGTTACCCAATCTCCAAAGCCAACGTTTGGGAGGGAGGGCAGCTCTTTGCGCCAGCTAAAAGGAAGAAGTGCGCGCAGTCATAAAGAGTCATTATAACGTAAGAAAACTACATTTCACTCCAAGGGGAATTTTTACTGGTGGTTGGGTTTCCTTCTACTTCATCTGGGAGACTCCAGTTCCTGTGACTCCACTCATCTCTATTTTGTGAGAAAGGAAATGCCATGGGAACAAGCCCTTTTAACCTGAGGATAAAGTCACCAGCATCTACAGGAAAAGAGAGTTTTGTCTGGTTCTCCTGGAGAGCAGTGGTGGATTGCTCCCAGTTTGGCCTGGTTCGGCTGTACTATTAGTAGCGGCGGCGGGAGGCCACGGATACCCACCCAGACGCTTCTGCGCATGCGCAGAAGAATTGCACGTGTGCAGGAGCACGCCCAAACCGGTAGTAAAAATATTTGCAACCCGTCACTGCTGGAGAGGTGCTGGGGAACATGGGCCATAGCTCCTGAGGTGTGAAACAGATTCTTCTTTCATTGAATTTGGAGAAGAATTTAAGCCTGAATTTCTCCAGCGAAAGAGCTGAGGATTGAATAAAAGCCGCTGCCACAAATCTGCCTGCTTGAAACTCCGATAGTGTAATGAAGGAAGGAGGAGCTTATTTGGGGTGTGTGTGTGTGTGTGAAGGGAGATAGTAGGTATGTAGCAAGAATAATGGAAATCCTGCTCTTTAATATAGTTTCACAATTTACCATCTAGAGCACTGTTTCTCAATCTTGGCAGTTTCAAGATATGTTAGACTTCAACTTCCAGAATTCACCAGCCAAGTTAAGCTGGCTAGGGAATTCTGGGAGTTGAAGTCCTCGTGTGTTTGACGTTGCTAAAATTGAGCAACCCTGATTTAAAACAACTTTTAACCTACAACTGCATATATGCACAACCGAAAGAAAAGGAAAGCTAATAATTACATTTTTTCCCAAGTGTTCTCTGTTGTGAAGAAATGTGTTTCTCTTGAGATGTTTGATAGGATTGTATTTATTCAAAATAACAGAGACAATGTGGTCCCGTCCCCCCGCTTCTCTGCTTTTTGCATCATATCCAGCATCTGCCCAATGGCAATTTTGTTCCTTTTTCTGGTGAAACTGGAAGGCTGGAAAAAAGTCTCATCAACTTCAGCATTAAAAAATTTGGAAAAAGCCTGGTCAATTTCACTCATTCCCTTTAAAGCAGGGGTCTCCAACCTTTGCAACTTTAAGTCTGAAGGACTTCAGCTCCCAGACTTCTCCAGCCAGCAAAGCTGGCTGGAGAATTCTGGGAGCTGAAGTCCTTCAGACTTAAAGTTGCAAAGGTTGGAGACCCCTGCTGTAAAGAAATATCTGCACCTACACATACAAAAATGTGTACACACTACGTACGTAAAATTGCAAGTAGAAAATAGGAGCCACCTTTGGTGCGAAGGTAACAGGGCTCCATGTGCCTTCGGCCACATGACCAAGGAGGCTTCTTCAGACAGCACTGGCTCTTCAGTTTTGAAACAGAGATGAGCACCACCCCCTAGAGTCAGGAACGACTAGCACATATGTGCAAGGAGAACCTTTACCTTTTACACCCACACAGAACTGCTGCTCTTGAGGTCTCTGTAGCTCTTGTATTTATTTATTTATAGGCCGCCTTTATTATATATTTTTCAAATAAGGCAGTGAACATATACAAGACACCTTCTTCCTACTTTTCCTATACAATAACCCTGTGGAGGTGGATTGGTCTGAGAGCATATGACCGATCAGAGGCCATCTATTGACTTTCATGGCTATGGCAGGACTTGAACTCACAGTCTCCTGCTTTCTAGCCTGGTGCCTTGGCTATTAGGCCAAATCGGCTCTTTCTGCATAATTGTGGAGAAATAACACAAATTTGTTAATCAATGAATTCTACAAAGACCAAAACGTATTAAAATGTAAGCCTGTTTGGATCACCCATTCCTCATCTTGTAATAATACAATATCTAATGCTTTTATTTTATTTTTAACCTATCCCAAGGAGAGCTAGAGCCATGAATTTCAGATCATTTCATGCTTCGTAAGTAAAGCCTAAATTCCTTTTGCGAAAAAAGTATTCCAACCAGTAAGATCGATTTGAAAGGAGAGCAAAAGGAATGCAGGGCTATCTACCCAATTTTCTAACCCTTCCTCTTTTTTAAAATCTCTGAGGTTTGGGCCTTCATCAAGAGCTGACGGCTGAATCGCATAATGCAATACCTGTTCCTCTGGCTTAACGTTGGTGTTCTCACACCGCAGGATTGCTTCACATTATTCTGAGATGCAATACCATTTTGCTCCCCAGTGCTGGATTGTCCTTGCTAAGGCAAAAGGCACTCCTGCTTTCTTTAATTATATGTTTGGCTCCGATTGCTTCGGGTTTATTTATTTATTTTTTGTCCCTTTATTCTGGGACTGAGTCATGACTGCATGCAGATAAATACGGGACTCAGTGAAGGGATCCCTACATTTGGCTTCCAAGGTGGGCATCTTTTACCTAAACAGAGCCTCAAAGCTCATGACGTCCAAGCTCGCTGGGGTCCTTCAGAAGACAATGAGAGCTCAAACTTGCCAAGGAATGTCAGGGCCACCCCAAGGACGCCATTTAAAGCGCAGGGTTTTTCACACCAGACCAAATGACGACACTCACAGCTGCAAAAGATACATGCGGAGAAAGGAAGTGGGGTGATCTTGGAGAGAAGACCAGTCACACACACACACACACACACACACCCCAGATGCTCACGAGGAAGAGAGAAAACTCTGCTTTGCCTCCATGGGGCACTTTGGATTTCCTATGGGAATCACTGCAGGAGAAGAGCTGTGTTAGTCTAGGATAGGGTAACCCAAGTTTCTTTTCAAAGACATGTTAGCAAAAGGCACACACTTTGGGGAACTTCATACACAGCAGTTGAATGCATCAGTGAACTGTAGTTCATGAACGTTTCTGCTTTTTGACAACAATTGTTAGCCTGGAAAGGAGCTATCATGCCAATCCTTCCGAGGAGAATCAAATACTACCCTGCTTTCCATGCCAGAAAAATGTGTGTGTGTGTGTGTGTGTATGAATGTATGTATGTATGTATGCATACACACATCAGCAAAGGAGAACCTCCTTTTGAAAGGGCGCAGGGTTCCCTGTCATCTCCTGATCTCTGGGTCCTAAGAAGAAACGGATGTCCCAGCCACCGTGATGCCGTTTGCTGAAGGAGTGACACACTGATAAATTCTTTTTAAAAAAAATAACTTTTATTAAACAGTTTGTTTAAAAAAAAAAGACTTTTTTTTTTGCAATTTAGATAAAGTCCAACAACATCTGCAGGCGTCTTTGCTCAATCCTGCCTCTTTTCCATAGCAGAAGGCAAGACGCTGTGCCCAGAGTGGGGGTGATCCGGTGGGGAACATGTTAATTCAGGATTCTAATTAAACTAGTTAATCTGAAGCCCCCCCCCCCGCCCAAAAAACACCTTCCTTTCTCTCTCTCTATTCCTTTTTTCTTTTTCTTTCTTTTTTTGCAGTGGCTCTTCCCCATTTGCTACATCCAGGTTTGACACAAAATTGATTTCTTGTTTCTGCACTAACCATCACTAGCTGCACAATCTTATGCTGGCTTCTTTGGGCATCTCTTTTATCAGAGGCATAACCCTCCTTAGTCCAAAAGCTATATATTCACATGACGCCCCTGTATCCTAAAAGGACCCAACGAAATGTTAGCCTAAGATATTGCGCAAAACCTCTGCCCACATAATTTATGGTTCAAGGTGTCAAGAACATTGGGCTATTATGTCATTGCACCATGTTAATCATGGGCAACCAATGTCACGCAACCCAGAGATCTTGGGTTTGAGCGGGGTATCTGTCTACCCCCTTGAAGCCTGGCACACTCACGCTCCTTGAAAACTTCTCTCCACCCAGAAACGATCGCCGAGAGGTCTACTTTTGTGGACGGAGCCGAAACACGGCTGCTGCGCTCCACGGGACTTCCTTGCGCTCTCAAGGTGTTTCAGAACAGGGCAAAGGCTCCTTCGGTGCGCTTGGGACAAGGAGGCGCGAAAAGCGCCCGTCTCCTTAAACAGGGGAGCAAATAAGCTCATTCATTTGGCTTGAGGGAGAGAAAAAAAAGACCTTTCTCTTCCCAAACCGGAGGTGCAAAAAAACCCCAAAAACTTGGGAATGCGGAGCGCGCGAGAGCCTTCCGTCCGAGCCCGGATCGCCCATTCTGGGTTTGGGAAAACCCAGCTGGGGCGAAGGAGAAAGATCGCACGCACGCCCAACTTTGCCCCGGCTGCAAAGACGCCCCTCCCTCGTGGCGAGCCCGGGCCAACCAGTTCTGCTCCCACCTCCTCTCCTCCTCCTCCTCGAAGGTGTCGCCTTGTTATGAATGGCCAAAGCTCCGGGAGGCACAGACGCTCCGCTTACTTGGAGGCTGGAGCAGCAAGCGAGCCCTCTCCGAGCGCCGGAGCGCACCGCAGCAAGCAAGCAAGCAAGCAGGCAGGCAAGGCGGGCAAGGCAGCCGGCGAACGATCTCTTTCTCTCTCGTTTCGCTCGCTCTGCTGGCGCTGCTCCGCCCCTATAAATAACTGAGCGCCAAGGAACTTTCCCAAGTCAGAGACTTTAAGAGAAGACTTCGGCACGTACCGCCAAATGGTCCGGAGGAACCAGCCGCGGCAAGAGCGCTCGACCGGCAGCGGCAGCGTCTAAGCGACCCTTGGCGATTTTTTTTTATTTTGCGTGCGCGCGTGTGAAGAAGAAGGGGGCTCGGAAGCCCTTTCCCCCCCGATTCCGGACGGGAGTTTCAGGAGCCGGGCAAAGGAAGGCAAAGAGGAACTTGCCGGCGTCACCTCGGTCGGGCGCTTGCAAGGTTCCCCCGCCCTCTCGCTCTGGAGGCATTGGAGGGGGGTCGTCTCCGGTGGCCGAGGTTCCCCTTCGCGCCCGCCGCTCCCCTCCTCTTGCTTTCATGCAACGCCTGGTAGCCTGGGATCAGGCATGCCACCCCCTCCAGCCCGCGGCCTTTAAATCCATGGAAGTGGCCAATTTCTATTACGAGGCGGACTGTCTGGCTGCCCTGAACAAGCTGCACCCGCGGGCGGCGGGGGCCCGCTCCATGACCGAGCTCACCGTGGGGGATCACGAGAGAGCCATCGACTTCAGCCCTTACCTGGACCCTTTAGCATCGCAGCAGCAGCAGCAGCAGCAGCAGCAGCAGCCGCCGCCTCCTTCCACGGCAGCAGGGGGCAACTTTGAGCCTGTTTGCAGCAGCGGCGGCGGCGGCGGCGGGAGCGGCGGCCAAGATTTCCTCTCCGATCTCTTCTCCGAGCAGGACTATAAAGGCGGCGGGAAGAAGCACCCCGACTACGCTTACATCAGCCTGAGCAGGCACGGCCACCACCACCCGCCCGTCGGACAGAACCACAAAGGCGGGCCGCTGCTGGGTTGCTTCCCGCCGCAGATGGTGGAGACCAAAGTGGAGCCGGTCTTCGAGCACTTGGATTCTTGCAAAGGGGGCCGCAAGGAAGAAAGCGGCGGCGGCGGCGGCGGAGGAGGAGCAGGGCCCGGCCTGGGGGGAATGTCCTCGCCTTACGGCAGCACCGTCCGCTCCTATTTGGGCTACCAGTCCGTGCCGAGCGGGAGCAGCGGGAACCTCTCCACCTCTTCGTCTTCCAGCCCGCCCGGCACCCCGAACCCGTCCGATTCCTCGAAATCCGCCTCGGTCGGAGGAGGAAGTGGCGGCGGCGTTTACCCAGCAGGCCCCGGCGGCGGCAAGAACAAGTCCAAGAAGTCGGTGGACAAGCACAGCGAGGAGTACAAGATCCGCCGCGAGAGGAACAACATCGCCGTGCGCAAGAGCCGCGACAAAGCCAAGATGCGCAACCTGGAGACGCAGCACAAAGTCTTGGAACTGACGGCCGAGAACGAGCGGCTCCAAAAGAAAGTCGAGCAGCTGTCCCGGGAACTCAGCACCCTCAGGAACTTGTTCAAACAGCTGCCCGAGCCGCTTTTGGCCTCCTCCGGACATTGCTAGCCTTTCCCCTTCCCCGTTGACCTCCCCCCCCCTTCAACAGCTGGACGCCGCTGGAAACAACGCTGCGGTTTGGGCAGGCGGAGGGTTGGGGGGGGGAGGGAGGCTTCCGGGAAGGAATGAAGCGGTGCGTATGTGTGTGTATGTGTGTGAAGGGGGTTGGGTGCATCTGCCCGTCTTTTCAGGACTAGCACGGGTCGGAGGGGGGGAAGAGAAAGTCCCGAGGGGGGCGTTGCATAAATATAAATTATATATATATATTATATTTTTGGCCTTTAATTCGCGCTCTTTGATGATGGGAGAAACCTTCCGCCCTAAGCTGCTTGCAGTACGACTCCTTCGGCTGGCGGGGGGAAGTTCTCTGGCTGGGTTCTATAGATCTCTGCGCGACTTCATGGAGAAATCCATAGTTTTTCAACTTCATTATTTTTTTCTAAGAAAAAAAAAAGCCGATACCAAACTCAGCATAAGAAGCCATTTAATATCCAACATGATTGTCTTTGCAAAGGGCTTTTTTGTTTTGTTTTTTTGGGGGGGCGGGCGGGTGGAGAGTTTGAGTGCGTAGTGTTATTTAAATTAAACAAATATATATAAGGTAAAGGAGAGAAGAGAGTTCAGAATGATGCAATCTTTTAAACATGGCTGGGAACACCAGCTTATACATGATGCAACCTCATGTAACTGTCAGTCATGGATTGAGTAATCTGTTAAAGATGTTCCTACTGGTTTTTTTTATGATAAAGAATGATCTATTTCTATAAGGAAAAAAGACATATGTATATTTTGGGATCTATGCATTCTTGCTACATATGAAGCATTAATGAACAATTTTAATAAAACTTTATTGCTAGGATGGAAAACGAGTTTGTTATTTGTAAGGTGCTGACGTCCCTAATATTGTACCTGCTTTTCCTCTGCAGGAGTTGAGAGTGGGGGAGGGGGGGGGGGAAATCTGGAGTCAGTAATATAAGTAGGAGCCATCCCATCAGTTTAAAGAAAGAAAGATGTTTTCCCAAGCCTTTGCTTTTGAGGGTGTTTAATAAAATCAAATGAGATTGTTAGAAAAGAATTGGAGCAAACACCACTTAAACTGCTCTGTTCCTTTCTCTAATTATTAAATTGTTTATGGATCTGAGTGTAATTACAAATCAGGGTGAGATATTAGAAAGTGGTATAAGTTTGTGATGAAAAAGATAATGAATGTGCCTTTAACCTGTCATTTTATCTATTGTGCCTGGTGGAGAGAGAATACATTTTATCTGTGCAGCTTGCTAAAAATGCCAGACTATTTTGGTAATTATGATTTTAGAAAGCATACAAATATGTTTAATCGAGTGTGAGTTTTTCTTTATAATAAATCTACATGCAAAAAAAAAAAAAATGGAAGAAACTTTTGTAGTTTCTAAAGTTTTTCTAAAAAGTCCATAGCATAGGAATTTCAGAAAGCAAGTAGAATGCGGGACCGGGATAAGGACTCTCACCGTTATTTTGTTTGAATAAATTCATTCTGCATCTCAGATCTTTCAGCTTTTAAAGAACAGATGTTATGCTTCTAGGGGTTCACGTAATTTGCTTATTAAAAGTCCTGAAAAACTGGAGTAATGCCCTTCCCTTTAGGATAAACTATAGCAAAAAGATGTTGCAGCACAAATATGATCCATGTCTCCCAGCCTAGCATTTGCTGTTTGCTGTATTAAATCAGATGCAAATTGTGTTAATTGCAGCTACAAAGCAAAAGCAATTAACTTCAGCCTTTGGCTCTTTCCAGATTTTGCCTTACACACCTGTACTGCTGCTGTGTTGCCTTACACACCTGTACTGCTGCTGCTCCCTTTCCCATTTATTATCTTATTGCTAATGGTTCGTGAGTTCTACGGCACTAAGTGTTGAGGAGATCGCATGTGTGAACGGAGGCTAGTGAACTTCTGGTGAAGGCAGTTGTGAATCTACTCCTGATGATAGCCTGAAGGATTTCTCTGGAATCTGGACATTCCTGGCCTTCTGCTAGTTTGCTTATTGCATTTATGTCACTTGTAAAATGTTAACAGAGCCTGGAATTTATTGTATGTGTATTTTGGAGGCCTAGATAAAGACGTTGAACTCACTCAGCGTTTTCTCCCATAGTAAGTTTTTATAAGTACTTCTAGACTTTTCTCATGAGCGCCGGTTTGACATATTGGTTAAAACACCAGAATAAAAACGGGGAGACTGAATTCAGGTGTCCCTTGGGCACAAAAGCAGTTGGGTGGCCTTGGGCCAGTCCCTTTCTCTTAAACCTAGAAAGTAGGCAGTGGTGAACATCTTCTGAAAACCTTGCCAAGAAAACTGCAAGGATTTGTTCAGGCAGTCTCTGAAGAATCGAGCTGGACTAAGGGAAGAAAAAAGCTTTGCAAACTCAAGTAGGGTGGACAGAAATCTTTTAACCCTTCTTTTTATGCCCAATAGCCTTTTCGTAAAAAAGAACAAGGAGCACTCCTGAATACATTTCTACTTCCTGATATAACTATGTTTCAATTAGCAACAGGTAAATGACCTTACGGAGGAATGGAGTTCAGCTTTTACCTACCACAGTCTTAAGGACCTTCCCAATATCAGTCTCTGCAACCTCCATAGTCTTTTTTCCAAGGAATCTCGGCTAGGACTAGGTAAGATAGTTTATACTTGTTTCACTGATCGATGTGACATTTTCTAAGGAGTATATTAAAGATGTGTGGGGATTTCTCCACTCATCACATAGCTCGAGAGCAGGTTGCTGCAAAAAAAAACCAGGAAAATATATTTCTCTAGGCTAATTAACCCCCTTTCAAAGTACCATGAAATATTTTCTCTTGAACCTGAGCTGGAGTAGATTTGTGCAGTTCAGTTGCTCTTCCTCTTAGACTTTGATTCTGAGAAGTAATTGGCATTCATTAAGTCTCATTGAAACTTACTGGACATCAGAATGAATGCACAGGGTTGGTTTTCTGACAGCAATATACACTTCAACAGAACTAATTCCCATAAGTAGGATCTTAGGCTCAGTCTGATAATGGAAAAAAACAAAACCCAAAGCCCATGTTGTACACATAAAATACATTTTGAATGCATTAAAAAAAAACCTTAAGTAACTTTGCATCAAGTGGTTTGTTGCAAAAAAAATTTCCTCTGTTAGTTTTGAAAGTTTTCATTTTCATCTTTGTCTTCAGGTATTGATTTCCTTGAAACAGAGCACAGCCACAAAAAACTAAGAACAGACTGACTAGTTCATTCTGCCCAGCAGGGGTTTTAAGACCAGTATTTCTTGAATAGCAACTGTTATGCTGCATAGCAAAAATTGTTCGCAATATCATATGGAGGATCTCCATAGGGGTGAAAGCAGATATTTGTTAGCTATACGAAAATCTTTGGCCATATCTAAAGTAACTCATGATTGTGGACTTTGGTTGCAATCTGGTTTCATTAAAATAAAAAGGTGCACAATCTCAAAAGAGCTTCCTGTCCTATATTCTTTTTTTACTGGTCTTAAAAAAACCTTGCTTATTTCAGTGTTTTAGACAAGAGTGATACAATAATTGAGTCCAAAGCACACCACATAATTATTCTTTAGCCTTTTGTGATTATCTCCCAATTACTGAAACTCTGTGAGCATTGCTAAAGTACAGGTGTCCTATTCCATATGAAGTACTGTTCATTGAATTTTGTAGATTTGTAATTTGAGTAGAAAATTCTGAATTGCAAAAGGCATTCAGATTCCCCAAGTTTGATTCTTAAGTTGCAGCAACAGAGTAGTTGCTTCCTAAAAAACAACTAAAATTACTTTTTGTTTAGGATGTTTTAATACAATAATACAATAATACAATAGCAGAGTTGGAAGGGACCTTGTAGGTCTTCTAGTCCAACCCCCTGCGTGGGCAGGAACCTTATACCATTTCAGACAAATGGCTATCTAACATCTTTTTAAAGACTTCCAGGGTTGGGGCATTCACAACTTCTGGAGGCAAGCTGTTCCAGAGGTTAATTGTTCTGACTGTCAGGAAATTTCTCCTTAGTTCTAAGTTGCTTCCCTCCTTGATTAGTTTCCACCCATTGCTTCTTGTCCTGCCCCCAGGTGCCTTGGAGAATAGTTTGACTCCCTCTTCTTTGTGGCACTTTTTTCTTGCTTCCTTTCATCATTTCCTTAGATCTTGTTGTAAGGAGCCTCCAAATAGTTATGAGATAGTGATTCATCATTGTAGAATACCAATATTGCTGCAGTAGAATTAGAATTTATTAGACCTTTATCCCGCACCTATCTCCCCGAAGGGACTCAGGGCGGCGCACAGACAATTAAAATAAATATAAACATGTAAATAAATAAAAACACCATAAATACTACAACAATAAAAACTGATTAAATTAGAATACTCTGTGCTAAAATTCAATAAAATCCCACAGTCTGATAAGATTCACGACCGCCTCTTGTCCCATACATCCCTCCGACCGATCCGCTCCCACAGAGAGGGCCTTCTCAGGGTACCGTCGGCCGGGCAATGCCGGTTGGCGGCGCCCAGGGGAAGAGCCTTCTCTGTGGCAGGCCCTGCCCTCTGGAACAACCTACCCCCCGATTTACACACCATCGTGGACCTCCGCCTTTTCCGCCAACGTCTTAAAACTCATTTATTTCATCAAGCCGGCCTAGCATAATCCCCCGTTTTGACTCTTATAGGGATAATTTTATAGGGATAATTTTATAGGGATAATTTTTAGATTTTAGAGTTTTATCAATTTTAGCACAGGGAATATTTAATTAGTTTTTAACAATTTTGGTTTTTTGTATTTTGTATGTTTTAATGATGCCTGTGCGCCGCCCTGGGTCCTTTTTTAGGAGGAGGGCGAGGTATAAATTTAATAAAAAAAAATAAAAATAAAATAAGATGATCTCAGGGGCCTAGATTCAACTTTATAAAAATGTGAGGCTACAATGAATCTGCTAGTCTTTTAATCTATAAGATCTCCAAGATCATTTCCTTTTTTTGTACTCTGCAATTGTACTCTGAATCAACTGTGGAAAAATTTACTAATATGTTTTTAGAAGTGCTTAACTAGCAAATTATTAGAAGCACTGTGGGAATAGTCTCAAGACAGAATGTGCAAGCAATTAATAAGGTAGTTAATTTATTTGTTATGTTTATGCCTACTTTTGCATTATGGAACAGTATAGCTTACCATATTTAGCCAACAATAAAATGCTTTCTACACAGCAACAGTTTAGGCAGAACTTGTCTGCTTCCATGACTTAGTTTTCAGCAACTCAGAGATGTCACCACTATCTACCACCTTTTTGACTTTTGAGGGAAAAATTATTATTTTATTCAAATGAATAAAATAAATGTGGCTGTCCGATCTTCTGCCTCCCGAGTAAAATCCAGAAAGTAACAATCTCTTATCAGTTGATTTGTCTATTTTAGTATAACTGATATCCCCAATATTTGACTGTGAAAGCAACCGAAATCTGTTTACAAGAGGGTGGAGTGATTGTGTTGAAAATGTATTATAGTCATTCTCTTGTACAATCAATGTTAGCAGAGCCATAATTCCTTAAATAAGAAAAATATTTGTAATTAAATTTGAATTTCAGCTTCAGTCGGCTAATCTGAAACAAGTTATTGTTCTGTGGTCAATAATACAAAAAACAAGACGCAGGAATTAAAAATGTAGGGGAAAGAAGGAAGAAGCAAGCAAGTTTAAGAATTTAAGCAAGTTCTTAAAATTAGCCAGTCCTTAAACATTTGGAAATCAATTTACAGAATGGCTATATACTTTGAGAAAATGGGATTGGACGTATGTTTAATAGTCTGAAATAAACCAAAGGTTATTGTTTAAGTCTGCTTAAATAAAGCACTATTTTATTTCACTGTTTAACGCTGTTTGAGTTTTTATATGGTGGCAGTGAAAGTTATAGGTTACTTCTGAGGGTTGTCTTATCATTTTAGCATTTTACAAAACTCTCCAAAATAATAATGACAAAAAGAGGGTTAGAAGTGCAATGTGGTTTGTTTAATTTTGTAAAGATTATCATGCACAATTTTGTTTTTGTTTAATGCATGCTCATGATTACCAAAATATGCATAAATTAATAAAGAGGTAAAAAAATTAAAAAAAAAGATCTGTCTCACAAAGCAACAGTTTAGGCTGAATACTCAATTGCCACTACAACATGTGTACTTGTACATATATGATCCCGTAATATCGTTCAGATGTGATGTAGAAATTCCAGGATGTGGGAGAACCAGACCAATAACCTCTCTGGCTGTCAGTTTCAAACACTTCATGATATCAGCCAACAACACTTATCCAAGATGGAACTGCCTGATTGGTTTGAACAACTAGAGAGGGGACTGTTCAGATCCGCAAGTGCAGGCCACATTTGTTCAAAGGTAGCCCTCGATTTACAACAGTTCATTTAGTGACAGTCCAAAGTTACAACGGCACTGAAATAAGTGAGCTATGAACATTTTTCACACTTAACAACCATTGCAGCATCTCCATGGTCATGTGATCATAATTCAGACACTTGGCAACTGACTCGTATTGATGATGGTTGCAGTGTCCTGGGGTCATGTGATCCCCTTTTGTGACCTCCTTACAAGCACAGTCAACAGAGAAGTCAGATTCACTTAACAGCCAAGTCACTAACTTAACAACTGCAGTGATTCACTTAACCACTGTGGAAAGAAAGGTCGTAAAATGGGACAAAATCCACTTAAGAAGTATCTTGCCGAGCAACATAAATTTTGGGCTCCATTTTGTGGGTTGCAAATCAGGGATTAGCTGTTATTTTATTTGAAACATTTATATAGCTGCTCCTCTTTCAGACAGCTCTGGGTATCTCCCCATGATAGGCCCTAGCAATGGGCTCTACTCTTTGCAACTACCTTATGTGAAGGTAGCCCCTTCCTCTTGTATTTAGAAAGCCAGTTAAATCTGTGTTATTCCAGCAGGTATCCAACCTGCTGCCTCTTACATGTTTCACTTGCTTGGACTTTGGCATAGGGTTTTACCTGGGTTATACTTTCACTGCCCCAAATTGTGGTTGATTGGAGCAAGGTATAACACATAGTACATAAATACCATATTTTTCAGAGTATAAGACACACCTTTTTCCCTCAAAAAAGAGGGTGAAAATCTGGGTGCGACTTACACACTGATTACAGCATTTATGGCCTCCAGAAACCCCACCCTCTTCACCAAAATGTCTGTGCATAATCTTTAGGAGACTTCCAGAGTACTACTGGAGGCTGGGGAGAGCAAAAATGAGCGAAAAATGGGCCGTTTTTTGCTTGTTTTTGTCCCCCCAGGAGCACTATATAAGCCTCCTAAAGGCTATGCATGTCCTTTTTTAAACAAAAAATGGGCCATTTTTGGGAGGTCTGCAGAGTGCAAAATCTTTTTTTTTTTTAAATTTGCCTCTTCAAAATCTTGGTGCATCTTATACTTCAAAAAATACAGTAAATATCCATTCAACTCAATGGATGATCTTGCTCTAAATCTCTAAACAGGAGCAAGGGGGGGTGGGGTGGCAGGGGTGGGGAGGGAAGGGTTCCAGTTTATCAATAATGTCTTGAGGAAAGGTTGGATTTGCATTTTCAAAAAGGCATGCTGAGTCTTGCACAGTGTCGTGTCACGGTTGACACATTGCAAATCGCAAGCTTGTGTCTCCAAGTGAAAGGTAGCAGTCTGTTTTCATGGATAGTTCCTGGGGTTTCTACTAAACTGGTACATGCCGGTTTGGTCACCGGGGCTCTGATATGGTGAATTATCACCACTATCCATTCTCCTGGGGGACGGAAGAGCATGAGATGGTTAGATAGTGTCATCAACACAATGAACATGAATTTGGGCAAACTCTGGGAGGCAATGGAGGACGGGAAACTGGCGTGCTCTGGTCCATGGGGTTGAGACATGGCTTTCTGAACAACAAAAATCCATTCTCCTAGGAGAGCAACCGTGCAATTGGACAACCTGGGGGAAGCAACCCTTTCCTTTCTCTGGATGTGTGCTACTTTCAAACAATTTCATCAGCTGTGTTCCATTTGACAATCACTATGCAAGATCACTGTATAATAACTTTAGCTCCAAGTGCCATGATACTCTAATCTGGTGCATGGTGGATATCTTGAAATCAGTAACTATAAATTAGCTATATATGCTTGGATCCTGTTGCATCATATCTCCTCCTTCAGAGTATGTCTTTGATGTACTGAATGGATTTATTTATTTATTTATTTGTAGGCCAGAGAAAATGTTAAAATTGAGCCTTTGCACGTCTTCAGGTAGTGTGCCTGCCACTGGAATGGGAGGCCGTGCTCACCGTCATCCATGCCCAGGTAGCTATCTGCTTAGTTTACTGTAACATGTTCTACATGGTGCCGCCATTGAAGAGCATTCAGAAACTTTGGTGCAAAATTCAGCTGCAGGGGTAATAAATGGCTACATGGCACATGTAACACCACTACTCGATGAGTGTAGTGGTGTTACATGCCAGTGTATTTCTAGTGATGGTTGTTACATTTAAAGCCCTGCATAGCCTGGGAGTGGGCTACCTGAATGACGGTCTTTCCAAGGGTTTTTACCTGTCCAATCTAATCCAACAAATTGGACATGCTTCAGCCAAAGATTGTTGACTGACAGGAGCAAGAAGATGGGCTTTCTCTGCTGCAGCCCACTACCATATTTTTCATAGTATAAGACGCACCCTTTTCCCCCTCAAAAAAGAGGGTGAAAATCACCTTATACACTGAATACACATTTTTGGCCTATCAAAACCCCACCCCCTTTGCAAAAATGGCCATGCATAGCCTTTATGAGGCTTCCAGAGTGCTCCTGGGGGCTGAGGAGGGCAAAAATAAGCAAAAAACAGGCCGTTTTTGCCCCCCAGCCCCCAGGAGCACTCTGGAAGCTTTCCAAAGCTCTGCATTCTCTCTCTCTCCCCCTCTCCCTCCCTCCCCCCCCTCTCTCTCACGCGCGTGCAAAAAATGAGGTGTGCAGAGGTTTTGGGAGGCCTGCACAGTGCAAACACTTTAAAAAAAATTACCTCTTCAAAATAATGGTGCGTCTTATACTCCGGTGCATCTTATAGTCTGAAAAATATGGTACCTTATGGAATATTCTCCCTTCGGAGTTTAGAATGGCCCAACTCTGTAGGTTTTTCACAAAACTTTAAAAACTTGGTTATGTACCTGGGGCTGGAGCTTGGAATGTAATGTGTTAAGGGCCCTGTTATTTGACTTTACTTTTAGTTGATTAATCACCATGGCTGCTATTTTTATTGTTTTAAATTTTTTAAAAATGATTTGAAATTGTCACTTGGTGACAATTCTAGAACTATAAAAAAAACTAAAACTCAATTGGTTGAATTGGGCAGTTATAGAAAATGAATGAATGAATGAATGAATTCAGAAGTTAGTCAGTTTCCTGATGGCAAAATCTTCCATAGCAATGTTTATCATCTTATTGGGGGGTTTCTTTTGGGGGCCTTCCTTTCCCATCTAATGATTATATACGGAGAGAAAATGAATAATCCTAACATGGAATGATATACACGTAGTTACCAAGCCATTGTTGGCTTAAACTTGGTTTATTAAATAAACTACAGCCTGCATTTCACAACATTCTGATTCACAAACCACAGCATCAATCTAAAATAGCAACACCTTCATGCAAAACCAGACAAACTACATTTTGGCCAGCACAATGTGAGAACTTGGTTTTTGAGTAAATCTGTCACCCACTGGAAAAAGTCCAAACTTCAGGGCTTTAAAAGAAACCAGAGCTAATCCACGAAAGGAAGCAAGAGCAGGAAGCCAGGGAAGGAGACATCCTAAGCTTCAGAACCAAACTGCTTATCTTCGCAGCCTGCCCATTAAAAAAAAAAAAGTCTGCTCTCTGATAAATAAAGGCAGACAGAATATATACTAACAGGGGCCAAATATTCAACAGTGCACAAAGAGATCATCAGGCTTTATTTACCAGCAAAGATTAGAAATTTTTAAGGTGTATCTCAGTTATGATTAGCTTGACTAGAGAAGAAAGACCTCCAGGGGAGAGCACATTAAAAACATCAGTACCGCCCACTCCTTTCATTGACCTCTAGCAAATTGGCACTCACGTTGCACATCAAATGCACATGGAAATGATGTGAACATGGCTGGATTTCCAGTGTGTCCCCTGGCAAGGTTGCCTCCACCTTTGGAAGGGCAATTTGTGTACTTCCAAAATGAAGAATTAGTTCATCGGCCCACCTGAAGGGAAAAATGTGGTTAGATCGTTCCTGTGTCGGCAACATGCCTAGAAGGATGACTGAGTTTATCCGTCACTTGAGTGGTAAAGGTGAAAAGCATGGGAAAACCAAGATCCAGTTGTTCCTGTAGGGAGCTGTGGTAGCGTGCAAACCACTGAAATGATCTCAATTGAAAGGAATGTGTGTGCAGCTTCGTATGGAAGGTTATATAATTTGGTTTTTTTTTTGTTGAGGTTGGGAATTAAAAACAAAACAACAGTTGGCATTTTGGTCTTATGTCTCTACCCTGAAAAATCAATGCTACTGGTTTCAGCAGGTATAACTTCATATAACTTATTAAATTGTGCTTAGCATGTAGTGTAAACTTTGGTTTATTTAGTAAACTAGTTTAAGCAATGAACATAGCCAGTGAGGCACCATATTTTTTGGAGTATAAGATGCACCTCCCCCCCCCAAAAAGAGGGTGAAAATCTGGGTGCATCTCATACACTGAATACAGCATTTTTGGCCTCCCGAAACCCTGCCCCCTTCTCAAAAATGGAAGGGTTTGGGAGGCCTGCAAAGTGCTCTTGGAGCAAAAAATGGGCCGTTTTCTGCTCGTTTTTGCCCCCCGAGCCCCCAGGAGCACTTTGCAGGCCTTCCAAACTCTGCATACCCTGTTTTTTCACAAAAAGTGAGGCGGGCAGAGGTTTTGGGAGGACTGCAGAGCGCAAAAACTTAAAATTACCTCTTCAAAATCTTGGTGCGTCTTATACTCAGAAAAATACGGTACTTAAAATAATTTCTGGCTAAGCATGATTTAAGACAACTTATATTTGCAGTCCTATGTAGGCTAACTATGGAGTAACTTTGATTATAGCTGCAGATTTACTCAATAATATTTAATGGTGGGGGAACTGAATAAACATCCATTGTACTGAGGTGATAAGAATGAAAGTAGTAGAAGTCATATCCTGGGTTAATGTTAACAATAATGCAGCTGGGCTACATTTAGAAGTACACCTTTGGCAAATTAAAGGGTTTTTGTCTGGTTCTGAAAATTGCCATAGATTCAGGATAAGATAGAGGAAAAAATGACATTCTAGATCAGGACTGTCAAACTCCCAGCCTGCAGGCTGGATGTGTCACATGGTGGCCCTGGCCACACCAGGTTTAGTGAAGGGGAAACAGTTCCAATACGTCACGTGATGCCACCATGATGACGTGAGTTTGACAGCCCTGTTCTAGATGGTAGTGATCTACAGGTATAATATTGGACTGGAATGTTGGCTTACCAATTCACAGAAGAAGGCTTAATCCCTGTACACCTTAGTTTCCTTAACTTGACATAGAATGGTGGTAGCAGCCATATAAACCATCAAATCAAGGTTTGATAAATTATCAGTGAATGCGTACGTCAGTATAATGAATGATGCACCAATGGAAAGAGGGGTGGTAGTGGTGGGAATCTCCAGCTGCCACAGATCTGAGCCTGGATGCTAGTTCCTGAATTTCATGGCACAGTATTCCTGGAAAACTTGGATCAACTTGTAGGTTGATCCATTGCAGGTTCTACTTTGAAAAATTCCAGTGTACTTGCTACCTAATGATCCTCTCTTTTGATCTGGGTTGGGCAAGCTCTACTATGTAGATGGTAGAGGGTTTGGCCTCAAAATACAAATTCCCTCTTGTGAGAACCTTGTGGGTGGAGAACCAAGCCAAACCACTTGACATGAGCAGGATTTCCCGCTCCCTTTTTGGCTTCCTGCTCCCATACCTTTTCCAAGGCAAATGTAAGAGAGACCTGCCCTTTTTCTTTCCTTTTAGTCTCTATTCTGGAGCATGAAAGTTGGGCTGAGGTATTATGATACCTAGAACAGAACATTTGAGCAGTGCCCTCATTTTGATGGCACGTTTCAGAAGAAATTAAAAGGATTTGAAATTGGGAGGCAAATGATCTTGCCTATCTGTAGACGGAACGTATAAGCCCCCAGTCCTTCCTCCCAGCAAATGTATCTTTCTGACCTATGGCAAAAATGAAGGGGATAAGATAGTCTGGAAAAAAGGCACAAACACTCCAAAATGATTCGGGGGGGGAAAAGTGAGAATGATGTCCATAAGCCCTTTGATCTCTCTCTATCCGTGAGATCAAACAGTCTTGCAAAAGAAACTTTCTGCAACAAAATAACATTGGCCATGCTATAAATACATACTGTAAACATTTTTTTAAAAAAATATATAAAACAGGTTTACCATATGGAATTTGAAAGAGAGTGTGTGTTATACTGCTGATTGTCCACCCAATGGTTATTTGGGCTGCCCTATTATAATGCTGTTTTGTAATTAAAGCCTAAAACAGTGGCATCAGGAGGATGGAGGAGGGGGTGTTAAAACAGGCAGTATGACTGTTCCAACAAGTCCAGTTTCTTTTCAAGGAGCACCAACAGGCCTGATTATGCAGTGATAGGCCACTGGGCTTCAAAAGCGATGTTTTATCTTTATCTGGGGTGATGGGGGAGAGAAGTATATTTGGGTGGCTCTTTCAGGCTTTTCAAACACCCCCCACCCCCTTTCAGAAGATACTGGGGATTTAAGTATGCCAGCAGTCAAGTTAGTTTCCATGCAGACTGACATCTAGATAGAAATATACTTTTCTATAAGTTTTCTTCACTGACTGGATCTCATCTCGTTTGTTGTTTATTATTACCGCCCCCAAAATAAGACAGGGTCTTATTTTCTTTTGACCCCTGAAATAAGCGCTTGACCTTACTTTCGGGGGTGGGTGGGGTTCTTATTAGTTTTGAAGTGCAGGAGGCAGCAAGCATAGTCACCTCATGGCTGTTGCTTTGTTGCAATATTTTCAGGGAGGGATTATTTTGGAGGGAGGGCTTATTTTAGCACATGTGCTCAAAAGCCCAATTGACCTTATTATCCGGAGAGGTCTTATTTTTGGGAAAACAGGGTAGGTATTTGGAAGCGCCCAGAGGTGGTATTTAGCAGGTTCTGACTAGTTCTGGAGAACCGGCAGCGGAAATTTTGAGTAGTTCAGAGAACCGGTAAATACTACCTCCATCTATTCTCTTCTTTCCAAGTCCTAGCTGATCGGGAGAACTGGGGATTTTGCCAGAACCTTCTCCTGGAGTGGGGAGGGAATGGAGATTTTATAGTATCCTTCCCCTGGAATGGGATGGGGATGGAGATTTTACATTGTCCTTCCCCTGTCACGCCCACCAGCCAAACCACACCCACCAAGCCAAACCATGCCCACCAAACCACGCCCACAAAACCGGTGGTAAAAAATTTTGAATCCCACCACTGCTAGCGCCTAAATGAAAACAAGCAATAGAAGTCCTTCCAAGTAATTCAACTCCATACAAAAGTAGAGGTCATATGCTATTTGCACTCTTGAGGATGATCTCTATGCTTGGGTTACTTCAGGATGAACAGAGGCCATGACTATTTTCTTGAGAATGAAAGTACGTTGTTTATCATTAAACTTGGTTTACTTTTTGTTGCTTCATTATATTCTATGAACTCAGACTGATTTCATTAATGAATGGGTCACTATATTGTGCAAATGCAAAAAATTAATGATTCAAATATGACGTTGAATGCAGCTAAAATCTGCAGACATGCGTGCATAGAGTTTACCCATAGGAATAGACACCAGAATATCTCTTGAATGGAAACCTCTATTTACATTCTTGAGTAAAAACAGAGGATTCTTTCTCCGGTCATCCAACATGACATCCTGAGGAAATGGTCGTCTATGGGTGATACATCCAGGGGGTGGCATTCCCCCCCCCCCATATCCACAATATCCCCTTAGTGGATAATTGCATCGGATGGGCGGATTCACATGATGTCAGGTTGAAATTCAAGTTAAAATCATAAAATGGAAGAGTTGAAAGGGAATCTGTTTAAATACCTTGAGTAAAGCAGGGACCATCACTACTTGAGACAGTTCATTCTACTCTTACCGCTAAGACATGTTTCTAAAGTCCAATTGAAATCTACTTCCTAGTAGTGTAAGACTATTGTCCTGTCTTGCCTCATCTTCTGCGTGTTTGCCCTCCTTCACATACCTGAAGACAACTATCAGCCTTTTTTTCTCCAGCCTAAAGATACCTAATATCTCCTACCATTTCTCAGATTTTTTTTCTTCCACCTCCCTTATCATCTTGACTACTGTCTCCTCTAAACACCTTCCACGTTGTTTATGTGCTTCCTAATTCAGAACCCAAAACTGGATGGAATATTCTAAGTGCAGTATGACTAATGCAAACAAGAAAGAAACAATGGCTTCTTCATTACATTATTATTATTATTATTATTATTATTATTATTATTATTATTATTATTATTATTATTATTATTATTATTATTATTATTATTAAAATTTATAAGCCGCACCCATCTCACCACATAGGGACTGGGGGCGGCGCACAGGGAATATAAAATTTAAATACACAGATATACAAAAATAAAACGTTCATTAAACTCAATTAAATTTACCCACCCTGCGTTAAAAACCCATATTAAAACCCCTGAATTAAAACTTTGGTAACTAGAGGCAGTGCAGTGTCGAGTAAAATCATGCCAGGCCGGCTTGTTGGAAGAAGTGCGTTTTTAACCGCTGGCGGAACAGGCGGAGGTCCGAGATGACACGGAGTTCAGGGGGGAGAGCGTTCCAGAGGGTTGGGCCCATTACAGAGAAGGCTCTACCCCTGGGCGTCACCAACTGGCATTGCCTGGTTGACGGCACCCGGAGTAGACTCTCTCTGTGAGAGCGTATCGGTCGTAGGGACGTATGGGGCAGTAGACGGTCTCGTAGGTAGCTAGGCCCCATGCCATGGAGCACCTTATTTACTTTATGTTATTTTTAAACCATCCCAGTCTGATCGATCTTGATTTTGGTATAGATCCGTCATGGCAAACCTATGGCACACGTGCCCGATGTGGCACGCAGAGCCACGTCGCCTGACACGCGTGGTGTCACCCATTTCTCTTCCGGCTTTCTGGCATGCATGTGCGTGCAACGATTAGCTGGCCTTCATGCATGTGGGTGTGCCGGAAACTGGAAGAGCTAATTGTTGTGTGTGCATGCACACCAGTAACCGGAAGACTTGCTGGCCAGTGTACATACTTGCACCGGAAACCAGAAGTTTATTTTATGGCACGGGCATACTCCCTGGGCAGTTCCTCTTCTGGGTCATGGCCCAGACATGTTCTGTTTAGAACAAACTAAAACAACAGTGAAATCAATACTATAAATAATAATCATAATAACAGTAATGACCAGCAATGCCCACAATCATTCTAAGTCTTAAGGCGTGTTAAAAGAGAATGGATATAAAGACCATTCTGAATGAGACAAGGGTGGTGGCCATTTGCATTTTCTAGGACGATGAATTCTATAATTGGGATGAAGGGGATTAATTCTACAAAAGCTTGCCTTCTAGTCCAAACCCTCTTTATTTCATGTAGTGCAAAATCCTTAGCAGGTGTTCCTTTGATGTTCAGTTTGGTCAGATACCTTCTTGGAAGAAAGTCCCTGATATAACTCAGTGTGGAACTGAGCATTATAAACAGTGGTAGGATTCAAATGATTTACAACTGTCCTAATGATTTCTTCCAACAACCTGTTCACCAAACTGCTCCCAAAGTGGTGCGAACTGGCTGAATCCCACCACTGATTATAAATCTATATACTACTAAAACGTTGAGTAACCTTGAGTTGGACAAAATGGAGCATTGTAGGACAATAATTTTTAAACCAAGGTACCTCAAATGGGCTAATTTATAAACGTGCCCAAAATCCAGAACCCGTGACATCTAAATTGAAATATGACAAATTTTACAAAATGTTTTATGTTGTAAAAATTATAATAAAACATTATTATGACCTAAAATTATCATAAAACATTTTATGGCATTAAAATTATCATAACATATTTTATGACATTAACATCGCCATAAAACATTTTATGATATAGTACAAAATGTCAAATACATTTCCTGTGATCAAAACAAAAGCCTGATGTTCGACTGTGCCAGAGAGTTGAGCGTGGAATATTTTCAAGGCAGATGCTGATTTTTAAATAACTTTTCCAGTGAATGCAGTAGATTAGAAGCTCTGCCATTGTTTAAGCCACCAAGGAAACTGGTAAGGAAATATCTCTGAAACAATGACCCAATGGACCACCAGTTGTCTAGTTAAGTTCAAAAACAGCTCTTTCAAGAGAGACATAATTCTGAAATGATGAGTCTACCTTTAAAAAAAATAGCTTAGGGATATTGTGAGACCCCAGCCATGATTTTCCCCAAAACTTTGGAGAAAGGGGATAAAGGACCAAAACATATGAAGAATGGTTGCAGGAACTATTGGACCTGAGTATGGCTACTCTAGAGAAAAGAAGAACTGGGGTGATGTGATAGCAGTGTTTCAATATCTAAGGAGCTGCCCCAAAGAAGAAGGGGTCAACTTATTTTCCAAAGCATCAGAAGGCAAGACAAGAAACAAAGGATGGAAGCAAATCAAGGAGAGAAGCAACCTCGAACTCAGGAGAAACTTCTTGACAGAACAATTAATCAGTAGAGCAACTTGCCTCCAGAAGTTGTGGCTGCTTCAATTCTGGAGGCTTTAAAGAAGAGACTGGACAGCCACTTGTCTGAAATTATATAGGGTCTCCTGCTTGAGCAAAGGGTAGGACTAGAAGATCTCCAAGGCCCCTTCCAGTTCTATTCTGATTGATTGTGATTGTACACAAAGTTGCCACCTTTTCCTGGCTGGCAACACTTCAGATGCAGCCAAAATAGTACTACTTTGGTTAAATGCACAACCCATATATTTCTAATTCACCTGTTTATACAACTTTGCAATTTATTCCATAACATGGAAACGTTCTGCTGCCATTGATGTAATACTCCTCCTGATTTGAGAACTCAGGCACAAGTTTCTATACTGGAGAATTTCCTAACTTGCATCTCACCGTAGCTCAAACATGTTCCAGCAGCCACAGCCTTCTGTCTTCCTTTGATCATCAGTTTGCTCCCTTTGATCCCCATGGGTAATGAATAAGTCTAGTTCTTTCAAACAGGACTTGTTTCCTGTACTTGCCAGGTTAGCTTTTTAAGAATTCATCTTGACTAATAGCTGATAGAGGGCAGGTGAAGAGATGCAGGAGGAGAAAGGCCCCTGCCTCTGAGCATGGCCTATCATCCATCAGTTGCTGGAGAGGTATATTTAGCATTCTTCCAGAAGAACATTAAATCCACATTTAAAAGTAGGACACCTAAGAGCTGACAAGTATGGGAAAAAGCTGCACAGTGCAATCCCACCACCTGGTAAGGTGTTAAAAAAACTATGACTCTCCAGGGCTTGAAATTCTCTTGGGAAAACATGCAGAGGCCTTTTCTGAGTGGACACACCTTTTAGATGTGTGTTTCCCAACCTTGGCCCTTTCCAAATGTGTGGGCTTCTTCCAGAATTCTCATCAATGGCCATTCTGCCTGTGGAATTCTGGAAGCAAAGTTTACATACTTGGGAATGACCAATATGGGGAAATATTGTTCTAGATGCTGTCTATTTCTCATACTGAGGTCCTTGAATCCAAATTGCAACACTTTTCAAGGACAATGTCCGAGGACAAGGCAAGTGCCATTTTTTTTCCTGCTACTCACTTGGTTTATGAGACAAAGTTAATTGTCTGAGCAGACTGACATGGGTGATGAGGGAAGACCTGGCTATGCAGCTCTTCTCGAAGTTTCCAGTCACAAGTAGGATGGTCCCACAATGCTCACTTATCAGGAGATATTTTTCTGTTTTTCAATATACTGTATCTGAGTATATTCATCAATCATCAATATAATGGCAATGAAAATGGGTGCTATGCACTATGGCTTCACTGATAGAGATGGCTTTAAATGACTTTGGACCAGTGGTCAAATTGAGGCATTGGAGTGGGCACCTCATTGTCAAAAGCAGCTTCTCACCTGAGCACCTCTTTTTAAGGACCCTTCAGGGAATGGTTCAAAACACCCCTTACAATCATAGATTCTTATAATTTCTCTCAGTGTTTAATTCTGAGGATCTCCGCAATAAGGCTATGACCTCCTCACCACAATCCTTTGCTTTGAAGACTCCCTATGAAAGATGCCTTTTCTGGGAAGAAAGATTAAGATAGCAGCAATGTGGCAACAATAAGCGTCTCCAGTATGACCAAGGGTTCAGTGAACAACAAGGAGAAGGGCAAGGAGGCTCTGGAGCAAACCATGAGCCTCCCTTGGGATGTGGCCTTCAGTCTTTCCATAACGAAAGACACTCTGCAGACTACCAGAAGTTTGGCAGGATTATTTTTGGCAGGAATTACAGAGAAGAGAAAAGAAAAGGTTAATCACAACGCTACTTTACTGCATGCCATAGTGCCACTGACCTTTGTGTCTGCTTTTTACCATTTGAATGACATTCGCAGAACTGTAAGTGACATGCCTGAATTGGCCCATGGATGCAAGTAAATGGATTTGCTAATATTTGTTACGTCCTTGTATAAACCAGAGCAATAAAATCAAGAGATATTTCTAGTATCTCAAACCGCTTAATTCACATAGCACACTTAATCTAGTTCCTCGGTTAACCCCTTGTTTGAGTTTGGTCCATTCGAACAACTAACTATAATGGGTTGGGTAGTCGGAATTTGTTAAAATACAAAAATCCTAATCAGGATTAAGCACCAATAAGATTCACATCTGTTGCATACAATCGTTAGGTCATTAACTGATCTGGGCTATGTGAATGCTTAGAAAGTTTGAACCCAGCCTAGGAATCAGGCTGACTTAGTCTCTGGATTCTGCTCAGTGGTGGATTTCTACTGGTTCGCCGAACCGGTAGTGCTGCCGTCAAGCAGAGAGCAAACCGGTTCTCTCTTACTTTGAAAGTGGGCCTGCCCACCCCTGGGTTATACTTACCTTTATTTCAGCTTCGGAAGCCCAGCTGATCGGGGGCGGCAGATTGAATTGCTGCTCCTCAGCTGTTTTCCTTGCTTTCCTAGCAAGTTTCTTTCAAGCGCACATGCAGCAAACCAGTAAGAGCACCGGTAGGAACCCACCACTGATTCTACTGATATTCACAATTGCTGCTAGGTGGTCAAATATTTTATTTTAAGGAGAAGGAAACAAACAAACAAACCCCTAATTGGTAGAGAAACGTCCCTGACTTCAGGATACAGAGCAATTAATTTATTTTTCCTCTCATGTTTCAAGAGCACCGCCCAAGGGAGAGTTTTGTGGACCTTGAAAGTTTAGCTATCCTTGCATTGAAAGGTATTTTTAACAAAAGGTCTACCTCCTTGCTTGTTTTAAGGTCTAAAACAATATTTCCCAACCTTGTCAGCTATTTTGTCAGTGGTTTGTTCTCAGAGCTTGCTGCTTGGCTCCTGGACGTTTCGTTACCAAGCTAGGTAACATCTTCAGGGGTTTTTTGGGTGAAGCATCTTGTTCGGTTTCTTCTCTGTTTATATAAATCCTGTGTGGTGTTGAGATCAGTTGGTCATGTGACTGGTTGTTTGCAAGGTGTGAAATTCAATTGGTGAGGGGGATGGGCAATTCCATTATTGATTGGCTGTTCAAATGATCCATTTCCTTATAGGTGTGTATACTGGTTCTAAGTCTAAGACCCGGGGCCTTGGACTGATGCTATGCAACGCCAGGTCTGTGGTACTAAAAGCCCCTCTCTTACATGACCTTGTGTTGGAGGGGGACCCGGACCTGATTGGCATTACGGAAACCTGGTTGGGCCACGAGGGAGGACATCCCCTCGTAGAAATGTGCCCACCAGGATACTGAGCCTTCCATCAGCCCAGGGCCTTAGGGAGGGGTGGGGGAGTGGCGATCATGGTTAGGGAAGGTCTTGAGCCAAAGGAGACCACAGTCCCTCAGATGACCGGGTGTGAGTCCCTCCTTGTGAAGTGGGGCCTAGGGAGGCAGTTGGGCGTGTTAGTTGTATACCTGGCTCCTCGCTATACAACAACAGCCCTGCCCGCGCTGCTTGAGGTTATAGCCGGGGTGGCGGTTGAAACCCCCAGACTTGTAGTCATGGGGGATTTTAACCTGCCATCTGCAGGTGAGACCTCTGGTGTAGCTCGGGAGTTCATGGTTTCCAAGACAGCCATGGACCTGACTCAGGTAGTTCTAGGCCCTACTCATGAGGGCGGACACACTTTGGATCTCATCTTCGTCTCGGGTCAGTGGAGTAGTGATCTGGGAGTAGGGGATTTAGTCATCACACCCCTGTCATGGACAGATCACGCTCTCCTTCGGCTCGACTTTCCGACCGCCACACCTCACTGTGAGGAGGCGGAACCAAACATCCCTATATGGTTCCGCCCCAGGCTCCTGATGGACCCGTTAAGGTTCCAGAAGGAGCTTGGGCCAATTCCTGCAGACTTGCTCCGCGACTCGGCTGAGGACCTAGTGACTGCATGGTTAAGTGCGGCCGCCGGGGCCTTGGACCGAGTCGCGCCCTTGCGGCCTCTCTTGCGGCGACGAACCACCTGGGCCCCTTGGTTTACCGAGGAGCTCAGGGGGATGAAACACCACAGGAGACTCCTAGAGAGCAGATGGAGATCATCTCGCTCTGAATCCGACCGAACACTAATAAGAGATCACATTAGGACTTATTTAGTGGCAATAAGGCTGGCCAAACGTGAATATTGTGCCACACTTATTGCATCTGCAGAAAACCGCCCTGCCGCCCTGTTTAAGGTAACCCGCTCCCTCCTCCAACAGAGGCCACGGGAAGCCTCTTTACAGGGTCGAGCAGAGGAATTTGGGATTTATCTGCAGGAGAAAATCACTCGGATTCGAAGCGAGTTACCCTCCATTGTCAATAGCCCTGTCGAGAGTGCCAAAGCAGCTCTTGAGACACCATTGTGGGAGGAGTTTGACTTTGTTACTATCAAAGATATGGACAAGCTGTCAAAGAGACTCAGGGCCACCACATGTTTACTGGACCCGTGTCCCTCCTGGCTTGTACTGGAATCCTGGGAGACGACACGAGGCTGGCTTCAGGGCATTGTCAACGCATCTCTGAGTGAGGGGTCCTTACCTACCATCTTGAAAGAGGCGGTGGTGAGGCCCCTCCTCAAGAAGCCGTCCCTGGATCCGGCATTATTAGAAAACTATCGTCCCGTCTCCAACCTCCACTTTCTAGTGAAGGTTGTTGAGAGTGTGGTGGCCCAACAGTTTCCACGACACTTGGATGAAGTTGACTATCTAGATTCGCGCCAGTCCGGCTTCCAACCCGGGCACAGTACCGAGACGGCATTGGTCGCATTGGTCGATGATCTCTGGAGGGCACGAGATAGAGGATTTTCCTCTATCCTAGTCCTATTAGACCTCTCAGTGGCTTTTGATATCATCGACCATGGTATCCTATTACGCCGACTGGGGGGGTTGGGGCTGAGAGGCACCGTTCTACCTCTCTGGTCGGTCACAATATGTGTTGACGGGGGGGATGAGGTCGACTTCTAGATCCCTCTTATGTGGGGTCCCTCAGGGGTCGGTCCTCTCGCCCCTGCTGTTCAACATATATATGAAGCCGCTGGGTGAGATCATCCGTGGTTTCGGGGTGGGATATCATCTGTACGCTGATGATACCCAGCTGTACATATCCACCCCGGACCACCCCAATGATGCCGTCGAGGTTATGTCCCGGTGCTTGGAGGCTGTACGGATCTGGATGGGTAGTAACAAACTCAGGCTCAACCCGTCCAAGACTGAGTGGCTGTGGCTTCCGGCACCCCGTTTCAGCCAGATTATTCCAACTCTGGCCATTGGGGGCGAAACACCAGCCCCTGTGGAGAAGGCACGCAATCTAGGTGTCCTCCTGGACTCCCGGCTGACTATGGAAGACCAGGTGGCGACCGTGGCCAGGGGGGCATTCCATCAGGTACGCCTGATGCGCCTTACTGGATCGGGGAGCCTTACGCACAGTCACTCAAGCACTCGTCACATCTCGACTTGACTATTGCAATGCTCTCTACATGGGGCTTCCCTTGAAGTGCACCCGAAGACTACAGTTAGTCCAGAACGCGGCCGCACGGATAATTACGGGAGCGCCTAAACACTCCCATATAACACCTGTCCTACGCGAGCTCCACTGGCTTCCTGTGGTCTTTCGGATGCGCTTCAAGGTCCTAACGACCATCTTCAAAACACTCCATGGCTCGGGACCTAGCTATCTGCAAGACCGTCTCCTGCCCCATACATCCCTGGGACCGACACGCTCCCACAGAGAGGGCCTTCTCAGGATGCTGTCGGTCGGGCAATGTCGACTGGCGGCGCCCTGGGGGAGGGCCTTCTCTGTGGCAGGGCCGGCCCTTTGGAACGACCTGCCCCCTGAAATCCGCACCATTCCTGACCTCCGCCTCTTCCGCAAATGTCTTAAGACTCACTTCTTTCAACTAGCCGGCCTTGCGTAACCCCAGCACCGCCAATTATAAATGAGGGTTTTAAAAACGGTTACAACACAGGCATCTAATATCTATGTATTTGTATTTTGTATTTATTGATTTAATTCTATGTTCGCCGCCCCGAGTCCCTTGTTGTGAGATGGGAGCGGGTTATAAATATGAAAAATAAATAAATAAATAAATAAGTCAATGTGTTTGTTGATGGATCCATTTGTAGAGTGCCAGGTTTCAGTGCATGACGAGTTTTGGCATGGCCAATGACTTCGGCTTTGTCCCAGTCTAACTGGTGTTGTTCATTGTCGATGTGGATGAAGATCAGGGACTTCTGGTCATGCTGTTTAACTGCCAGCTGGTGTTCATGAATTCTGGTTTTAATTGTTGTCCTGTTTGTCTGACATATCACTGTTGTTGCAATTGATCTTGTATATTACATTGGTGTAATATTCCTTCCGTGTTCTATCTTTGATCCTTGTTAGTTCTTGTCTGAGTGTAAATGTGGATTTCTGAGCTATTGTCAGCTATCTCGGCTGGATAATTCTGGGAGTCGAAGTGTACTTATCTTTAAGATGCCAAGATTGAGAATTTTTAAAATTCTCTAAAAGGATGGTGCCCAATATTTGTGAGGTGGGCAGACTCTCACCATGTTCTCGGAGAACAGATCGGAAGTCGTATTATAAAAAAAATAAATGGGGATAGTATGAAATCACTGATTTAATTGATGTCTGTGGAGATTCTCAGTCATCCAGGTCATAATTGCCTCAAAGTTGCTTCTCCCTCCCCATTAAATTAAATACACCGAGGAAGACATTACTTTCTCCCATGTATCTAATCATTTTCACATTCTGTTCCACTAAAATTCACAGTTCAGCAGCAACCGTTTGAAGCATACTGGAAATCCTACACCAGGTTGGGGGACGGCTAATCGGGCTCCTCAGCATTAAGAAATCCATGCATAGAAAAAAACCTGCCTCATCCCTAAATCTGACTGACTAGTCTCACACTGACTTTTTTTTTATTCATAAGCTGTTTTCTGATTGGCTCCCTGATCGAGAACACTGCATGATAACCCAATCAGAGTCAAGATTCAGTGAGGGGGAGTGAGAAAATCAAGCTGTTATTAAGGCTGTCCCAAGTCTTCAGCCTCTTCAAAACAAGCACGGGGAACTTGTTTATTTTCTATAAATACCACGGGTTTACTATCTGATTGCAACAGCAGTTCATTAGTAACAGGGGCCGTTTGATCATTCACATGACTCCCAAAGACACTAATAATTATCGCAGGTCTTGAAACAAGATTTACAACTTTCCTTCCCCCCTCACCCCCCTTCCTACACCATGCTGCCAATAAGATCTGTGTCCGCAGAAGTTTTATGAGCCAGATTTATGCAGATGTCAGGAAGATAAATCAACGTTGCAATGCTGCAATGGGAAAAAATGTTTCTTTGCAGCATGATGAAACAATTTGGCTGAAAGAAATCAGAAGGAGCATCACAGGAACTCAGGAACGTGTCCAAGCTAACCCTGTTGGAGTTGTATTAATTAGCTGACAGAAAATCTATTTTGCTTTGTTCCCCTTTCACCCTGACATAAAAAAACAGCACCTTTCACTTAGAATGGAAGTACCCCCCCCCCCAAATCTTCAGGACCTCATCTCAATCCAAAATGGAAGGTGTATGTCTGAAATTCAAATTGTTTTAATTGGGTTTTAAACGGGGTAACAGTTTTAATGATTTTAAAATTTTAGCACAGGGAATGATTATTTAATTCAGTTTTAATTATTTATAAATTGTTATGTTTATATGTTTTTTAACTTCCTGTGCACTACCCCGAGTCCCTTTGGGGAAAGGGAGCGGATTTATAAATCTAAATAATAAATAAATAATAAATAAATAAATGTTTCTAGATGTACAGTATGTTGCAAAATTCTGCATCTTTGGTAAAATGACTGAGCATAGGCAACAGTGAAGAAGGTTGTTCTCTTTCTTCCTTTTTGATAGGTACGATGTATTCATGTGAATGAAAATGTACCTGCTTGTAGACTATGTTTTAATAACTAAAGTAATTAGAAAAAGATTGAGTGTGCTTGTTTGGTGAGACAGATACTGTATATAAAAGCCCACATATTCTATAACACAAGCAAAGGAAGAGAGTGGTTTGATGCAATCCTTTCTGATGCCTATGTACAGTAGTGTGTAGAACTACTACTAGTGTGTAGAATTACTACTACCTATGTAGAAATACACCACAATTCATATTATCCATCTGGAAGTTTCAGTACAATCAGTGTTACTGAATAAGTGTGGTCACATAAGATGTTTAACCTGGTTATTAGATAAACTTGGATTCTGGGTCTGGACTATATATTATACCATAAACTAACCAAAACAGTTTGAATTTAGACTAACAAGCTAAGCCATAAAGGAATTGCCATCTAACTGATATGTAAACCAACAAAACATAGCATCCGTCAATTGACCTGACTAGTTCTGTGTGAACACAACCCACCTCTACATATTGGATGCATAGAAAGGGTTAATATCAAGTGCTTATTTGGAGTAGTATTATTTATTTATTTATTTTATTGGATTTCTAGACTGCCCCCTCTCCCCGAGGGGACTCGGGGCGGTGTACAGGTAAAATTAAAAACTACTAAAACCATGACAATACATACAAAGTTAAAATCAAATTGAATAGTCCTGTACAAATTTATAAAAGTTAAAACTAAACCCATAAAACCGAATAAAATAATTTAAATTACAGACTGGGTCGAGAAGCATGAGTTAGGCTAAACCGGCTTGATGGAACACGTGAGTTTTAAGTTTCTGGCGGAAGGAGCGGAGGTCCGTGGTAGTTCTGATATCAGGGGGTAGGTTGTTCCAAAGGGTCGGGCCCATCACAGAGAAGGCCCTTCCCCTGGGCGTCGCCCGCTGGCATTGCCTAGTGGACGGCACCCGGAGAAGTCCCTATCTGTGGGAGCGAATCGGCCGAAGGGATGTATGGGGCAGGATACGATCCCGCAAATAGCTAGGTCCTGTGCCATGGAGCGCTTTAAAGATGATGACCAACACCTTGAAACGCACCCGAAAGGCCACAGGCAGCCAGTGCAGCCTGCGCAGGAGCGGTGTTACATGGGAGTATCTGGTAACTCCCAGAACTGCCCGCGCGGCCGCATTTTAGTAGCAAGTCCAATGAATCTGTTTGTACCATTTAGTTCCTATTATTGTGATTGTGATCCCACCCTTTTCCACACTCACAGATGAATGCCATGTAATCAGCTTCAACCTCAAAAATACACAGGCAAACAATCGATACAAACTCAAAGTAAACCATTCCAAACTCAATTGCAGGAAATACAACTTCAGTAACAGAGTGGTCAATATCTGGAATGCTCTACCCGACACCATTGTTGCATCCTCTAACCCCCACAGCTTCACCCTTAAACTGTCTACCTCAGAGGTCTCATTCTCGCGGCTCGCGGACCAATTGCGGCCCGCAGGATGGTATCTTGTGGCCCCACCGTGATATGAAAGTATAATATTAGTGCAGCCCACAGGGGGAGTGGACCTCTGTGGAATCCCTTATGCGGCCCAACCTCATCCAGACTCTGCCTCCAGCGGCCCCCAGGTAAATTGAGTTTGAGACCCCTGGTCTACGTGGATCTCACCCCTTTCCTAAGAGGTCCATAAAGGGGGCGTATATAAGAGCACCAGCGTGCCTTCCATCCTTGCCCTATTGTCCCCATTTATTTGTACTTATTGCGTTTGTTCATGTCCATGTTTATACTAATACCTGTTATCTTGTACACATTTGGCAAATAAAATAAAATAAAAATTCTTGCACCCACTACAGTGATATATCTAGAATAGGCATCGATAAGGCACTTTCTCTTTGTTCTGATCATTAACTGTGATTCCTGTGGATAAAGATGATTGACACAGAATGCTTGGCCACCAACACCATGAAATCTTTTCTTCAGAGGTTCTTCAGAGAAATGAAGAGTGGCAAGAAATCGGTGGATGTTTTGAGGGGCGATGAACTGCTTACACACTGCAGCGCTTCAGAACTTGGAAACCTTATTCTCCTGTCACCTCCAAGGATCTCAGTCAGGGTTCTGGAAGTGCCACTGTGCCCTAAATAAAAAAGGTAGAAATAATTGACTCCATTGTAACTGCCTAGTCAAGATGTAGGGTTGAGCATGGCCATAGGATAATTGAGGGAGAGATTCTATTCTATTCTATTCTATTCTATTCTATTCTATTCTATTCCATTCCATTCCATTCCATTCCCACTAGACAAAGCTAGTTTTTGTGAAGTGCAAGTATAAAATTATGCAACTTTTCCCACAAAACTCATGATTTTAAAAAATATTTAAAATCCATGTAAGCCATCAATATTTTTACTGCTACAAGGAGGTGTCCAGAGTCAGCATTGACTTAAAGGCACACACTCACAGCCACAAAAGGATTGGAGAAATAGTAATTATGGTTTAATTATACAGTAATGTAAACTGGAATGCAAAATCCAGTGTAATATTTTAGTGACCAGTGAGACCATGAATAGCCAAATGTACAGTAGGAGATTGCTTGGTGGGGACATATCGTAATTGTCCAAGATTTAGGATGCTGCCAAGACTTAAGATAAAAAAGAGTTGGTTAAGAAAATACCCGACCCATAGATAATCCTGTAATAAGAACTAGCATTAAAAAATTAACTACCAAGTACATTCTTAATACTTAACTACATACTTTGGTTCTATGGTACATCACTTCTCAGTAGACCTATGCAGGCGTTGATCTGTATGAACATCAAACTAACAGGACAGGGGACATAGTCATACATTATAATTTAGGGATGTGATAGCTTAGAAAACAATTCAAAAAATTGCTTCAAGAAACACAGTGAGTCTCTATTCATTAAGGAGTTTTACCTTAAAAAAAATGTGTCTGAAGTGGTGCAGGGTTTCCTGCCTAAGCCGGAGGTTGGACTAGAACAGCGTTTTTCAACCACTGTGCCGTGGCACACTAGTGTGCCGTGAGATATTGTCTGGTGTGCCGTGGGAAAAATTCCTGCCAGAATATCAGCTTTGTGTTCAGCCAAACAGGCCCAGGTTTCGCACTGAGTAAGTAAACAGAAATATGAACAATTATAAAATACTTTATTATTTCATAATAAAGTAATTATAAAATAATTTCTTTGTGTTTATTTGATTCCTATTCAAGAGAATTACTTTATATATAGTCAATATAGGCACAGAGTTAAATTTTTTTAACATTTTCTAATGGTGGTGGTGTGCCTCGTGATTTTTTTCATGAAAAAAGTGTGCCTTTGCACAAAAAAGGTTGAAAAACACTGGACTAGAAGACCTCCAAGGTCCCTTCCAACTCTGTTATTCTATTGAAACTATCTGACGCATGGGGTGGAGGTAGTCAGAAAACCAATACTGGGGCAGGAAGAGAATGGGGAGGCTAGCTAACTAATAGGGAAAGGGAGAAAGCCGGGAAAGGATCTAGGTGTGTCTTTCAAACGTTTGGGTGTGTTTTCTCTCAAGGAGTTAGTATGTATACGTGTGTGACAGTTTGTGGGTGGGAAATGAGTGATTGGCTCATGCAATTTGTATGCTGGGAATGTGGGGTGAGAGAAGTGGGGAGAGGTGATTCTGCACGAGAAAGAGAACTGCTCAAAGCAGAGAGTTTGCATTTTGTGGCTCACTCTTGTAGGCAGGATTTTAGGCACATCATTTGAGGGGGGAGGGTTGGGGAGGGTTTTCATAGGCTTGCCTTCTGTGAGATGGGTTTCTACTGGAGCTGAAAACTGAGACTACTTTACATCAGTGTTTTTCAACCTTGGCAACTTTAGGACTTCCATTCCCAGAATTCCCCACCCAATTCTGGGAGTAGAAGTCCATGCGTTTTAAACTTGCCCCGGTTGAGAAACACTGCTTTAAATGAAGTACTTTGGTGTTCTGAGTTTCTTGCCTCCTTTGGCTTGTGCTTGGTTTCTTGGGCAAGATTTAACATTCAGACTTTGTTCACACAACACACCAAACCACAAACTAGCTAAGCACATTTTAGCCTTGTGATTTGAGTCAACCTCGCCCATGTACTTTGTTTATAGATTAGTGCCTTATATGAAACTGGAAAACTGGGTTAAATAAATCATAGTCATATATGAGTTTGTCAAGTGAATACAACCTCATTCTCAAACCAAGGAGTTTATATTTGTAGCTCATGGGATCTCCAAGAACTTTAATTCACAGATTTTTAGATTTTGACATTTACAGTGTTGGATTTCCAAGAGTGTGAACACAGTCCAAGATTAAATCTAAACTTTAGTTTAGGTTTAGCATTTATTTATTCAATTCCATTGCACTCCTTTTACACCTCAAAGTTCCAGTTTTTCAGGATTGATCAATGGGTCAGTGATTTGGAGTGAATTAGGACACTGCAGGGACATGGTGGCTCAGTGGCTAAGACACTGAGCTTGTCGATCGGAAAGGTTGGCAGTTTGGTGGTTCTAATCCCTAGCTCCGTGTAAAGGAGTGAGCTCCCATTAGTTGTCCCAACTTCTTCCAACCTAGCAATTCAAAAGCATGTAAAAATGCAAGTAGAAAAGTAGGAACCACCTTTGGGGGGAAGGTAACAGAGTTCTGTGCTCCTTCAGTCATTCTGGCCACATGACATCTTTGGACAGCAGTGGCTCTTCAGCTTTGAAACATAGATGAGCACCGCCCCCTATGCGAAGGGAACCTTTACCTTTACCTTAGGACACTGCAAGCAGCACTCAATACCAAAAACCAATCAGTTTCAGGGGGAACAAGGACTGAATAAGAAATTAGGTTGAAAAACAAGACCTCTCGAGCTCTGTTTTCACTGGCAGAGGGTTGCAGAAGGCCGTGGCAGCCGAAAATGGAGCTCGAGATCCTGTTTCCACTGGCAGAGTGCTCGAGCCACCAAAGGTACCCCTTGACAGGAAAGTCAAGCTGGCCACGCCCACCCTGGCCACGCTCTCATTCCCCCACTGAGGTAAAACACAACCCTGATGCGGCCTTCAATGAAATTGAGTTTGACACCCGTGTGCTAAAGCATTGCCTTTGTGAGGGAAGGTCTTAACCAAGTTGCTGACTTGTCAAACATGAGCGTCTTCATGCTCCAGCAAGCGGGAGGAAGAGAGCTGTGAAAGTTTGCAGTGGCATGTCCTCTCATAGTTTCAGAGATATTAACAGGAAAGAAGACTTGAATGCTACCTGGCAACCATGGTGGTTGGGACTAGAAGATCTGGTCTGTTCTGCTGCCATGTTTACCTGGTGATAATAGTTACAACTAGTCATATATAAGATGAAGTAATGCCAGACTTCAAAAGGGGAAAATATTTCCCTTCTCCCTCCCATAATTCTTTTTAATAGGGTTTATCAAGATGTTACTAAGGGAATCTTAATACAGAGGACAGAAAGGAAGAAACATAAATTAAACTACATGTTTTCAGTTTTGAATCTCTCTCTCTTTCTCTCTCTCTCGCTATTTGGCGAAATACATTCTTTTCCAAAAAAACCAGGGGCAATCTAATGAAAGCCTGGAAAGAGATGGTTCATAATGATTTCATAATTCATAGTTCTTAGAGTACCCACAAAAGCAATCTACCGTATTTTTCAGAGTATAAGATGCACCTCTTTCCCTCAAAAAAGAAGCCAAAAATCTAAGTGCGTCTTATATACTGAATACAGCATTTTTTGCCTCCTGAAACCATGCCCCCTTCACCAAAATGGCAGTGCATAGCCTTTAGGAGGCTTATAGGGTGCTCCTGGGGGCTGGGGAATGCAGAAATGAGTGAAAAATGAGCTGTTTTTTGCTTGTTTTTGCTTGTTTTGTTATTTGTGTATAATTTTTACACAAATACTTAAGATGGGCCACTGAAAGCATGCCGTACTGCAGCATAGACATAATGGCTAAATATGAATTGGGGTAGTTTGTGTCAGGTTCTCATAAAGGGAAAATTATGGTTATAATCTGAGGCAGTCAGTTTTGCACATGTTTAGTATACTGAAGATGTGTAGGTATGAATCAGTGCATAATCTACAGCTAGCAACCTTTTTATATTAGTGGGAGGTCATGTTTGTCAAAAAACCTCAGTCAGCCAAGTGTGTGAATATTTTGCTATTATCCAGAATTTTGGATTGTGCTGAAAGATGTAAGTGGATTAGCGGTCAACACATGGCTGTACCTTTTCACAACAAAGTCAGTGCTATGATACATTCATAATAGGTGTGATGAAATGGTTCATTGCTGCTTTTGAGGAATGTGAGAAAGAGTTACCGTAAATGGATATTTCTTTATAAGAGAAAAATAAAAGAACTTGGAGACAGGGATAAGAAGACAGGGGCATTTGATAAAACGGAAAGAAAGGATACAATCAGTACACGAAGAAAAGAAGAAATGACGAAATATCATTGCAGAAATAAGCATGGAACTTTAATGATATATCTCACCATTTCTGATATATGGCTGGTTTTGCCTGGCTCAAAAACTAAGCAGGATTGATCCTGGTGAATATTTTGATGGGGAATCAGGAAGAAGTTACAGACTTAGTACAGTAGTAGCAACTGTGAGAGGGATCTTGGAATCATAGTGGACAACCATTGAAATATGACCCAGCAGTGTGCAGCAGCTGCCAAAAAAGCCAACACAGTTCTAGGCTGCATAAACAGCCTAGACTCAAGATCATGTGAAGTGTTAATACCACTTTATAATGCCTTAGTAAGGCTACACTTGGAATACGGCATTCAGTTTTGGTTGCCACGATGTAAAAAAGATGCAGAGACTCTAGAAAGAGTGCAGAGAAGAGCAACAAAGATAATTAGGGGACTGGAGGCTAAAACATATGAAGAAAGGTTGCAGGAACTGGGTATGTCTAATTTAATGAAAAGAAGGAATAGGGGAGACATGATAGCAGTGTTCCAGTATCTCAGAGGTTGCCACAAAGAAGAGGGAGTCAAACTATTCTCCAAAGCACCTGAGGGCAGAACAAGAAGCAATGGGTGGAAACTAATCAAGGCGAGAAGCAACTCAGAACTGAGGAGAAATTTCCTGAAAGTTAGAACAATTAACCTCTGGAACAGCTTGTCTCCAGAAGTTGTGAATGCCCCAACACTGGAAGTTTTTAGGAAGATGTTGGACCTCCAAGGTCCCTTCCAACTCTGCTATTGTATTGTATTGTATTTGTAGAAGGGTCTGGAAAGTCGAAAAACATTCTAGAAGGAGGTCACTTCCAAAACTTTCTAAACTGCTTCCATAAAAACTTTGTGTTTGTCCATTAGGTGACCAGGAGCTGAGGGAAATTGTATATGTAACTTTTGTTGCTATATTTCTAAATAAAACCTATCATACATTAATTTTTCATAGAAAAACAGAATTGGAAGAGACCTTGGAGGTCTTCTAGTCCAACACCCTGCTTAGGCAGGAAACCCTGCACCATTTTAGATAAATGGTTATCCAATCTCCTCTTAAAAACTTCCACTGTTGGAGCATTCACAACTTCTGGAAGCAAGTTGTTCCCCTAATTAATTGTTCTAACTGTCAGGAATTTTTTAATACAAAATCAATGTTTTATTGCTCAAAATCAATTGGCCCTCTGAATTAAAGGAGAGCCAAAGAGAATGCACCCTCCCACAGCCTGAAATAGTACACTACCAAGAGAAGAACCCGTAAGAGAGAAAACAAGCTTAATGTAAGAACTCTCACTTTATAATTCTGGATTGCATCAAACTACAGAAAAATGTCAAACTACATGCATTTATGCCCACAACAGACATAGACAAATCTATGTCACTTCTGACCAAAAAAATCTGAGTTTACCACAATGTACTTAGGCTTTGCAATGTACCAATTGGGGCCTAGATGAAGGTGTCCCTATATCTAGGTCAACTCATGTGTAGATAGACTTCTTGGAACACCAGTTCTTCTTAGGGATGTGTGTACCTGGCTTATCCATCAGGATTTTAGCAATTGGCTGCTGATCAGAGACTTGTGAAGCAATCGCTTATTAAGCAACATCTGGTGCCAAGATCTATAGGCTCCAGCTACGTGGAAGACAATAGGCAAGTGCCAATATGCATGGTATTTATGAGAATGACAAGGTAGTTGGACTAAATTTATGAGCATCAGGTTGGGGTAACTGAGTGCATAAAATATATACCTCCTTATGCACTGTCTAAGACCCGACTGTCAAAGAATTATCATCTTATAACAAACAGACTCCAAAGAATAGCCATGCAAAGTTAAGCAGTTGTGTTTTCAATCAGTCCTGGATGATTATTTTGAGATTCCGCCCCACAAGACTAAATAGTAACTTAGATGTCTCTGTTTTTTTACTAGATGTCCAGACAGTGTTTCCACCAGTGGTGAAATTCAGCCGGCTCTATCTGGTTCGGGTGAACTGGTAGCGGCTGCGGTGGTAAGCTCACCCAGACATCATCATGTCACATTTTTTGCGCATGCGTGGAAGGTCCTGTGTGTGCACACTGATATTTGCGAACTGGTAGCGAAGGTAAATTGATTTCATCCCTGGTTTCTACACTGGTGTTTTTTCCTGATTCTCAGCTGAATCAGGCTGCACTAAGTGCTAAAGCTGACCTGGTTGGTCAGAGTTTGCAGCAGTAATCACATTCAGAAAGCACACACAAGTAACCGATTCAGCAGGATCCAAAATAGTAATAATATACAATAGTTTACCAAAAGCAGCTTTTCCAAGTAGCAGTAAATAGAAGCAAAACACAAGCAGTTTTATTTTCAGTTCTCAGCTAAGCCAGACTCCTTCCTGTCTCCTTGTTTTTCACATGGCAAATTTCAGAGTCCAAATAGCCCTCATTGGCTGACTTAGTTGCTATGCCTATTCATGGGCTGTCCTTGTTACCATGTGACAGCTGAATACCAGGGATGCTGGTAGACAGAGGTAGAATTTTTCCTCTTCTTATTTTCCTCCCCAAAAACTAAGATGAGTCTTATACTCCGGAGCGTCTTATACTCCGAAAAATACGGTACCTTCTTCCTAGAGCTGTGAGAGAAAGTATAAAGTCACCCAGATGGCTTTGTGCTTGAGGCAACACTAGGGCTCCCAGTCTCCTGGTGGTTGTATCATCCCTCCCTAGATAGTAAAAAAATATATTCTTCATCTCATTAAAAATGGCTATTTGATGTCAACCTTTGAAAAGCATCTAAGGTATGCATTCAAGGCTTTGTTGGAGCAGGATACACGTGACTCTGAAGCTATAAGGTGTACACCTTTCTTCTATCTGATGTTTATCTAGTGAAAGTCCATTGTAAAGATAAGACCCATAAGACGTGGCTCATCTCTAATTAGGTATACCTATACAGCAGGGAGTGAGTACATAGGTTAACCAGTCATTATGGTTAAGATATATTGCACTTCCACTTTCAAATGAGCAAATCATTTTGAAGATGTGCCTCCTCCTCTTCCTCCTCTTCTTTTTGGAAGGGTTTAGTATGTTAATGGCTGGCCTGTGAATTGCTGACCAATGTCCTATTTTTTTTGCTGCTTGGAAAGAAAAGGGCATTCTTTTTTTTTTTTAAAGAGAAGCAAATGTCAAGCAGAAAATTGGATCTATCAAGCAGACAGGCCTCTAGTCTCCTGTCAAAAATGGATTCCTCTCAGTCACTGTGCTCTTGCACACTTCACAACTGTTGTCTTAAATTACTGCTCTAGAGAGGAATTGTTGAGCTTCACTTGAATGGGATGAGAAGATGAAAGCACTATTATTGATCTTCTATCCCAAGGCATTTAAAAATACATCCTGCCGATAAGAAATCAAAACATACAATACTTGCACGTAAATGAAGAAAACCAAAACACACATAACTTCTGAGACTGAGATCGAAGATGCCTCATCAAAACAAACAGGTTAAAATATAAACAGATAATATGAGGCAAAGGTCTCCTGTGGTTTTGAACAGTGTTTCTCAACCTTGGCAGCTTTAGGTCATGTGGACTTTAAATCTCAGAATTCCCAACTAGCCATGCTGGCTTTCAGCTAGCTCCCAGCTAGAATTCCTGACTGGGAAATTCTGGGAATTTTATTTTATTTTATTTTATTTAGTTTGTCAAACATGTACAAGATAACAGGTATAAGTATGGACATGGGCATGAATAAAGGAAATGAGTACAAATAAATGGGGTCAGTAGGACAGGGATGATAGGCACACTGGTGTTCTTATGCACGCCCCCTTTATGGACCTCCTAGGAATGGGGTGAGTTCCATGGTAGACAGTTTAAGGTTGAAGCTGTGAGAGTTGGAGGATGTAACAATGGAGTCAGGTAGAGCATTCCAGGTGTTGATCACTCTGTTGCTGAAGTCCTATTTTCTGCAATTGAGTTTGGAGCAGTTAACCTTATGTTTGTGTCTATTGTTTGCCTGTGTATTATTGAGGTTAAAGCTGAAGTAGTCATTGACAAGTAGGATGTTGTAGCAGACAATTTTGTGTACTATGCTGTAGGCGGCGTAGTTCCAGATTGTCCAAACTCAAAATTTCGAGCCTGGTGGGATAAGGGATTCTATTGTGAGCAGAGGAGTAGAGGACTCTTCTTGTGAAATACTTCTGGACCTGCTCAATTGTATTAATGTCTGAAATATAATTGAAGTCTACATGTCTTAAAGTTGCCATGGCTGACAAATACTGCTGTAGAATCTCCCTTTCCTTGTCCTAAACACAAGATCTATTCTAACCTGCACCGAGAAAGTGGCTTTGCTCATGAAACAAGAAGATTGAGTAACACTGGGCTAGGGAGTGCCAATCCAAATGACAGCCTCATGTCATGTTCTCCACCTCCACAGGATCTAAGCCACTTTGTTCCATATTGTTCTGATATTATCTTTATTCATATTCCCCTGCCTTAGCTCCATCTCGTTGGCTGCCATGAAGGGGACAAAGGCAGAAAAGATGCAGAGGCTAAAAGATGCATTAAGAGAGGAATATGTTTTGTTCTGTTACTTAGAAGAGAACTTGGAAAAAGAGTTCAACCACAACCTCCTGATTTTGGAACATCTAATGAAGTGTTATGGCTGGAGAATTCTGGGAATTGAACTTCGTTCATTTTCAAGCTGCCAAGGTTGAGAAACAACGATCTGATATTACCACTTCAGACATGAAGCATTCAAGAGGAACAAATATGTGTACACCAGAGTTGGGTTGCTAATTTTTTTTACTACCGGTTCGGGCATGCTCCCACGCACGTGTGACACTTCTGCGCATGCTACCAATCCAGGCCGAACCAGCAGCAACCCACCACTGGTGTACAATTAACAAATTGATCTATTGTCTGGATTTGCACAATGTGTTGAACCACAAACAAATGAAACGGTCTGCTTTTGCAAGCACTCCAAGTAGAAATATAATCAAGTTTAAGATTAACAAGGTGATTATTGTCCTAGTTAAGTGAGCTGTGTGAATACAGCCATACTGAAGTTTCTTTGCAGTGCTGTATGGCTTCAATATGTGTGTGGATGTGTGTGTTTGTGTAAATCACCAAATGAATCTTTCTCACCCTGTGTGGGAGGAAAGGAGGAGTCATTATTGACTTCCGTGGTTCACCACGTCATCTGTGACAAACAATGCTCACATGTGAATTGAGATGGCTGAGACAGGCTCATTTTCATGTGAGGAGGGACCATCACTTGCATGGAAATGGATGTAGGTAATGAGGAAGATAGAGGAACTAGGAAGGGCCTAGATGTTCAAACCAAGGACTTTAGCCAACAGCGATCAGAGGCTCTGGTTCCACAATCCAGTAAATGGTTCCAAAATACTAAAATGCTAAGAGCAACCAGGATGATTAGGGGACTGGAGACTAAACCATATGAAGAATGGTTATAGGAATTGAGCATGGCTAGTCTAGTGAAGACAAGGACCAAGGGGCAACATGATAGCAGTGTTCCAATATTTGAGGGGCTGCCACAGAGAGGAGAGGGTCAAGCGGTTTTCCAAAGCACCTGAAGGCCAGACAAGGAATAATGGATGGAAACTGACCCAGGAGAGATTCAACCTGGAGATAAGGAGAAATTTTCTGAAAGAGGGAACAATCAACCAGTGGGACAGCTTGCCTTCAGAAGTTGTGGGAGCTTCATCACTGGAGGCTTTCAAGAAGAGTCTGGACTACCATTTGTCAGAAATGGTGTAGGGTATCCTACTTGGGCAGGGGGTGGACTACATGACCTACAAGCAGTGGTGGGATTCAACATTTCTTACTATTGGTCTGTGGGCATGGCTGGGTGAGTGTGGCTTTATGGATGTGGAAGGGGAAGGATACTGTAAAATCTCAATTTCCTCTCCACTCCAGAGCAAGGATACTGCAAAATCCCCATTTCCTCCCGATCAGCTGGGACTCGGGAGGCAGAGGATAAATGGGGGCATGGCCAGTCAGAGATGGTATTGGAACTACTCAAAATTTCCACTACTGCCTCTCCAGAACTGGTCAGGACCTGCTGAATACAACCTCTGCCTACAAGGTCCCTTCCAACTCTGTTAATCTGTAATTATTTGCTTTTGGAATATAAGTACCAGTATCTCCAGTTAGCGTGCTTACAGTATTTCCTTTGCACCAGCCTCACGGCAGATGTGATTAGCACAGACTCCGGCTGAAGGATGCTGGATTGTGATCTGGACACTGCAGAGCAGTGGTGTGCATGCTGCTTCTCAGCCCACTAGGTGGTCCCCCCAGGCAGCAATGATGATGCATGGCAGCAGTTTAATGTGGGTGGGTGAAGCCTGAATCAGAGAGTGGCATGCTGAAGGCAGAGATCAAGATAACCAGAAGCTTTCCCAGAGAAGCATACAGAAAATATAGTCTAAACCAACACATTGTCAATAAAAATAATACAATATGGTATTTAGGAGGAACAGGAGTAGCTTTTACAAAGTTATATTCCTTTAGCAGAGAACAAGACCCAGCAGAACATGATCTACTCATTTTTAATTTAAAATAATATGAAGTATCTGAGTCAGTTTTAATTTATGGCGACTTCTGATAGATATGTTGTATTCTAGGCAGCAGTAGAGAAGTACTTTGCCATTGCCCTCTGTTAGGATTTATTTATTTATTAAATTTATATACTGCCCACTTCACTTTCAAGCAACTCTGGGCATCTATGGAGATGCTTCATCACCCAGGTCATGGTTGTCCCAAAGGTGCTTTTTCCAAAAGGTAACTGGACTTTCTTGGGGTTTTTTTTCTTTAAAAAGTTTCCCTTCTCATCCAATAATAGAAGTTAAGAAGTTTCTTGGATGAGAAGTGGAACATTTTCAAAGAAAAAACCCCAAGTATGTCCACTTGCCTTTTGGAAAAAGTACCTTTGGGTCAACTGTGGGCAGGGTGTTTTCTGATAGTTAACTATACTTGTTAAGGACAATTTTATCTACTAGTTCAGCCTACCACTTGACATTCCCTGGTGGTTTCTAATCCAAGTATTAGCTAGACCGAATCCTAATTAGTTTGTGAGCCCAGATAAGCTTTTACCTAGTCCATATTGAGGAAAACCCTATGTATTCTTTTCTCAATTAGTCATTGACATATGTATTTTCTTTAGAATGCTAAATTTACATAAACACTAATAGTATCATATGTCAAAACAATGTTGGACATATTTCAGAAGGATGACTCTCATTAGAACGCTTTAATCCAGAGTCCTTACTCAACCTAGTACAGCAAATTATTAAGGACTGATTAGGGATAATTCATAGTTAGCATTATACTTGGTCAAACCTACATTTCATAAATTTCTTTCTTTCTTTCTTTCTTTCTTTCTTTCTTTCTTTCTTTCTTTCTTTCTTTCTTTCTTTCTTTCTTTCTTTCTTTTTTTTTTTTTCTTTCTGACTGTGGTAAAGGGGTTGCAACCACATTGGAATATTTATTAAAGATTTATATGATCATTCAATAAAAAGAATGTGACTTGAAGCGGTATACAACTTCCTAGCAACTATTGTAACCACCACAACAAAAAAATCAACAAGACCAAAACACAACATTGTCTACTCCGTCTCCCAGGATGAGCTCATCTGAGATCCTGATCCCAATGCCTTAGGAATAGTCAAATGTTCAATGCTTTCCTAATGTTAACAAGATCAGAACCAATAGAATTTCAAGGGGAAAGACGTTCCATAAACCAGGTGCCACAACTGAAAATGCAGCATGACTGCTATTGGTGACACAGTCCCATTAGTCAGTGCAATGTTTTTTTAATTGCAAGTTTTGGCAGAAATTGGGAAAACGACCCAACAAACTTCTCCAATGAATACTGGTTTATTATTTATATTCCTTAGTACTTGTAAATTAATACTGCATAAGAAATCAGTTCAGGTATTATTACTAACTTCTTAGCTTGTTATTGCAAAACTTTAGAAAACAAAGCACATCTTCCACCCGATCAGTGATTTTTTGATCGGGTGTATTTAAAAACATGACAAATTGACTAAAAATTTAGCCCAATAACAACAAGCTTTAAACAAAACCCTCTACAGTGAAAAACAAAGTTATTTATTTGTTATTTAGCTATTAATTTTCATTGGTAAAATTCACTGGCACAAATTCATTGCTTCAAAAGTAAGTTTTGATAGAATATTGGATGTTGACATACATACATACATGCATACATACATACGTACATGCATACATACATATGATTACATTTGTTTTGTTTAGTTGCTCAGTGACTTCAAACTTTGCAAGTGGACATAATTTTATTTATTGTTTTATAAGATCTATATATCTCATAACAAACCAGGGGCGTGTACAGGGGAGTTTAAATAAAGTTGGTGGCTGTAACTGTGTGATGAAAACTCCTTTCCTGAATAGCTTGGTCACTCATCACAATTCATAGGTATTTTGGAGGCCTTGGCAGTGAGCTAAACACTTGATTTTTCAACCATTCTCTCTCTCCAACTTTTTTTCTTGGAAGAGTTTGCGAGTAAATTGGGCGATCTGATTGATAGATATTCCCAAAACACAAATAGCTAAGTGGAGTTTGTTTAACCTTGAATATAACTGAGTTTGCTTTTGGTTAAATGAAAATATCTGGGGGTGGTTTGTAGGGTCAATTGATTCTTTTTTGATGTTCCCAGAACACATTAACTAATTTCTGACTCAGTTCAGTGCAATGGAATCAAACAGTCATTAATTCGAAATCTCAATTTGAATCTTGAAAATCTTAAAATTTATTACAAATGTGTGTGAACCGTATGCATTTAAAAACTCTGAACCTGTTAGATTTTGCATAGAGGTTGATGTAAATTTCAGCAGAATAACTATCTGTCATTCTATGAAGAAGGAATATTGCATCACCACCACCATCATCAAAGGATCTAGAGCTGTAGGAGTACCCTACAAATAATAACAAGCAGTTGGGACAAGTTTCATCTTGTTTTATGGAAAGCCTCTCTCAAGAGATAAGGACAGGTGTATCAGAGTATGAATTTATGAGACAAATCAGGCATGAATGCTATGCCTGTTCATCCAAGGTTGCGGTTACCGGTATACCTTATTCGAACCCTACCTTTAAGGCAGGGGTGGGTTCCACAAAGGTTCCACAAATCTACAGTGCTATTTAGAACCAGTTCCAGCTCCTTCCCCTCGTCCATCTGCACATCATCAAGATGAAGAGCGAGAGGAGGAATTCTGGGAGTTGAAGTCCACAAGTCTTAAAGCTGTCAAGTTTGAACACCCCTGGGATTTTTTTTTATAAAGGGTTAGGGGTACAAGGGTCTTGTAATTTGACAGCTTTAAGACTTGCGTGTTTCAAATGCCTGAGTTTCTGAGCCAACATTTTGGTTGCTAAGCAAGAGCATTGTTAAGTGAGTTTCACCACATTTTACAAGTTGGCCACCCCCACCCAGTCACATGACTGCCAAGCCACTCCCACCTGGTCACATGGCTGGCAAGCCACTCCCACTTGGTCTCATGGCCAGCAAGCCACTCCCACAAAGCAGGTCACACCTACAGAAGAGGTTCTAAAAAATTTCAAAACCCACCACTGCTTTAAGGCTTACTACTAATTCATATCGTTTTCCCTTTCACCAACTCATCAGTGGTATTTGCAGCTACATGGGTGAGTTCCTCAAATAATGATATTATTTTTTCATGCCTAAAAGGCAGCCCATGTTTACCTCAGAGTATTGACAAACAGAAACAAACCCATGGTTTGGATTTTTCATGAGAAATAACTCCATCTGGCTAACACCACACGCAAATGAACGAATGGAGCAAGTAATCATGTGGAACCGTTGCCATGTGTTTAATATTTATGCAGATAACCATCAAGAACATTCTTCAGGGCAGAAAGGGGTCACAGAAGTGGAACTAGAGTCAGTGTGGGGAATATATTCTGCTCTGAGAAAGCAGCATATGCTATCTGTTGTTGTTGTTGTTGTAAGCATTCAAGATTCATCCAGAATCAATGTATCAATGGTTGTTAATGAGGAAAAGGAGTCGGAACAGAGTATTTTGAGGATTGTAAAATTGGAAATGGATAATACATAGAAAAATATATAAAGGAGGATAAGGGATATGTTGATAAGATTAATGTAGCTGCGTATGATAAGTAGAAACTGTATTTGTTGTTACGTTAAAATATATATGGAAATGACAAAGCCAGAAAGGTCGCTCTGTGTCCAATGTTTTGTAATGTTTATTCAATTAATTTTTTTTAAAAAAAAGAATCATTAAGAAGTGAGAGGAACCTTTTGGACAAATTCAAGACTGCTTAACAGGGGTTCGATTCTCTTCCCATATGAAGTAGTGTTTATAGTAGCTCAATTAAAAATTAAGCAAAGGGAATTTTCTTCCCTTTTGAGATCATGATGGATGAAATTCTACTTATTTGTTGTATGAATGATTAAAAAAAACACACAGTAGGGAGTCTGTAACCGGCCACCTTAGCTTTGCCCTATTTCTGATCTAAATCATGCTCCTGTCCCTATTTGTGGTGGAAAAAAAGGTAGCATTCATTCCAGTTGTAACAGGAAAGTTCTGATTCTCCAAGCCTATTACCTATCACAGGGGTCTGCAAAGTTGGGTCTTTTAAGACTGGTGGACTTCAACTCCAAGAGTTCCCCAGCCAGCATAGCTGGCTGGGGAATTCTGGGAGTTGAAGTCCACCAGTCTTAAAAGAGCCGACTTTGCAGACCCCTGACCTATCATATTGGGGTCCAAACAGGGGTGGGCTGCTACAGGTTTGCCTGGGTTTGGGAGAATCTGTAGCTAATGTCATGGCCAGTTTGGAGAACCTCCAAATCCCACTTCTGGCTGTCCCTGCCCACCCTGCCCTTCCCAGGAGTCTTCATGCAACCTGTTTTGGATGCAAGGTAAATGCAGGGCCCATGTGGAGACTCGGGGAGGGGGGAAAAACAGGCCTCCTGGAAGTTCCAGAAGGCCAGAAACGGGCCCATTTCTGGCCTCCAGAAGGCCTCCAGAGACCAGGGGAGGCAGTTTTGTCCTCCCAGATGCTCGAGGAAATCCTCTGGAGCCTGGGGAAGGCAAAAATGGACCCCCTGTCATGGTGGAGGAGGCTGACTAGGTCATGCCCATCATGGCCACACCCACCCAGCAGCTGGGCAAAGAACCCAAGCTGAAATTTTTGAAGCCCAGCCCTGGGTCCAAATTATCATCTCTTCAATTTTTAAGAAGGTTTAGAGTTAGGGTTTGGGCTAGGGTTAGATTTTGTTTGTTTTGTTCCATTGTGTCCGGCTTTTGGAGATTGCCTGGACAAGTCCCTGCAGGTTTTTGGCAAGGATTTCCAAAAGAGTTTGCCAATGCCTCCTTTGTAAGGCTATGAGAAAATGACTGGCCGAATCACCAAGCTGGCTTTGAACCTAAAGTGAGACTAGAAGCAGTAGTCTTCTGGTTTCTAGCATGATGCTTAACCCAATATTTCTCAACCTTGGCAACTATAAGCTGTATGGACTTAAAACTCTCAGAATTCAGCATGGCATGGCTGACAGCAATTCTGGGAATTGAAGTCCATACACTTTACGGTTACCAAAGTTGAGAAACATTGCCTTAATCACTATCCCAAACCAGCAGAGTGAAAATCAAAAGGACACGATCAAACAGAGACCAGGGACTATATTACCCTAGCAATTCGATCCCAGATGATCTGCATTTTTAGTTAAAAAAATATCAAATATTACATTTCAGTGGGATGAAGAATCATTGTCAAAATCCAGTGTGGGTTTTGAAGCTGAATAACAGAAGTAAATAATTGGCTCCCACAGAATTATAATCATGCCTCATAAATGTAAATGTGAAATTTTATTAACGTCTGTATTTTAAGCTGGAGGTTTTAATCAATGTTCTTCAATCCTTTGAACATAATAAAAGAAAAGCAGGATCGATCAATCTACTTGTCTACGCTGGAAGGCATGTTATGAATTTTCCTTAGGGGCAAAGCTCTGAAGGGGAATTAAGTGTTCTTACATTTTGAAATTTGCAGCACTTAGAATTGGAGAATATGTGACCGTGTTGATACATAAATATTAAAAATTGTTCTCTGGCAGCCATGTTAGAAATCTTGCAATTAAATCTCAGTGGGAATGGATAAAGAAAAGCCTTTATATCATATGAACACAAAGTTGAAGTATGCCATTTCTCTTCCATAGCTATATGACAACAGAAACAAATACGATAAATAAATTCAAATCTGCTTTAAAAGGAAATCATTTAAAATAGAAGCTATTACTTTAAATCATCCCACGGCTTTCCTTAACCCGGTGTATTGGATGTCAATTCAGCTGGCATTGCCATTGGCTGGGGTTGATGGTAGCAGGTAGCAATTAGTGCACATCTGGAAAGTGCCAAGAGGAGTAAAATAGGGCAAATAAATGGATAATTCTGCATAGAGCAGGGATGTCCAAACTTGGGAACTTTAAGACTTGTGGACTTCAACTCCCAGAATTCCCCAGCCAGCTATGCTGGCTGGGGAATTCTGGGAGTTGAAGTCCACAAGTCTTAAAGTTCCCAAGTTTGGACATCCCTGGCATAGAGCCTAAGGTAAAGGTTGCCCTCACACATATGTGTTAGTTGTTCCCGACTTTAGGGGGCGGTGCTCAACTCAGTTTCAAAGACGGAGAGCCAGCGCTGTCCGAAGACGTCTCCATGGTCATGTGGCCAGCATGACTAAATGCCGAAGGCGCATGGAATGCTGTTACCTTTCCACCAAAGGTGGTTCCTATTTTTCTCCTTGCATTTTTACATGCTTTCAAACTGCTAGGTTGGCAGAAGCTAGGACAAGTAACGGGAGCTCACTCCATTACACGGCACTAGGTTATCCATCTTTCTGGTTGACAAGCTTAGCGCCTTAGTCACTGAGCCACCACGTCCCTATTGCATAGAGCCTAGGGTGGCCTTTTCTTGCCCCTACATTCTATAAAACAGGCTGACATTCTGCTCTAACTACGCACACCAACGCTCTGTTTAGACTGTTGCAATCTGGTTTGCCTTAAAGTGGGAATTACCCCTTAAGGACTGAGGAGTTATCATTTACTGTTGAGGCTTGGCCGTCTATTCTTTAAGGAAATGATGACAGGCTGGGTGAGATGGAAAAAGGAGTGAATCACTCTCCTATGTAACAAGAATTTCATAATGGGCAAAACTCCCATCCACCGAGAGAGTGTTTGGCCTTTTGACTTGGTCATAGTTGAAAAATATGATAGGCTCAACTTCTACAGTATATCCCAAACATTCCTTCGTGTTTATGGTCACTGATTAACTGGAGCTCTTGTTAGCATTCACTGGTGAGAAGAAGACTCTTGATATTCATAGGATCTATACCAGAGTCTCTTTCATGTGTGGGGTATTTTTTTTTTTTTTACAAATGCAACTACCAGTTAATAAACACAATACCATGAGTGTGGTCTAGAATTAAAATGTGAGATAAAACATAGCCTTGAAGCTCAGGCAGAAGTACCTGATGTTAAAAAGCTAACCTTAGCGTAGGAGTAGTGGCTTCAGTTTGTTGGTGTGTTTCCAAAGTCCATTCACTTCTGTATTTGTGGAGGTTTGCAGTGGGGCAGGGGGTGGGGCCATGAAGGGTACACTTCATTTATATGCATTTATATTAGTTTCTGAATGTACTAATTTCTTACCTGCTAATCTTGTATCCCTTAAACAACTGTGAATATAAATGCTTAATATATTTCTGGTAACTTTTTACAAATTAAAAAGTTTGTAAAAAGTCTGGTCTTACTGTTTCAAAGGATTTCTCCCAGACCTGTGCTTCTTTGTATTTGAACTTTGAAGCTCTCCACTTGAGTAAAACTAATACCACAGTTTTAAAACACCTTCTAGTAAGCAGCCCACGCAAACCACAGCCATCAGAAGATTCCCCAGAAAAGTATACAATGGGGAAACTACAAACATTAAAAATAGCAGGAAGAAGAAGAAGAGGGAGAAAAAGACAAGTGGTAGTGTGTTATTATGTATTTATTGAGAGAAGCATTCATCATGCTGGTGGGATTTAATGGGATTTGGAATCTGTTCATTGAAATGATGCAACAAATCTCTTTAGTAAGCTAGGCAAGATTTGCTATAGGACCATGATGGCAAACCTATGGCACACGTGCCAGAAGTGGCACACAGGGCCATCTCTCCAAGCATGCAAGCTGTTGCCCATTGCTTTTCTGCGTTCCAGCTTGCCAGCCAGCTGATCTTCATGCATGCAGGAACACTGGAAACCATAAGAGCAGCCGCCCAGTGTGCATGCATGTGCCGGGCAGCTGCTCTTATGGTTTCCAGTGCGTGCATGCACACTGACAGAAACATGTGCATGTGCATCAGAAACAGAAGACCAGCTGGCCAGTCAGTATGCATGCACTGGAAACCATAAGAGCAGCCGCCCAGCACACACATGCACACTGGGTGGCTGCTCTTATGGTTTCCAGCACACACACGAGCACTCCTGTTTCGGCATTCTGTGCCAAAAAGGTTTGCCACCACTGCTATAGGACCATGCAAGATTGGATTTGGTTCTGCGAGTTTCAATTTGGTTCTGTGTTTCAGAAAAGTAGAAAGGTTTCAGAAGCTTGGAAGACGGTGAGTCTTTGCAGCCAAGGCAGTGAGCACTCTTCTTGAAAAAGCAACAATTCTTAAATATTCTTATCCTCAATGCAAATGAGGGTTTATTTAACCCAATAAGATGTAGAGTAGGGTAGGGTAGGGTAGGGTAGAATAGAATAGAATAGAATTCTGTATTGGCCAAGTCTGATTGGATACACAAAGAATTTGTCTCCAGCGCATAACCTCTACAACCTATACATACAAACTATAAACATACGGTGTACATTCAAATATAAGCTCTCAGTATACATTTTTAACTGACAGTGATTCTTCAATACTTTATGCAAAAATTTGGAGTATCACTTAGTTTTCCTATATATTACAGGAACAAAGTTAAAATTTAACTCCTCAAATTTCCAGCCAGCATGGCCCTTGGATATACTTTCTGGGAATCACAGGGCTGAAGTTCAACAGATCTAAAGGGCATTCAATTGGGGGAATTGGCAGCAGAATAATATGGCCTTCATTGGGTCTGATCTCTGCTCACATTATGACCTTTCCAGTAACATAGATCTGGAATTTTTAAAAATGTAATAAATAAATAAATCAGAGCAACATTTCTGGGAATTTGTTTGATTTTAAGGATGGTGTGTGTCTTTCTAGATATTTTCAGTCCTTGCAGTATCTTGGTGCAGTGATCCTGTCTTTCCCCAAATGTCTTTCCTCTTAACTGAAAAAGGCAGGTGATGAACTGAGAAAAATAGAAGGTTTATATAATAGAAGACCTGGTTACCTTCCTACTCCTACCAATAGATTCTGTGAAGCAGGGAGGATGTTTTCGGAATAAAAGCCTTTACTTTTGCCTTTGGATGCATCCTTTGTCACAGTTGCCTAGTTGCTCCTACCCACAACCTAGATGTGAAGTTTGCAAAGTACAGCTCATTAAAAATCTTAATTCACTCCTTGTTTTCCATTCTTCATTAAGAACTTTAAAAGGTAAAGGTAAAGGTCCCCCTCACACATGTGTGCTAGTCATTCCCGACTCTAGGGGGCAGTGCTCATCTCCTTTTCAAAGCCGAAGAGCCAGCGCTGTCCAAAGACATCTCCGTGGTCATGTGGCCGGCATGAGTAGACGTCAAAGGCAAATGGAATGCTGTTACCAAAGGAGGTTCCTATTTTTCTACTTGCATTTTTACGTGCTTTCGAACTGCTAGGTTGGCAAAAGCTTGGACAAGTAACAGAAGCTCACTCCATTATGCGGTGCTAGAGATTCAAACCACCAAACTGCTGAACTTTCAAATCGACAAACTCAGCGTCTTAGCCACTAAGCCACCACGTCCCTTATTAAGTACCTTCTATTAGCAACTCTGGATTCAGAACCAGGTGTCACAACTCTGGTCCCATAACCAATGTTAGCAAATAAATGCAGAATAGTGTAATTCACCGGACAGTAAAGAGATACGTTGCAGGACCCAAAACTTGTGGTAGGAGATGGGGGAGATGGATTTATTTGGTGTATGCAACTTTACACTGATGCTTCAGCTAGCTAGAACTCTTAGCCTACCTACTTGGCACTTGTAATAGTCTCCTTCAAAAGGAGAGCATATATCTTTAAGATTTCACAGATCATCAAACCATCCATTTTCCATATTTTTATAACACCCATATAAATACACTTTCTATATTTTAGTTTTGTCTTTATTCTTTTAGATCTCTATTACAGGTAGACCTTGCTTAACAACCACAAATGAGTGGCTCCCTATAGGGCAGGGGTCCCCAACCTTTGCAACTTTAAGTCTGAAGGACTTCAGCTCCCAGAATTGCAAAGGTTGGGGACCCCTGCTATAGGGAACAGCTGATGGGTAGGATTCTGCCTCGCATGCCAGCTAAGAAAGTGAGAAATATGACTGCAACTACACGAGTACAGGCTGCAGTAAGGGATCTTAGCTTAGCGCTGCAGATGTGCACATAAATGCACAAGATTTCCATTGTCTGTGGAGATCATGGTTACAAACATTACACAAAAAGTCCTTGCAAACAAACTGGAAATAATAGGAGAACTGCCCCAGGTGAAAATATTCTTTTTTGCTGATCTGGCATACCATCTTAAAAGGTGGGTTGCAGTAATTAGAGCTAGAAATTTATGAAAATTATTGCAAAAATATTATACCCTGTGATATTCCAACTTTTTTAAGGCACAGAGCACACGTGGATGTGTGAAAATAAATAGCTGTGCTTCTTGCAATAAATTGTACTTTTGAACGGCTAAGTTTTGATATGGAAGCTGTATTCTTCCATATATTCCAAAAAGTTCAGTTACCAGCAAGTCCAACTATAAGCCCTCATTTTTAGACAGGGTCAGTCCACCAGGCCAACCTTTCATAGATTCCAGATTCCATCATCAAATATCTATGGATTTTGGCTGTTGTTATCTGCTCCAGCTGTGTCATTCCTCTATGTCTTTTATTAAGTCTTTTATCAAACATGAAACCTTTGACTTTCCAGCTTCAAATAGAGCAGTATTTTCTGACAGTGCTTCACATCTATTCAGTAGGTTAATTGTTCATCCTATTTCTCAGTCTGACAATCTGCACAATCTCTCTAACGTTTCTTTGGAAGAAGAGCTTTCTATAAGGCTTGTCATAAGAGCATGGTGTTATTTTGGGGCCAATTAAGTCAGTTAATTTGTTTTTTTTTAATTATCTGCAAGTTTTGTTTTCCTAGGATATAAACAAAAATATTTATGAGACTGCGCATAGTTGTAAAAGTATCCTAATTATATAGATGTCCATAAAAAAAAAAAGATGGATCTTAGTATAATATTATTGCAGTACCCATCCAGGTATAAATAGAGATAAATCTGAGTGGGAGGTGGAACAAATCAAAAGGGGGAGAAAAAAAAACCCTGATGATCAGTGAATCATGAAATGTTACCAAGTATGAAAACAACTGAGGTTACAGAAGGTGAAGGTCAGGAAGTGGTGAATAATCTTACCAAAAGTATTAGAGCAGCATAAATAAATTAAACTGTTTTGTCCCGTTCAAGTTTAAAATAGATTTTATCACCACTCAACAGTGAAAAGCTGACTTAATATTTTTGAGAACCACAAATCACACTCCGCTTCACCCTTTCTATGGTTTATGTTCTAGAGAAAGGAGGTGCCATTCTCCCCATTTTCCTTTGCTCCCTGCCCAAACGGTCCTGCATAATTTTTATCCTTGTAGCTTTCTCCCAGGTGCCTATCAGATAAGTTTTCTTATGGGAAATTACGGTGCTGATATTTTTCTTCACTCCCGCCTTCCCTCTTTTTCTTATTTATCTGCCCGTACCTCCAAGTTCAGACGGTATTCTTCTGCCAAGCACACTTGAAGCAAACGAACAAAATCCCCCAGCAGCTAATTATGAGTGCACAAGAGGTTAACCTATAATACAGAAGACCAAACCCAATGTAACCATGAAATCATTGAAGGCAACACATCCCATGTCAAATAGTTTTGTTTCGAGCTCCAGCTTTAATTATAAGTTGCCATGTACAATGATGACATAGTGTTATAATAGGCACATAGAATGCACTAATCTGATAGTATATCTTGGCATTCAACAATAGGTGCAGTGAACCAGCCTAAGCTGCTCATTCTGGACATATCTGCAAACTCCACCTAGATGCTTATCAGTCTCTTTAATTAAGTGGAGGGAAACATCTTGAGGACATACCCATAATAACAGACTTCCATGAATGGTGAATCACTGTGAACCACCAATAATCTCTTTTTACTACCAATAGTTGGGGTTAATTTTTAGCATTACTTCTGCTGGGGGTTTGCACGGGCTCAGGCAATCCTCTAGCTAGGATTCTGCCCAGTTCAGCGAACCCCCAATGTCACCTATGGCTGGCCACCCCCACCCCACCTTACTCTTCTCAGGAGTCTGCACGCGGCCCATTCATCATGCCAGGTAAGTGCAGGGCATGCCAGTTCTAACCTCTTCTATAGGTCAGAACTGAGTGGGTTCCTGCCAGTTCTAACCTCTTCTATAGAAGAGGTTCCACAAATCTCCAGCTCCCTCCCTTCGCCCATCCGCACATCATCAAGATGAAGAGTGAGAGGAGGAATTCTGGGAGTTGAAGTCCTCAAGTCTTAAAATTGTCAAGTTTGAACACCCCTGTGGTTTTTTCCCTAAAGGGTTAGGGGTTCAAGGATCTTGTAACTTGACAGCTTTAAGACTTGCACACTTCAATGTCAGAGTTCCTGAGGCAACATGACTGGAGGAAGAATTCTGGGAGTTGAAGTCCACAAGTCTTAAAGCTGTCAAGTGTGAACACCCCTGGGGTTTTTTTTCTAAAGGGTTGGGATGCAAGGATCTTGTAACTTGACAGCTTTAAGAATTGCATGCTTCAAATGCCAGGGTTTCTTAACCCACATTTGGTTGCTAAGCAAGAGCGTTGTTAAGTCAGTTTCACCACATTTTACAAGTTGGCCACGCCCACTCAGTCACATGACTGCCAAGTCACTCCCACTCGGTCACATGGCCAGCAAGCCGCTCCCAGCTGGTCACATGGTCGGTAAGCCACTCCCACAAAGCAGGCCACACCTACAGAAGAGGTTCTAAAAAACATTGAAACCCACCACTGGCCTGCACAGAAGCAAGAGGAGGGAAAAAATCGGGCCTATCAGAAGTTCTGGAAGTCCAGAAATGGGTCTGTTTCCTCCAGAGCCTGGGGGAAGGGCTTCCGGAGCCTGGGGGAAGCAGTTTTCATCCTCCCAGAGGCTCAAGGAAAGCCTCTGGAGCCTGGGGAGGGTGAAAAACGCATCCCACTCCACCATGGTGTAGGAAGCTGACTAGGCCACGCCCACCATGGCCACACCCACCCAGCAACGGGGCAGCAAACCATGTTGCGATTTTTGAAGCCCACCCCTGCTTCTAAGACCCAATTCTGGAGCCATTGGAGTGAAAGTTTCAGAGTGAAAGCAAAAGAGAACAAAGCCAGGAAATCTGTGAGGAAGGTAGCAGGATAAACTTCTGTATTCCCTGTTCAGAATACCAGCAGCTTCATTCCATCACCATCCCTGTTGTTGAATTTTCCACACATCCTCATCACCTTTCTATGACCTCTGGACAATGCTCAGTCTAGGCTAGGCTGTTTTGAAGCACACCCTCTGGGGGATCATTGTAGTTGTGCCTGTAGTTCTGCACACCTCAGTGCCCAGTTGTGGGCATGTGGGCATCTTGCCCAGCCAGAATGCTAGGGGGAGCAAAAAACATGAACTGAGAAATACACCTTTAGAGCATCATGGAGACATTTAGGTCACTGAATCCAATTCTTCTGTAAGAATTCAAATGAAGGCACCCCAGACAAATGGCCTTCTAGCTTTTACCGGGTTTCAGGAAAACTAAAATTTGATGTATGTTACAGTAGGGGAAAAGTATCACTCTAAACCTCTCATTGCTTCCGTGTATTCATAATGAACTACCGTATTTTTTCTAGTATAAGATGCACCTTTTTCCTTCAGAAAAGACACTGAAAATCTTGGTGTATCTTATACACTGAATACAGCATTTTTTTGCCTCCAGAAACCCCGCCCCCTTCACCAAAATGGCCAAGCATAGCCTGTAGGAAGCTTTCGGAGTGCTCCTGGGGGCTGGGGAGGGCAGAAATGAATGAAAAACAGGCCAGCCCCCAGGAGCACTCTATAAGCCTCCTAAAGGATATGCATGCCAATTTTTTTGGGGAAAAAAACCACGGGCCCGTTTTCACAAAAAACGGGGCATTTTTGGGAGGTCTGCAAAGTGCAAAAACGTTTTTTTAAAAAATTGTTTCTTCAAAATCTTGGTGCATCTTATACTCCGGTGCGTCTTATACTCTGAAAAATATGATATGTCAAATGATTCTACCTCTGGTCTAGTTAAATCTCAGGAGAGGAGCACAAGCTGTCTCGCCTTCCCACAGAGATGTCTGGCTCTCTATGTATCATTGGCAAACATGTTCATTAAGTGATCTTGGACCAAAACAGGACTAATAGGAAAACCGCATTTACTCCCTTGAAGAAAGATGGATTATTAATACATCAATACATAATGAATATCATGGCCTATCTGCTTGCTATAAGATGATTATGCATTGTCAGTTTCCAGATAAAAATTATTCCTCGCTCATGTGGGTTTACAGGCAATGAATTTTATGGATGTTGGCCATCAAATGGGAAGGTCCAGATATTCAGGTAGATAGCATAATTGACTATGGAATTGCCCTCAACCTGGGTTGATCTTGCCTGTTAGGGATCATATATAGTCAACAATGTTCCTTTAGTTTGGATTACTTATGCCAATGTTCTGAATGTTTTGGAATCCCTATCCTACATGCCATACATGATCTGTGTATATATGTGCACATGCATGCATGCACACATGCACACACACATGCTGCTTCTTCAATCCACATAGTTTCAAGATACTCTGCCTTTCCCTAAAAAAGGAACACGAAAAATGGTATAGAACAGTGGTGGGATTCAAGTTTTTTTGCTACTGGTTCTGTGGGTGTGGCTTTGTGGCCGTGGCTTGGCAGGCATGGCTGGGGAAGGATACTGCAAAATCCCCATTCACTCTCCACTCCTGGGGAAGCTTACTGCAAAATCCCCATTTCCTCCACTAACCTGCTTTCCAGCTCCGTTGTAGTGGTGGGTGACGACCGGTATGCCCTGATACAGGCATACCGGTGCCTGCCAGGAGCACCAGTTACCATTCTGTTCCAGTGCTCCGGAGGGCCTACCTGCCCGCCCATGCTCCTTACTGGTATTTGAACTGTTCAGGGCTTCCGCGCATGCACACAGAGCATATGGAGCCTGCGCAATGCTCCGCCAAGCACGTTCATGTGGTGGACACCCGGTCCCGTTGCACTGTACTGTTGCAATGGGATCCAGAACACACCATTGATCAGTTGGGAGGCAGCCGGGGTGGGGCCAGCCTATTTGCCGGTTCTCCGAACTATTCAAAATTTCTGCTACTGGTTCTCAAGAACCTGTCAGAACTGGCTGAATATCATCTCTGGTATATTATCTTTTCAGCTTAGAATTGTTAAGATAAGTTCTCTATTACCACCATCACTGTTATTAAAAAAAACAACTATCCACTCAGAGCCTGTCTTATATCATGTTTTACTTTGCTTTCTGTCAATGGACTCAGACAGACATTTTTTTCCCAATGATGGCATCCATACTCTGGAAGAGTCTCCCTCTGGTCTGGAAGCTAAATTGTCGTCCTTGGTGATAATCTGTGGAAGGTGGTAAAGACCATAGTTACTAAGACCCTTGGAAGAATAATTGTATGGATGTCCTGGACTGCCTAGTACAAGACAATGGCATGTACAGATCTCCTAAAAATATTGCTGGGGCTTAGTTTGTATCCTTAAGAAGTTCCTTGGTAATTTCTCCCAGGAATCAAATACGTTGGTCTCAATTTTTGCTTTAGATGAAATTTCATACAGGATTCCACTAGGTACAACAGTGTGAAATTGTAGGCTTCCTTGTATTGTGCTTACACTACTGTGTCAATCCAGGTAATGTGATCTGTAGACTGGTACAAGCAGTCTCTGGTTGGATTTAAGTCCAAAACATCTGGAGGGCATCAGGTTGTTCTAGAGCAATCAACAGAGACAAATAATATATTGTTTAAGAAAGCATCTTAGTAATACTTTAATTATTCAGTACATAAAAGGAGAACACCGAGGATTTTCCAACTTAGACTGAAGGTAGGCAAGGTAAGATATAAAACAGATATAGGCAGTCGCGCAGAGCTGCAGGCAAATGTGTGCAGCAAATCAGGAGCGTGGAACAAGAAGTTCAGACAATTAGGATAAAAGGGCAAGATGATAAATACAAGGCGGCTTCTACTGTGGCTGGATGTTATTACTCAAGGAAAGTGCTAAAGAGACAGGAAGCCCTCTTAATTCTTTCTTCCCAGAAGAATTAACCGTCTTCTTTGGTTAACGTCAGCCTACTGGTTGGTAACATGGTATATGGCCATCACAAGAAATTTGGAAGATTCTTCTGCCTCCTACAAACTTGTGCCAGGATGTCTATGGAGATTCTCAGCTATCCAGGTCATGGTTGTCCTAAAGGTGTTTTTTTTTTAAAGAGGCAACTGAACTTTCTGGTCTTCTTTGAAGACCTTTCTCTTCTCATCCAAGAAGTCCCTTCGGGGAGAGGGTGCGGTCTACAAATCAAATAAATTGAATTGAATTGAATTGAAGCTTCAGCAAAAATCTTCAAAGAAAAACCAGAAACTCCAATTGCCTCTTGGGAAAAAAAAGCACCTTTGTGCCAGGATGCTGAAGTTTCATGGGCTTTCACCATTTTGCAGGACATCTGACCCAGCAGGTAGAATAAAATTCCAACCCTTTATGCAGAAATTTTTTTTGTTGGGAAACCTCAATAGTAATTTGTCCCCACCTGGTCAGCCTTCCTTATTACTGTATTTTTTGAAGTATAAGATGCACCTTTTTCCTTCAAAAAAGAGGCTGAAAATCTGGGTGCGTCTTATACGCTGAATACAGCATCTTTTTTACCTCCTGAAACCCCGCCCCTTTCACCAAAATGGCCGTGCATATCTTTAGGAGGTTTCCAGAGTGCTCCTGGGAGCTGGGGAGGGCAGAAATGAGCAAAATATGGGGCATTTTTTGCTCAATTCCCTCCCCCCACCAGCCCCTGGAGCACTCTACAAGCCTCCTAAAGGCTATTCATGCTCATTTTTGAAAAAAAGAGCCAGTTTCTCCCCCCCCCCAAATGGGCAGTTTTTGCGAAAAACAGGCCGTTTTTAGGAGGTTTGCAGTGCAAAAACGTTTTTAAAAATTTGCCTCTTAAGAAGAAACAGATGCATCTTATACTCCGAAAAATACAGTATATACTGAGAAGCTGTAGGGCCACAGCTCACCCCATGGGGCAGCAATCAGCTATTTCTGACTATTATCACCTTACAGATTTTAGAATGAATTTTTAATATTTGCTTTTAGGGCCAAAGGGTCATAGGTAAAGGATTCCAGATATCATTTCTGTTCGGTAATCATTGCTGAATGCTACCCTCTCTGCTTTTCTCTCTCAATAACCTCCAGTTTTAATGCACATCCATTTCCCCTTTAAATGCACCCAGGTAGACTATGAAGCAAGACCTTCTTAATTGTATGGTAGCATCTTATTACTGTGGGAGGTTAGTGCTAATCAATGATAAATCGGAAAGACAACATCAAAATGAAGATTAGTACATACAATAATTTATCCCTTTGTCATACAAAACCCTTGGCATAAATCTGTATAAGAACCCACTCATTCAGTTTCTGAATCATAGGCTGTAATTTATCCAATAAGTCCTGGCTAAACAAACCTTAGTGCAATATAAGAGGTCTAGTGTGAGTGTGCCAGAAAGTACTTAACAGACCCCTGGATTTGCTTTACTGAGGAATGGAGAGATGGCTGGTTGATCATCATAGATGTACGGTGTCAGGCGTGCCTCCTTCAATAACCAAGAAAGAAAACTCCCGACTCAATTGTTTGTGCAATTAAAGATACTTTTACTGGTTATGAAAAGATAGCAGCGAAAGAAAAGCAAGATTTGAGCCAAAAAGACGCAAACATGTACATATCAAATGATTACCCAGCACCTTCCCCCCAGTCACTCCAACCCAATGTCCAATCTGCAACTCCCAAAGGTGTCGTGTGGGGTGCATCTTCAAAAACCTCATTCAGTTGGTATTCAGAGACAGTTGACCTTGACCAAGTCCAAACACAAGCCATCAGCATGCACAGAAGTTGGTGAGAACCAAACTCCCCCCAGCACCATAAATTCCCCATCCCACATACCTCAAGCCACCTCCCTCCCCATTTCTATGGCAGCTGATAGCAAGCTAGCAGAGTAGAGGCTGACGTAGGGCTTGTACTCTATTTTTGAACCAAAACTTTTGCACAATTGTGCTAAAGAATAGATTCAAGTTGGGAGGCTCCTCCAGCAAAAGTGAAACAACAATATATTGATATGTCAAAATTCATATTTACAACAATGCAGACTGGGAGTAGGGAACTTGTTGTACTCCAGATACAGCAGAACTACAGTTTTTACAATCCCTCATGCTGGATATATGTTTGCCACATCTCTTCCAAGCCTTTCTTGGAGATACTGATGATGACTAAAATTCAAGCTGTTTGCATTGGGGCTGTGCCAGTCATTCATTTTACAAAATAGGATAGCATGAGCAAAGCAGTCCTTCTTGAAGAGTTGAGCCAGCTGTGTCTTTTAGAAAGCTCATCAAGTTCTTCCATATCTGCCTCCGTTGATGATGCAGGCAACAAAGAACACATCTGCTGGGACTGGCCTTGAAGTAGCCATGCTTCAAAGGTGCAGCTGCTTAATGCTGTGGATTGTTGGAAGAAATGTCCTTCTGGCTTCAATTCCAAGTGGGGGAAAAAGACACTGGAAACATGGAGGCTGCTTGGAAAGATGGTTTTAATAGTGGACAGGACCACATGGCTTGAGCTCCTGAGGGAAATGGGGGATCACATGCTTCAAGATGTTGGGTGAAGAAGAAAAAGGGCTGAGATGCTGAAAGTCCCTGGTTTTATGCCATCTGGCCTTTGATGTTGATCTTCTGTTCAGATTGGTTGTCAGAATCCCATGGGGCCATGCAAGGGCAACACTGTAGGCTGTGTTTTGAGTCCAAGTTTGGTTGCCTTGCGGGCTGATGTAATTTTCCCAGGTGCCTTGTGGTGAGTTTCTGTAGAGGGATAATCCTACCTTTATCCAGGACAATATAATATTCTGCCTTCTTAATATTACCCAGGATATTTCATTTTTCTAGCAGAGAGGTGGGTTTTAATTTCCTACAGGATGGAATACTTTAGGCTTCTTAACATGCCTTGTAGCACCTCATTGGGATACTTTGTGCGGTCCTAGTTTTCATGCAATCTTCTACCACTAGGCCACAATCATTACCACCAGCTTGCTCACATTTAAATTGTATTTCTTTTGAGTTAATATGGCCAGGGCCATTGTAAATTAAACTTCAGCATTTTCCTAGTCTGATCACTTTGTGCATAAGACATGCCTTCAAAAACCACAACAGAAGCTATTGCAAAATATACTAACCATACTGTTGAGAGAGAAAGAAAAAAAAGTCTTCAGAAACGATACAGTAGATTGAGGCTACTTTTCTTATGTTCAAATTCACTCAATTAATTCTGCTATTTTATCGTATGCAGCTTTCAGCTGAAAACCCCTCTCTTCCCCTGGCAGCTTTACGGTTCAATAGCAAAGAGAAGGATAAGAATCACTAACTGGAAAACTGAAGATAGACCTCAGCTAGAATGTGGATCTTGGCAGATGCCCAAAGACATTGAGCTCCACCTTCAATCCCCCTCCCTCCCTCCCTCCCTCCCTCCCTCCCTCCCTCCCTTCCCTTCCCTTCCCTTCCCTTCCCTTCCCTTCTTCCTTCCCTCCTTCCTTTCTTGCTTCCTTCCTTCCTTTCCTACTTCCTCCTTCCCTCCCTCCCTCCCTTCTCCTTCTTTCCTTCCTTCCTCCTTCCCTCCCTCCCTCCTCTTCCCCTCCCTTGCTCCCTTTCCCCTCCCTCCCTTCTTCCTTCCCTTCCTCTCCCTCCTTCCCTTCCCCTTTCTCCCTCCCTCCTTCCCTTCCCCTACCTCCCTTCCTTCCTTCCCTTTCCCTTCCCCTCCCTCCTTCCCTTTCCCTTCCCCTCCTTCTCTCCCTTCTTCCCTTCCCCCCTCATTCCCTTCCCCCTCCCTCCCTCCCTCCCTCCCTTCCCTTCCCCTCCCCTCTCCTTCCCTTTACCCTCCCTCCCTTCCTCTTCCTTCTTTCCTTCTTTCCTTCCAAGATACAAATGGGCAACCTGTGATTTTTCCAGGTACCATTGGACTACAAACCCCATTAGCCAACTTTTCTGTGTACTTTCACAAAGGCCGCAGTCCTAAAAGGACCTGGAGGAGCAGAGAGGTGCCTTAAGGCTTTTGCATGAGTAACCTCTTCTGTTGGCCCAAGTTAAGAACCCTTCCAGCAAGCTCTGCTTAACGTTCCAAATACATCAACAAGGTTACCAACATCTGTGTGGGAACTTGAATTCAATCATCAAGATTCACGAGATGAGAGTGCCCTCAGGTAGCGATCTTTATGTAATCAGTTTTAGGAAACAAAAAGCCCCCTGTTTTATCTGTGAATCATTGGCACACAAAGCGCTTCATTTTCCCCTCTGAAACAAAAGGATTCCAAAATGCTTTGCAGGACTCTTTGAAATCCATATTTATGCATGTTCTTGGCTGAAGGACAGCCATCCAGGAATTCTAATCGAAGCTCCAGCCAAAAACACATCATCCCCTTGTGCTAACTTGTGGAATGAAGAGCAGTTAGTATCATTCACGTTACTTATATTTAGCAATCTCTTGCAAGTACTAAATATAAATCTGGCTCAAAACGGAGAATGTCTGGCATGCAATGTTTCACAAAAATAAGAGGGTAAAAACAAAAGAAAACAAAAACTTCCTAACACAGAGCGAGCTTTCTCAATGACTTTTAAGATGCTAAACACAGCAATATTCATTCTTCGTTTCCCATTGGTTGTCTGACTCAAAAATTATAAAGCCACAAAAACTATAATTCTCTGTTACCCCAAAAATGAAGGTCAAGTCTCGCCCCAAATTAGAAAACTCCTTCCAAATTAGTATCTCTCTGGTTAAAAGTAGATCCCACTGAAATCAATTCCTGTTGGATTCCTTGATAGAATAGACTAGATAGAATAGAATAGAATTCTTTATTGGCCAAGTGTGATTGGATATAATGCCACTGTATAGTGCCTTGGTAAGGCCACACTTGGAATACTTCATACAGTTTTGGTCGCCACGATGTAGAAAAGGCGTGGAGACTCTGGAAAGAGTGCAGAGAAGAGCAACCAAGATGATTAGGGAGCTGGAGACTAAAACATATGAAGAACGGTTGCAGGAGCTGGGTATGTCTAGTTTGATGAAGAGAAGGACCAGGGGAGACATGATAGCAGTGTTCCGATATCTCAGAGGGTGCCACAAAGAAGAGGGAGTCAAACTATTATCCAAGGAACCTGGAGGCAGGACAAGAAGCAATGGGTGGAAACTAATCAAGGAGAGAAGCAACTTAGAACTAAGGAGAAATTTCCTGACAGTCAGAACAATTAACCTCTGGAACAGCTTGCCTCCAGCAGTTGTGAATGCCCCAACCCTGGAAGTCTTTAAAAAGATATTAGATAGCCATTTGTCTGAAATGGTATAAGGTTCTTGCCCACGCAGGACCTACAAGGTCCCTTCCAACTCTGCTATAAAAAAAAAATGCCTTTGGTGCTGATACTCTCAGTGTACATGAAAAGACAAGATACATTCATCAAAAATCATAAGGTACAACACTATAAGCAATCAAATCATACTAGGAAACAATCAATATGGAACGTAAGGAAACAAGCAACAGAGTTACAGTCATACAGTCATAAGTGGGAGGAAACGGGTGATAGGAATGATGAGAAGATTACTAGTAATAGTAATGCAGACTAGTAAATAGCTTGACAGTGTTGAGGAAATTATTTGTTTAGCAGAGTGATGGCATTCGGGAAAAAACTGTTTTTGTGCCTAGTTGTTCTGGTGTGCAGTGCTCTATAGTGTCATTTTGAGGGTAGGAGTTGATGAATATGTCTTATTATTCAACTGCTTAGGAAAAAGAGGTGTGACATTGGGCCCTGCTCAGTGACATGACTAAGTTTACACATCTCATCAAGCTTAAATATGGTTTGTTTTGAGTTCCAATCAAAATAGAGGGGGAAGGAACTTTGGAAGTCTTCTAGACCAGGAGTCTCCAACCTTTGCAACTTTAAGTCTGAAGGACTTTAGCTCCCAGTGGCTGTCCAGTCTTTTGTTAACAACCTCCAGTGATGAAGCACCTACAATTTCTGAAGGCAAATTGTCCCACTGGTTAATTGTCCCCACTGTTAGGAAATTTCTCCTTCATTTCACATTGCTTCTTTGGCTTAGTGTTGTGTGGACCTATCTATTACCATTTGTAAAATGTGATGTATAACTTAGCACTACATGTGAACTATAGCAAACCAACAGTAGCAAACTATGACTTAGGGCAGGGGTCTGCAAAGTTGGCTCTTTTAAGACTGGTGGACTTCAACTCCCAGAGTTCCCCAGCCAGCATAGCTGGCTGGGGAATTCTGGGAGTTGAAGTCCACCAGTCTTAAAAGAGCCGACTTTGCAGACCCCTGATTTAGGGCCATGTGTGATTTCATTATATTGTATATTCAAATTTAGATGCAGCATTTATCTATGATAGATTATACACTGGAGCAAACAGAAACATGTAACATTCATGCCTCTATGTTTATTATATGCTGCTATTTCTATTGTTGAGCAATAGCCCAGAGTAGATACAAAAAAATTAATCTACAGAATCTAGCATATTTTGTTTAAAAAAAAAAACACCTCCAAATCCCAAAGGCTTCATTTACCCATGTGGATTTTTCTCCCCAGCAGATTAGACCAATGAATGCAAGCTCCAGCCACAAGTAGATCATTATCACTTGTATGAGCATGTTTCAGTTTGTGCCAGTGGTAACTGATGGTATCATATCCAAAGCAACTTCTGATTCCCACTGTAGGCAACTCTATGTGAATTAGACAATTGGCCTAGAAAAGCCAATAATGATCCAGTTTACCAACAACTTAAGCCATCCTTCCACAACCATTCTGATTGGAGAATTTGGGACATCTACACTTCCAAACATCTGGAAATTTGGGTTTGTGTCAATTAGTTCTTTTTCATGTGCTACTGTCCCTTCAAATTTTAATAGATGCATCTACTTTTGTCTTCTCCTAAAACAGAAAGTGCTTTATCCAAATAGAGAACAAGGGAGGTCTCAAACCGTTGGTGAAATTCAATTTTTTTTTACTACCGGTTCTGTGGGTGTGGCTTGGTGGACGTGGCAGGGGAAAGATACTGTAAAATCGCCATTCCCACCCTACTCCAGGGGAAGGATACTTCAAAATTCCCATTCCCTCCCCACTCCTGGGGGAAGGATATTGCAAAATCTTCATTCCCACCCCACTCTGGGGCCAGCCAGAGGTGGCATTTGCCAGTTCTCCAAATTATTCAAAATTTCCGCTACCAGTTCTCCAGAATCTGTCAGAATCTGTCAGAACCTGCTGAATTTTATCCCTGTCTCAAACATTAAAAAACAACAACATTATGCTAACTAGTACAATTAAATGCAAACCTTGAATAATCAGTGCAATGTAAATGTAAAGATATCACCTTTGTGTGTGTGTGTATATATATTCTACAACACCCTGTTAGGGCCCCAATTAAGGGAGGAGACATACTGTTTCCTTTTCTGCCTTTCAGCTCATCACCAGAGACCATCTAGACAGAAAGCCATGAGTTCCGTTGTGTAATTTTTTTTATATGTGTGTTATGTTTGCTATTAGTTTCGTTGTGTCTTTTTTTTAGGTTTTGAGCTGATAAATAAATAAATAAGGGAGACTAGGATAGATCTATTTCGAGCTATTTAGCTCTCATCAGCTACCCATATACATATATATATATATATACACATACATACATACATACATACATATAATTGTTTCCACAACAATTTATTGATCAGCTGAAAAACGTTATATATAACGTTCAAATCCCAGTAGAAGGAGTATGGCCAGCTGAAGAGAGCTAATAAGCCCGAAATGGATCCATCCTGGTCTCTTATTTATTAATCAGCCCTTAAAAATCTCCCTCTCCCCCCCCTCTCTCTCTCACACACACACACACACACACACATATATATGGTCTGGTGGCAATTACAACTGCCTCACATGTAATACTTCCCTGGTTCGAATCTCAGTAAGGGTATGGCTAGCTGATGAGAGCTAAAAAGCTCGAAATAGATCTATACTAGTCTCCCTGACTTATTTATTGATCAGCTCAAAAACGTAACACACATATGAAAAAATCACACAACGGAACTCATGGCTTTCTGTCTAGATGGTCTCCGGTGATGAGCCGAAAGGCAGAAAAGGAGAGCAGTATGCTTCCTCCCTTAATTGGGGCTTAACAGGGTGTTGTGACACAAATATATATATATATATATATATATATTCTCACACACACACACACACACACACACACACACATATATGTTACTTTTATGAGCTGATCAATAAATTTAAATTTGAGAGACCAAGATAGATCTATTTCGAGCTTATTAGATCTCATCATAGAAATAGATCTATCTTGGTCTCTCAAATTTAAATTTATTGATCAGCTCATAAAACTAACACACATATCTAAAAAATTTTTTACACAATGTAATTTCATGGTTCTCTGTCTAGATGGTCTCTGGTGATGAGCCGAAAGGCAGAGAGGGAAACAGTATGTCTCCTCCCTTAATGGGGCCCTAACAGGAAGTTGTGAAAACATATATATATATATATATATATATATATATATATATATATATATATATATATATATATATATATATATATATATATATATATATATATATATTGCTCATTGCTCCTGGAAGCACCAAGCCGGAAGCACCAGCCTGAAGATGATGAATGAGATTTCATCGAAACGTCGTGAAGATACTTCCAATTCTACGCGGGAGAAAACCCGAACAACCAAAGACCTACATATATATAACAATATATCCACTTCATATATATATGCAAAAGGCAAAAGGCAGAAGCCAAAGCCTGATGATGATGGGGGTGATCCCATCGAAACGTTGCAAAAACACCTTTAATTTTACACGGGAAAAGACCCGAATAAACCAAAATCTACATATATATATATATATATATGTAATTGTTTCACAACAACCTGTTATTAGGCCCCAATTAAGGGAGGAGACATACTGTTTCCTTTCCTGCCTTTCAGCTCATCACCAGAGACCATCTAGACAGCAAGCCAAGAATTACGTTGTGTAATTTTTTAGATATGTGTGTTAGTTTTATGAGCTGATCAATTGATCAGCAATACACTACCAGAATGGGAATATCTATTATAATGTGACTTAGCACCTGTTAATTCTAATACCAATAGAATCAGCAAAACAAAAAGAACTATGCATAATTCTCCAAGTGTAAATTCTGGAACCTGTCAGACTGAACCACCATAGCCACGCATGGGTGGAGGAATACAAAATAGTCATAGAATGTTCTGATTCTTAAATGGACTGTTCTGAGTATTCCAGGTGAGGCCCAACCTTCAGATGTTTTATTCCAAACTTTTCTCTTTTGGAGCTGGAATGTACCATGATAGAACATTTAGTGCATCTTAATTATGGGATTTGCCACTCAGCATCACAACAGAGTCCTGCAATGTAATGCCAGAATCATATTGTGGTTAACCTTGTTTAAAGATACTTCATTGCAAGATCTTCAGGAAGCTTGCAGGCATCTGCTACTAAGATGTGAAAGTTCAGTACGAACTTGAGATGAACGCATGAGTCAAAAGAAATTATATTCTATCGTCTATTATATAGTCTATTATCAAATTCATCCACATTCAGCAGGTTCTGACAGGTTCTGGAGAACCGGTAGTGGAAATTTAGAGTAGTTTGGAGTACCTGCAAATACTACCTGTGGCTGGCCTCAGAGTGGGGTGAGAATGGAGATTTTGCAGTATCCTTCCCCTGGAGTGAGGTGGGAATAGAGATTTTGCAGTATCCTTCCCCCAGGAGTGGGGAGGGAATGGAGATTTTGCAGTATCCTTCCCCCAGGAGTGGGGATGGCATGGAGATTTTGCAGTATCCTTCTCCTGGATTGAGGTGGGAATGGAGATTTTGCAGTATCCTTCCCTTGCCACGCCCACCAAACCATGTCCACAGAATCGATATTAGAAAGAAATTGAATTTCACCACTGCTTCAGATCATCACTGTAGCCTATGATTCTATGCCATTGATATCAATGAGCAGCTGAGCCAACGTCTGGCACTGCAGGAAACGTGAGACATTCAGTTTGCAACATTGAAGTTCTGAAGAACCTGGCTGTGAATCATTTTCAACTTCTGGTTTCTGGGATGTTATTACCACCACCACCACCACCATTTCACTAGTTTTTGCCACAAGTGTTGTATTAAGAAAAGGAAAGTCTGCAACACCCAGTTGGCCAAAGCTCTTCTAGCAAGTACTGTAAATATGAAGAAATTGCCTAACAGGCAAATCAGAGCTCGTGGGCATCAGAGCACTGGCTGGGTGCAAGCAGTCATTTGGACCAAGCAATATGGGATTCACAGTGTTTCAGGGTTGACTTTGCACTGAGGCTTTTTGCAGGTTGATATTCAAATATTAAATAGGATTCGAGAAGATGTAAGCAGTGGAGAAATGGAAATGTCCAGGGTGTCACCACCCTAAAATTATAATAATTCTTGTTTTCAATCAGTATAATTTTTAAATCTTCTGGAAAGCACTTTTGAAACCTTAAGTAATGATATAGTCCTGCGCAGCAGCACTGGGGATTCATTGGAAACACATGTTTAATCCATCATAGTTATTTTATACAATAAATGTGGCAAATCCTTTGCATGACTTATTTCTTTCCCTTTTAGTATTAAACTGACAATGGAGCCCACAGTTCATGGACTGTCATTTTAGTAAAGTAAAGTTAGACCATGCATAATTGACAAAGTGGATTTTATCATAGATTTTAGTTGTTATTTATTGTTTTATACTAGAATTTTTAATTGTATATTTGAGTGTTTTTATTTGTTCTGGTCTTTGGTCTATGACTGTAATAAACTGAATTGAATAGACAATTGTCCCAGATAAGCCAATAATGATAACTTAAATCATTAAGCCCTCCTTCCACAAACATGCTGATTGGAGAATTCTGGACATCTACGCTTCCAACACATCTGAAAGTTTGGGTTTGTGTCAATGAATTCTCTTTCATGTGCTACTGTCCCTTCAAATTTTCACAAGCACTCTGTTTTCAATCAGTATAATTTTTAAATCTTCTGGAAAGCACTTTTGGAAACTTAAGTAATGTCCTATATATCATACAGCAACATCTTAATTATGGAATAAATAAACAATAAAGGAAAAGTGAACCCCCTGTTCAAAGCTGATAAAATTTGGGCAAAGTTTTGCAGAAAGGTTTGGTCATGTCATTGTTGTGTTTTATCTAGGATGTCTCACTGAGTCCTAATCTTCAGCATCTAAACCACATGAATAATTTTTTGAAGAAGGCTGGGATTTGGCAGGAAATTGCATGTCCTATCTTGTCTTGACAATATTAGCTAGCAAAATAATTGTGGTTGGTTCAGTTAAGGAGAGGGGGCAGGAAGCTAAAAACAGGTTTCTATAGAAAAGCTGTTTGTTTTTTCTTTACTGGAATTACACATTTAATTCTGATACGGATCTTTCTGATTACCTTGGTGTTTGTATACTTATCCATGGCCTATCTACACTTCAGCTTACTAGAAGCCTGAAGCCAACACAAAGTACTTCTGCCAATCAACATATCGTGGGAGCCTATGAATGTTCTCCCAGGGAAAAGTTACCCAGAAGTAGGAAAACAACACATCATGAGGAAAGGATTTAATTCTGCACTCCAGTTATCCTAAGTTTTTGAATTAGAAAATATAATAGCCATATAATTACCTTACTTTATAAAGTCCCTAATGTTGTCTTGGTGCTGCACAAAACAGAAAGAAGCCTAATATAATCTGTTAGATTTGAAATCCAGAGAAAAGGCACTGATGGAAAAAGGAGGAAATCTAGATGTCCATTCTAAATAAAGTATATGCTACAATGAAGTCAGTCATTGAATGCCAGCTTGTGCACGAAGCAGCATCATTGGTGTCTAAGAGAAAGGGACTTTAGTGAGGTTACAAAGATGTAATTGCAATTTGAAGGTGGAACCAATGCTCAGAGAGATGAAGATTTCTTTTTGTTGGTTTCATTCAACAAAGCCTAGAGCAGCAATGGCGAACCTTTTTGGCACTGAGTGCTGAAAATGGAGCATGCACGCGGCATGCTCATCTGGGCCACAACCCGGAAGAGGAGCTGCCCAGGGGGCATGCGCACACCGCAAAATGAACTTCTGGTTTCTGGCGTGCACATCCATGCTGATCAGTGAGTCTTCTGGTTACTGGTGTGCATCCATGAGTGACAATCAGCTGGTCAGTGCACATTGCATGCCGGAAAATGGAAGACCAGCTCTTCCAGTTTCTGGCACTCTGCTGCATGCACGAAGGCCAGGTGATCATTGTGTGTACATGCGTGCCAGAAACCTGGAAGAGGAATGGGTGATGCCGCGCGTGCCAGGCGACATGGCTCCGTGTGCCACTTTGGGGACATGTGCCATAGGTTTCCCATCACAGGCCTAGTCATCTACAGAAGATGCTTTATTCTGAATTCCCACATAAAGCAGGAGGATGGACATGGTCTTAATCAAAGGGCTTAATGAAAGGGATAGCAGCCCTTCTTATATGGAGGCCAAAAGATGCACATCAGGCTGCAAACAAATCCTTTGTCTGCAACTCCTTAAATCAACCCCCCCCCAACCTTTTGGGTAGCAGGGACCCATTCTGTGGAGAGATGTTTTTCCACAGATTGGAGGGTGTGTGGTTTTATGTACTGTTTGCATCCTGCAGATGGAGCTTCGCTTGTTTGTATAGCCCGGTTTCTGACATGCCGCAGACCAGTGGTGGGATTCAATTTTTTTTTACTACTGGTTCTGTGGGCATGGCTTGGTGGGTGTGGCATGGCTTGGTGGGTGTGGCATGGCTTGGTGGGTGTGGCTTGGTGGGCATGGCAGGTGAAGGTTACTGCAAAATCCCCTTTCCTCCCAATCAGCTGGGACTCGGGAGGCAGAGAATAGATGGGGTGGGGCCAGTCAGAGGTGGTATTTACCGGTTCTCTACTCAAAATTTCCACTACCGGTTCTCCAGAACTGGTCAGAACCTGCTGAATACCACCTCTGCTGCAGACCAATGCTGGTCTGTGGACTGGGTGTTGGAGACCCCAGCCTTAAATCACTTCCAGTCTTCGCTTCCATGCAGTCCCAGGAAAAGAGACTTTTGATTTACTAAGTATCCTCTTTTCAACTCTCGGACTCTTGGCTTCAACATCTTTGGCCCCCTTTTTAAAAACAGTAGATTTCAGAGCAATGCAATCTCAACCTTGGAAATACTTCAAAGGGGACAGGAGAGGAGAGTCAAAAGACCTGGGAGATCCTACATTTGTCCAACCCCAAGCCAGGAAAAACATAGAAGGATCAAAATAATTTCCCTGATGAAACATTAAAACAACGACAACCAAACAGAGTATAGACAAATGTCTCTTTACCTTTGACGCCACTTGATTGAGAGTCTTCAAATTTGAATTTAGCAGAAGTCATTTAACAGCAGAGCACTCCAGCCCATCTTAGCATTGCCAGAGTATGGAGGTGCCATAAAACAACCCATGCTCAGAAAATTTTGTGTGGATGCACAATGTGCATTGCACATGCTTGCGTACATGGGTGCCTACACGATATAAGAAATAAGGGGGGGCAAAGGAGAATGAGTGTTATCAACTAGCAGGCTGGACATCTGAAGAGGAGCACTAAGTTTAGCTGAAGATTTAATTCTGTAGATAATGCAGGTAGAATGGTTTCTGAGGGAGACAGTGCTGGGAGAGCCTCCAAATGATAATTTGTCCCAACCAAGGCAAAATAATAAGAAGTCTTAGGGTTTCACGTATTCCTTGGTTTCCGGCAGGTAAAATGTTTCCTCCCCAGACTTTGAAGTGGTACAATCCACTTCCCACCACATCACTCCATTTCCTTATCTTGTTGTGCTCAGGTACTTACAGCCCACATTTTTCTGGGTGCATAAATTGTGCATTCCTCTGGATGTGGAAAACATGGCTTATGCCAAGTACTGCTGCTTCAGAAGCAGTAGGGCAGGCTGACCCAGTCTGTAATCATTAACTGTTTCTGTCAACAGAGAAGACGCTGAGTACTTAGAAAAAGCCAAGTGTGTTGGGGAAATAGTTGGTCATTTACTCTACGTTACTGTACCTTGCTCTAGGAGTATGGGGAAGCTAGGCAGTGTCATCACAATAAGGTGAGAAACAAGCATATTATTTTCATCACTATGATTAACATTTAGGAAAAAGCAAAACTGTTTCCAGTCTGTTCTTTTGTAAAATATGCATTGTGCATTCCGTTATGAATTTTTGGCTAGTATGGCGGAAACCAAAGACAACCTCACCCTGGATGAACAGATGCTTTTGACTAACATATTATCTATTTAAAAAAAAAAAATTATAGTGTAATCCATTTCTGATAGACATTGGACAGCCTACAATAGTTTCAAACCAAAAATATAAAAACTCAGAGCTTGGATACAAGCCAGAGGTGATATTCAGCAGGTTCTGACCAGTTCTGGAGAGCCGGTAGCAGAAATTTTGAGTAGTTTGGAGAACCAGAAAACACCAACTCTGACTGACCATGGCCCCATCTATTCTCTGCCTCCTGAGTCCCAACTGATTGGAGGGAATGGGCATATTGCAGAAACCTTCCCCTGCCATGCCCACCAAGCCAAGCCAAACCACACCCACCAACCCACACATACAGAACCAGTAGTAAAACATTTTGAACCCCACTAATGATACAACCCAACGGTCAGAAAACCTAAGTAGAAAAAAAATCCTTTTTCCCCCTACAAAAGAAAAACCACACCAATCAATGTCTCAGTTTACTGCCTCTCTTTAAAGTTATTCTTCCCTCAACCATTGCTGGTTGAGCCACGCAAATAGCTCCATGTGCTACCTGTGGCATGCATGCCATAGGTTCGCCATCCTGGCACTACACATTAGAATTTAATTTAATTTAATTTAATTTATTCAAATTTATAACCCACACCTTCTCCTAGAAAAGGACCCAGGGCGGCGCACAGGAAAATTAAAAAAACAATACAAATATACAAAAATACCATATTTTAAAAACCTATTAAACCCATACCCTGTGCTAAAATAATGTAAAATCCCCCTAATTAAAAATATAGCTAATAACAGTCAGGACCGGGAGGTTATGCTAGGCCGGCTTGTTGAAATAGGTGCGTTTTAAGACGCTGGCAGAAAAGGCAGAGGTCTGAGATGGTGCGTAGTTCGGGGGGCAGGTCGTTCCACAGGGTAGGGGCCCCCACAGAGAAGGCCCTTCCCCTGGGTGTCGCAAACCAGCATTGCCCGGCCGACAGCACCCTGAGAAGGCCCTCTCTGTGGGAGCGGATCGGTCGAAGGGATGTATAGGGCAGGAGACGGTCTCGCATATAGCTAGGCCCCGAGCCATGGAGCGCTTTGAAGATGGTCGTCAACACCTTGAAGCGCACCCAAAAGGCCACAGGTAGCCAGTGCAGCCCAACAGCCCTGCTAAACGGCAAGATCTAGTTGACTTTGGGTGATCTGAACATTATCTGGACATGGTTAGCATGTGGATGGAGACAACCTGAAAATCTCCAGACTGTATGGTGGACTGGGAAATTGAAAAAAGAAGCATCCTAGGAGAAAACAGTAGCAAATATCAGAGAGAAAAGAAAAGCAACAGGGAATGACAGATAGCTATGATAGTATCTTCAGAGACTTTTTTGGTTTCCAGAAAGATAGCTGTGTTAGCCCTTTATAGCAACAAGAGTCTTATAGTGCAGGAGTCTCCAACCCTTGCAACTTTAAGTCTGAAGGACTTCAGCTCCCAGAATTCTCCAGCCAGCAAAGCTGAAGTCCTTCAGACTAGTGTGTGAAGTAGCTGATAATTTATTTTCACATACATTTTCATGGATCAAGTGGGCTGTGACATGTACAAATTTAAAAGGTGAAGTTTCTTTTGACATGTGCTGACCTTCTGGAGACTTTACCGATATACCCAAGTGATTTTCTTAGTAATAATAATAATAGCAACAATAATGTGATTTCCACTTCTGTTTTTTCTCTCTCTCCCACCCTCAACTTCCCAGTCAACCTACAGAACTGGCATTTAAATGCTAATTAGATCCAAACTGGATTCGCTGATTTAGATCAACCAAAACTTAAATACAGTGTGTATGCATGTGTATGTGCTTGGGTGAGTGGTGCCACTAACTAGGTTTACATATTTATAATCATAATCTAAATATATACTAACATTGAACAGTTCCAGAAAAAATGGACCTCATTCCAAGATTTTTTTTAGTGTGGTTTTTATTTGTTCAGTCCCATTTTTCTTCACTATGTTCACTGAACTATGAATCAAATATTGACACACTAAACACCACCTTCTGATATCTTCTGAACGGAGGACACCAAATACAACTGCAAATATCTGAAGAACATCCAGCCAATAAGCAAACAGAAAAAGATGATAAAAAACTGTGGTGAAAAACAACAGAGGGATAGGTAGCTACTGAAATTCATTGGGTTTTCCTTTATTCCAGTCCATTCAAATCTAAAAGTAGATGTGACCAACTTGGACAATACTTCCCAGCCATTTAATTTTGATAGATGTTTAAGAAGACATGAAGGTTGGGGGATTGCTCCATGATCAACCCTGGTTAGGAAGATGCCCATTTCTTTTTGTTATACTCTAGTCCAGTGTTTCTCAACCTTGTCAACTTGAAGATGTCTGGACTTCAACTCCCAGAATTCCCCAGCCAGCATTTGCTGGCTGGGGAATTCTGGAAGTTGAAGTCCAGACATCTTCAAGTTGACAAGGTTGAGAAACACTGCTCTAATCCATGGTCAGATAAGTTTTTCAACTATTGCCCACCCCACCCACCCCAAACCTATTTGTTCAGGGATGAAGGAGGTGACAGAACAAAATAAATGTATGCACTAAAGATAACCATCAAAACACTTTCCATTTTGGGGAAATTAAAATTAAAATATGCATGTCTGCTGCCTTGGAAATCAGAAATAACAGTAGCTACTTATGCAAATGTAAGGATGTTCACTTAAATTATGCCCTAAGTTAGTAGCAAGCATGGAGTGAAAGCCAGCATGGTTTGGGAGGAGCCCCTTGTGTTACGGGTTGAGCAGGCCCTCTTCCTCTTTCACAAGAACACCAAGGAAAAAAAGAAGAAAGTTTCAAGCAGTGCTGTGGTTTTGCTGATATGGGATGGTTAGAAGAGTCCACGGAAGCTGCACAGCAGCCATTGTTGCAAAACAGGAGGAGGTTATATATATATATATATATATATATATATATATATTTAAATGTGGTGCACAATTGGCATTGTGTAATATAGGGTCAGCAGCATGGGCTTAATAGAATGGGTTTAATATTGATAGGACTGAAAGCAAGTGTGAGGTTGCCTTCTCTGAAGGAACAAACTTGTTAACACCCCTCTGGGACCCCTCCTAGATCTTATGCGGGTCTTCCTAACTAACCAATGTTTTACTGCTCTAACCAACAAAGTGTCTCCTAAGAAAATGGTGAAACAGGAAGCGTACAAGCAGAAAGCAGCCCGTATCTCCTGCAGCATTGCTTGTCATCCAACACTTAAGTATATTTGTTCTAGGGCAGACCCACTTTGATAATGATGATAATAAAACTTAAGTAAGACCACAAACTGGAATACTGCTTGATCACCACATTACACAAAAGATGTTGAGACTTTGGAAAAAGTGCGGAGAAGAACAACTAAGATGATTAAAAGTCTGGAGACTAAAATATATGAAGAACAGTTGCAGGATTTGGGTATGGCTAGTCTGAAGAAGAGAAAGACTAGGGGTGATAGCAGTATTCCAGTATTTGAGGGGCTGCCACAAAGAAGACGGGGTGAACTTATTTTTCAAAACCCCAGGTGGCAAGACAAGAAACAAGGAGAGAAGCAATCTGGAATTAAGGAGGAAGTTCCTAACAATGAGAACAATTAACCAGTGGAACAGTTTGCTTTCAGAGGCTGTAGATGCTTCATCACTAGAGGTTTTTAAAAATAAATAGACAACACAGCCACTTGGCTGGCTCCAGGGCATTGGGAATTCATCTCTGAGTGAGGGGTACTTGCCCACCGTTTTGAAAGAGGCGGTGGTGAGGCCCCTCCTCAAGAAACCATCCCTGGATCCAGCTTTATTAGAGAACTATCGTCCCGTCTCCAACCTTCACTTTTTAGTGAAGGTTGTTGAGAGTGTGGTGGTCCAACAGTTTCCCCGACATCTGGAGGAAGTTGATTATCTAGACCCGTGCCAGTCCGGCTTCCGGCCCGGTCACAGCACCGAAACGGCATTGGTCGTGTTGGTGGATGATCTCTGGAGGGCACGGGATAGAGGTTGTTCCTCTATCCTTGTCCTGTTAGACCTCTCAGCGGCTTTTGATACCATCGACCATGGTATCTTATTGCACCGATTGGGGGGGTTGGGGCTGAGAGGCACTGTCCTACGGTGGTTCTCGTCCTACCTCTCTGGTCGGTCGCAATGGGTGTTGGCAGGAGGACAGAGGTCGTCCCTGAGGCCACTCACATGTGGGGTCCCTCAGGGGTCGGTCCTCTCGCTACTCCTGTTTAACACCTACATGAAGCCGCTGGGCGAGATCATCCGTGGTTTTGGAGTGGAATACCATCTGTACGCTGATGACACTCAGTTGTACATATCCACCCCAAACCACCCCGACGATGCCGTCGAGGTGCTGTCCCGGTGTCTGGAGGCCGTACGGATCTGGATGGGTAGTAACAAACTCAAACTCAACCCTTCCAAGACCGAGTGGCTGTGGTTTCCGGCACCTCGGTTCAGCCAGATAAGTCCAACACTGGCCATTGGGGGCGAACAACTGGCCCCCGTGGAGAGGGCGCGCAACTTGGGCGTCCTCCTGGATTCCCGGCTGTCCATGGAGGACCATGTGATGGCCGTGGCCAGTGGGGCATTATATCAGGTACGCCTGATATGCCAGTTGCGCCCCTTACTGGACCGGGGAGCCCTTCGCACAGTCACTCAAGTGCTTGTGACATCCCAGCTGGACTACTGTAACGCTCTCTACATGGGGCTCCCCTTGAGGTGCACTCGAAAGCTACAGTTAGTACAGAATGCAGCCGCGCGGGTGATTATGGGTGCCTCAAGGCAAACCCACGTAACACCTCTCCTGCGCGAGCTGCACTGGCTGCCTGTGGCCTTTCGAGTGCTCTTCAAGGTGCTGACGACCATCTTTAAATCGCTCCATGGCTCGGGGCCTAGCTATATACGAGACCGCCTCCTGCCCCATACATCCCTTCGTCCGATCCGCTCCCACAGAGAGGGTCTTCTCCGGGTGCCGTCAGCGGGGCAATGCCGGTTGGCGACACCCAGGGGAAGGGCCTTCTCTGTGGCGGGCCCAGTCCTCTGGAACGACCTACCCCCCGACCTTCGCACTATCTCGGACCTCCGCCTCTTCCGCCAACGTCTTAAGACGTATCTATTCCAACAAGCCGGCCTAGGATAGCCCCTACTTCTGACTTTTAAAAATAAATCAATTTGGTATGGTTTTAACATGGGTTTTTAGCACGGGTCTAGTAATTTAATATATTTTAATTGATATTGTATTTTGTGGTTTTAATAATGCCTGTGCGCCGCCCTGGGTCCTAACAAGGAGAAGGGCGGGGTATAAATTTAATTAAAAAAAATAAACTTGTCTGAAATGGTATAGAGTCTCCTGCTTGAGCAGTGGATTGGTCTAGAAGACCTTCAAGGTTCCTTCCATCTTCCATCAAATTCTATCCTGAATTTGAATGTTACCTAGTAGGGTAATGAAACATCTTCCACCACAAGATCAAGTTCAGAGGACTCCAGGAATTCAATATGCCAAGCCTGAACTATGCATATTCACAACAGTTTATTTTATTATTTTATTAAATTTGTATGCCACCCACTTCACTATCTAGAGAGACTCTGGACAACTTACAATGGATGAGTTGCAATGTCAATATGCCTGTCGAGATTTGGATCCGTAAAATAAATTTCTGATTCTCTTGCTATATTAATTACATTTATTTAATATCAGTATATGATGTTGACAAGCAATTCTCGTTGTCGATTAGCTGCTATAGGAATCATGGATGAGTGGACAGGCTGGAAAGCTGTAAATTGTACCTTATTGGTTGGTAAGCTGCAATTGATTGATTGGTGGGCTGCACTTGATATGATTAGGTTACTTTGGGGGTAGGATTAGTCAAGTAGTAGAAACAATAAGAGGAAAAGGTTTCTACAGAGGGATCACTACTTTTCGACTGTCTTCCCTGAAGTTCTAACTCTACCAAACCTGACTCTCTACCAGAATGATCCTTTTTATTTTTCATTAAGCAATCCTGGCTTTAAATGGCAAGAACCATCCAAGGTCATTCATACTTGTCCTATGTATATTCATAATGAAAAACATGTCATGGTATGTTGCATACTTTTCAATATGTGTGGTCCATCCACACCTTATCTGGTGTCTTCCAGATATCTAATACTAAACTTCAATTTTCTATAAGCTTTAACAAATACCCACACAAAAAAAGAGAGGATGCACACTTGGCATGAGGGCCATGGCAGATTTTGCATATTATGCCAAAGGCTGTATTCCAGTGGTGGATTCCGGATCCCGTTGCAACCGGTACTGTGCAAAGGGGCCGGGTATCCACCATATGCATGCACGCAGCATGCAAGCAGTACGCACCTGCATACTTACTGCCTGAAACACTCCACTATAGCCCCGCAATGCTCCAGCTGCTCAGCGGAGCATTGCACAGGTGCCGTATGCTCCATTCACATGTGTGGATCGGCTCAAATACAGGTAAGAAGGGTGGGTGGGCCCTCTGGAGCAATATACTGGAATGGTACCTGGTGCTCCCAGCAGGCAGTGGTGGGATTCAGCCAGTGTGCACCTATTCGGGAGAACCGGTTGTTAACTTTCTAAACAGTTCAGAGAACTGATTGTTGGAAGAAATCTCACTTTGTTTGTTCCCACTTTACAGGGCTAATCCTGTAAGGAAGACAGGAAGGAACATTCTGGTGTTGTTTCTAGTCTAATCTTTATTGCCATGCTTACAGAAATTGCCTCTCTGGTTAACCCTTATTACATTGTAACAGCTAAGGCAAAGTGCCCATTGAATGACGTTGAATTGGCCACACTGACCCAGTCACATAACCACTGAGCCCCACCTACCCAGCTGGTCATTAGGGCAGAGAACCGGTTGTTAAATTATTTGAATCCCACCACTAACAGCAGGCATCGGTTCACCTTTACCGGGGCGTACCGGTTGTATCCCACCACTGCTGCATTCCAAAATGAGTGGACTATGATCATTTGTAGGGTTGGGGGAAGGTGAAATGCATTAGATACCTATTTACCCCTTAACAATCTCTCAATTTTACACCCATCAGCTCTGGATGAACTGTTCTCTAAGGGTTAGGGCTTATAGATGAAGCTGTAGAATTTGAAACTGACATAACCCAGTCCAGCCCTATAGTTAGGGGCTTTGATCAGCCAGGTCCCAGTAGCCTATTTTTTCCCATATCCTTAGATACCAGCAAGCTATTTTCCAAAGCACCTGAAGGAATAATGGATGGAAACTGACCAAGGAGAGATTCAACCTAGAAATAAGGTGGAACTTTCTGACAGTGCGAATAATCAACCAATGGAACAAAAGTTGCCTTTGAAGGTTGTGGGAGCTTCATCACTTGAGACATTCAAGAAGAGACTGGACTGTCATTTGTCAGATATGGTGTAGGGTCTCCTGCTTAAGCAGGGGGTTGGACTAGATGACCTATAAGGTCCCTTCCAATTCTGTTAAATTCAGGCAACTTTTCAGGTTCCAGTAAAAGCTTGTTCATGAACTTCATTCAAAACATTACAGTGGTCTTCTTTGTTATTTCACTCCAAGAAAGCACTATGTGCTTCTTTTTAGATGGACAGTTCATTCTGAGGTTATTATAATGCCATATTAGTCAACAGGTAGCTTGGGGAATTTTGAACAAGCCAGGTTCATCTTAGTTTACCTCAGAAAAATAGATGAGGCTGAGAGGATCACTGTTCTAAGCAGAATTTTAGTGAGTAGTGAAGGATGCTGTTGTGTTCCAGATATTTTTTTTTTAGTGCAAAGGGCTATATCTTTTAAATCAGGGGTGTCAAACTTGATTTCATTGAGGGCTGCATCAGGGTTGTGTTTGACCTTGGGGGGCCGGGGCGGGAGTGCCTAGGGTGAGCATGGTCAGCTTGATGTTACTCCTGTCAGGGGAGCCTGTGGTGGCCTGAGTGCTCTGCCAGTGAAAACAGGCTCCCAGGCCCTGTTTTCGGCTACCACAGCCTCCTGCAACCCTCTGCCAGTGAAAAAGGAGCTCTGGAGGGCTGCATGCGGCTCTTACGAGCTCTATTTTCACTGGCAGAGGGTTGCTGGAGGCTGTGGCAGCCGAAAACAGAGCTCAGGAACCCATTTTTGCTTGCAGAAGCATGAGGGCTGGTCCATTACTGTTTCCAAGGCAGCCCCATGGGCCAGATCTAAGTACCCCATGGTATTTGAGTTTGACACCCCTGTTCTAAAGCAAACTGTCTCCTTCCCCATCTCATTTTGAAAAAAATCAACAGTGCAGCATTGATCTAGTGTTGTATGCAAAAGTATGTGTCTCTCTCTAAATCTGGTGTTACTCTGAGCTCCAAAATTTGTGGCCCTGACCCCCCTCTCCTGATTCTTTCTCCTTCACCTATTACTCGTCTTCTCCTCATCTGCTGGAACAAGAAAAATTCCACTCTTACCTCCTTTTTCTCTTGACTCCAAGCACTAAGAATGCATTTCAGAGCCAAAAAAAGGAAAAAAAGTACCCATCCCAAGGATGATGATCAAGCCTTCAACAGCTTATCTCAGTTGCTTCCAGTAAAATCTACATTCAAGAGTCATGCTTCTCAGACAACTGGTTATTCAGGTTGTGCTGCAGAACAAATGCATGCTAATGTTAACTGTTTAAAATTCAGGCAATAATCACCATCCCACCTTCAAATGTCCGGTTTTAATTTTGTCATGTTAAGACAGTGATACTTGGAAAGTAAGCCCTAATCCCTCACAATCTGCTGATTGCAGAATACAGTAAGTCTCTGTTTGCTCCAGAGACAAATGTCTAGGTTGTGTATGAATAGTCAGTGCTCCAATGTTGGTCCTTGGGCCAACCAACATATAAATTGTGCTGATCTGATAAATTGATTGGTAGTGTGTGTGTGTGGGGGGGGGGGGGGGAGAAGGAGTCAGAGTTTGTTGCAGCAATCAAATCCAGAAAGCTAGGTAACTGATTCAGCAGGATTCATTAACTTCTCTTTTTATACATAGCATCACATAAAACATATATACAATACCAAGAGTGGTTCTTCCAATGTGGTAGAGAGGAGAGATTGGTTTTTGTTTCACTTCAGAGCCTATCTAGAGAGTTCATGGTCCACATATAACACTTCTGTAAGATCTGAAGAGGCATAAACTCCATTTTGTGGGGGAAGAAGGGGTAGTAGTGGTGGTCATTGAAGGTGTCTTTGGATTCAGATGATACCCCATCCTTTGAAGAAGTCTGGTAATTGGGGAGATATCACAAAAATAAATAAACAGTGGGTAGATAAGGGGAAGAGATGTAGGGCTTGGCTAGGAATAAATAATTCACACTGGAGGAGGCATTTACCAATGGATTTAGCACTCTGTTCTGCTTCAGAAAGATTTGGTGGGACAAGGAAGGGCCAACTGCAACATGAGACATTTAGCTAAGGGAATTACAAGGAAACCCAAATCCTAGTTTTTAGCCTGATGTCTTAATCACTACACCAAACTGGCTCTTGTCTTTACCTCTATCTTTTCTACCTAGTGAGCCATTTATGGCCCATAGCTTGCATAAAGCTTTCAATCTCTTTCTTATGATTCCCAGAGCCTTCCTCCCCCAAGGCTGCTTGGCTGAAAACTAGAGGAAAAGGTTACCAAAGGACATCGGTAGCTACCAGAGGACTAAAAACATCAAAATGCATCTAAGAATTGTTTTTCAAAAAGGCGAACACTGTGTGGAAGCCAATCCCATCTTGACCTATATTTTTATAGTCTTCCTAAAGACCCGGAAGGCCGGGGCTATCTGAATCTTGAAAATTCAGCCTCCCCACAGAAAGAAAAAAATCATTTCTGCTGTCTCAGATGAGCTTAAAGCTTATCTACAAAGGAACATTATCCCCCTTCCTTTGATTCATGCCAAATAGAGAGAGAGAGAAAGGCTGTATCCCCTCCAGTGATATTATTTCATCATTGCCTTGTCCTTCATTGTGCTATGTTATCTTTCATCACATGTAGGCATGATCTACAGCCACACAAAGATTGAATAGTCCATTCTATATTAAGCCAATAGGCATTCATCCAGTGGTGGGCTTCAAAATTTTTAGCAATGGGTTCTCTGCCCGGTTGCTGGGTGGGTCTGGCCATGGTGGTGGTGGACAACCTTAAGTCTAACAATAATAATCTTTATTGTCATTGTACTAAAATTACAATGAAATTGGTAACCTAACCTTGTCTATCTTACATTTTTCTATCTTACCAAGATGTGGGCTGCGGTCCATTTTGTCAAATGCCTTAGTGAAGTCTAAATATACTATGTCCATAGTATTAGCCTGATCCACCAATTTAGTCCCTGTGTTAAAGAAGGCAATAAGGTTTGACTGGCATTATCCATTTTTGAGTAAGCCATGCTGGTTTCTAGCAATTGTCTAACTCAACTTTGCTGATGTATGAGACCACACACTCCTGGATAAAAGAAAAAACTGCCTCCTGCCCCCATCTAGCCCACTTTGAACAGTGAAATTCAACATCAGCACCAAGGTTAGACCTGCCGGGGGTGGGGTTGCCCTCCCCGGGCTCCAGAGACTTTCCTCAAACTTCCAGGAGGACAAAACTGCCTCCCCAGCCTCCAGACGGCCTCTGGAATGACCCATTTCAGGCCTTCCAGAATTTCTGGGAGGCTCATTTTTTGCCCTCCCCGAGCGTCTGCACGGGCCTTGAATTTACCTAGCATCCAAAATGGACTGTGTGGAGATTCCTGGGAGGGGAGGGGTGCAGAGGTGGTATCTGTGTGAACCCACAACAGCCCACTCCTGAATTCATCCAACATTAAAACAGGGTTATGCTTTATTAGCTAAAAGTAATTGGGGGGCCTACTGTCCTTAAACAGATATAATTAAAAAAAAGAGAGATGGAGATGAGATGGGCCTGCAGTCATATTCCTTTTAGGATCTTTGGCCTGCCACACTCCCTCTTTCTTTACTGTGCTGTTTCATTAATGGGGAATAGGGAGGGGGGAATAGGAAGGAGTAGAATTTGTTGTTATCAAAATAAAATATTCCTTTTAGAAGCCCAAGGCCATCTTTTGTCTCCGCACCTCTGCACCTGACTGGAACTCGATGGGTGGCATTGCCAGCGTGGCAGTGGAATATTGGACCATGTGATGGACTTGAGGGTGTAGTGACAAGATCATGAACTTTCAACTGGGTGGACGCCCAGGAAGCTTTCAGATTCGGTTTTCCACAGATTGTACCAACATGTCTCTCTGATTAAATTGGAACTTTAAGGATAGCTCTGCCTTGGACTCTGATTTAATTCTGCATGATATTTGGAACGCTGACAGGGGGTTTGGTTGGAACCTCTTTCATTGTCATCGCCACCCATATTCTTCATCTTGTTTTCAAAGCACAAGTAGCTTATCTGCGGGATCGGATCCTGCCTCATACATCCTCACGGCCGATTCGCTCCCACAGAGAGGGGCTTCTCCGGGTGCCGTCCACTAGACTCTGTCAGCGGGCGACGCCCAGGGGAAGGGCGCTCTCTGTGGCGGGCCTAGCCCTCTGGAACGACCTTCCCCCCGATATTAGGACGACCACGGACCTCCGCTCCTTCCGCCTGAAACTAAAGACACATCTTTTCTACCTGGCCGGCCTTGGATAGTCTCTCTGCTATAGGGTTTTATTTATTATTGGGTGTTTTAGTTATAATTGGGATTTTAGCACAGGAATTGATTTAATTCGTTTTTATGTAATGCTGTATATTTATTGTTTTATTTTCCCTGTGCACCGCCCCGAGTCCCTGTGGGGAGAGGGAGCGGTTTTATAAATTCAATTAAATAAAAAAATAAATTAAATGCAACCTATGGCTTACCTTGTGTAAAGTAACAGAAAAGGGGTTGGAAATCTTCCTTATCCCATCAGGCAATAATAAACATCTCTTGCCTCAAAGTCAGATGGTTTCTCAGCCCATTCCTAATATTCTTCTTCCCACTTTCATATCCTTCCTATCCATCCATCCTTCAATTATTTCTGGGATATGACAGTCTGCTGTTTTTAATTACATAATCATCATATATAGCTATATATATTTATGGCTAAATGCATGGAGCATGATTCACAGAAAAGTGGGGAAAGGTATTGATCATAAATATTTATAGGATATGCCTGATACGAATGGAAAAAATGGGAAAGGAAGGAAGATAATCAAGAAAAAGCCAAAACGAATGGCTGTATCGTAAGGCAACCTTCAGGAAGAAAAGGGAAAATCCATCTGAGTAATGGAATGCTGCGAATCAAACGTGACAATAGCAGAGAAGAGAACTTTGTCTTAAGAACTTTAGAAATGAAAATGCGACCAGTAGGTGAAATTCAAATTTTTCCTTGCAGCATTGGGTTAAAAGCATGTGAGAAGTCTGCATGAACAAAAGTTCTGTTCTTCTTTTGTCATGCAAAAGAAACTGGTCCTCATGGAACTGGTTCTAGAAGGTCTTCTAAATGCTTCAGAACAGAGTTTAGAAGATCATGCTGGGGTTGCAGGATTAGGACCTGTCAATGACTACTTCAGCTTCAACCACAACAATACACGAGAACACAATAAATACAAACTCAGGGTAAACCACTTCAAACTCAATTGCAGAAAATATGACTTCAGCAACAGAGTAGTCAACAGCTTGAATGTTCTGCCTGACTCCATTGTTACATCCTCAAACTATGTTCATGTCCATTTTTATATTTATACCTGCTATCTTGTACATGTTTGACAAAATAAGTAAATAAGTAAGTAAACAAACAAACAAACAAACAAATATTAAGGAACAGAAATGACAGAAGCCACTTTGCCAGCAGAAAATATGTGACTTGATTTGATCAGGAGTCAGACATTTCAGGCCAGTTGACAGGGCAGATTGACAATAAGGGGAATCCTTCTGGTGTAATTAGGGTGCCAGTCTGCCAATGGAATCTACCACTATTATTATCCCTTGTTCTGCTGTCTCTTTAATGCAGAATGGCTTGGACTTATCCTTTTATTCTATTGCAATGGGCCAGAGCAATGCCATCTTTGGAAGCCCTGTGGAAAGTTAAGATGGCATCTCCAAGCTACCTTGTGGTGGTCACAAATAAGTTCCAGGTAAATAAGTATAAGGACATGGTGGCTCAGTGGGTAAGATGCCGAGCTTGCTGATCAGAAGATTGGCAGGTCAGCGGTTTGAATCCCTAGCACCACTTAAAGGGGTGAGCTCCCGTTACTTGTCCCAGCTTCTGCCAATCTAGCAGTTAGAAAGCATGTACAAGTGCAAGTAGAAAAAATAGGAACTACCTTTGGTGGGAAGGTTGTTACCTAGTGTTCTGTGCTCCTTTGGTGTTTAGTCATGCTGGCCACATGACCACAGACACATCTTTGGACAGAGCTGGCTCTTCAGTTTTAAAGACGGAGATGAGCACTGCCTCCTAGAGTTAGGAACGAATAGCACTTATGTGTGACGGGAACCTTTAGATTTACTTAAATAAGTATACTACTAACCTGAGGTCAGTTCTGTCAGAAGCAACATTTTAAGACAAGGTTGAGAGATTCCACAGTAGAAACAAGAACAAGGGGAGGAAATATTATGGGAATAAGAAAGAGAAATAAAAAAGAAAAAAATGATTGGTTTGAAGCCTGATTGTTACAGCTGGGATAGCCAAAGAAAAAGTTCTCCTTTTCACTCTACATAGTCTTTTCTACAGAATTTGGGTGGTGATCAGGCTTTGCATATAGTGACACAACTTAGTGGGAACACATAGAAAACTACAACCTGTTTTCCAATTCAGGCCCTATATTTAACATTATTTAGTTTTTCATGCAGTTTAGTTTTTCAATGAAATTTTTTTTTTAAAAAGAAGACAAAGAAAAGTGAAAGTATCAAAGCCCTCTCTCCTTTGCTAAGTTCTACCCCGTTTCCCTGAAAATAAGTCCTCCCCAGATAATATGCCTAATTGGGCTTTTGAGCGAATGCGCTAAAATAAGCCCTCCCTCCGAAAATAAATCCTCCCTGAAAATATTGCAACACAGCAGCAGCCATGAGGTGACCACGCTCACCACCTCCTACACCTCAAAAATAATAAGAGCTTTCCGAAAATAAGGCCAAGTGCTTATTTCGGGGGTCAAAAGAAAGTAAAATCCTGTCTTATTTTCAGGAAAACGTAGTATATTCCAGCTATGTTTCAATCTATTAAAAACGATAACTGGACTGGAGTTTGCTGTCCTGTATTGCCTCCTAAACGGGGTGACTAAAATTGGAAAATACATTGCAATAGCAAATTGACAGTACTATATATCTCAACCCCTAGAAGCTTAACGATATTGAAAGAAGAAATGCTCCTTGAGATATAATACATAATATATCACAGCGCAAGGCAAGTTCAGAAATGGAAATTAAATAGAAACTAATGTTTGATGCAAAATTTCAAACATTTGGTTCGGGGTACTTTTTATTTTTTCTTTTAATTAAATTTATACCCCGCCCTTCTCCGGAGAGGACCCAGGGCGGCGCGCAGGAATTTAAAAAACATACAAAATGACAAAATACAAAATTTAAAAGACATATTAAATTCCCATCCTATGCTAAAATCCAATTAAAATCCCCAAATTAAAACTGTCTAAAATAGTCCAAGTGGAAGGTTACGCTAGGCCGGCTTGGTGAAAGAGATGTGTCTTTAGACACTGGCGGAAGAGGCGGAGGTCCGAGATGGTGCGAAGTTCAGGGGGTAGGTCGTTCCAAAGGGCGGGGCCCACCACAGAGAAGGCCCTTCCCCTAGGTGTCGCCAGTCGGCATTGCCCGGCCGACGGCACCCTGAGAAGGCCCTCTCTGTGGGAGCGGAGCACACGAAGGGATGTATGGGGCAGGAGACGGTCTCGCATATAACTATGTGAGGGACAAAGGTACAAATGGAAGGGAAGGGGAGGATGTCATTTATTTTTGATTTTTTGATTTTTTTAAAAAAATCCAGTTCTAGCAGTTGTTTGGGTATCATCTTACTTTTATGTTTTCTTCTTCTCTTCTCTTCTCTTCTCTTCTCTTCTCTTCTCTTCTCTTCTCTTCTCTTCTCTTCTCTTCTCTTCTCTTCTCTTCTCTTCCCTTCCCCTCCCCTCCCCTCCCCTCCCCTTCCTTTCCTTTCTTTTACCTTCCCTTCCCCTCTCTTCCTTTCTTTTTCCTTCTTGCTTTTTTCTAATTTGTATGTACTTCAAATATCTTAACAATAAGCATACAGGGAAAAAAAATCTGTAGTGGACCACCTTTAAAAGTACAGGAAGATTTTCCACCATAATCTTTCAAACAAACTTTCAGACTCTTTTCCATGGTGGAATTGTTACCAGGCCTCCCTCTCCTACATTCACTTTTAATATTTCCATTTTGCTCCTCCTTCCCTCAATAACATATTACAAAGGTTTGTGGAGGCTTTGGGACACAGGTTTGGGCAGCAAATGTCATGCAAATCACATTTTCTGCCTAGTGAAAGATGGGCAGATAGCCCTTCAATTCAGTCATGGCAAAATATCCTTTAATTTGCAGCTCATACTGTGGTTTTTCCCCTTGTTCCATGTGTTAGCACATCAGACTTCCTCTGAGCACTATGCAGAATCCAAAGAGCCAATGATTTGCATCGGAAGAACACTGTTTGGGAACAGATAACATAGAAGCAGAAGTGAAGCTAGAAAAAAGCATAATGTGTAGCAATCTGCTGCTCATCAACATTACATTAGCACGACTCTTGTTCATGTTTGTAAGGGGCCTTATTCTGAAGAAGGGCACATGTTCCCTTGAAAACAGAAATGAGTATGCTACAAATATTGTGTACATTTTTTCCAAAGGTCATCTTCGTTTCCTCCTTCTGTGTTCTTACGTCCTTGCAAGTGTTTTGAGAGGGATCTTGGAGTCCTAGTGGACAATCACTTAAATATGAGCCAGCAGTATACTGCAGCTGTGAAAAAAAGCCAACACAGTCCTAGGCCTGCATGAACAGACGGATAGAATTAAGATCACATGAAGTTGTTAATATCACTTTATAATGGCTTGGTAAGGCCACACTTGGAATACTGCATCCGGTTTTGATCTCCATGATGTAAAAAAGATATTGAGGCTCTAGAAACAGTACAGAGAAGAGCAACAGAGATGATTAGGGGCTGGCAGTTAAAACATATAAAGAACAGTTGCAGGAATTGAATATGTCTAGTTTAATGAAAAGGACTAAGGGTGACATAATAGCAGTGTTCCAATGTTTGAGGGATTCCACAAAGAAGAGGTAATCAAACTATTCTCCAAAGCACTTGAGGGCAGGACAAGAAGCAATGGGTGGAAACTAATCAAGGAGAGAAGCAATGTAGAACTACAGACAAATTTCCTGACAGTTAGAACAATGAGTCAGTGGAACAACTTTCCTTCAGAGGTTGTGAATGCTTCAACACTGGATGTTTTTAATAGCAATAGCAATAGCACATAGACCTATATACCACTTCACAGTGCTTTACAGCCCTCTCTAAGTGGTTTGCAAAGTCAGCATATTGCCCCCAGCAATCTGGGTCCCCGTTTTACTGACCTTAGAAGGATGGAAGGCTGAGTCAACCTGAGCAGGTAAGGATCGAACTGCTTTTTGATGAGTCTTTGAAGGAAGAAAACATTGACTCAAGCCAAAAATTAAAACAGTTTTTTGATTAAAGGAATATGTTCAGAGGAGAGATTTCAGTTTAATACTGGGCTTCACAACCAGGCAGGTAGAAAATATTCCAGCAAAAGTAACTTTTCTCTTCTCAAAGAATGCATTTCTTCTCCCTGAAGAAAATCGGGCTAGCAGATTACCTTTTAAATTTGCTTTTTTAAGATAAGGGTGTTTTGAAACAGCACATTCATTCCTTTGCATTAAAATTAAAGAGGAAGGAAGAATCATATCTACTAACAAAACATAGAACAAGACAATACAGAACATAGAATAACAATGTTGGAAGGAACATTGGAGGTCTTCAAATCTGATATCATTTTGGAAAAATAGTTATCCAATGAAAACTCCAGTGATGAAGCACCTACAACTTCTGGAGGCAAGCTATTCCACTAATTAGTTGTTGTCATTTTCAGGAAATTTCTCCTTAATTCTAATAATAATAATAATAATAATAATAATTTTATTTCTTATAAACCGCACCCTCTCCCCACAGGGACTCGGGGCGGTGCACAGGAGAAATAAGAACAATGGCTATATACATATTTCATTAAAAATAAATTAAATTAATTAACCTGTGCTAAAATACCCATTAAAACTATCTAACTCCCCAAAAAAACCCTAACAACAGAGGAATAGCTATCCCAGGCCGGCAAGGCAGAAAAAGTGTGTTTTCAATTTAAGACGGAAGGAGCGGAGGTCCGTGGTGGTCCTAATATCGGGGGGGAGGTCGTTCCAGAGGGCTGGGCCCACCACAGAGAGAGCCCTTCCCCTGGGTGTCGCCCGCTGACAAAGTCTAGTGGATGGCACCCGGAGAAGTCCCTCTCTGTGGGAGCGAATCGGTCGTGAGGATGTGGGACCTCTCTTTGACAATATTCCACTCATCAGTCCTTGTCCTCCCATCAGGTGTTTGGGGTTGACCCCCCCCCCCACTTCTCTGTGACACCGCCTCAAGTACTAGAAGGCTGCTATTAAGTCCTCTTCATTGGATTAGACATACCTAATTCCAACAACCGTTCCTCATATGTATGACAACATCAGGCTGAGTACTACACCATACTACATACATTAGGCTTGAAGGATGTCCTCCCCCCCCATTTTTTTAAAAAAGAAAATGACATTGTGTCACCACTCAAGGCAAAATTTCACATGCCGCTTTATTGCTAATTGTAGAACTAAAGCAACTCATAGACCAAAGTTTTTTTAACCTTGAAAATTTTAAGATGTATGATTTTCAACTCCCAGTCTTCCTCCAGCCAACTAGGAATTGAAACCCACACAAAATTGTCAAAGTTGGGATGGATGGATGGATGGATGGATGGATGGATGGACAGACGGACAGACAGGCAGGCAGACAGACAGTCTCAGATTAGATATCAGAGATTTTCTCATCATATCACATCAGTGGATAATACAGTGTATTTCTCATTAAAGTTTTATACTCAAGTTTGAACAGCATATACACCACTTGAAACTGCAAATAAAAATGGAGGAAATCTAAACTAAGGAATTCTGGACAAAAATTCAAAAATGGTTGGAAGAAGTAACGGAACAAAAAATTGACATGAAGCCTGAGCTGTTCCTGTTATGAATAATAAAAGGAAATGTAAGTTAAGATATTCAATATATAATGCTCCATATAATTATCACAGCCAGAATCTCATTTGCCCAATATTGGAAACAAAAACCCATTCTCTCAAATGCAGAGACCATAAAAAAGGTGCTAGAATGCACGGAAATGGACAAACTAACAATGGAAATAAGAGATAGAGAGGAAACTACAAGACATGGAATAGGTGGTATAATTGGCTTGAAAAGAGATGTAAAATTAATGCATAATGAATACATAGAAAATATAACAAAAGGAGATGGTATGTATTCAGAAAGTAATAGAGATATAAATATTGTAGATATGTATATAATAAAAATTAGAAATTGTGAAACAAAGAAATGTATTTGATTTTGATTTTGATTTTATTGGATTTATATACCGCAGCCTATCTCCCCGAAGGGACTCAGGGCGGTGCACAGGAAATTAAAACAATATAAATATACAAAATGTGCAACAATAAAACAGATTAAATTTAATAAGCCCTGTGCTAAAATTAATAAAAACCTCTAATTAAAACCTCACCCAATTTAATTTAACACAGTCTACATACAATGGGCTCAGGGACTAGGCCAGGCTGGCTAGATGGAATAAGTGTGGTGGAAGAGGCGGAGGTCCGAGATGGTCCTGAGTTCGGGGGGAAGGTCGTTCCAGAGGGCTGGGCCCGCCACAGAGAAGGCCCTTCCCCTGGGGGTCGCCAACCAGCATTGCCCGGCCGACAGCACCCGGAGAAGGCCCTCTCTGTGGGAGCGAACCGGACGAAGGGATGTATGAGGTAGGAGACGGTCTCGCACATAACTAGGCCCCATGCCTTGGAGTGCTTTGAAGATGGTTATCAACACCTTGAAGCGCACCTGAAAGGCCACAGGCAGCCAGTGCAGCTCACGCAGGAGCGGTGTTACATGGGAATGCCGTGAGGCTCCCATAATCCCCCGCGTGGCCATGTTCTGTACCAGCTGCAACTTTCGGGTGCACCTCAAGGGGAGTATATATGTTGTAGAATGGAAAACCTGAAATTAGAAAAAAGAAATACCGTTAGCGGAAAGCTGTAAAAGTATAGTTGTGATTTTAATGTTTGGAAAATGTTGAATAAAAATATTATTTTTTTTAATGGAGGTAATCAATAATTTCAGAAAATTATCCCGAATACTTTCAATGCCAGGCCTATAGCTATAGTGGGAGAGCTACACTCTCCGTCTTGCTGTGGCTGAGAAGATGGCAGCTGTAGCTCTACAGAGCATCAGGAGGCCAAAAAGGAAAGAGGGAGATGAAAAAAAATAAATTGATAAAAGATGTTTCTAGGGAGGATGTGGCGACCTTGTGAATATATAAACTTTGCTAATGGAAGTGAAATCAGATGGTCTAATTGCAAAATGAAAAAGTGGAACAAAAGGGCCGCAAATCTTATTTTTCTTATCGGACTCATTGTGAGGAACCTCTTCCCTTTCCAGAGATTACTCTACCCTTCAGCCCAGCCTCCACTGCCTTTATCTGATGCAAAATAGAAGAGCTCCATTTTTAACATAGGTGGAGAAGAAGAAGACGACAACAATTCTGGTCTCTGTACTAAAAAAATCCCTAAAACCAAAAACACCAAACCCAATTCCCTCTCCAAAGCAAGTCCTCAGAAGGGATGGAAGTGGCGGGATAAGATTTAGCCGTCTAAAGCAGTTGGTTTTGGAGTTGTAGATAAGAAGGAAGTAGAACCTGGAAAGATTTTCAAAGAATTTAAAATATAGCAATAGCACTTATGTACCTCTTCATAGTGCTTTCACAGCTCTCTCTCTAAGCAGTTTACAGAGTCAACATATTGCCCCCAACAATCTGGGTCCACATTTTACCCGCCTCGGAAGGATGGAAGGCTGAGTCAACCTTGAGCCTGGTGAGATTTGAACTGCCGAACTGCAACTAGGAGTCAGTTGAAGTAGCCTGCAGTGCTGCACTCTAACCACTGCACCACCTCAGTTCTAAAATATCAAATAAACCCAAACCTGATATCAATTTTTGGTTCCAAGGGGAATGTCTCTACAGCTCCTTAAGAAATAGAAGTTCCTAGCAATCCATATTGATTGTTGGCCTGAGACCTGAGACTAGTTTTATTAGCACATGCATCGAACCACGAACTGTCCCACAACAGTTTTGCTTTTTGTGCTTGTACATATCCTACTCATGTGCTAAAAGCCATGCAAATGCAACAGATTGTTTTGCTATCTATTGATAAGCATATTCAGCGATGCAGCCAATGCGATAGTCATATGTTCTTGTACTTATTTGAATAATGTCATCATATACAGGTATCCACAGGAGGACAAGGAATATTGCTTGCACGATAACATCATACAAACAACTTGAGTTGTTAATGTGCATCAGTTTTTAACAATGCATATTTTGAAAGAGAGTTTATGTAGACAAAAGGCTGGCTTCTTTCGACATATGGTTGCTATTTGGTTTATTTTTTTTAAAAAGTCCTTCAAAACTGCTTCAGATCCTGAACCTTCAAAGAAAAGTCAGTGAAGTTGTTTTCATCCAAATCACAAATGCCATTATCTCACCTGCAAGCAAAACGCAAACTTGTAAGACTTTGGCAATGAAACAGGGGCAATTCTAAGTCCAGATTTCTCAGAGAAAAGGTTAATGCTGGGACTTTTTTTCAGAAACTCCCCTCTCTCTTTCCTCTATCTCTGATGGGTTGTCTGCAGCGTTAGTGTTCCCAGCTAGCTTGCCTGTGCTGACAAGGGAACTGTAGTCCAACCCAACTGGAAAGTTTCAGGATGAGAAAAGCCAGTGCTAATGTGTCACTCAATTTAAGAGTGACCTGCAGGATTTCACTATCAGAAATGACTGGCAATGTGAAGAACAGACATTGATTTTTTTCAGCACTCATATAATAGGGTTTCCACACCTCCACTGCAAAAAATCTGGATGAATGCTAGATGGTAAAAGAAACTCTAATTCTTTGCTGCCATTTAGTGATTCTGCAAATGTTTGCAGCCAAGTTCTGAGAGGCCTTGTCTATACAAAAACTGTCTTTTTGTCCTAAATTGGGCCCCTCTGTGTGCATTTTTAACCCTCCCCTCTCATTCTCTTGTTCTATGTGTGGGAGTTGATGGCATCAGTTTAATGAAATCTCAGCACATGCCAAGAACAGCTGGAGAAGTTTAAACAAGTTCTGGGTGAGGTGAGTTTCATGGGCTGGGCAAAGACTGAAATTAGCAGAGCTACCATGGCTAGCTGCCATCCCAGGATATCAAATATGGCCTGTGGAATCTCTCCGCTTGATGACAGGTTCCCTGTGCAAAGACAAAGAGCAAATGTATCCATCCCCAACTGCATACCCTCTACCATTGCATAGGTAAAGCAGATTTGCATTGCCTATTCCGTGTACTGTATCTTTAGTGACAGTTCCATTCATTACTATTTTCAAAGGATTGTATAGGCTTAAAGGCACAATTGGATCAAAATTAGCGAAAGTTGGGTTAAGAAAATGAATTATCAGATTCCATTACATTTTCTCCTTACACTATCAATCTTCTGAACATCTAATTCTAACAGTGTTGGTTTCTCACTAATTCGTTTGTTCTCTAATCCATGCGCAGGGCTTTCTTCCTTGTCTTTTAAGCATGTATCTTTCCATGGCTCTTTGTGCCACTCGTAGCTTTTGTATTAATCAATTAATTAATCAATTTTGAGGTTAATTTCACTGGCATATGCTAGAGTAGGTAGCACACACTGATCAAAAACTTTTCAGGCGTTTCTTTTCAAAACTATGCTTAGCTTGCCATTGCCTGCCAACCACATTTAATACACCATTCAATTTCCTTTATTGTGTCACCTTCCATTGAGCGCTATTGGCCAAGATATATGTAGTAGCCTACTAGGTCTAGCTCTTCTCCAGATATTAAAATTGTACCTCTGTATTGTACCTCTATTTAAATTATAGCAATTTTTTCTATATTTTCATGGATGAGGCCTCAGATGTGATGCCGATTAGTGGCCTTTATTATGCTGATGCATTTCACCAATGTATCAGAAGAGTGCAATTCAACCAGTGCCTTTTGCTCTAGTAGTTTGTTCAGCATATTAGTTATGGCCACACAAGTCAATCGGATTTGCTGCAAAATGTAGCATTTCTCTGCAACGCCTTAAGTAGCTGCTTGGTTTCCTGGGATCACAAAGGTTGAAATGAGGGCTCCTTTTTTATTTATTTCATTTCATTTTATTTATTTGGTTTGTCAAACATGTTCAAGATAACAGGTATAAATATAAATATGGATATGAACAAAGGAAATGACTACAAATAAATTGGGACAGTAAGACAGGGATGGTAGGCACGCTGGTGCGCTTATGCACGCCCCTTTACAGACCTCTTAGGAATGGGGTGAGGTCCACGGTAGACAGTTTGAGGTTGAAGCTGTGGGGGTTTGAGGATGTAACAACAGAGTCAGGTAGAGCATTCCAGGCATTGACCACTCTGTTGCTGAAGTCGTATTTTCTGCAATCTAGTTTGGAGCAGTTTACCTTGAGTTTGTAATATAATTGTTTGCCTGTGTATTATTGAGGTTGAAGCTGAAGTAGTCGTTGACAGGTAGGATGTTGTAGCACATACTTTTGTGTACTGTGCTTAGGTCAGACCATAGGTAGCATAGTTCCAAGTTGTCCAAGCCCAAAATTTTGAGTCTGGTGGCATAAGGGATTCTGTTGTGAGCAGAGGAGTGGTATACTCTTCTCGTGAAATACCTCTGGACTTGCTCAATTGTATTAATGTCCAATATGCAGTGTAGATTCCAGGCAGAGAGGTTTATTTGAGAATTGGTCTGGCAAAGGTCTTGTATATCCTAGTTTGTTGCTCGATGAGCTCACTTATTTCCTTCCAGACATTTCATTACTCAAACTAGGTAACATCATCAGTGCAAGCAAGAAAACAATGAAGCTCAGAGACCACCAAGGATCAGTCATTTTTTTCCAAGAAACAAACTAGGATAAGAACCCATAAGTGCTTGTAGCTGGAATTTCAGCAGTGGTCAAAATACTTTACTCCTGTGTCTGTGAGATTGCTTGCAGGATTAAAGAACTGCACATTTGATCTCTCAGACTTTATCATAACATTCCTGCGACTGGAGCATATCTGCTATAGGATGAACTGTGCCTTTCTAATCTGGAAGAGCCTTTGTCTGTTTCCTATTGACCTCATATGACTATTCTATCTAGATTAATGCCAAGTTGACAGTTAGTTCCTCTCTGAACTTGCTAGTCTACCATAAGGTCATCACCTGAAGGTCTACAGGTTCACTGTTTGCTCTGTCTGTGAAATACTGTATAAAAGCAAAGGATTTCTCTCCTTTCAGAGAAGGTTTCTTGAGGACAAATGAGAGCTATAGGAAATATAGTGAATATTGTTTTCATAGTAAACTCAAATATGGCCACAGAACTCATCAAAGTTAGGGTTGTGATAAGAAGGATGTATCGCCATGCTGAACAGGACTTTACAGAAACACGGCAAATGTTTTGTTAATTTTATTTTATAAAACGTTAATAGAAGGGGAAAAGATGTTGTAGAAGGCGCCACTTGTTCCTTCTGATAACAAGCTCAAGCGTTTACATGCCAGAAGGGGAGATCAGTCAGGTAGGATTGTGTCAGGGCTGGTTCCAAAAAAATAATCATGGTATCATTCTCAGATAATCTGAGCATGCTCAAAAAGCAGGAATTCCAGACCTTGCCAAAAATGCAATTTTAGCTATGCACCAACCTGGTTAAAGACAGAGAGAATCCATGCTATCACAAAGGAAGAAAAAGAATTATCTTCATTGACTCAAGTTTTACCACTGCAATTCTTTGGCAAAGGAACGAAGTGCAACCTATCTCTCTCACTTTCCTGAAATCCCCCTCTTCTTTCATCTTTGTCCTAAAATCCCCCTATTCCTCACTTTCCTATAATTTCTCTATTCCTTCTACTCTGTGTCTATGTCTTTTTCTGAATTCTATTATGTAAAAGGTAGCATTTTTCACGAGGCCAGATTTAATCACCTTTTGCTGAGCACTCATATGGAGATTTCAGGATAAATGAGGAAACACACTATAGAGCAGATTTAAGGCACATGGCCACCTACCTTGGTGCCTTCTAGCCTCCGTACCACATTTGCCTTTAATTACAAATGTTAATTAACCTGCAGCATCTTCATTTACGGATGTCGGTCCCTGAGGCTTTCTCTGAAAGTAAAATGATGGGTGGCTGCTCTCCAGTGCTTTGTTTGGAAGCATGCCTAACAGTCACGAAAAGTTGGGGTGCAAGGCGCATTCTTGGATGACTAAAATGAATGAGAAGAACCAATATGGGTGTATGGAGCTTTGGATCTGGAGTATATTTACAGGAAGAATGGGCACAAATGCTACCCTTGATGTGCCTTTTTAAAAACCCTGCATCGTTTCCCAGGTTTGTATAGAGTCCCATGATGCCAGGAAAATGCATACTTGAGTTGTGCTGCCAATGGTGGCCACGTGCTTCTCCCAAAACACTTTAGTGATGCCTTTTACAAAGTCCAATCCATGTGTTTTTGGGTACTGGGTATGTCTAGTTTAATGAAAAGAAGGACTAGGGGAGACATGATAGCAGTGTTCCAATATCTCAGGGGTTGCCACAAAGAAGAGGGAGTCAAACTATTTTCCAAAGCACCTGAGGGCAGAACAAGAAGCAATGGGTGGAAACTAATCAAGGAGAGAAGCAACTTAGAACCGAGGAGAAATTTCCTGACAGTTAGAACAATTAATCAGTGGAACAGCTTGCCTCCAGAAGTTGTGAATGCCCCAACACTGCAAGTCTTCAAGAAGATGTTGGATAGCCATTTGTCTGAAATGGTATAGGGCTTCCTGCCTAGGCAGGGAGTTGGACTAGATGACCTCCAAGGTCCCTTCCAACTCTGCTATTGTATTGTATTGTATTGTATTGCATTGCATTGCATTGCATTGCATTGCATTGCATTGCATTGTATTGTAACCCAGCTTGTTTAAGGAGGCACTATTTGCCTTGAAATATTTTTTGGTCTTCAGAATTGAAGTGTTGCAGAGCCCAAGGAACGGCAACACTTAATAGATTATCTATTTCGCCCACGGTACACCGCTCTTGCGCGAGCTGCACTGGCTACCTGTCGTCTTCCGGGTGCGCTTCAAGGTGTTAGTTATCATCTTCAAAGCGCTCCATGGCTCGGGACCTAGTTACCTGCAGGATCGGATCCTGCCCCATACATCCTCACGGCCGATTCGCTCCCACAGAGAGGGACTTCTCCGGGTGCCGTCCACTAGACTTTGTCAGCGGGCGACGCCCAGGGGAAGGGCCCTCTCTGTGGCGGGCCCAGCCCTCTGGAACGACCTTCCCCCCGATATTAGGACAACTACGGACCTCCGCTCCTTCCGTCTGAAACTAAAGACACATCTTTTTTGCTTGGCCGGCCTAGGATAGGATAGTCTCTGTTAAGATTAAGGGATTTTATGAGGGATTTTAGCGCAGGGACATATGTTTAATCTATTTTTAACTTAGTTATTTAGTTATTTATTTATTTATATTTAAGGTTTTAATTCTGTATCTGTTTGGTTTTAGTTGCTTTTAATACCCTGTGCCCCGCCTCGAGTCCCCTCGGGGAGAGAGAGCGGGATATAAAAATAAAATTATTATTATTATTATTATCTTATGAGAAAGATAAATGGGTGTTTTGTGATTATCCTTGGCTGCCCAACTCGAGTAGAGTCATCTTCTGCCCCTTTCCCAGTCCTGGACCGTTTTTGTTTTGCTTTGGTTTTGAGAGCAGATTTCATGATTCAGATGTATCCATGCCTCAAACAATTGCCCAACCATGCTGTACAAAAACCTAGACAGAGGCAAAGTAAGATGTGGGAATGCAGAGGGAAAAGTCATTGGTTGAGATGAATCAATCTATAGAACTGGAATGGAATGAATGATTAAAAAAAAAAAAGAATCCTATCACTGAAGACAAGTATATTCTCCTATTTTTGCAGGATTAAAATGCCTTATGAAGCAAAGTGAAGAATAATTGCAGGCAATATGATTCTTGGGATAAATGAAGTCCATCATTACTGTATGTAAGGTCTTCAAGCCAGAAGCCTGTCATTTTTCTTTTAGTCTCATCAGGTGCTTTGATGTTTCTTCAATAATGATGGTTGTGTAATACTTTGCTAGGGAAGAGAACACCAATACAATAAATGTATCTCCAGAATGTACCAGAAAGCTAAAAGCCAGGCCTTAGCAGAGGGTTGTGTCAGTGGCGTAGCGTGGGTTGTCAGCACCCGGGGCAAGGCAAGTAATTTGCGCCCCCTGACCCTCCCCCAGATAGTCCCTCGCTCCGCTTTCAAACCACAATAAAAGTGGGAAGAGACGGAAAAGTGCGCGCATCGGGGGCGGGGGGGGAGCGGGAGGGGACGCCCTGCGTGGGGAGGGGGCGCGGCGCTGGGGGGTCCCGGGGGAAAAGGGTGGGGGCGGAGGGGGATGAGGAGCGGAAGGGGGTGTCTGGCGGGGGGGGCGTTCCTCCTCCCCCCTCCTCCTGCTCGGCCGGGGTGTCAATTTGCAGCGGGAGCTCCTCCTCCGCCTCCTCCTCATTCCCGGCCCCTCGCTCGCATTCTCGACCCTCCCCGGGTGGGCTGAGCAAGAGACCCCTCCGGCCGCCGGAGCGAGCGACTTCCACCCGGGCTCTCTCCGCCGCCTCTGCCCAGGCTTCCCCGTTCGGCGCCGCCTGGCCTTTTCTCGCCTCTCCGCGCTCCCTCGACGCCGCAGGAGGGGAAGCTCCGTGGCGCCTCCGCCTCCCTTCCCGCGAGTGTCAAAACTTTGTCGGGGCGGCGGTGGCGGTGGGACGGGGCTGAGGCGGGAGGCCGGCCTGAGGCAGGCGGGGTGCGCGGTGCGAGCGCGCCCCCCCAGATGTTGCGCCCGGTGCGGCCGGCCCCCCCTGCACCCCCCATGCTACGCCTCTGGGTTGTGTTTGACCTCAAGGGGCAGGGGAGGGGCATGGCCAGGGTGGGCATGGCCAGCTCAATGTCACTCGTGCCTGTGGTGGCTCGAACGCTCTGCTAGAGAAAATGGGCTCCCAAAGTCTGTTTTTGGCTGCGTGGGCCTCCTGCAACTTTCTGCAAGCGAAAACGGAACTTGGGAGGGCCATGCATAGGCAAGTTCAATAAACCATTTTACTGTGAAACAGCTTTCCTTCCCTCTCTCTTTCCCTCTCCCACCCCCCTGCAATTTCAAGACCAATTAATGATGATCAGATTCACATTTTATTCTATAAGGAGGCAAGATTAAACTCCATGGCAAACAAGCCCAATTTTGAATGGCTCCTGTTTTGTCAACTTTGCAACTTCCTCTTTTCAATTATGATTTTATTCTTTGTAGTTTATTAGAGCCTTTCTGTGTCCATTTCACTTCTTGGCTTATGTTTTTATAAATTTATTTGAGCCTTTTACACAGCTGTAGAAATATTTCCTTGGATGACCTGTCAACTGTCTTACAATGGGAGCCTTATAAACGCATCTTGGTCTTCAAATGGGTAAAGGTATTACAAAGAATGATTAAGAGGCGGCAGGTTCCTTAATTAGCTTTTTACAGGTAAGGAATGGTTGCACCGCACATTTTAACCATCATAAGTATCACTTTAATAAAAAAGATTAGTTGCTGCAATTCTGTCAAAAGACTGCAGAAGTTGGAATTCGGGAATTTCCATTTTCAAAAGGAAAATATGTCTTTAGACTGGTTTCAAAGTAGCTCAAATGTTTTGTGTTCATGTTCACCTAAAGTCCATGTTTACTGAAAAGTAGTTCCCTTAATAACTAAGAGTATATCTGTGCCCAGTTGTGTGTGCAACTGTGTTGCTTTACATGTGAAGTTAAAAGTATCCTTGTATTTCTGGCAAAATTGCACAATTCCTGAAACAATCAAGACTCCAACATCTCTAATAGGGGAGGGAGAGAGAGAGAGTGGAGGGAGAGAGAGAGGGGGGGGGGGAGAGAGAGAGAGAGAGAGAGAGATCTTTTGGGGATACAGTAATCTTTTCACTCACTTGGAAAGAATTGCAAAACAGCTAATCTTGGAATATATTTAAAGCAAATGTTAAAGCTATTATTAGATATATTTTAAAATATAGAATAACACTCAGGCGTGCAGCCAGAGCTTCATAATACTAATAGATTTTCAGTTGCAAAACAAGACTTAAGTTCCCCATTTCTTCACCCAGTACCTTTGCCTCTTTCATTCCATACATAAAACTCTCCAGAGCAAATCTGGAATAGTAGCGAAGAAAGTTGCAGAAAAAGCAGGCACCCATTCCACATTTGGTGTCCATTCTTTTGATGGATGGATGCCAGTGACACAATCAAAACTTCTATTCACACAACATGCTAAGCCTCGTTATGAACCTTTAAGTCTTTGCATAATTATGCTGAACAATAAACTAACCACATGACTTGGATGCATCCATCATAGTGAACTATAGAGATACTAGTACAATGTTAAAACCAATAAAACCCCTGATCTGGGTGACCTACCCAGATTGGATCCTGCAGCAGCGTCCTGGGACACATATATTTGCCTTCATTCGTGAATCAAAATTTAGACGATTGTGCAAATGCAACTGCTTGATATGTTTCTGACTTGGTTGTTTAATACAGCTAAATTTCTATATAAATACATGCAAAATTTATTTGTTCTACAAATGGAAGGTCCTAAGGAACTGTGGAATCTACTGATGTTCTTCTCGACTATCTTGATCTACCTTGATCATCCTATACTTCCTGGAATTAAACTTTCTAGAACAGGACACATGCTTTGATGTTCTGGATATGTTGCAGACATGAAACAGCACATATAATTTGCACACCAGGGTCAAAGTTTATTTCAGTGTGACAGCTACACATTCTACTATCTGTTCTTCCTCAATAAACTAGCCCCGTGATGGCAAACCTATGGTACGCGTGCCACAGGTGGCATGCAGAGCCATTTGTCAGGGTATGCGAGGCTTGCCCTGTCAACTGCAAGCCTCTGGAGCGCATGCACGCTGGCCAGCTAACTTTGGCCTTCTTTTGAGGCCATTTTTCACCCTCCAGAGGCTTCTGGGAAGCCTCCTGAAGGCTCTGGAGGGTTAAATGCAGCCGCGCGAGCAATAATGGGGACCGCAAGGTACACCCATGTAACACCTCTCTTGCGCGAGCTGCACTGGCTGCCTGTCGTCTTTCGGGTGCGCTTCAAGGTGTTAGTTATCATCTTTAAAGCACTCCATGGCTCGGGACCTAGCTATCTGCGGGATCGGATCCTGCCCCATACTTCCTCACGGCCGATTCGCTCCCACAGAGAGGGACTTCTCCGGGTGCCGTCCACTAGACTTTGTCAGCGGGCGACGCCCAGGGGAAGGGCCTTCTCTGTGGCGGGCCCAGCCCTCTGGAATGACTTCCCCCCCGACATTAGAACAACCACGGACCTCTGCTCCTTCCGTCAGAAATTAAAAACATACTTTTTCTGCTTGGCCGGCCTAGGTTAGTCTCTACCTTGCAGGGTTCAGGGAATATTAGTTTTAAAATGGGGATTTTAGTGCAGGGACAATTGAATTTAATTTGTTTTTATTGATTGTATTTATTCCTGTATATATTTTTAATGTGTTTTAATTTTTCCCTGTACACCGCTCCGAGTCCCCTTGGGGAGAGGACGCGGTATATAAAAATTATTATTATTATTATTATTATTATTATTATTATTATTATTATTATTATTATTATTATTATTATTATTATTATTATTATTATTATTATTATTATTATTATTATTATTATTATTAATAATAATAATAATAATAATAATAATAATAATAATAATAATAATAATAATAATAATAATAATAATAATAATAATAATAATAATAATAATAATAATAATAATAATAATAATTAAAACCGGCCCTATGAGCAAACCAGAAGTCCATTCCCAAATTTCTGGTTTGCCCGTAGGGCTAGTTTCTTTTGCTCTGGGGGGCCTCTGGGGGGGACCGGAGAGGCTTTCACCATCCCCAGGTTCCTATAAAGCCTCTGGAGCCTGGGGAGGGCAAAAAAAGCATGCCAAAAACGGGGGGGGGGGAGCGCTGGTCATGCGTGGTATGTGCGCTGTAGTCATGCGCATAGCATTATGGGTATGTCACACCCACGCATGATCCCCCTGCACTCCCCCTGCTTTTGGCAAGTGAGCCAAAAAAGGTTCGCCATCACTGTTCTAGCCCTTCTTCTCAAATCACTGTAGTTGATCAGGATGCTAAATTGGTAAGATGTGCCATACATCGAAGCAGAGGTCGGCTGCACATACGTTAACAACTGGTTTGCAGGAAATGTGAGCACGTGTGACCTTTTGCGTGGCTTCAAACACACAGCAAATCTTTTCAGGCAGCCGTGGTGAATAGAGCAGGTGAGGCTCCGCAATCAGCTGGGCTTTGTGGGTGGAGAACAAAGGTGTGTGTGAGTACTTCGAGCTGGTTGTTAAACCGGTAAGATCCTATCACTTTATTGAAGTCTTTACTTGAGGGGATTTCAGGCATAGCAGCCCACTGAAATTTAAATGGAGACCTATGAGGTCATCATGCAAATGATTCAGTTAGGAAGTGTCATCATGTCTGACAAAAATACTTAGGGTTTATCATTTGAACCTGGTAATATTTTACCAATTGGCTAAGACCCGTCCTCTTAACCAGGCTTTCAATCCTTGGAAACTGTACAGAGATTCTTATTTCTTGGTTCATTTCCCTTGTCCAGAAGCTGGTTCAGGGACATGGTCTTTCATAGGGTTTAATTTGCATTTTGTGATTATCCAATGGACATATTTTGTTTTTATGATTTTAGTACTGTGTTTTCCTAACCCCATTGCGGCTATTTTGAACATTTCATGCATTCATAGCATAAATGTCTTCTGCAAATCCAGGGCATTTTCTGAAGTTGGCATACATAAGATATATTACTAATATATGTAAGCATCTAATGATTAAGCAGATGTATTAAGCCCCAAGTTCACCATATTGTAATATTGAAAATATTAACGTATCTATTTTTTTAAATGAACTGTTTACAATTGTTTGAAATCTCTATTTCAAGTTTCTCTGTTATCTAAATTTCTCCCTTCATTGCGGTCAGCTTTCTGGAGTAATACATATATTATTTTACATAAAATAAATGAAAATGTGGGTAGGAGGTTAAGCCAACATCGTCTTTTCCTCTTTTTTTTTAGTATCCTCTTGTCTCTGTCTCTGGCTTTCTCTCTTCGCATCAGGCCAGGAAGGACTATTCTCAACAGAGATCCAAACTGATTATTTGCAGAGGGTTTTTGAAATTAGGCCAAAGGCTGCGTGAAATTGGGCTGAAGTTAAGAGACAGCTGTTTTTGTTCAAGAATCAGTGACTGCCCATCTGAGTGACCTTGCCTGATCTCAAAATTTAAACAATACTGGACTAAGACTAATTAGTATTTAGATGGGAGATGACCAAGTAGGACATAGGCTGTAGGTTAAACTAAGAAGTCAAGAGGAAAAACAAAAAACAAAAGGAAAAAAAAAGCCTTTTAGATTTTTAAAAACACCTATTATTGTCTGTCTGTCTGTCTACCAGTGGTGGGATTCAAGATTTTTTACTACCGGTTCTGTGGGAGTGGCTTGGTGGGCAGGGCAGGGGAAGGTTACTGCAAAATCCCCATTTCCTCCCAATAAGCTGGGACTCAGGAGGCAGAGAATAGATGGGGGCAGGGCCAGTCAGAGATGGTATTTCCCAGTTCTCTGAACTACTCAAAATTTCTGCTACCGGTTCTCCAGAACTGGTCAGGACCTGCTGAATACCACCTCTGCTACCTATCTACCTACCTACCTACCTACCTACCTACCTACCTATCTACCTGTCATCTCTCTCTCTGACTCAATAATAAACCATATCAAAACAACTGAATGCAAAAAAATAACTCAAAACACTCCAAAGTTAATTACAAAATAATCAGAAGATGGCAGTTCTACAACTATGTAAACATTATGCATCACTAACAAGGAAGTTCCATCTTGTAGTTTGCAGTTTCTCAGGTCATTCTTGATCCCCACTGCCTGGAACTGGCCAAAAACATGACGCGCAGAAACAAAAATATGACATGCGGAGTCGGCGATTGGCAGCGATGTGTTGTGGCGATCCCCGCAGCCTGGAATGGGTCTCAAATGGAGCATGTGGAGGCCAAAACCATGACATGCAGAGGCTGAAAATACGACATACGGAGGGTGAAAATGGCTGGCCAGTGGGTGCTTCGGCAACATTCGCTGTATAAGATGCAAAGACGTTTCCACCCACTTTTAGGCGGTAGGAAGTGCATCTTAAAGTCTGAAAAATATGGGTAAGTCACATTCACACAATGTCTTGTTTAATGACCATGTAGGATTTATTTAACAACTGCGGCAAAGAAAGCAATAAAAGCAGGTGTGGTTATGTGATATTTTACAGGGAATTCAGTTATAGGTTTTTCACATCTTTTCCTTTTGTTCTATTTAAAACCATCCTGAGGAAATTGGAGAAGCAGCCTTCAAACATTTCTTTCTCAGTCTTTTTTTTTTTAATTTTAAATTTATATCCCGCCTTCTCCACAGAGGACCCAGGGCGGCGCACAGGAAATTTAAAAAGCATACAAAATACAATAAATATAATTTTAAAAACTATTAAATAATCCTATCCTGCGCTAAAACCAAATTTTAAAACCCAATTTAAAACTACGTAAAAGTCCCCATGGGAGGTTAGGCTAGGCCGGCTTGTTGAAACAAATATGTCTTAAGACATTGGCGGAAGAGGTGGAGGTCGGTGATGGTACGTAGTTCAGGGGGCAGGTCATTCCAGAGGGCTGGGCCCGCCACAGAGAAGGCTCTTCCCCTGGGTGTCGCCAGTCGACATTGTCCGGCCGACGGCACCCTGAGAAGGCCCTCTCTGTGGGAGCGTATCGGTCTAAGGGATGTATGGGGCAGGAGGCGGTCTCGCATATAGCTAGGCCCCGAGCCATGGAGCGCTTTAAAGATGGTCATCAAAACCTTGAAGCGCACCCGAAAGGCCACAGGAAGCCAATGCAGCTCGCGCAGGATCGGTGTTATGTGGGAGCATCTAGTGGCTCCCATAATCACCCGCGCGGCTGCATTTTGGACTAGCTGTAGCTTTCGAGTGCACCTCAAGGGAAGCCCCATGTAGAGAGCATTACAGTAGTCGAGTCGGGACATCACAAGAGCTTGAGTGACTGTGCGAAGTGCAGCCCGGTCCAGTAAGGGGCGCAATTGGCGCATCAGGCGTACCTGATGAAACGCCCCCCTGGCCACGGCCGCTACATGGTCCTCCATGGACAGCCGGGAATCCAGGAGGACACCCAAATTGCGCGCCCTCTCCACGGGGGCCAGTGTTTCGCCCCCAATGGCCAGAGTTGGAGTAATCTGGCTGAACCGGGGTGCCGGAAACCACAGCCACTCAGTCTTGGCAGGGTTGAGCTTGAGTTTGTTACCACCCATCCAGATCCGTACGGCTTCCAAACACCGGGACAGCACTTCGGCGGCATCGTTGGGGTGGTTTGGGGTGGATATGTACAGCTGGGTGTCATCAGCGTACAGGTGGTACTCCACCCCAAAACCATGGATGATCTCACCCAGCGACTTCATATATGTGTTGAAAAGGAGGGGCGAGAGGACCGACCCCTGAGGAACCCCACATAAGAGAGGCCTCGAGGTCGACCTCTGCCCTCCTGTCAACACATATTGCGACCGACCAGAGAGGTAGGACGAGAACCACCGCAGAACGGTGCCTCCCAGCCCCAACCCCCCCAGTCGACGCAATAGGATACCATGGTCGATGGTATCAAAAGCCGCCGAGAGGTCTAATAGGACTAGGATAGAGGAATAATCTCTATCCCGCGCCCTCCAGAGATCATCGACCAACGCGACCAATGCCGTCTCGGTGCTGTGACCGGGTCGGAAGCCGGACTGGCGCGGGTCTAGATAATCAACTTCCTCCAGGTGTCGCGGAAACTGTTGGGCTACCACACTCTCAACAACCTTCACCAAAAAGTGAAGGTTGGAGACCGGATGATAGTTCTCTAATAATGCTGGGTCCAGGGACGGCTTCTTGAGGAGGGGCCTCACTACCGCCTCTTTCAAGACGGCAGGTAAGGACCCCTCACTCAAAGATGCGTTGACAATGCCCTGGAGCCAGCCTCGTGTCATCTCCCAGGATGCCAGTACAAGCCAGGAGGGACACGGGTCCAATAAACATGTGGTCGCCCTAGGTTTCCTTGACAACCTGTCCATATCCTTGGTGGTAACAAAGTCAAACTCCTCCCAAGAAGGAGCCTCAAGACTAGTCTCGGACAGTCCCACAGGACCACTGTCGATGGAGGGTAGCTCATTCCGAATCCGAGTGATTTTCTCCTGCAGATAAATCCCAAATTCCTCTGCTCGCCCTTGCAAAGGGGCTTCCCGCGGCCTCTGATGAAGGAGGGAGCGGGTCACCCCAAACAGGGCGGCAGGGCGGTTATCTGCGGATGCAATAAGGGTGGCACAATACTCACGCTTGGCCACCCTTATCACCACTAAGTAAGCCCTAATATGGGTTCTCACTAGTGTTCGGTCGGCTTCGGAGCGAGAGGATCTCCATCTGCTCTCTAGGCGTCTCTTGTGGCGCTTCATCCCCCGAAGCTCCTCAGTAAACCAGGGAGCCTGGGTGATTCGTCGCCGCAAGAGAGGCCGCAAGGGCGCGACTCGGTCCAAGGCCCCTGCAGCCGCACTTAACCATGCGGCCACTAGGTCCTCAGTCGAGTCGCGAGGCAGGGTCACAGGAATTGGCCCAAGCTCCCTCTGGAACCTTTCCGGGTCCATTAGAAGCCTGGGGCGGAACCATATAGGAGTATCCGGTTCCGCCTCCCCGCGGTGAGGTGAAGCGATTGGAAAGTCCAGCCGAAGGAGAGCGTGATCTGTCCATGACAAGGGAGTGATGACTAGATCCCCTATTCCCAGATCACAGCTCCACTGTCCCGAGACAAAGATCAAATCCAGCGTGTTTCCCCCCTCGTGAGTAGGGCCTAAAACTACCTGGGTCAGGTCCATGGCCGTCATGGAGGCCATGAACTCCCGAGCTGCTCCAGAGGCTTCGTCCGCTGATGGCAAGTTAAAGTCCCCCATGACTACTAGTCTGGGGGTCTCAACTGCCGCCTCGGCTATCACCTCTAGGAACTCGGGCAGGGCTGTTGTTGCATAGTGAGGAGCCAGGTATACAACTAACACGCCTTCTTAAGATGTTGCCCATCAATTCTCATGAATCCTTCATGACTAGGCCATTGTTGACTTTTAAGATTCTATCTTCTTGTGCCTTGCTCCTCAGTTAGAAGGACTGATCAAAATATCACTTATGTTTGCAGCTCCTTTCCTTCTCTAGGACTCATAGTCTCACGAGAGTCCTTCAAGGTCTCTTCTAGCTGGGTCATCCATCCCTACATGAACCTTTGAGAAAGAATAATTATTGATGGATATGAATAGTATTAGTAAACTCACTGTCACATTGTAGGTAGGACTACTAGGAAGACTTCTTGCAATCTACATACAGCTGATATGGAAATTGCTCATCAAGATCATACATCTCTTCTTTCTCAACATATCTGTTGGGTTTCTTTGAAGAATTGGATGGCTATGGATCACTCTTTAGATGGAGAATCTGTAGCCTTTTAAGCCCTATTAGCTTTCTGAACTTTTTTTGAGTGCTTCCATGTCTCCTCTTAGACAGAGTTTTCCCTGTTCTGGTGTGTTACCTTCACATCCCTGCCCTCCTGGATGGCTTAGCCATCCTGTCCAAGAACTTCTCATAGTCAAATGACTTTTCTGCCTCCTAATTTTATTCTCCAGTAACTGTTGCTGGACAACTTCAAGGTCTTTGATGTTTTTGTTCTGGTTCCTGATTTTTAAATGAAATATGGAATGAATAGCCCATTATACAAAAGATGTTATTAATTACAGGTTTATCCTGTAAACTAGGATATATAGTTTTCCATTCTTATATGTAAAATGAGATGCTAGATTAGATGCCATTTTGTTTGGAATGCCAGGCTTTGGAAGAAAAATGGTCTATATTAATTTGACAAATAAATACATATACAAGCATTCTAGTTGTATTTTATGGTCGTCTCCAGAAGGAACAATTCATATGTGGGCAATAATCACTAATGGAATGCTGCACTAAAATTATAAATCATTTTCAAATCTGTTTACTTGTCATAAATGCATTCCTCCAGAAACTTTTTGAACAAATCACAATTAGTTTCTCCAGCTTGAAGTATTTAGTGATGCTGTTCCTTGACAAGGGATTGCATTATGTTTTTTTATGTCAATGAGACAGCTAAATAAGGGATGGCTGCTGATCATAGTATTTTGTTTAGACCACAATTTGAAATACAGTGTAAGATGGTCTGACTTGGAATCTGACTGGACAGAGCAGCTAAAGTGCATGGAGCACAGTCTGGGGTGGGATGTGGGATGAGTTTGAGATGGTGACTCCAAGCAGAGGTGATATTCAGCCGGTTCAGACTGGTTCAGGCAAACCAGAAGCTCCAATGATCAGCTGTCTCCCACCCACCCACCCACCCACCCACCCACCCAACCCTGTCCTTTATTTCCTGCTTTCTAGCAGATCTCAATGATGCAGCGCAGCTGATTCCCCATCCCCTTGTTGTTCTACTTACTATTGCTGACTTGAAAGGTAAGCAGCTGAGGTTCTAAATGTTTCATTTTCAGCATTGCATACAAAGGTGGGAGGTTCAGCCCAGATTTCCCAAACTGGTAGTAGCGACGGTGGTAGGCTCTGCCCAACCACCCGGATGCTTCTGCGCATATGGAGAAAGGTCTCACACGTGCATGCAAGCATGCACGGGACCACACTCGGGCCAGTAGTAAAAAAATTTGCAACCCACTTCTGCCTGTGTGCAAGCGCTTTAGGCATGCGTGTGCACAAAGCGCGTGCTCACCGAACCGGTTGTTAAACCAGCAGCAACCCACCACTGCTCCTAAGCAAGTGGACAGGACTCTGTGCTGTCAGCTTGGTCTCTTCTGGAAAATAAAGGCAGCCAAGGATGTCCCCTGAAAGGGCAGGGAGTCCATATTATCGAAGGAGCAGTAGTATCTCTTGCCTTGAAAGAGATGGTGGTGCATCCTGTCCTCAAGAGGCTGTCCTTGGATCCAATGGTTTTAAAAACTAGTGACCAGTTTCCAGCGTTCTGTTTTGCAGTAAGATTGTTGAGTGGCAGTTAGTCTGAAGTTGATGAGAACTCTGAGGGAACCAGAGGAGAAACCCTGAGAGAAACAGATTATCTAGACCAGCGGTTCTCAACCTGTGAGTCACGGCCCCTTTGGGGGTCGAATGACTCTTTCACAGGGGTCACCTAAGACCATCAGAAAACACATATTTTCGATGGTCTTAGGAACCAAGACACCAATTTTATGGTTGGGAGTCACCACAACATGAGAAACTGTATTAAAGGCTTGCGGCATTGAGATTGAGAACCACTGATCTAGACCCATCTCAGTCAGTTTTCAGGCTGGGATTTAGTATTGACACAATCCAGATCGTGCTTGTTGATGGTCTGTTTTGGAGTCAGCATGGCGCATCCTTGTGCTCCTAGATTTTTCAGTGTTTTTTGCTATGGTATCCTCCAGCTCCAAGGGTTACGATTGGACATATCATTTTACAATGGTTAGCTTCCTTTTTCCAGGGCCAGTTCTAGTGATAGTGGAGAGGGGGGCAAAGATCACGCACCAGGTCTCTCCTGTGTGTGTGTGTGTCTGTGTTGCTGCAGAGTTCTACTCTCTCTCCCCCCTCCTTTTCAGCATCTCCATGAAACTGCTTCGTTAGTTTCAGGTTCAGGTTGAGTCCCAAAGGTTTGCATAGGATGCCCAATTATATCTTTCTAGCCCAGGTCATCCCAATGAGACAGATGAGGTTCAGTCCCAGTGCTTGAAGGTTGTGCTGGATGGATGAGGAGGAACTGCCTCTGACTCAACCTTACCAAGATTGAGAGTCTGTTTGTCTGAGCCACCCAGACCTGAAAATATTTCATCTTTGACCTTGGATGGGGTAGCACTTCAAGATTGATATGCAGTCTCGGGGTGGACTCAAGAGTTCCTGCTTGAGGAAGTGTCAGTAGTGGCTAGGAACATCTTTGTACAACTCTATCTGGTATACACAGGTTTCTAGATCAAGAGGCCCTTAATGTCTTAGTCACCTTATGGCTTGACTACTGCAGTGCTCTATGCATTGGCTATTGAAGACCAGTCAGAAGCGTCCATTGATCTCCACTATCAGTGGGAGCATGAAACAGGTACCTCTGTTTTGCAAGCTGCCCTAGTTGCTGGTTGGCTTCCAGGTGTGATTTCAGGACCTGGTTACTTGATGGACACCCGCCTCTCATAAGATCTGCTTGGCAGATTTAATCCTGCAGAGTTGGTGTTCCAAGTTCCTTTGATTAAACAACAGCATCTCTCAAGGGGTTGGAAGAGTGCTTTGTCTGTAGCAGCACCTTCCCTCTAGAATGAGGTTCCCTTAATATCTACTAGATGATCCCCATTCTGCTGTTCTTTAGAAGAACCGTGAAGACCTGGTTCTTGAGCCAGGCTCTGGGCAAGAGACAGCGAATCCTCTCATCACTTCATTGCACTTCCCATCTTTTATCTTTATGCTTTATTGATTTTACTGTAATTTCTTCATTGACTCTTATGAGCCACGCAAGGTCATTGAGAGTCAGGCAGCATAACAGTTTAATACATTCTAATTATAATCTTGAATTAACTCAGTTCAAAGGCTATCTAATTCTAGTTTGGGCTGAATGAGAATTACAGGTAGGAACTGTACTTACAGAAAGAAGTTGGCCATGTTACAGTCAAAGGCAAATGCTTCTATCATCGCCCACATGGATTATACGCCGTTTTGTTCCAAACAGGAGCCATCTATGGAAATGTTATTTGCTGGTTCAAATTTGTCAACATTTAACATCAAACGAAGCTTCAGGGTTTGGTTGGTGTCCATATGCTTTTATTCCACGGATGCAGGGCTTAGTTCATGAACTAAGCCCTAAAGGATTCTCACAGTATAATTGTTGTTATAATTAAAAACAAAACACTAATAAAATACCATCAAAATGGAGGTGCTTTGAAAACTAGACAAGACACGTTCCCTGCCCTGAAGAACCAAGCAGCTAAATCAGGCAAAACAATCCCAAGATCAGATAGCATGCCACAACTAAAGAGAAAATAAAAAGGTGTGACAGTCCTTTAGAGTGGTTTCCTCTATTTTTTTTTATGATTCTTAAATGCAATTGAGAAATATCATTAGAAGAAATCTTGGGCAGTTTAGCAATTAATAGAACCTTTGGGAAGAAGCAACATTACGAGCAAAAAGACTAGGATATCCTTCCTCAATTTGAAGCCCAACTTTCTCCAGGCTAACTGAGAATACTGGAAGCTATAGATCCCAAATATCTACAAGGTCTTAGATTGGAAACGTATTGTGAATGCCCCAGATCTTGTTCAGATCTAAATAGGATTAGCATCAAAACTAATTTGCAGTATCACATCTGATTTCTGGAATTGATGCGATGATGATGATTTATTATGTTTCAATGCTGCCTTTATCCCCTACAAGCTGATGCCTCTGAATTTGCATATAGCATAATTTTGGCCTGTTGAGATGTTATTAAAGTGACCTTTCAGATTTTATTAAAGGCAAACATTCTTGTGGTGATACATTGTAGGCCATAACTATACAATAATATGATATTCTAAATAGATGCATATAGCTCTGGTAAATAAGGTTGTCAAATATCATAGATCAGTAGCAGTAAAGCTGATTTGATTTTATGATGAAGATATACAGAGAAATCCTCCTGTAAGCTGTAGTCAATGAATATACAGGCTCACTGGAAGGAGGAATGATAGGGCCTGTTTCCCCAATGTTGTCACATCTGCTGATCATATCTTAGAGGTTGCAGACAAGGTGGATACGCACAAGCTGTCTTCAAAGTCCCTGCTCTCATGGAAACTCCTTGATGTACTGTAGATCAGTGGAGATGTAGATTTATATTGGTCTAGACCAGTGATGAAATTCAAAAAATTTTTACTACTGGTTCTGTGGTCATGGCTTGGTGGTCATGGCTTAGTGGTCATGGTAGTGGAAGGATACTGCAAAAATCTCCATTCCCTCCCCAGTCTGGGGCCAGCCGGAGGTGGCATTTGCCAGTTCTCCAAACTATTTAAAAATTCCACTACTGGTTCTCCAGAACCTGTAAGAACCTGCTGGATTTCACCCCTCGTCTAGATTGCAATAAGGAGTGTGGATCCTTCTGCTTTGTGGGATGCCTGATTCTAGCCATTATAAGATGAATTGCTCTATAGGAAGACCAACTGATTTGCCCTTCTGGTTTGATGGCCAGAGAAATATTATGTATTTGGACTTTTGGTTTTAGCTAATTTACTTGATTGACTGATTAGTTGATATCCCACTTTCCTCCAAGATCTAAAAGCAGCTTACCTGAGGACCTTTCTTCATTTTATATCCATAACAACCTTGAGATGTAGCTTGGACTGAAAATGCATGTCACCCCATTGAATTTTCATAGTCAAGGGAGGCTTGAACTGACATTCCCTGACCCTAATATCAAAAGCAACAATACTTAGACTTACTGTAGCACTCTGTAGCTTTACAGCACTCTCTGAGTGGTTTACAAATAACAGCATGTTGCCCCCAACAAGCTCATTTTACCAATCTTGGAAAGATGGAAAGCTGAGTCAACCTTGAGTCAGTTAGGATCAAACTCCTGGCTGTGGACAGAGTTTATCTGCAATACTGCATTCTAACCACTGAATCACCACAGCTCATACCACAGCTAATCCAACACTTCAATTAGAACAGCACACCACAGAGGCAAAGACTTTCTCATTTAGAAAAAAATCCCCCCTACTATATATATCATATCTTCTTCATTGATTAATGGCACAGAGCCTCAATCCTTGAAAACCTGGGTGCATCATCCTATCTCCTTCCCCCATCTTGTCTTGAATGCAGCCTTCTACATAGAGGAACAGGAACTTGCTTCTTCATTGTTACTACAGAAAGTTGCTTCTCTGTTACTTTGGAAGCAAGAGGCAGCATGACAAATTGGAAGTCACAGTGAACTGAAAAAAGTATCTAGCAACTCAGTAAATTTCCAGCTGAGCCTTATCTAGACCATCTAGGTAGTTAAGGGCATTAAGGAGCTGTATTCAGCCTGAGGACAGACTCATCCAGAAAGGCCCAGCATCAACACACCCTTGTGTACGCCCCAGCATTATCCCTGGCAACACCTTTTCCAAAACAAAACAAGAGACAAGTCATTCTGTCAGTCCCTTTATGTTCCTGTACATGTGACAAAATACCCGGACAAGCCAAGAGCTCTTGAATATTTCAGCTGCAGGAAAGCATAATATTTGATCAACCAAGACCCAACTTGATGGGGTTTTGATCTGAAGCAGATTAGGAGTATTTTTTTTTGCTCGTGGATAGGTTTATACTTAGCCAAAGATCTTTTGAGGTTCTCCTCAAGTTCAATGGGAATTTGAACATTGGAAGGAGTAGAGGTGACATGATAGCAGTGTTCCAATATCTAAGGGACTGACACAAAGAAGAGGGAGTCAAGCTATTTTCCAAAGCACCTGAAGGCAGAATGAGAAGCAGTGGATGGAAACTAATCAAGAAGAGAACCAACCTAGAACAAAGGAGAAATTTCCTGAGAGTTAGAACAATTAATCAGTGGAACAACTTGCCTCCAGAAGTTGTGGATGCTCCAACACTGGAAGTTTTTAAGAAGAGACTGGACAACCATTTGTCTGAAATGGTATAGTTTCCTGCCTGAGCAAGGAGTTGGACTAGAATACCTCCAAGTTTGCTTCCAATTCTGTTATTCTGTTATTCAACTTATGTTGCTTTCTGCTGTTAAAGCTCAAATGCTGAAGAAGATCCAATGGGTCTTCCATATAATGCCAGAAGATTTTAAAAATCTTGGTAAAATCTATTTGGGGGTCATTTTAGTTTTCACTGAAAGCAACTGGGGAAAAATCTATGACTATGAGTTGATTCCTAGGGATGTTTGGGCTCAGCACTATTACCGGTAACTTTAATTCCTTACTATAATACAATACAATACCATACCATACCATACTATACCATACCATACCATACCAGAGTTGGAAGGGACCTTGTAGGTCTTCTAGTCCAACCCCCCGCGTGGGCAGGAACCTTATACCATTTCAGACAAATGGCTATCTAACATCTTCTTAAAGACTTCCAGGGTTGGGGCATTCACAACTTCTGGAGGCAAGCTGTTCCAGAGGTTAATTGTTCTAACTGTCAGGAAATTTCTCCTTAGTTCTAAGTTGCTTCTCTCCTTGATTAGTTTCCACCCATTGTTTCTTGTCCTGCCCCCAGGTGCCTTGGAGAATAGTTTGACTCCCTCTTCTTTGTGGCAAACCACTTAGAGAGGGCTGTAAAGCACTGTGAAGTGGTATATAGGTCTATGTGCTATTGCTATTGCTATTAAAAACATCCAGTGTTGAAGCATTCACAACCTCTGAAGGAAAGTTGTTCCACTGACTCATTGTTCTAACTGTCAGGAAATTTGTCTGTAGTTCTACATTGCTTCTCTCCTTGATTAGTTTCCACCCATTGCTTCTTGTCCTGCCCTCAAGTGCTTTGGAGAATAGTTTGATTACCTCTTCTTTGTGGAATCCCTCAAACATTGGAACACTGCTATTATGTCACCCTTAGTCCTTCTCTTCATCAAACTACTAGACATACCCAGTTCCTGCAATCGTTCTTCATATGTTTTAGCCTCCCGTCCCCTAATCATCTTGGTTGCTCTTCTCTGCACTCTTTCCAGAGTCTCCATGTCTTTTCTACATCGTGGCGACCAAAACTGTATGCAGTATTCCAAGTGTTGCCTTACCAAGACACTATACAGTGGCATTAACACTTCACGTGATCTAGATTCTATCCCTCTGTTTATGCAGCCTAGAACTGTGTTGGCTTTTTTGGCAGCTGCTGCACACTGCTGGCTCATATTTAAATGGTTGTCCACTAGGATTCCAAGATCCCTCTCACGGCTGCTACTGTTGAGCAAGGTACCACCTATACTGTACTTGTGCATTTTGTTTTTCTTGCCTAAATGTAGAACCTTACTTTTTTCACAATTGAATTTCATTTTATTAGATAGTGCCCAATGTTCAAGTTTGTCAAGATCCTTCTGTATCTTAAGCCTATCTTCTGGAGTTTTGGCTATTCCTGCCAGCTTGGTGTCGTCTGCAAATTTGATGAGTTCCCCATTTATCCCCTCATCCAAATCATTGATGAAGATGTTGAAGAGTACTGGGCCTAAAACAGAGCCTTGGGGGACTCCACTGCATACTTCCTTCCATGTAAAAGCAGTTCCATTGAGGACTACACGTTGAGTGCGGTTGGTCAGCCAGTTGCGAATCCATCTGATGGTGATGCTGTCTAACCCACATTTTTCTACTTTATCTAATAGTAGGTTATGGTCTACTTTATCAAATGGCTGGAGAAGTCTGAGAGCTGAAGTCCTTCAGACTTAAAGTTGCAAAGGTTGGAGACCCCCGCCCTACTGTAGCCACTACTGCAGAAAGAGCAAATGTAGAAGTGGAGAGACATTTTTTTATCTGCATATCTTTTTTTCTAAAGAACAGGCCACTCTTCTAACATGCCCAAAATAATGCAGTATATCAAATACGTGAAATAATATATTCTTGAAATATGTCACTACTGAAGTTTTATTTTCCCTTGCTTTAGATTCTGGAAAGTACAAGGAAATGAAAACAATGTCACAGTAACAGCAGTGTCACAGAATTAGAAGGGCCATAGAGTCTAACTTCTCGCCCAGTCCTAGAATCTCACCTTGATTGGGAGATGACCAGCCTTGATTTGAACATCTCCAAAGAAGGAAGCCCATCATTTATCAGTCATTGCTTCTGACTGTACCGATAAACAGCTTTTATTGAGGGGTCCTTGGTGCTCTCTGAACTTGCTTATTTTCTTGAAGACATTTCATTACCCTTAACTAGGTAACACCATCAATGCTAGTCTGACTAGAACTGATGATATTACGTAGTTAATGAAACATCTGCAGCAAAACAAGGAAGCTCAGAGAGCACCAAGGGCCCCTCATTTCAATCCTGAGCTGCAAATATTCTCCTTTATTGGTACAGCTTTTATTGCAAGGAAAATTTCCAAACATCCGACTAACATCTATTATTTTCTAATGGATGAGGATTACAGAATCCTCATCCTCCTTCCCTTGGTATATTGTTAAACTACATTTTGATAGATTGGTTGATTGTAGCCTAAGATTGTAGCCTAAGCACGGGGCCTAGTTATCTGCGAGACCATCTCCTGTCTCATACATCCCTTCGACCGATCCGCTCCCATAGAGAAGGTCTTCTCCGGGTGCCGTCGGCTGGGCAATGCCGGTTGGCGACGCCCAGGGGAAGGACCTTCTCTGTGGTGGGCTCTACCCTCTGGAACGACCTGCCTCCCGAACTCCGTGTCACCTCGGACCTCCGCCTTTTCCGCCAGCGCTTAAAAACGCATTTTTTCCACCTAGCCGGCCTGGCGTGAACTACCCTACACCGACTAAGTATTAGTTTACCAAAGTTTTAATTAGTGGGATTTTAATTATGTTTTAGCACAGGGTTTTTGAATTTAATGTTGTTTTATGATAATTTATAGTATTTTGTATATTTGTAGTTGTTTTTAATTTTCCTTGTGCGCCGCCCCAAGTCCCTTTGTGGGAGATGGGTGCGGGATATAAGTATGATAAAAAAATAAAAAAATAAAGAATACCAAAGTTTTTGCCAATTAGGACTTATCTAGAATTCCAGATCACACAAACAGGAGAATACCTGCTTCCTTGGTTTCAACAATTCTTCACTTGATGCTTACTGCAGCTTATTGTGAAATCTCCCCACGTTTTTATTTCCTTCCTGAAGTTAAAAACAGGAGTTCTCAGTGATAAATTTTCTCCATTGTTGCAACTTTTATTCCAGAATAATGCACTCATACTCAAAGTTCAACAGTAAGACAGGTCCAAGATATCCTTGCTTCTGAAACTTTGCTTCCTTTCTTTCTTCCTACCTGCTTTAGTATTATTGAGTAAGTGTTATACTCACTAATACCATTAGGAGCCTTTATTCTAACCAACTTATTTGGAAAACATTAATAGAGCTCTGTTGAACAAAACTAGAGTAAAGGGGCTAGAATGGGACTATAGTAGAAGGAAGGACAGAAACAGCTGCACTTTTCCCCAGTCCCGTGCAGTAGGAAGAGATCCAGTTTAGACTGGGATGATGATGGTGACAAAAAGATGACATACTCTTCCCTACATTTTAGTTCCAATTCCATTCACCACCCAATATACAGTAACCTTATGCTGAAAAATTGAGTGTCATGCAAGGGCTAAGGAACTTTTGTCTTAGCCTACAATTTGACTCTTATAGCATCTTCAGTCCTGTCTTCCTTACCAGTTGCGGTTTAATAAATTACCTACATCTTCTTTAGTTTCTCTACTTCTGTCTTCTTATTGTATTCCTCCCTCCCTCCCTCCCTCTCTCCCTCCCATCCATCCATCCATCCATCCATCCATCCATCCATCCATCCTTCCTTTTATACGGCCAATCATCTCATGAATCCAACTCTGGATGACCAACACCCCTTTAAAAGATTTTTTTTTGAAAAACACACACTTTTAACAAAGGCTAAAAACCTACAATGGTTGGATAAACCCACATCAAACAGATAAAACCAGATAAAACCCAGCCCACTGCGAGATCGTTGATATGACAAACATCTCTTAATGGCCATCTAGCCTCCCATCCCTCAGGCTCTGTGACATGTTCAGGTGTTCAGAACTTTATGAAATGCTGGAGGTTTAAGGTTAATCTAACCATGAGAGATTTGTGTTCCAGAGGCAGGTGTTGCAACAGAAAAGACATGCTTTTAAGGTTCTACAAGATGATATGCTTTAATTAAAGGGATCTGAGTGTGTTCCTTCTAGTGGGATTGGTAGAAAGCATTAGTGAGAGACAATCCTACAAATCATCTGGCTAAATGCCATGAAGGGTTTTATAGGTGATAACTAGCATCTTGGATTTCACTCAGAAACACACGGGAAGCCAGTGCAGCTCACGAGGGCGGACATATGCCGGATCTCATCTTCGTCTCGGGCCAATGGAAGAGTGATCTGGGTATAGGGGATATAGTCATCACGCCCTTGTCATGGTCAGACCACTCACTTCTCCAGCTCGACTTTCCGACCGCTGCTCCCCTCTGCGGGGAGGCGGAGCCAGAGTCACCAATCTGGTTCCGCCCCAGGCGCCTGATGGACCCGGATGGGTTCCAGACGGCGCTTGGGCCACTTCCTGTACCCCTGACCCGTGCCCCGATCGAGGACCTCATTGCCGCATGGAATAGTGCGGCCGGGGGAGCCTTAGATCGGGTCGCGCCCTTGCGGCCTCTCCTGCGGTGACGAGCCACCCTGGCCCCTTGGTTTACCGAGGAGCTGCGGGTGATGAAACGCCGCAAGAGATGCCTAGAGAGAAGATGGAGGTCCACCCGATCTGGATCTGACCGGACACAGGTAAGAGCCCATTTACGGACTTACATTGTGGCGCTGAGAGTGGCCAAACGCCATCATTGTGCTACTCTCATAGCATCCGCAGAAAACCGCCCTGCCGCCCTGTTTAGGGTGACCCGCTCCCTACTTCAACAGAGGGTGCGGGAAGCCCCGCTACAGGGTAGAGCAGAGGAATTTGTGACTTTTCTGCAGGAGAAAACCGCTCAGATACAGAACGGGCTACCCTCCATTGATGGCCCAGTGGGATGCCACGAGACAGATCTTGTTTGGGAGGAGTTTGACTCCATTACTTCTGAGGATATGGACAGGTTACGTGGGCGACTGCGAGCCACCACATGTTTATTGGACCCGTGTCCCTCCTGGCTTGTACTGGCATCCTGGGAGGTGACACGAGGCTGGCTCCAAGAGGTTGTCAACGCCTCCTTGAGTGAGGGTTCCTTGCCTGCTTCCCTAAAAGAAGCTATGGTGAGGCCCCTCCTTAAGAAGCCCTCTTTGGACCCAGCTCTTTTAAACAACTATCGTCCAGTCTCCAACCTTCCCTTTTTGGCGAAGGTTGTCGAGAGTGTGGTGGCACAACAGTTTTCCCGTCACCTGGAGGAAGTTGATTATCTAGATCCGCGCCAGTCCGGCTTTCGGCCCAGGCACAGCACTGAGACGGCATTGGTCGCGTTGGTCGATGATCTCTGGAGGGCCAGAGATGGGGGTTGTTCCTCCATCCTGGTCCTATTAGACCTCTCGGCGGCTTTCGATACCATCGACCATGGTATCCTATTGCATCGGCTGGGGGGGTTGGGAGTGGGAGGCACCGTTTTACGGTGGTTCTCCTCCTACCTCTCTGGCCGATCGCAATTTGTGTTGGCAGGAGAGCAGAGGTCGACCTCGAGACCCCTCACATGTGGGGTGCCTCAGGGATCGGTCCTCTCGCCTCTCCTGTTTAACACATACATGAAGCCGCTGGGTGAGATCATCCGTGGCTTTGGGGTAGAGTACCATCTATACGCTGACGATACTCAGCTGTATATTTCTACCCCAAACCACCCCAACGATGCCGTAGCGGTGATGTGCCAGTGCCTGGAAGCCGTGCGGGTCTGGATGGGAAGTAACGGACTCAGGCTCAACCCGACCAAGACCGAGTGGCTGTGGTTTCCGGCTGCCCGATTCAACCAGCTCACTCCATCGCTGGCCATAGGGGAAGAACATCTTGCCCCTGTGGATGGGGCGCGCAATTTGGGTGTCCTCCTGGATGCCCGGCTGTCCATGGAAGATCAAGTGACAGCCGTGGCCAGGAGGGCGTTTTACCAGGTTCGCCTGGTTCGCCAATTGCGCCCCCTATTGGATCGGGATGCCCTTTGCACAGTCACTCATGCGCTCGTGACATCCCGACTGGACTATTGCAACTCTCTCTACATGGGGCTGCCCTTGAGGTGCACCCGGAGACTTCAGCTAGTCCAGAATGCAGCCGCGCGAGCAATTATGGGAACCGCTAGGTCTACCCATGTAACACCGCTCTTGCGCGAGCTGCACTGGCTACCCTTCGTCTTCCGGGTGCGCTTCAAGATGTTGATTATCATCTTTAAAGCGCTCCATGGCTCGGGACCTAGCTATCTGTGGGATCGGATCCTGCCTCATACATCCTCACGGCCGATTCGCTCCCACAGAGAGGGACTTCTCCGGGTGCCGTCCACTAGACTTTGTCAGCGGGCGACGCCCAGGGGAAGGGCTCTCTCTGTGACGGGCCCGGCCCTCTGGAACGACCTTCCCCCCGACATTAGGACGACCACGGACCTCCGCTCCTTCCGTCTCAAATTAAAAACTCATTTCTTCTGTCTGGCCGGCCTAGGATAGTCTCTCTGTCTTTGGGGTTTTATTGGGAAGTTTTATAATATAGCTCAGTTTTAATGGGGAATTTTAGCGCAGGTTTAGATTTAATTTATTTTTAATGAAATGTTTGTATGTATTTATTGTTTTACTGTGCCTGTGCACCGCCCCGAGTCCCTGTGGGGAGAGGGTGCGGTTTAGAAATATTATTATTATTATTATTATTATTATTATTATTATTATTATTATTATTATTATTATTATTATTATTATTATTATTATTATTATTATTATTATTATTATTATTATTACAGAACAATGCTATAACGTCATACCAAGGTGCACCTCTAAGGCCCATGCCATTGCCTTCTGGATCAACTGCAGCTTCTGGATGGTCTTCAAAGATAGCCCCATGTAGAATGAACTATAATAATCCACTTGGGAGGTGATTTAAGGTATAGGTGACTTCAAGCAGTGCCCCCCCCCCCCCAGTTCAAGAAGGAGCTCAACTGACTCTTTAAACCGCTTAGATGGAAGAAATGATCCAGGGAGCCCTAACCTATCCACAGCCACTCAATCTTGTCAGGATTGAGTGGAAACTTGTTTTTCTCATCCAAATCCTCACAACCTCCAGGCCTTGAGGCAGAACCTCCTCAGCATCACTTACTTGGCCCGGGGTAGAGAGAGGTAAAAATGGATATCATCAGCATATTGGTGTGGTTTTGTACGGCCACACTCAGCAACTCCATGCATATGTTAAATAGGAATGAAAAGAGCATAAAACTCCGATAGACATATAAGCAAGAAAGGGGTAGATCTCTTCCCCACCATTCACAATGACTAGAACCGGCAATGAAAAACTACACCTTCCAATCCACAGAGCTGGTCTAGAAAGATACTGTTGTGGAGCTGGCCACAGAGTGAGGAGGTTGGGGAGGAACATGGTCCAGTCCTGGAGGCTGGTGAAGGCTCGGACAAGGGCTCTGCGTCGAAGGCAGAGATGAGGCCATCTCATGGCAGTTCTCAGCTGCCTTCGGAGCTAGATAGCAATGAGGCAGAGGAACAGTGGAGCCTGTTCTCAGTGTATGCATGTGTAGAACTGCCAGAAGAAAAGAACAGCTAAGAAATCAGAGTTGACTTGGGAGTAAAGCCATAGGTGGGTGGTGAATGGCCCCTCCCATAGGAAATAAAAGAGGAGAGAAAGGGAGTGGGCTTTTGCAGGAAACAATTAGTTTGTTTGTTTGTTAGTTCATTTCAGGAATGTGAAGATCTGCCTGTGAATCTCAGAAACTCTGTGCCAAGTCTTTTCTTCAACAGCACCTCATTTGGAAAATATTTACATGGCAGCTTTCCAAGGTAGATAAGGTCTGTGGTCATAACTTCACCTTTGAAAGACTGTTTACCAGGCCTTTGCTGAATGTGAATGAGAGGAATTGTTTAATAGAAGGGTTTTGTAGGGACTAGGAATCTGCTTCATACTTTTTGGAGAAGCCTAGGTCAGAACAGATATTATGAAAAGATACTATGGAAGATCAAGAAGAGCCGGATAATCTGTTTCCTCCAAATTCTCTGAAGCTATGTGACTACCCTCTCAACAACCTTCTTTAAAAAAAAAATTCTACTCCTCCCATTCTTTCAATGTATTTTTTCCCTGTTGACGGTATCAACCTTTTTCCAAATTGACATTTTTTAGATACTGTATGCTGGACCACAACTTGCTTAGAATTCTAAGAGGTAAAGACCAACATATCTTTGGAGTAGCAGTATGGAGAAGACCACTTAACCATTACATGTGACGATTTATCCACTCAGAGGGCTACTTTTTAAATTATGATATCTTCTTTCTTTTTCTTTGTAGTAACAAACTCAAGCTCAACCCGTCCAAGACTGAGTGGCTATGGCTTCCGGCACCCCGGTTCAGCCAGATTATTCCAACTCTGGCCATTGGGGGCGAAACACCGCCCCCCGTGGAGAGGGCGCGCAATTTGGGTGTCCTCCTGGACTCCCGGCTGTCTATGGAGGACCATGTGGCAGCCGTGGTCAGGGGGGCGTTCCATCAGGTACGCCTGATGCGCCAATTGCGCCCCTTACTGGACCGGGATGCCTTACGCACAGTCACTCAAGCACTTGTCACCTCTCGACTTGACTACTGTAATGCTCTCTACATGGGGCTTCCCTTGAGGTGCACCCGAAAGCTGCAGTTAGTCCAGAATGCGCCTAGACACTCCCACATAACACCAATCCTGCGCGAGCTGCACTGGCTTCCTGTAGTCTTTCGGGTGCGCTTCAAGGTTTTGATGACCATCTTTAAAGCGCTCCATGGCTCGGGGCCTAGTTATATGCGAGACCGCCTCCTGCCCCATACATCCCTCAGACCGATACGCTCCCACAGAGAGGGCCTCCTCAGGGTGCCGTCGGCTGGACAATGCCGACTGGCGACACCCAGGGGAAGAGCCTTCTCTGTGGCGGGCCCAGCCCTTTGGAACGACTTACCCCCTGAACTTCGCACCATCTCCGACCTCCGCCTCTTCCGCAAGTGTCTTAAGACACATCTGTTCCATCTAGCCGGCCTAGCGTAGCCCCCTAAACTGACTTTTAGATAGTTTTTAAATTTGGGGATTTTAATTTGGTTTTTAGCGCAGGATTTTATTGGAATAAGTTTTTAAAAATTTTATATGTTTTTGTATGTATTTTAGTATTCCTGTGCGCCACCCTGGGTCCGTTTGGAGAAGGGCGGGATATAAATTTAATAAAATAAATTTAGAAGATTCTTTATGGGTTCCCGTATTACTAGAGAGCTATGGATATTTCACAGGGATTACTTAATTGGTTTTTATCTGTCAAAATGCAGCAATATCCTTGTAGGAACCAGGGCAGGTGCAGAATGTTGTAGTAGCAACAAAAGCCCAAAAGGACTGATGGGTGCTTTATTTCCAATGTTCTCAGGCTAGAAAGAGGTGCTGAGTGTTTATTTATCTTTCTTCAGAGGACTAAAGATGCTAGGCTAGAGGGATTATTGGAGATACTGAGTCAGAGCCAAGACTAATTATTTATAGAGCCTTGTGTCTACTGAAATGCTGAGCATGACTGTACAACACTGATTTCCAAATCTGTGTCTAGAAGTGTACATTGTCTGGAACTTTCATACATTATAGGCTCTGAGATCTTTGTGGCCCTTTGAGCCTGCAAGATGGACAGCATGGGAATTCAGTTATTCCCCAGTATGATTTTCTGGCTGCTTTTTTGATGCTCCCAAAAAAAATCAGGACATACATTGATCAGAAAATGAAAGAAAGGAGAGAGGACCACCTGTTTATACCATTTCTCTGTTTTAAATATCAACACACACACACACACACACACACACACACACACCATTGTTTTCCATCTTATGGGTAATAGCAATCTCAGGAAGATCCCACACCTATCTACCAAGGCCTATCCTATCCAAATTATAACTTTCATCCCCATTGTTTATATTAAAAAATCCACATGGGAAGTCCTTTTAGAATTATTTCACTTCAACTAAGTAATTTGTTGTTAGTTATGAAGTCATGTCAGACCCAGCGTGACCCCATGGACAATGTTCCTACAGGCCTTGCTGTCCTCTTCCATCCCCTGGAGTCCATTTAAGTTCACGCCTACTGCTTCAGTGACTCCATCCAGCCACTTCATTCTCTGTGGTCCCGTTCTTCTTTTGCCCTCAATCATTCCCAGCATGAGGCTCTTCTCCAGTGAGTCCTTCCTTCTCATTAGGTGACCAATGTATTTGAGTTTCATCTTCAGGATCTGGCCTTCTAAAGAGCAGTCAGGATTGATCTCCTCTAGGATTGAGCAGTTTGATCACCTTGCAGTCCAAGGGACTCACAGGTGTCTTCTCCAGCACCATAGTTCCAAGGCCTCAATTCTTTGGTGCTCAGCCTTTCTTATGCCCCAACTTTCAGAGCCATACATTGCAACCATAGCCTTGACTCACTTTTTTATTTATTTATTTATTTATTATTCATATTTGTAACCCGCACCCATCTCACCACAAAAGGACTCGGGGCGGCGGGGTGATGCCTTTGCTTTTTAACTAAGTAATAGAAGGGGAGAAAGATATATAAAAAGGTAAACTGGCTGCTCAGAATCTTTATCCTTGCCCAAAGACCATGGAAAAGGAATGGCCTAAAGTGCTTTCCAACACATCAAAAGGATGGGGACCATGTCCCAAAACAACCACAATCTCATAATCTTCTCTCCCCTCCTCCCCTCCCCTCCCCTCCTCTCATTGACTACCTCTGCCTGATTAATCAGCCTATCCCATTAGTTTTAGTGGAGAAAGCATGCTGCAGATACCATCTGCCAGGGACCTCTATTTGGTGGGTCCCTGGGAGTGGGGTCTCTGTGCCGTGACACTTGTCCTATGGAACATTCTTTCCACTAAAGTCAATTCAATTCCTTTCCTGCTATCATTCTGAAAGTCCATTAAGATCTGGCTGTGTCACCAGGCCTGAGACTCTGAGGGATCCAAGTTGTTAGATAACTCCACTATGGTGGTTCTTTTCCTTTCTCCATGTGGTTTATATATTTTAGATTTTTATAGTGGTTTAAAAATTTTTTTTAACAACACTTACCATATTTTTCGGAGTATAAGACGCAGCATTTTCCCTCAAAAAAGAGGCTGAAAATCTGGGTGCATCTTATACACTGAATACAGTATTTTTGCCTCCCGAAACCTTGTCCCCTTCACCAAAATGGCCATGCATAGTCTTTAGGAGGCTTTCAGAGTGCTCCTGGGAGCTGGGGAGGGCAAAAATGAGTGAAAAACAGGCCATTTTTTGCTTAATTTTGCCCCCACAGCCCCCAGGAGCACTCTATAAGCCTCTTAAAGGCTATGCATGCACCTTTTTATTTGGACAAAAAATGGGCCCTTTTTTGGGAGGTCTGCAAAAATTTTAATTTGCCTCTTCAAAATCTTTTGTGCGTCTTATACTGTGGTGCATCTTATACTCCGAAAAATATGGCATATATTTTTATAATGAGTATTTTTAATGTTATTTTTAATGCTGCACAGTGCCCAGAGATGCAGAGATCCAGGATCAAATCCTCTCTCTTTCTCAAAAGCAATTGGGAACTTGTCACACCACTTTCTCTTAACCCAGTCCTACTTTAAAAGCCTTCTCTTTCCCCCCACAATTGTTCCCTTGAGGAAAAAAGATGCATCATGTTTTGTACAAAACTTTTTAACTCTTAGGCATATCTTTATTTCCATAGCTTGGGATGTGTGATGTGTGTTCAGTGATTTAATTCATTGCATTTTCACATCAGATGCCAATCAAAAGCCTGTCTCTAATTTGAACATAATTAACTTACTAAGAGCAAAAACCTTCATGAACCTTGCCTCATACACTCTGCTTGATTAGGTTGGGCTGACCTCAGCAGAAAATTAGAACACGCTCATAAAGAGCAATAAAGCTGGAGTTTTTTTCTGTCTGCCAGCAGCTGGAACAGGTGCAGCAGCTGTTCAGATAAATGTAGGAGACATTTTTACACATATCAATTCACTGCTTATTCTATCAGGAAAGAAAGGAGATGTTAAGCTTCAAAATCTGTGAAGTAAAGCTTTGCATCCTCTCCATGCCTCCTCTTCTGGGTTAAAGTGGATGTTTTATATAACCAGATTTAAGTAAATAACAGAATAACAGAGTTGGAAGGTACCTTGGAGGTCTCCTAGTCCAACCCACTGCTCAAGCAGGAAACCCTTATACTATTTCAGACAAATGGTTGTCCAATGTCTTTTTCAAAACCTGCAGTGTTGGAGCATTTACAACTTCTGGAGACAAATCATTCCACTGATTAATTGTTCTAACTCTCAGGAAATTACTTCTTAGTTCTGGGTTGCTTCTTTCCTTAATTAGTTTCCATCCATGGCTTCTTGTCCTGCCTTCAGGTATTTTGGAAAATAGATTGACTCCCTCGTCTTTGTGGCAGCCCCTCAAATACTAGAATACTGCTATCATGTCTCCCCTAGTCCTTCTTTTCATTAAACTAGACATAACCCAGTTCCTGCAACCATTCTTCATATGTTTTAGCCTTCAGTCCTCTAATCATCTTTGTTGCTCTTCTCTGCACTCTTTCTATAGTCTAAGAGTCTGAAAGTGTAGAGTCTGGAATAATTCAGTTCTTGAATAAAATGCAGTTGAATATGAATTGCCACAATTAGTTCTCTTACCTCTATACCACATATCTGAAGGACCAATTACAATTCAACTTGTGGACAGTGTTAGGATACACCTAGGGGGCAGGGAATGTGGAGGTCCAGACTGAGCCAAGAAGTCCTCCATCCTAGAGTAAAACCTAGAGTAAAATAAATATGACAGTTGGCTAACATGAATTAGTCTTCAAATCAGTCAGGATGCAATATCTTCCTCAGCACCTTCCTATCAGTGCCCCAAAGTCTTGCTCTTCAGTGACAAGGTTCCCAGTGAAAACTACAATTTGTGTGAATGCCTGTGAAGATTCTCAGTTATCCAGGCCATTGTTGTCCCAAAGGGTTTTTTTCAAAAGGCAACTGGATTTTGTTTTTCCTTGAAGATGTTTCGATTCTCATCCAAGAAGCTTTTTTAGTTGAACTGAAGAAGCTTCTTGGATGCTTTTCTTCAAAGAAAAACGAAGTCCAGTTGCCTTTTGAAAAAGCACCTTTGGGACATCCAAATGTGTGGCTGTGTTTGTGTATAGTGTACACACATTTGAGTTCATCACTAAGTAGGAAGGTTACATGGGAGGGCATTTTAGCTGTATTTTAGTTATGGTGAAAATCTCTCTCTCTCTCTTTCCCCCAATCCAAATCTTCCAACAGTAGAAGAACTTTGAAAGATCCAAGAAAATGAAATTGACTAGCAGAAAATGTAGTAAAACATGTACCTAATTACAACATAAATGTACTTCATCCCTAATTTGTTTCTTAAATCAATTATATTCCTGCCCACATTTTTGCAGTAGCAACTGCAAGAGAGATCTTGGAGTCCTAGTGGACAGTCACTTAAATATGAGCCAGCAGTGTGCTGCAATCACACACACACACACAAAAACCCAGTGCAATCCTAGGCTGCATTAATAGAGAGATAGAATTAAGATCACACGAAGTATTACTACCACTTTGTAATGCCTTGGTAAGCAATTGAAATATTGAATCCAATTTCAGTTGCCATGCTACAAAGAAAAATGTGGAGACTCTAGAAAGAGTGCAGAGAAGAGCAACAAAGATGATTAGGGGATGAAGGATAAAACATAAGCAGAACGGTTGCTGGGATTGGGATATGTTAGTTTAATGAAAAGAAGGACTGAGGTGACATGATAGCAGTGTTCCAATATCTAAGGAGTTGCCACAAAGAAGAGGGGATCATCGTATTTTCCAAAATACCTGAAGTCAGGACAAGAAGCAATGGATGGAAGCTAATTAAGGAAAGAAGCAACCTAGAACTAAGAAGTAATGTCCTGAGAGTTAGAACAATTAATCAGTGGAAAAACTGTATAGTGCCTTGTATAGCCACTGTATAGTGCCTTGGTAAGGCCACACTTGGAATACTGCATACAGTTTTGGTCGCCACGATGTAGAAAAGACGTGGAGACTCTAGAAAGAGTGCAGAGAAGAGCAACCAAGATGATTAGGGGACTTGAGACTAAAACATATGAAGAACGGTTGCAGGAGCTGGGTATGTCTAGTTTGATGAAGAGAAGGACCAGGGGAGACATGATAGCAGTGTTCCGATATCTCAGAGGGTGCCACAAAGAAGAGGGAGTCAAGCTATTCTCCAAGGCACCTGGGGGCAGGACAAGAAGCAATGGGTGGAAACTGATCAAGGAGAGAGCAACTTAGAACTAAGGAGAAATTTCCTGACAGTTAGAACAATTAACCTCTGGAACAGCTTGCCTCCAGAAGTTGTGAATGCCCCAACCCTGGAAGTCTTTAAAAGATGTTAGAAACTTCCTTTCAGAAATTGTGGGTGCTTCAATACTGGATGTTTTAAAGAAGAGATTGGACAACAATTTGTCTGAAATGGTAATAGAGTTTCCTGCTTGAGCAGGGAGTTGGAGTAGAAGACCTCCAAGATCACTTCCAACTCTGTAATTCTGTCACTTTAAACTCTAGGTGGCTTGCATAATTTTTTTAAATATTTATAAGAATAAATACAATCCAATAAATAAAAATAAAAAGCTTAGAGAAATTTAAAGCAACTCTACACAGATATGTACGTATGAAGTTTCAAGTTCTCAGGGCACTTGAAACTTCATAATGTAAACATTAATAACGTAGCTATAGACATATTTTAGGGGCAGAAAGAGAGGCCCAATTTCCAGTAGTTCTGTAGTACAACCTACCTCAGAAATATTAAATACGTAACACTAACCTCTGATAGCATTTGGTAGACAGCACTGCATTAATATCAAGATGTGACCTCATCTATACATAATGTACAGTAATAAATATTCTTTTACAATTGGTTATTTAGATTAGATATCTAAAAGTTACCAAACCACAATGCAGAAATATTGCTTTTTTCTTCCCGTTGTTTTATCAATGAATGATGTGTCTGCATGTGCTTACAAAGGTGTGGAATGCATATTAATCTAATCTGTTGGTCAATTATATTTATTTCTAGTATGAAATCAATGTAAAAGTATCTCCTAGCTCAACTGAAATGGAGAGATTGGACAGAGTAAGGTAAAGAAAAAAGATTGTCAGAACTCTTTTTTTGGGGGGTGGGGGGAAATGCGGGGAGGAAGGTGTATTAGGTATTTTCACTGCCTTGAGTTGTTTATAAAAATAATAAAGATGTGAAAAAAGACATACCTACAAAGATACATGCATACCTTCTCCTATCTCTATCATAGGACATCCTGTGGCTACCCCATACTAAGCAAGGAAGTAAGGAAATTAAAAAAAATGGCCTAACATTATGCGCACAAAATGATAAGCCTTCAAAGTTCAGGCATCTACCTAGCCAAAGCTCTGATTTTACCATCAGAAGTGCTGAGCTTAATAGCAGACACCGAAAACTCTGCAGGTGTCATTTCATTAGATGGAGAATAGATGGAATGCATTAGGTACACATAACACACCCATAATATATTATGCTGTCTGTAAAAGTCAAATGGAAAAGCCTTAGAACACCCGCCAAGCATTTCGGGAAGAGCCTAACTGTCTAAAGTGCTTATCAGATGTTTCCTTTCTAATATATTTTCAAATGGGGTTTCCCAATATTGTTTCATGAGGTGTCTGTTGACGTAGACTGTAGCAGAGATTTTGCAATGGGGTGGAATGGAAATAGAGTCTAGAGCTAATGGGTTCCTTTTTAAATTTGGTTTCTTAGAACTGGAGCTTATTTTAATCCAGTTTGTCTATTTTTGGATACTCACTTCTCAGTTTTGTATGGAGGCAATGTTGCTGGGTTTCACAGATCGTTCCCAACTTACGGCCACAACTGAGCCCAAAATATCTATTGCTAAGTGAGGCATTTGTTTTTAATTTTGCTCTTTTAAATGACCTTTCTTCACACATTTGTTAAGTGAATCACTGCAGTCATTAAGTTAGTAACACAGTTGTTAAGTGAATCTGGCTTCTCCATTGACTGTCTGTCAGGTTTCCAAAAAATGCCCTAATGGATTCATGAGTCCCGAACCAATTTCAAAAGAAAATTAGTCATTTATTAGGAGCGTTTATTTTGGCAATACCTTTTTTATAGTCAGGACTGAATATTATTTGAATTATAGCTGAATTTTACCCCTGTTCCTTCCCTCCCTTCAGTCTGTGTCATAAATCACATTCCCCAATGAGGTGCACCCCTCCCAAGTCTGCTGCGGTAATCTGAGATCCAACTCTAGCCGGAAGTATGCGTGGAATGCGTTCCCCCCCTTTCCTTATCATGGCAACTTTAGGAGTTGACATTTTGCTTATCAGAAGGCCACAAAAGTGATCACATGACCCCAGGATACTTCAACCATCCTAAATATGAGCCAGTTGCCAATTGCACAAATTTTGATCACATGACCATGGGGATTTTGCAACAGTTATGTGTGAAAAATGGTCATGTCACTTTTTTTCAGTGCTGTTTCAAACCATCACTAAATGAACTGTTGTTAAATCAAGGACTAACTATACTGTTTCAGATAAGCTAGAAACTAAATGTTTCAGAGCTGACTTGCAGTAAAAGATCAGTTTATTAACCAGAGGCTGAAATCAAGAAACTGCAATTTTATATCTCAATTTTGATGTGAAGTTGCTGGATAGTTTCAGAAGGCACAGTTATATAAAAGCTTAATGATAAGCTGGGATAATTTAGGTGAAATGGAGCGATTAAGATGAACAATATCATTCAAAATGTATGTAAATATGAAATCTAAGGCACTTCACAAAATATTGATGCCCACATCCTCTGCATTAAACACTTTGCAGTCTTTATTAGCTGGGAATTTAAACTCACATTTTCTTCTTCCCATGGATGAGAACTACAAGTCTTAAAGTTGTCAGAATTGGACATCCCTGGTCTAGAAAATCATTTTCCAACAGTCCTGAGCTAAATTTGTATTTGCCAATTGAAACGGCCAATTCTATTACTTGCTTGGTAAAAGGTAAAGGTTCCCCTCACACATATGTACTAATCGTTCCTGACTCTAGGGGGCAGTGCTCACCTCTGTTTCAAAGCCCAGCAGCCAGAACTGTCAAAAGACGTCTCCGTGGTCATGTGGCTGGCATGACTAAACACTGTTACCTTCCCACCAAAGGTAGTTCCTATTTTTTCTACTTGCCTTTTTACATGCAAGTAACAGAATTGCCCATTTCAATTGGTGTAATTGAGAACAACTTAGATTTTTTCAAATTAATAGCAATTGTCCCACTAGTGAGATAACTTTCTAGAGTCATCCAACATAAGTGTACCAATGTATCAATAAAGTTAATGCTACTTCACTAATGCCTGGAAGATGCTATGAAGACACTCTAAACCAGGGGTCTCCAATCTTTGCAACTTTAAGTCTGAAGGACTTCAGCTCCCAGAATTCTGCTGGCTGGAGAATTCTGGGAGCTGAAGTCCTTCAGACTTAAAGTTGCAAAGGTTGGAGACCCCTGCTCTAAACCATTATTGGGGAAATGCCAGTAAAAAGAGAATGAGGATCTGTGTTTCAGAGTAGACTGGTTTGGGTTGTTTGCCGCTCAGTGGCAGAAACACAACCTGGATTGTTTATCTATTCATGTGTTTCTGATGGAATTCATTTCAGAGCATGGATGGTCACCAACCACTTATTGCAAAGGTGGGGAACTATGGCCCTTTTAGGATTTGTGGACTTCAACCATGCTGGCTCAGGAATTCTGGGAGTTGAAGTCCACAAGATATAAAAAGGCTATAGCTTCCCATCCCTGTCTTATTGTAGGGAACATTCTTTGTTCTGTTCATTTGCCATAGCAGAAATGAAAGATTGAATCCGGTATTCGTAGAATAGCTATGACTTTCTCTCTTGTGCCAATCTGCTTTTTAAATTGTTGTGGTTAGTTGTGAAGTCCTGTCTAACCCATCGCAACCCCATGGACAATGTTCCTCCAGGCCTTCCTGTCCTCTACCATTCTCTGGAGTCCATTTAAACTCACACCTACTGCTTTGGTGATTCCATCCAGCCACCTCATTCTCTGTTGTTCCATTCTTCTTTTGCCCTCAATCTTTCCCAACATTAGGCTCTTCTCCAGTGAGTCTTTCCTTCTCATTAGGTGGCCAAAGTATTTAGGTTTCATCTTCAGGATCTGGCCTTCTAAAGAGCAGTCAGGGTTGATCTCCTCTAGGACTGACCGGTTTGATCCCCTTGCAGTCCAAGGGACTCGCAGGAGTCTTCTTCATAGTTCCAAGGCCTCAATTCTTTGGCGCTCAGCCTTTCTTATGGCCCAACTTTCACAGCCATACATTGCAACTGGGAAAACCATAGTCTTGAATATATGCACTTTTGCTGGCAAGGTGATATCTCTGCTTTTTAGTATGCTGTCTAGGTTTGCCATAGCTTTCCTTTCCAGGAGCAACCGTCTTAATTTCTTGGCTGCAGTTTCCATCTGCAGTGATTTTGGAGCCCCCAGGAAAATAAATCTGTCACTACCTCCATTTCTTTCCCATTTATTTGCCAGGAATTGAGAGGGCCGAATGCCATGATCTTAGTTTTCTTAATGTTGAGTTTCAAGCCAACTTTTGCACTATCCTTCTTCATCCACATCAAGAGGCTCTTTAGTTTCTCTTCACTTTCTGCCTTTAGAGTGGTTTTATCTGCATATCTGAGGTTGTTGATATTTCTTTTGGTAATCTTAATTCCAATTTTTGATTCATTTTGGTTGAAATGCTAGATTTCAGGAGAGTGCTTTTTAAATTACTCTCCTGAAATCTTACATTTCAACCACATGGATAGAAAAGGTAGTAGGTGTGAGAAAAGACAATCTCAGAGCTTGAACTTAACAACTAGTATATGAAGTATACTTACTGTATATATGGGAAAGATTGAGGGCAAAAAAAAGAAGGGGATGACAGAGAATGAGGTGGCTGGATGGAATCACTGAAGCAGTTGGTGTGAGCTTAAATGGACTCCAGGATTGGTACAGGACAGGAAGTCTTGGAGGAACATTGTCTATAGAGTCGCGATGGGTTGGACACGACTTTGCAACTAACAACAACCTTAAATATGAAGTATGGCAGTTAGTTATTTTCCTGGTTTGGGAAAAACAAGCAGCTACTTTGCATTAAGAAGTACTTCTATTGTATAACAGAAGTGGTAATGGCTAGGCCTTTTCAAGCATATTTTTTTTCTAACAAGGGGTAATGGAGTCAGTCCACAAGTGGTTGGGGACAATTGCAAGCACAGTCAAGGGTAAGGATGGACTTCCGGTATCCGGCTCCAGCGGAGACGGGCGAGCCTAGGGCTCGCTCGCCGCTTTGTTGCCTTTTCTGCCCCCCCAGGGGGGCGAAACTCTCCGGTTACCGGAGGTTTCCCGTAGGGTCGGCTCAGAGGGAGCGGCCCTCGTCACGGCGGTGGGGAGGGCGCTCCTCTCTGCGACCTAGGAGGAGAGGAACATGCCAGCGGGGGTTTTTTCCTTCTCCAACGGCTGTCGGTGCCATTTGCTTTAATGGAGAGGGCTGAACGGAGAGGTCGGGCGGATCGCCGAGGCTTCAGCTGTGAGAGGGAGTGAGTTTAAAAGAACACCTTTTTTTCCTTGCTGCCAGCCAGGCTGAACGGACTGGGAGGGGGGTGTTTAATTTTAAAAAACCCCCCTCGGATTTAAGCGGCACGCTAAGATGGCTTCTCTGCAAAGAGAAAGCGGAAACTTTCATTCCGGACGGTCTCTAACAAGGGAAAGTGGATTGTGACTTTCTGCAATATTGTTTCTAGGTCTGGCTGAGCTTAAAAAATTCTTTTTTTTTGCTACTCTCTCCCTCTGGCTAGATGGGCGGTGGAAGTGGCTTCTCTTTGTCCCTGCCTGACTATTTCAACTAAGGAAAATTTCCAGCGTCTCTTTGAAAGCAGGACTCTCTCTGGATTTTTGAAAATTTTTTTCTTTTGATGGATTTGTGACTTCTTCTCTGGAATACCTTCATTATTACTATTTGCTGATTTGGGAAATTGTGTCTCTTTTGGTTTCTGAATTGTTTGCAACTTCACAGCCCTGAATTGAACTGAGCTCCTGATCTGCCCCACCAGCCCCACCCGGAAAACGCCATCTTGGTGGCAGTGACTTTAACTTTTAACCATGGCACAAGAAGCAGCACTTGTAAATTTGGAACAAAGGGTAAGGATGGAAGTACAAACCAAGTGGAGTTGATGATCTTGACAGAGGTGGTTGTTTGTACTTTGCTTTAGGTCTCTGACAACAGCTTCAGAAATTGCGTTCATTCAGACTCAGTTTACACATCACACCAAGTTGCAATCTTCCCGGGGTTGTGTGATTGCCATTTGTAACCTTCCCAAACAGCTTTCAATAAGCAAAACCCACGAGGGAAGCCATATTCACTTAACAATGGCATTATTCACTTAAGAGCTGCAGTGATTCACTTAACAGCTGCATCAAAAAAGGTCATAACATCAGATGCAACTCTCTTAACAACTGCCTTAACAAATGGAAATTCTGGTCTCAGTTGGGGTGATGAGGCAAGGACTATTTGTACCTTTTTGCTATATAGAAATAATAGTACCAATACTGCTAAATATGAGTAATGAGTTGGGACAAGATGACCAGAGTCCACTTGAAGAAGGTTAATTACTCATCTGTTTGTTTGCTTCTGCAACAGGATATGATTTCTCCCAAAGCTAGAGTATCTGCTGACTTGCGATCATCAAGGTTCCTACATTGCCTGTCAAAGGTTTTTTTTCTTCTTCTCCTGAAGCTTGTCATGTGGTCTTGATGCCCTATGGTATTTAGAGTGGTTACTCAATTGTTCTAGTGAATACAACTTTCACTGCAATGCAAAAGTGTGGTGACATATTTTGTAGAAGATACTGTAGGAGAGCAACCATCTCCTACTGGAAAGTGATCCACTGTCTCGTTCATATCAGGAATAGACAACTCACAATCATGACTGCAGCCTCTGTATTCCCTTTTGAGGTCTTGATTGCTAGGCATACCCAGATTGTGAAACCAAAATTTAGGGGCAATTAATTAAAGACCATGGTGTGGTTTCCCACTGTTTTCTTGTGGAAAATAAAGCCAAACAGCATTTTGTTAAATGGCTTAGTTGACGAGATGGAATGAATGTTCATCAAATCTGCAGATGATAGGTGTTGGGGAGAATGTTAGCCACTCAGAAAATAGGCTCAAGGTTCAAAAGATCTTGATAGACTGGAAGAATGGGCCCTGCTGAACAAAATACTGCTCAATAGTGAGAAATGTAGGATTCTGCACTTAGATAGGGAAAAAAAACAAATACAAAGGTACTAGATAGGCAGTAATCGCTTGTCAGTAGTACTTGTAATAAGAATCTGGATGTCCTAATTAAGCAAGAGGTTGCAGCTGCCAGAGCTATGTTATCTTCGACATCATCAACACAGGTACAATTTTGAGATCTTGGAAAGTGGTGGTTATGTTCTATGTTGCACTGGTTAGGCCACAACTGGAGTATGATGTCCACTTTTGATCATCACAATGCTGTTTTTGAGGAACTGAAAAACAGAGCAGAGAAGAGCAGAAAGATGGCGATGGATTTGGAGGCTAAAACCAATGAAGAAGAGTTGAAAGAACAGGACATGTCTAGGCTAAGGAAGAAAAAGTTCTCAATGGAGATAGCCATGATAGCCATTCTCCAATGCTTGAAGGGCTGTCATGAGAAAGAGGGTGTGGATTTGTTTTCTGTAGAGGAAAATAAGAACTAATAAAAGGAAGCATTGGAGTTTGGAGAGATCCAAACTCAAAATAAGGAATGTGAAAGTTAAACAGAAGTAAAAGGTTCCATAACTGGAGAGTTTTGAAGGAAGGTTGGACAGACATTTGTCTTGGATGCTGTGAGGATTACGGTCTTGGATAGGAAATTGGACTAGAAGACATTTAAGGTCCCTTCTAACCCTATGATTCTATAATTCTACTTCCCTGGACACTTTGAAATCATCATCATCAACATGCCAGGACCGTGGAAAGGACTTGATAGGTAGACAAAAATGCCAAATCCAGTCTGAGCATCGGGCTGAGTGTGCAACGAAGCATAATAATAATAAATCCCATGTCTATGTAGGAAGGACTTGGTAAGTAGAAAAAAAAGCCATATCCAATGTGAACATCTCATTGGCTGCAATGAACACCAATCATCATCATCATTATCAGAACTACACAGCTATGGTTGAAACATGTGACAGTGATACCCATTGTCATTGGGGCACTTAGTACCATGTCCAAGAATTTTACAAAACACATCAATAAATTATGCAATAAAAACAATGGAACTGCAAAAAACTGCACTACTCAGAATATTGTATATTTTAAGAAGATACTTGGTTGATATCTAGGATGCTGGCAACAGCCCATATCAATCATCAGCACCAGTCAATGATTTTTGCGATACATTTTTATATTTTCAGACAACTGAGTTTCATGCTTAATGAATAAAAGATAACAACAACACAACAACAATAATCCTAGGACCTCATTATTATTTTCATCTTGCAGAAGGTAGCATAGAGACTGAGAGAGCTCAACTTCCCTGAAGTCATCTAGTGTTATCTAGCATGTTCTGTGTTTGGCAAAATTTGAACCAAGGGGCTGCTCCACCGTATCTGCCTGCCTTACAACAGCTCTGCGTAGTTTATGGCTCCTTACAAGTCTGTCGAGGACAGAATCAGGTCATTGATTTCCAAAGACCTGTTTCAGGTAAGTACAAATCAGCTCAGCTGACTCATGATCATGCCGAAACATTTGTTGGCAAGCCTTCTGAAGCTTTCTTTTCCAGCGCAACTCATCCCTATGAGTGGGTGTCAAAGCTTTGCATTAGACAAGGTGTTGTCAGCAAATGAAGCAAGGAGAGGTGGGGATGGAAAGCTGGATAACAAAGGCCTTTCCAAGGATTACCGGCTATCATATTGTACCCCAAATAGTCCATTTTCAGGGCACTTGGTTCAACCTTCTGCAACAATGAGGAACAAGGGGGAACAGCCAACAGTCTCCTGGAGAGGATGAATGGCTATAATCTAGCTTTCATGAGTCACTGGCATCAGGTTGGCCTTGTGGTATTGTCAGAGTGCTCCTTATTACACTGACAGACGATAACCACATTCAACCTTAATAAGCTGTGGGAAAGAACACAATAAGGCCCTATGCTAGATCTCATTCGCCTTGACAACAACCCACAGGCCAGGTACAAAGATCACCACTGTTTACCTAGAAGACACACAGAAAAGATTATGGTGTGTGTGTTTGTGTGTGTGTGTTTAAAATGCATGTTATCATTACGGGGAGGGGAGATATCTCAAGTATCTGAGATATCATATTTGTACCTCATGATCCCGGAGCTTACCTTTGTGCCCTCCCAAAAGATATTAAGCGCTTGGAAGATCTCAGATCATATACCAGTATCTTGAATGACCCTGCAAAGAATCAGGGGAGATAATTTTTAGAGCTACTACAATGTTTCATGGACAAGGATGAATGGACCTCAAACAAAAGTGGACAGGGCCTCAAGAAATCAGCAAGCCACTGGTCAATGTGATGAAGTGTATTTAATGGAATGAGATGTGGCTTTGGTGGTGCCGGGCAGCTGAATGAAGGTATGAGACGGGATAGCATTTGTGAGAAAGAATTCCTAAGTATTATTAGTACTTTAGAAATCAGGGGCGGCAGAAGTCCTGTTCCTTCAGATAATACTGGAAAGACAGCATTCTGTATTTTTATTTATTAAACTTGTATGCCACTTATCTCACCAAAGGCAACTCAGGATGGCTTACAAATGTCATATTTATGGCATTTGCAATGTCCCAATGTCTTGTGATCATGTTTTGTGATCTTCTGACCAGAAAAGTCAATGGGGAAGCCAGATTTACTTAACAATAATTTTACTAACTTCACAACTGCAGCAATTCACAAAACAACTGTGGCAAGAAAATTCGTAAAAGGGGGCAAAACTCACTTAACAAACATCTCACTTAGCAACAGAAATTCTGGGCCCAATTGTGGACTACTTGTAACTCATCCCTTACTGAAAAAAATGCAGTAATCTTTTTTTTTAATCCTTTTTTCTACTCTACAGTCTTCAAGTGTACAGAATTTCATTTCCTGCATCCTTCTTTTACCTCCAATCTTACAAGTATGTGGAGAAAAGTAGTTGTTATGGAATTGGTAGGCAACGACCTAGAACAGTGGTAGTCAACCTGGTCCCTACCGCCCACTAGTGGGCGTTCCAGCTTTCATGGTGGATGGTAGAGGTTTTGTCCAATACTGAAGCACTTTCCTTTTTTTTATTTAATTGACTTCCCTACTTTATAAATCACCATTACTGTGGAACCGGTGGGCGGTTAGAAAATTTTACTCCTAACAGCGATACAAAAGTGGGCGGTAGATATAAAAAGGTTGACTACCCCTGACCTAGAACATTGCTGGCAAATCTTTTTGGCACAGAATGCTGAAATGGGAGCGTGTACGTGTGTGCCAAAAACTTGAAGACCAGTCGCCTGGTGCGCATGCGTGTTTCAGGAAGATGATCTTCTGATTTCCGGCACGCACATGCGCACCAGATACCTGGTCTTCTGGTTTCTGGCATGCATTCCTGCATGATCAACTGGATCATGCGTGTGCATGCACTGAAAACCAGATAATCTTCCTGGCATGCACATGCACACTGGTCAGTGCTCTTCCACTTTCCGGCACTTCTGCACATGTGAAGACCATCTGGCTGGTGCGCTGGAACCCAGAAGAGCAACGGGCAATGGCTGGAGAGATGGCTCTGCATGCCACTTCCTGCAGGCGTCCCATAGGTTCGCCATCACACACCTAGAATTTTGAAATAAGGAGAAATGGAATTTGACCTGTAACTACAGCAAAAGAAAATATTAGTGTATCAGGGAAAAACTTTGACAGCAAGCATTTAGATTCCTGCTCAGCACAATATTCAGGAAAGTATTCAAATATATAAATCAAGGGGGATCTACTTTGGCAAAAAGAATGTGCTCTGCCTTGTGAATTGATGAGGCAGGATTGATCTACCTCAACTGGTTGCTGTGCTTCTAGGCAAATGTCTTCTCCACCTGTTGTAAGAACATACAGAAGACCACTCAGAGTTCAGAGATGTAGCTGCAAGCTAATAAAAAGAACATTCATATCCACATCGTCTGTGATAGGAGGATGATTTGATCACATAACCTTTGCTCTGAATCTCCTTACTGAAATGTTGCTCAGCCCTGCCAAAAGCAGCAGAGCAAGACGGGTGCTTTTCCTTTTGAGTCTGAGAAGTAATTAAGATTATGCCATCTAATGTGGGTCAAGGGGAGACTGACCATTAAGTTCATAGTATCGGTTTATTAAACTGCACACTATGGGAGGGCTATTGACTGCCATTCATTTTCATTAAATTTATTACGTTTTATGAATTTTAATGGGTGTCAGGAATGATTAACAAGTTTCCAAGAACTTTTTACTCAGGACCAGAGGTGATATTCAGCCAGTTCTGACAGGTACTGGAGAACCAGTAGCAGAAATTTTGAGTAGTTTGGAGAACCAGAAAATAGGCTGGCCTCGCCCCCTCTGCCTCTCAGCTGATCTTTTTTGTTGCCCTGAACAGGAGGAAGGAGTTGGAAAGCAGGTTAATGGGGTGGTAAGGGAACGAAGATTTTGCAGTAACCTTCCCCCAGGAGTGGGGAAGGAATGGGGATTTTGCAGTATCCTTCCTCTGCCACATCCACAAAGACATGCCATGCCCACAAAACCACACCCACAGAACTGGTAGTAAAACATTTTGAATCCCACCACTGCTCAGGACATGTAGAAAAACAAATCTGTATCACTCTTTCATAAGCTCTTGGGAAATCCGGTGTCATTTGTTCTATTACTCTGTGTTTCTCAGCAGTAGAACCTGGGGAAGGATTCTGCAGCAGGGGAAGGAATCCTGTGGTCAGAAATCTATGGATATAATAACTGATGGAACAAAATTTCAGGTTCTCCTCCTTTCCTTAAATAGTCCGTTTATCCCTGTTCCGAGTGATACGGAAGAACATGATTATGATTATGATGTGAGAAGCAAATCTAATACAAAATTTATTCAGTGTTAGCATGTTTTCAGGTTGATGTTGCGAGATAGCTGAGAAACACACATTTTGACCCACATACAAGAGATGGAATAAGATACTAAATAATTGACCAACAAGTTAGCTACCTATTGTCTATGCTGCTGTCTTGGCCAGAAAAAGCAAGTCCAGGTTGGCTGATGGTACTCTCTGAGTCTCTCTGGATTCACAGACATGGAAGCATCCCTTATAAGTGTTGTTCAGGCTTGCTGAGAATTGGGTGGCATACAAATTTAAAATGATGATGATGATGATGATGATGATGACAAAACAATAATAATGAAGGAAAACTAATAAAGATAAAAGCTGACAGTGGTTTACAACTAGAACATTAAAAAACACAGCTCTAGGCTTCATTTTGGCTGCTTAAGAGCAAACCATTGAAACTAAAGCCATCAAGGCCAGAATTGAAAAATCATCAAATGATTTGAAGCGCAGGTTGATCAAAGAAGTGGAAGCAAGAGTGGATCATAATCTCAACTCATACAAAAATGTCATACAAATGGATAATAAACCACAACATGAATACAATTGCCAAAATGATTCACTGGAACATCTATAAAAATTATCATGTACCAGTAATAAAAAACAAATGGGTGGGAATATATTGTTGAATATGTAGTTAAAAATATTGTGGGATTTCCAAATGCCAACTGATGAAATCTTGGCTCATAACACACTCGATTTAACTTTGGCTGAAAAGAAGAAAGTGTGGCTAATTGATGTGGCAATAACAGTGGATAGTAGAAGACAAAGAGTTGGAGAAGATCATAGTGTATAGTCTTATGATCTGAAAATAGAAGTAAAAAATTATGGTATAAAATAACCCCTGATTGTCCTGTGGTTTTTGGTACAGTAAGATGGCACTTAGAACATCTGCACATTGACAAAATTTCTGTTAATTGCCAAAAACCCACACTGCTTGTAACAGTATAAATACTACTAAAGAACTGGCAGCTGTGATTTCATATTGTTGTGTATATTATAATATTAATATCCTTACAGCATCCTCATGTACTGGTGTTATATATGTTGACAGCAGCAAAATTACTTTATGCACAAAAATGGAAAGATGCTTTGATTCCCGCAATGGGTAAATGGCTGCAAAAGCTGGTGGAGTTAGCAGAGATGGCTAAATTGATTGCTTTGGTAAAAGAAAAAAAAACCCCACAATAACCATTGTTTCTACTTGGAAACTGCTTCTGGACTTTGTGCTAGAGGTGGGGGGGGAAAGAAACTTTGATTTTGGGTTTTACCAATTAGATAGGTTTGTTGTTATAGAAATGGCTAGCTTATGCTGTTATGTAAAAGTTAAAAAAAATGAGGTTTGATGTTTTAATCTTATTCTACTGCACCAAAGGGAGTTGGAAGCCAACTCCATTTCTGTCTTTCCCCCCTTTTTTCCCTATCCTTTTCCCTTCCTTTTTCCCTCCCCTATTTTTCCTACTAGTCTATTTGGTATTTTGATATTTTATATTACAATACAATACAATACAATACAATACAATACAATACAATACAATACAATACAATACAATACAATACAATACAATACCAGAGTTGGAAGGTACCTTGGAGGTCATCTAGTCCAACCCCCTGCCTAGGTAGGAAACCCTATACCATTTCTGACAAATAGCTATCCAACATCTTAAAGACTTGCAGTGTTGGGGCATTCACAACTTCTGGAGGCAAGTTGTTCCACTGATTAATTGTCCTAACTGTCAGGAAATTTCTCCTCAGTTCTAAGTTTCTTCTCTCTGCTATCATGTCTCCCCTAGTCCTTCTTTTTATTAAACTAGACATACCCAGTTCCTGTAACCGTTCCTCATATGTTTTAACCTCCAGTTCCCTAATAATCTTTGTTGCTCTTCTCTGCACTCTTTCATTGGCATCCTTCAGTCTCAAAAGACTATGGTATTGTGCTCTGGAAAGAGGCCCTATTGCAGCATCTGGTGTGGCTAAAAAGGCCAATTCGGGAGTGGCAATCCCTTCTACCCTGAGGGCCAATACATTCTGTCCCCTGCCCAGTCCCCAGATTTTGCTGGTTCCCGGACTCTTTGCCTCAGCCTGCTGTACAAGTGTCTCTTTGAATTGGAGAAGGCCATGCTGCGTCTTTAGCCTCCAAGCTGAACGATCAGAAGTCAAGGTTTCCCATCTGTTAATGTCCATTCCCAAGGCCTTTATTTTCCCTCTATTTTATTATAAACTATTATATATATTATAATATAGTATTATATTATAAACTAATACAAAATAGCACCCTTGTGTCCAAACTATTAGCAGATAATGGTCAGAACATCCTGGTTCAGTACTCTCAGGTGTATTTTAAATTAGATGCAGAAAATGGAGAGGGCGGTCTTTTGAAACTGTGAATTGCTTGGCACAAATATACTTCAAGGGTAATGCAGGATGACACAGTTTCGGTATTCAAACCCAGGCACTGTTGATAAGTCTACATTTGGATGCCAGCACAGGGTCCAGTGAATCATCTCTACTGGAGGCACTCGATGTTCATCACCGTCATGAGGAAGTTCATGACCCAAAATGTTGTCATCAAATTTCCTTCCAGACCCTTGCATGATGTCCTCTTTGGTCTCCACTGTCTTTTCTTCCCCCTCTAGCCTCTTTCATAATTGTCACCCACAGCGTGATACCATGATTCACTTTGCTCGGTGATGAGACAAGTATTAATCCCCTCCCTCAGGACATGACGTGTCTCACCTTCCCAACCTATCCTACCTCTGCCTTCTGTGAACCTTGGCTTCAATAGTTCACGTTGCTCCTGTTGAACTGCATGATGGATTATGCGCCCCTTGGTATAGTGCAGAGAAATCCTGTTTTGTTTTCTTCTACCAATTCTCATTCAATTGGATGAAAGGGGAGGTACTTGTAAGATTTCTTCTAAAGGAAATAAGCATGTAGATCAGAGGTTCCCAAACTTGGCAACTTTAAGACTTGTGGACTTCAACTCCCAGAATTCTCCAGCCAGCAGAACTTTAAGCCCTCTTAAAGTTCTGCGGGCTGGAGAATTCTGGGAATTGAAGTCCACAAGTCTTAAAGTTGCTAAGTTTGGGAACCTCTGATGTAGATGAAATTCTCACGAGTGCGGTGTGGTGTTCTTACAGCTGTTTACTGGCTAAGCATGTGGATGTGTGAATATTGTGTCTTACAATAATACAATAGCAGAGTTGGAAAGGACCTTGGAGGTCTTCTAGTCCAACCCCCTGCCTAGGCAGGAAGCCCTATACCATTTCAGACAAATGGCTATCCAACATCTTCTTAAAGACTTACAGTGTCGGGGCATTCACAACTTCTGGAGGCAACTTGTTCCACTGATTAATTGTTCTAACTGTCAGGAAATTTCTCCTCAGTTCTAAGTCTCTTCTCTCCTTGATTAGTTTCCACCCATTGCATCTTGTTCTGCCCTCAGGTACCTTGGAGAATAGTTTGACTCCCTCTTCTTTGTGGCAACCCCTGAGATATTGGAAGACTGCTATCATGTCTCTCCTAATCCTTCTTTTATTGTATAATCCCCTTCTTCAAGCATCCCATGTTTCAATTCAATACCAAGAAATGTGCTCATGGGAGACCTCCTCCTTTCATAGATGGTGAAGTACTGGCAGCCCGAGAAGTTTCAGAGTGATGAAAATATGGTCAGTAAAAAAATATGTTCCGAATAGCAATAGCAATAGCACTTAGACTTATATACCGCTTCACAGTGCTTTATAGCCTTCTCTAAGCGATTTACAGAGACAGCATAATTGCCCCCAACAATTTGGGTCCTCACTTTACTGACCTTGAAAGGATGAAAATCAAACCAGGAGTACAATCCTGAGCCGGTCAGGATTGTACTCCTGGAGTAAGCAGTGAGTTAACCTGCAATACTGCGTTCTAACCACTGTGCCACCATGTCTCTTACTTTATTACCTAGTTTGGTAATTAAACATCTGCAAAAAAAAACAACCATCCAAGGTCAGAGAGTATCAAAAAAACCCCACAGTTCAACCCAGAGCTACAAATATTCTCTTCAATTTATATGGGCAGATTCAGCAGTAGATATATCATCAGATGCATGGGGGGAAATCCACAGTATTGGAGAAGGTTTTTTTTTTTTTAGATTAAATTGACCAAACCTAAAATTCTGTTTTCATAAGCTAGAAAAATGTTTAGTATTATCTACAAAAAGAGTTGTTTTTTTTAGGAGGATGCACATATATTTTGGAGATGCCACATCATGCATTCACACATATGTGCCTGCACATACCTACACCCACACCCTCAGAGAAAGTGCTAGTCGAATCCACATCTCTCTTTTTCAGAACTTGTGAGAGGTTGTGTTTTTTCCATAATTACTTAGTTTGGTAATGAAATTACCTAGTTTAGGCAAAACACTGCCTTTCTCTATGGCAACCACATCCATCTTAAGTGAAGTATCAGTAATATGCTATATCCAACTATATAACTCTCTCCTAAGCCAAATGAGAGATGAGGCAGAAGGCCTTTGCTAATCCTACACAATTTGCAGCCTTCCCTGGAATAGGAATCACTAAAGATAGTCACTCATGTCCTTGTTATCTTGGGACTGGGTTACTTCAATGACCCTTATGGATGTGGGCCTTGAAGACCACACACAACCTTCCCCTGTTGAAAATACAGTGGCCTGGAAGCTCACTCATTTGGCAGGAGGGGCATGTTATACCAGTGCTGCAGAAGCCATACTGGCTAATGGGACAGTTTTGGGTGTGATTTAAGAGGCTGGTTGCTTTCTATTAAGGCAAATGTGGTTCAGAACTTGGATTTCCAAGACACTGTCTTTCCAAGTAGATTCTCACCAAACCTGGCCAACCAGAAGATCCCCTTTTATATGGAGGCACAGAGATGGGGGGAGAGACTTTTCTCCTTTGTTCCCAGAGGTTAGGGTGTCTTTCATGCTTTTGGACTTTCGGCAGTGAAAGATGATCTGTTTAATTCAGGAGCACTTTAGAGATTGATCTATACAGCCATTAGGCCCAGAATGGTTAGTCTTCCAGTTACTGTCCAATTATTATTATACTATATTATTGCTATTACTTATTATTACATATTATGTACACTGCTCAGAATCTTGAAAATTAATTACATCTTATGAGTATAATTAATTAATTAGAACACTAAAATGGAAGTGAATGACCTCCTTATTCATCTCCTCAGCCATGGAGCACCAGGGGTGGGCTGCTACAGGTTTGCTCAGGTTCGGGAGAACCCCTACCTAACATTATGGCCAGTTTGGAGAACCTCCAAATTCCACCCCTGCCTGGCCCCTCCCACCCTGCCCTGCCCTGCCTCCCACCCCGCCCTGCCCCTCCCAGGAGCCTCCAGATGGCCTGTTTTGGATGTGAGGTAAGTGCAAGGCCCTTGCGAAGGCTCGGCGAGGGGGAAAGACGTGCCTCCCGAAAGGCCTCTGGAACCTGGGGGAGGCAGTTTTTGCCTTCCCCGGGGCTCAAGAAAAGCTTCCGGAGCCTAAGAAAGGCAAAAATGCCTCACCATCACCACTGTGGTGCAGGAGGCTGAATGGGCCATGCCTACCCAGCAACTGGGCAGAGAATTGCTGCTGTGGCCTAGAGGTGGAGCTCTCGCCTCTCAATCAGGAAGTTGTGGGTTCGATCCTAGGTAGAGGCAGATGTAGGGTCTCCTACTTGGGCAAGGAGTTGGACTAGATGACCTGCAAGGCCCCTTCCAACTCTGTTAATCTGTAAACTCATTGCTGAAATTTTTGTAGCCCACCCCTGGGTAGCCTCATCAATATTCATAGCCAGGCCATAAAACAGGAGTCAATTATCTCCCATCTTTAGCTGGAAAGAAGATGGATGAGGTATATAAGACATACCACCACTCAAAAGAGGAAAAGAAGCCAGAAGTTCTAACCTCTTCCTGCTTGTACAATGTCATGATATTATTGCTCATTCATTGCAGCATTCTTCACTGGGATATTGTGGTAACGACAGACCCTCAGTGGTACATTGCAACTTTTTTTTTTCAAGCAAAGGCTCAGTCTAAGTTCAGCAGCAGTTAAAAAGGCTCAGATAGGAAGCGATGTGGAAACTTGTCAGTCTGAACCTTTTAAACAAACAATACAGGGATAGACAGATATGTGTCTAACTAAGCACTTGACAGTTTTCTGTGTTGAAAGCATGAAAGAGGACTTCAACCTCTTATTCTGATTAAATGGCTCAGTAATACTGTGGACAAGTTCAGATAAAAGAATGGGCTAGGTATTCCTTTGCAGATGTCACCAACCTAATGGAATTTTATTTTGTTAGGAAACAAAATAAAAATACTGTTGACAGGGCCAACGGTATTGTACAAACAATAGGTGTACATTTGCACATCTAGGTAGCGAATATCAAATGCTTAATTGCAAGATTGGGAGACCTATCCAGGAGACCTTCAAGCTGAACAAGAAGTAGATTGTGAAGCAACTGGTAGCAATAGCAATAGCACTTAGACTTATATGCCACTTCATAGTGTTTTACAGCCCTATCTAAGCAGTTTACAAAGTCAGAATAGTTCTCCCAACAGTCTGGGTTCTCGTTTTACTGACCTTGGAAGGACGGAAGACTGAGTCAATCTTGGGCTGATGAGAATCGAACTGTCAAACTACTGGCAGCCAGCAGTCAGCAGAAGTAGCCCACAGTTCTGCATTCTAACTACTGCGCTATCGTAACTCTGATAAATAGGTTAATGCAATCTTGGGCTGTATTAACAAACATTGTGTCCAGCTTGGAAGAGATGCTACTTCCTCTGGGTCAGGGAAGTTATCTTTACTTAGAATGAATTTGGAAGTATGTTTCCAGTTCTTGTCACCACATTTTTAAAAAGATATGGCAAAGCTGAAATAGAATTAGGGGAATGGTTCTAGAGTGATTAGGAAACCGATTCTAAAAGGATGTGATAGAAGGTTACAGAAATATGTCAGACCCAAGAGGGTGTAAATCTCTGTTGAAACCACAGGTTGAAATTAAAAGAAAGGATAGTTGGCCTTTCAATGTTAGGCAGAATTTCTGAGGATGACCAGAAGAGCTGTGAAAGTGGAACAGTTTTCAGAGACAGTAATGATTTCTCCTTGTTGGAAGTTTTCAGATAAAAGTGAGGCAGCTATTAGGAATAGTATACCAGGTTCTTGGTACAATGGTGAACCAGATGGCTTATAAAATGTAACTTGTACCTTTATGATTCAACATAGACAAGAAATGATTTCATAAAATAAATAAGAAGATAAACAAAATTCTATTTTTCCAAAGCCTCCCTTTTTATGGCTGGAAGGAAGCAAATGATAAACGGAACAGGGATTTGGGAATTTCTGTTTTGATCTTCTCCTTTCTTTTTCTTTTTTTTAAACAATTTTATTGGTTTTTGAAAATATACATAGAAAAAGGGATATAGGGTGAATATAACATTTTAGTGGCTTCCATGTCAGAGGTGGTGGTCCTCCCAAAACTTCATACAAATACTTTTTTTAAAAAAAAGATAAAGGACAAGCATACATACATTTTACATTGTATAATTCATACATTCAATCAATCGTGTTTTTCATTGCCATCTAATTTCAACAATCACAGTAAAAATTTCAAACAAAATCATTTTTGAGATCTAAGTCTTTTTGCTATTGATTCTTCATCTCCCTTCCCGTTGACGGGCGGGGCCATGCCCCCCCCCCCCGTTTCCTCATCCTCGTCCCCTAGGAGTGAAGAGTGTTTTTGAAGAAAGGCCTCCGCCTCTCCTAATGTTTTAACTCTGATTCTGCCTCCCTCCCAGAAGACCAACATTCCTTCTGGCAGTAACCATTTGAACCAAACTCCTTTTTAATATAATTTTTTTGAACAAGAAGGAATATTTCCTTCTTATTTCTCTAACTTTTTTTGGAATTGGTTTCAAAATGGTAATTTCATTTTCTTGATACTTCAAGGGTCCTCCCCTCTGGGCCCTCAATATCTCATCCCTTGTGGACCTCCTTAGAAATTTAATATGAACCTCTCTTGGTACATTATTTATTCTAGCATATGCTGAGTTAATTCTATAAACCAGGTGCATATCCCACCAGAGTTGTTCTTTATTTCTTTTAATATAATCTGCTAAAATTGTGCTCATAAGATCTTTAAGATCTTCACCCTCTGTCTCTGGTATGTTCTGGAACCTGAGAAAAAAAGACATTCTTTCAAATTCTATTTCTGTCATATGATCTCCTAGTTCTGAGCTTTCCTTCCGAATTTCCTTTACCTCTTCCCTCATATCAGCTGATTCTCCCTCTAACACCTCAATTTTTTGTTTGTTATCCATTGTACTTTTTTGTGTTTCCAACAGCTCTATTTTTAGGTTTGTCAAGTCTTTTTGGATTTCGTGCACATTTTTCATTATGTCCTGGAGCATCTCATTAGTTGACAATTCCTGGGCGCTGTCACCAGTCGCTTCTTTCTGCAATAATGCGGTAATCTTTGTCTGCTGCATAACTGGACTGGAGCGGGCTGAAGATGGAGCAGAAAAAGACTTTCCAGTAGGTGGTTTTTTAGAAGCTATTGTCCCGATTGTAAGTTCTAATTAGTAAAAGAAATGGAGTTGAAAGGCGGGCAGCCTATGAAGTCCGAGGTATCGGAACATTTCAGATAAAAGTTCAGTCTAAGAAGTATATAAAACCAAGAAGAAAGGACTGTATTATCCAAATCTGGGTGTCCACATATTGGGGGGAGATACCGAAGGTTTCCCGAGGAGGAGTTGAAGTAAAAATTTAAAGTTTTAAGATCTCAGATGCCAAAGGAAAAGTTCGTGAATAAAAGAAAGTTTTCCAATCAGGAACAAAGAGGAGCCATTTTGCCTCACCTCCTCACAGGAAGAAAAGTGAAAGTTTCATTTTATTGTTGCAAAAAGATTCCACAATATAACATTGCAACTGCGATTGTATAGATACAAAAAAATTTTTTTTTGCTATTGTTGTTTCAGGCGGCAAATTAATCCTCTCTTTCTCCCCATACCTGGAGAGAACTTATTCAGCTGCCGCTTTGCTCCAAAGGGGGGTTAAACCAATAAACTCCCCCCTCCATTCTCTGTTTAAAGTTGATTGAAAGTAAAAACTCACAGTACTAGCTTGTCTCTCAGTTGTGGGCCAGGTAGGGAAAACCATCCATCTCCGGCACTCCAGCCAACTTCCTAATTCTTCATTTGATTCTGGGATCCATCAGTGAAAGGGCGAAGCCCGCCCCCTTCTGCTTCCCGGCTCCTGGGGCGAGGCTGGAAGGACACCCCACTGGCCGCCACCTGGTTGGGGGTCTCCAGCGAGCCACCCTTATGGCAGGGGATTTCTTCAGAACCCCTTGTGCCCCCAGGGGGCCCCACCAGGACAGCAAGCGGCGGACGAGTACCAAAACACGAGTCTGATCTTCTCCTTTCAAGGAATGAGTTGTGGGGCTGATTTTTGTGTGGGAGCCATCAGTTGTTCACTCTGGCATGAAGCATATCCTCACGATAATATCTACAACACATCAGGATGACATTAGACCATTTTTCATGCATGGGAACATTTATTTATTTTAGTGCCTATCTAAAGGATTTCATTTCATCCAATTTTGAGATTGAAAGAGCCTCTCTCATTCATTGTATCCAACAACAACAACAAATAACTTGGAAGTTATAGTTACTAAAATCCTCTAAATGTGGATATGTTGTAGGTGTAGATTCCATGGATGGTTCAGCACCTCCTGTTTCTTTTCTTTTTTAAAGTTTTATTATTTTATTCATAAATATTTTGAATACAGTGCACTGTCAGGATATATCATTTACAGAAGCAGGGTAAAGAACATCTATTCTATCTATCTATCTATCTATCTATCTATCTATCTATCTATCTATCTATCTATCTATCTATCTATCTATGTAACAATAATACTAACAAAGTGTTTTAGCTAAATTTCTCTTTGTATTGGCTATCAGATTCCTGGCACTTACTATCATATATGGTAGATTTGTATGAAACTGAAAAAATATTGGAGGAAAATCCACGCATAGTTTGGAAAAGGTGACTAAACAACGTTTAGTTTCTGTTGGCATAATGCTGGAGGGTTATGACAAAGGGACCATACTTCTAGTTTTGCATGTACTGACAGCATCAAGGATAGTATTTGCAAGATATTGGGAAAATGAGAACACCCCATCAGAGAAGGATATAATTCGGAAAATCTTAGATTGTGCCGAAATGGACAGACTGACTTTAAAAATAAAAGATAAAGGGGAATATTACTTGATATGAATAGATTTTATGAGTGGTTAGAGACAAGTGGTAGAAATTCGATGAAGAAAGATAATTGCTATGTGTGAATTAAATATGAAGATGATTCATAATTATAAATACGCCAATACAATCAACAAGTATAGTTGTATAAGTATAGAAGCATAAATAAGCCAATACAAAGAGAAATTTAGCTAAAACACTTTGTTAGTATTATTGTTACATAGATAGATAGATAGATAGATAGATAGATAGATAGATAGATAGATAGATAGATAGAATGAATAGATATTCTTTACCGTGCTTCTGTAAATGATATATCCTGACAGTGCACTGTATTCAAAATATTTATGAATAAAATAATAAAACTTTAAAAAAGAAAAGAAATAGGAGGTTCTGAACCATCCCTGTAATCTACACCTGCAACATATCCAAATTTAGAGGATTTTAGATCAGAGGTTCCCAAACTTGGCAACTTTAAGACTTGTGGACTTCAACTCCCAGAATTCTCCAGCCAGCTGAGGGGGTGTTCTCATTTTCCCAATATTTTGCAAATACTATCCTTGATGCTGTCAGTACATGCAAAACTAGAAGTGTGGTCCCTTTGTCAAAACCCTCCAGCATTATGCCAACAGAAACTAAACGTTGTTTAGTCACCTTTTCCAAACTATGCGTGGATTTTCCTCCAATATTTTTTCAGTTTCATACAAGTCCACCATATATGATAGTAAGTGCCAGGAATCTGATTTCATTTCCAGCATTTTGGGGACAAAAATGTTAGCACCTACTATTTCTAATGTCAGTACTGAACTTTTCATGTAGTATGGCACTTGTCTAAAATCAAACAGTCTTAATAATGAAGACATCTTTTAGTTCCAGATAGAACAACATTTTGCACAGTAGATAAGTTTCTAGTTTCAGTCATTTGTCATCCCAAAGGGAAACTATTTCAGGGAGCCAAGTAGGGAAGTCATAGACTATGAGCCAACTTCATCAGTTCAGCATTGGTATAACTAGTTAGTTTCATGCTGAGTTGAGAAAAATGCAACGAGGTCTTGGATTCTTCTTTAGTCAGGAAACAGACGAACAAGCTATTATCTAATTACTTTACACAAATGAGACAGGCCTTACATCAAAGCCCTGTTATTAAGTTCAGTTTTTGTTATTCCTGCATCAACTTATCTGAGACCTGAAACCAGAACATTATACACTCATGAATCTGAGTGTCAATCACTGACTGCCATTACAACATAGCCCTAGACAACCAGTTGATTTAATTATTTTTATTTTATGTGATTGCCTCACTATCCAAGGAAGTGTGGAAGAAGATAATGTTTCTGGCTGCAAATAAAATAATTGTTTCTTCTCTCTCTCTCTCTCTCAGCAATGCATTTGCTTCACAGCTGAAGGGAAGAATGAAGAGATTCTTGAGATGACTGTCAAAGCAATCTTTAATGCTGTTAATCTGCATTGAGAACTTGCCAACATGGGAGAACACTGTACTTATCTAAAAAGTCCCTATGCAAGTGTATCAGGAAGAAATAGAGGAAGCAATTGCCAGAGAAGGTAGGACTCGTTGCATAAGATTTTGCTGGGATCGTGCAATTCATTTCTCAGGTCTGGCATGGCAAGCAGTGAGAAACAGCATAGATTGGCAGAGTGGAAATTTATAGTGACAGCCTCGGGGGATTCACGCAGTAGAGATTTGTAAGAGTTTGAGGAGACCCAAATACTGCAGTGGTACTCAGCAATATACTGCAGATGATCATCGACAGAGCCAAGAGCGTAGTTCCTGATGGCAGTTCTGGCTAGACTCAGCTATTATTCATCACACCTGACATGATGTCTCTGCTCCATTTCCTGAAAGACTAAAATCCATGCATCCCTGGTAGGCTGAAGGTCTGGTGGGCTGTAAAACAACACCATTTGGTACAGCTTGTCTACAGCAGTGGTGGGATACGGCCAGTACGTCCCGGTACAAGTGTACCAGTGCCTGCTGGGAGCACCAGGTACCGTTCTGGTACGGTGCTCCAGAGGGCCCACCCGCCCACCTGCTCTTCTTACCGCCATTTGAGCCAATCGGGGCTTTCGCTCATGCATAGGGTGCCTGTGCGGTGCTCCGTCGAACAGCTGGAACATTGCGGGCATGCATTCATGTGGTGGACGCCAGACACTGTTGCAGCACATCAGTTGCATTGAGATCCGGAACCCACCACTGGTCTATAGTGACACACTGGGCAGGTCATGTTGCAAGGATGCCAGACCATCACATCCCCAAATAGATCCTCTATGGCGAGCTGTCCCAAGGAAAGCAATCACACAGGGGACAAAGGAAGCGATACAAAGACACGTTGAAAGCCTCCTTCAAGTCTCTGGATATCAACACCACCTGGCACAAACCCTGGCACAAGATTAATCAACATGGCGCACACTGATCCACCAAGGCTGCCAGACATCTGAGGACAGAAGAACAAACATAGCACAAGAGAAGTGAGCACTCCACAAAGCCAGAGCTTCAAATGCTGCAATAGTGGTGCCCACATATGTCTACGACACGTAGCAGAACATTTTGTGCCCATATAGGCCTTACCGGCCACCTGTGGACCAGTGGCGGGATTCAACAAATTTTACTACCAGTTCTGTGGGCATAGCTTGGTGGACATGGCAGAGGAAGGATACTGCAAAATCCCCATTCCCTCCTGATCAGTTGGGACTCGGGAGGCAGAGAATAGATGGGGGTGGGGCCAATCAGAGGTAGTATTTACTGATTCTCTGGATTACTCAATTTTTCCGCTACCAGTTCTCCAGAACCGGTCAGAACCTGCTGAATACCACCTTCTACTGTGGACACATCTTGGACAGCCCACAACCTGTTAGATATCAAGGTCTTCTTTGAACATGATGGACGAACATCATTTATTATTTATTTATTTTATTATTTATTTTATTAAATTTATAGACCGCCCCCTCTCCCCCATGGGGACTCGGGGCGGTGCACAGGAAATTAAAAATCAAATAAATACAACAATATACAAAATATTAAAACCGAATTAAATTACCCCTGTGCTAAAATATCAACATTAAAACCCTTAAAACCCTAAACAGCTGTACCCCTTAAAATTCCAATTAAACAATTTATTTCTACAGGCTAGGTATGATAAGTTAGGCCAGGCCGGCCTGATGGAAGAAGTAAGTCTTTAACTTCTGGCGGAAGGAGCGGAGGTCCGTCGTTGTTCTGATTTCGGGGGGTAGGTCATTCCAGAGGGTAGGGCCCACCACAGAGCTTTCCGCTGGGCGTCGCCCGCTGGCATTGCCTAGTGGACGGCACCCAGAGAAGTCCCTCTCTGTGGGAGCGAATCGGCCAGAGGGATCTACAGTGGGAGCCGAGTGGATGAGAACAAAGTCATAAAACAAAGTTTTATGGCAAGGTCTAGCTTTTTATTATTTTCCAGGGATAAAGAATTCAATATTTGGGAGTGGGCTGCTCACTTTTTTTGCTTTTCCCACTTATGAAGACTCCTCGAAAACAACAATCCCTTCTATGAATTCAAAATTAATTATAGAACATTATGCCAAGTGAATTCTATTTAGTGCAAGTCTAGCAGTTAAAATATGTACCCTATTTTTTAAAAAATATTTCTATAAGGATATTGTATTAACCAGCTGATTTAAGATTGTGGAGGGGGGAATTATGTTTTAAGCATTTTAAAATGCCTACTTAAAAATAATTATCATGGTATTTGCTACATTGGTATTCTATTACTTATTAGCAGGATTAATTTAATGATTCTTAGAATGGGTGGCTGAATGGATAGGCTGGAGACCCAGCAAACTGATTGCAATATGGTAAACAAGATCTTTACAGAATTGCACAGCTAGCAATTCCTAAAATTTATATTTTTTCTGAACTCAAAATATTCAAGGAAAGTACAAAGAAATCTTTCAGGGCCTCACCTTCAATGATTGTTTGATACTGGAGGCCTAATCCCTCTCACTCTTTCCTATTCCATAAAGAAGGGGAAGAAATTGTTGGTTCATATTACTCCCACCTATATTTTCAGTTAATATGGCACACATGAAAGCTGCAAAGCTACAAATCATCTCCCCCTTTTAAAAAATCCTGAGAAATAATATGTGCAACTAAAGCTTAGGTTCTAGGTGGTGAACGGAGGTAGGAATTCTTATATTGGAGAATAAATGGCCCAAAGGTTCTGCATAAAATGGCTTTCATTCTGTGGCATTGCCAAAGAAATATCTATATCTATATCTATATCTATATCTATATCTATATCTATATCTATATCTATATCTATATCTATATCTATATCTATATCTATATCTATATCTATCTATATCTATATCTATATCTATATCCATATCCATATCCATATCCATATCCATATCCATATCCATATCCATATCCATATCCATATCCGATAGATAGATAGATAGATAGATAGATAGATAGATAGATAGATAGATAGATAGATAGATAGATAGAGAATAATAGCTATATTTAAAAAAAATCTAACAGTTTATCACATGGAAAGGGGAATGGCATTTTCCTTGCTTTTTTATTATTTGTTATTTTGTTTTATATATATATATTTATATATATGAGAGGGGAGGAGAGCGAGAGAGAGCTCTTGAACAATGCTGAAATCCTGGTGGGCATAGCTTAATGGGCATCTTACAATGTAATCTTTAGACAGTGATTTTTCTTTCTTTTCCTGCCATAATAAACTTACAAATCATTTTATTTACAGATTATGCAAAAACACGCAATTGTACGCTTCTATGGGATTGATTGTAATATGCAGTTTTATTGCTTGCACTTAAATGAAATGGTGGGGAGAGAAAGGCCCTTCGGTCTAACAATGAGTTTCTAAATGCAACTCACAGTAAAAATGTCTTTGGCTGCACTCCAGACTTGTGTCTCTTGACATAGTCTCCCATTCACTCCAGAGGTGGGTTTCACATTTTGTTACCATTGGTTTGCCACCGGCGTACCTACCTGCAATTTCCACTACTGGTTTGGGTGAACTGGTCGAACAGGCTGAATACCACCTCTGATTCACTTCCCCAGATTGAGTATGAACCTGTGTGTTTCAGGAGAACAACTGTCTCTATGGATTTCGAATTTAAAATATAAAGTATTACATTTATGGGCAGGTAGATGGTTAGCCTATTTTCAGTCCCTATAATACGTTCAGTTACAGTAGATTCAACCTAGAAATAAGGATAAATTTTCTGAAAGTGGGAACAATCAACCAATGGAATAGAAGTTGCCTTCAGAAGTTGAGGGAGCTTCATCACTGGAAGCTTTCAAGAAGCTTTCTGCCATTTGTCAGAAATGATGTAGGGTCTGTTTGGGCAGGGTGTTTGGACTAGATGACCTACAAGGTCCCTCCCAATTCTGTTAATCTGGCAATATGTATATATTACAATATGAATGTGAAGAGTTCGAAATACCAGGTGGGACTCATCTGATACGTAGAATGGTGCCTGCTGATGCTGGCATTTGAGTGGGGATTCAAATGCTATGTAAGCAAGGGTTAGCAAGATTTTTATGTATTCAAATGAGATTTTCAAATTTTTAATGAGATCTCATGAGCTTGCATAAGATAGGTAAAGTTTCACAACTTTAAGAGATCTTCAAAGATCTCTCTCACTCTCACTAGAAATATACCTTGAGGTCCATGACAATGTATGAGAATTCCTTGTTGATATCGCTTGATAAAAGCATTTCCCCATGACTGACTGCCTTACTTTAAAAAAAAACCATATTATTAGATTAATTCATTTCCAAAGACTGAAGTAAGTTTTTTTTTTCTGGTCCAAACTTGTTGCCTTTTCAACTTATTTTACACTGTTTGGTGGGGTAGGGCCTGTTTTCTTCAGGCAGTTACTGCTGGGTGTGTAATTAACTAGGATTCAGGGTGGACATAATACAGGCACAAAGGTGTGTCAAAAGAATTAAACCGGCAGCTTCTAGTAGTTACCCAGAGACACCTTTAAGACAGTGTCGGACTCCTAAAACTGCTTGCTTGCTTGCTCACTCACTCAATTTATTTATTTAAAAGATTTGTAAGGCTGCCTATCTTACATAGCATGGTATGAACCTGGGCAGCCAATAAGCAATAATAAAAGAGAAACAAACAAACAAAGGCCAACAACAACAACAAAATCTTCTGGTGCTTGAAGCCAACATCAGAGCAACCTCTAGAACTTCCCTGGGTTCCAGCTTCCGGCTACCCCTAAGGAGGGGTGGACTGCTGGGGGATTGCAGGGGTTCGGGAAAACATCTAGCTAAGATCCTGTGTTTGGTATTCTCTGTGTTCTCCAGTTTGGAGAACCCCTAAATCCCACTTTTGGCTGGCCCTGCCCAACCTGCCCCTCCCCTCCCAGGAGCCCATTTTGGATTCAGGGAAGTGTTGAGGCTCGGGGAAGGTGAAAAACAGGCCTACCGGAAGTTCGCAAAGACAGGAAACAGGCCTGTTTTTGGCTTCCAGAGGGCCTCTGGAGCCTGGATAGGCTGTTTTCAACCTCCCAGAAGCTTGAGGAAAGCCTCTGGAGACTGGGGAGGGCAAAAACGCCCCCCCCATGCCGTGGTGCAGGAGGACAATTAGGCCACGCCCACCATGGCCATACCCACCCAGAAACCAGGCAGAGAACCCCTTGCTTGAATGTTTGAAGCCCACCCCTGCCTCTAAGTCTTTATACTTTTTGGGAAGGCCATGGGGATAGGGACATGCTAGAACTTGGAGGGGGGGGAAGGAAGGGTGTTCAGAAACAGAAGAAATTACTATGAAGATGTGCCATCTAAAACCTGCAAGGTGGTGATGCTTAAGAGAAGAGACCTGGGACACAGAGATCCGATCAGATCTAGTGGGATCGGCAGATAATCCCACAAACAACATATCCCTGTGTCATACCAGGCCTTAAAGTTGATAACCACAACTTTCAATTCTACCTGGAAAGAAACTGGCAGCCAGTGCAGCTTCTGCACAGTAGTATAACAAGGGTAAACCATGGGTGCCAAAACCAATGCCACTGTGTTCTGGATTAGTTGTAATTTCTGGCAGCTCCATAGCGCAGTAATTGAACCAGGAAGGACCAGGCATGAGGGATCATGAGCAATGCCTTCCAAGTAGAAGCAATGCCTTCTACTTACAACTAACAGTAAGTAGAATCTGTATGAAGGTCCCCTAGCCATGGCTGTGAGCTGCTCCTTGAAGAAGAGACATGAGTCCGAGAGGAGTTGTGACATACTCAATGTGGAAGGCAACAGTTTGGTGACAAGCCAACTCTAGGTAATCCTTGTTTAATGACCACAATTAGGACTGGCAACTCCATCATTTTGCACCTTGGTCATTAAGTGAAAAATAATGTAATGATGTCACTTCCACTTCCATTGTTAAGTGAAGTCATTCAACGAGACATCATGAGACTGTGACTTGCGATTTCCTCTTGGCTTCTCCATTCATTAATTTTGTTCACCAGAAGCCCATTGGGAAGCACACACACAGGTATGACTGTGGGAAAGTGTGTTGGTCATAAGTGTGAGACCAGTCACAAATTGATTTTTTTATAAGTTTGCATGGTCACTATACAGGTCAGTCAAAGTGGGTGGACTTACCTGAATAACGGCTCCCACTTAAAATATGTCAACATTTTTCCCTGTTGTGCATGTATGTAGATTTTTTTTTTAGCTTGCTAGTCTCCCAAACAAACTGTTATACACTGCATAGCCTACTTCCATAGTCACACACATGTTGCACAAAGCTGCATTGTACGCCCTGCTTTCAACTCCTACTTTCCCCCCTAATCCTTTATTAATACAGGGCTGTTTGAGTCAACCTTTCATTTTCCAGATGATTTATTTCAAATGCTTCTTTGCAACCACGCCGGATTTGTTTGTTTCCACCAATGGGTGACAACTTCTTGGCAAGCCTTGACACTTTATATTTGTTGTTTCAGGGATTGCATGTAAGTGATACACGCAAGGCAGTGTCATTGTGTGTGATCTTTCGCCTCTTTATGATTGTTTCGCCTGCTTGTATGTTCTCATCAAGAAAAACAAATGCACATTTTGTTTAGTTCTGCAAAGTTTATCCCGGGAACAAATGCAAACGACTTACACTGTGTTGAGCCAATGAGCCATCAGGTTAAGGCCATGAAAAGGTTAGGAACATGGCTGATGGGAAGACAGTCCAGATGCAATTAAATAGAATAGAATAGAATAGAATAGAATAGAATAGAATAGAATTCTTTATTGTCCAAGTGTGATAGGACACACAAGGAATTTGTCTTTGGTGCATATGCTCTCAGTGTACATATAAAAGGCAAAATACATTCTTCACGAATCATAACGTACAGCACTTAATAATAGTCATAGGGTACAAGTAAGCAATCAGAAAACAATATCAATATAAATTGTAAGGACACAAGCAACAAAGTTACAGTTCTGCAGTCATAAGTGGGAGGAGATGGGTGATAGGAACGATGACAAAACTAATAGTAATAGTAATGCAGCCTTAGTGAATAGTTTGACAGTGTTGAGGGAATTATTGGTTTAGCAGAGTGATGGCATTGGGTGGGTGGGGGGGAACTGTTCTTGTGTCTAGTTGTTCTGGTGTGCAGTGCTCTATAGCGTTGCTTTGAGAGTAAGAGTTGAAACAATTTATGACCAGGCTGTGGAGGTCTGTAGATATTTTCACGGCCCTCTTTTTGACTTATGCAGTGTACAGGTCCTCAATGGAAGGCAGGTTGGCAGTAATTGTTTTTTCTGCAGTTCTGATTATCATCTGTCTTGTTGGGTTGCAGAACCAAACCAGACAGTTATAGAGGTGAAGGAATAGAGGTAAGGCTATGTAAAGACATGCATAGTAAGCTACCATGATCTCAGAAGCTGGCTACCTTGAATACCTACGAGCTCACCTAATTAGCAAAACCAGATGTGGGAAGAGAGGAGAAGGTTACATACAGACATGTGCATTAAACTGCCATGATCTCAAGTAGCCGTTTATCTTCTAGCCTATTATCTCACCAAGTAGAGACAGGCAGTATTAAGGAGTTATTTAACTTTGGCCTGGATAGCATTCTGGATTCACAAGGGAAAAAGGAGGGAGTAAATCACAAAACAATACAGTTGCTATCTGTGCTCGCTTCTGCTTTTTGAAACTGTATAAAAAAGCCAAATAAACTCTGTGTAAGCAGAAAGACATTTTGGACACAACCTGCCCTGATGGATTTCTGAAATCTACATAGAGGTGCAGACGTCAGACTCAATAATTCCTCTGTAGAACTCTAGCAGATTAATTCTGCACCACCAGTTGCATAGGCCCAACTCCAAGCATTATATTTGGGTTATCTGAAAGATGGCTTCCTAAGTTAGTCTTGTGTTAGACTTTCTGAGTATTTCTAAGTCCTGCTTTCTAAAGCGCCAGTGGAAGTGCTGAGTGAAATTAGCATGAAGCAAGATGAGAATAGCTTTTTTGTTGTAGCTCAGAGATTTTGAAGCATTCTTCCAAGGAAATGCATACGGTGCTCTCTTGACAGATCTGTTACAGGAAATGTACAATTTGCATGTCTTCCAGTCCCTATTTGTCCAATTTTAGGGCAGGACCAAACAAACACAAGTTCCAATTCAGTCATAGAATGGATTGAACTGCCCAGGGAGACTCTTGTGTCTTTTTCACTCTGCTTATTTCTGTCTCCCTGCTGCTGCAGACCCCAAGAGTGTTTTCTGTTATCATTGTGAAGAGTCAACTTGTATTTGCAGCTGCAGATAAACAGGGAAGCAGCTGTCTTTCACGTCAGTGGTCGGTATGGACAATCTGCAATCATTTAAGACGACAATTCCTTTGCCCTGTCCCTGGTCTGCCTGAGTGGCAGAGCTCAGCACAATGCCCAAAATACGGGATTGGCATGCCAGTGCATGTGCCATCATGGTGGGGAATTGAGACACTTTCAATTTACTGGTTTGAGGAAGGTGGAGGAGTTTTTTTTTTAACACAAAAATGAAGGAAGATTGACACAAGGCATTTAATACCTGGCCAATAGCTAACTTAAGCCTGTTCACATAATAGCATTTCCCCGCTATTGCAGCCTAGTCGCAAGACCTTGTAATATCTGGGTAACTAACAAAGAACTAAAGTTCTGTTTTTAAAATAGAACAGAATAACAGAGTTGAAAGGTGTTCTGATCCAGCCTTAGCAGAAACAAGAAACACACTCCTTGTCACAAAACTCCCCTCTTTATTTATCTCCTGTGAATTAATGGTATTCACACACAGAAAAGTCCAGGCAATAGTCCTTCAAAGAGTTAACTGCGGTAACAGACCTTATCAGTTCTTTGTGATAATTGCCAGGTGGTGAGCTCCCAGCCACAAACCTGCAAAGTTCTGGCAAGCAGTCTTTGTGGCACGAAACACAATGAGCAAAATCTTCAGAAATACGAACAGCTGTCTCCTACGACCACCACTCCTCCTTCCTTCTATTTATTCCCCAGCCAGGACAGGACCATACAGCGTCCACGTGTGCCTTGCTTCCTGAGTCAACTCCTTGTCCTCAATTATTTCCTCTCCTAACAGCTCTGCACATACGTGCATCTGGAACAGGCCCCAGCTGTTCTTCCTCCCCACTTACTTCAACCTCCAAAGATAGCTGCCTCTCTGGTGGCTAAGAAATATCAGACGGCCCTGGCTCTATCTCTGCGTTTGACACAAGGCATCCATCAGAACCTTCCCTAGACTCCAGAGCTGGCCCAAGTTCCTCCCCAACTTCCTCATCATCCAAGTCTGACACCAGCTATGCTGGCAGCTGGTGGCCCACAACAGAAGGGGAGTCCCTTCCAACTCCTTGCTAGTCGAATCCACTGCTCACGGAGGAAACCATATAGTATAGACCATTTCTGACTGGCTCCCCAGTCTCTTCTTGAAAACCTCCAGTAATGTGGCAACCACAACTTCTGATGCAAGCTATTCCATTGGTTGATTGTTCTCAATGTCAGAAAACTTCTCTTTATTTTAAAGTTAATAATAATAATAATAATAATTTTAATTTCTATCCCGCTCTCTCTCCCCAAGGGGACTCGAGGCGGGGCACAGGCAATTAAAAATACAAATAGACCACAAACAAATACAAAATACAAAGTTAAAAATAAATTAAATAAATCCTGCGCTAAAACCCATAACTAAACTAAAAATTACCCCTAAAAAACCCTGACCTAAAAAGAGACTACCCAAGGCCGGCCAGACGAAAAAAGTGCGTCTTTAATTTTAAGCGGAAGGAGCGGAGGTCCGTGGTTGTCCTGATATCGGGGGGAAGGTCATTCCGGAGGGCTGGGCCCGCCACAGAGAAGGCCCTTCCCCTGGGCGTCGCCCGCTGACAAAGTCTAGTGGACGGCACCCGGAGAAGTCCCTCTCTGTGGGAGCGAATCGGCCGTGAGGATGTATGGGGCAGGATCCGATCCCGCAGGTAGCTAGGTCCCGAGCCATGGAGCGCTTTGAAGATGGTAACTAACACCTTGAAGCGCACCCGGAAGACGACAGGTAGCCAGTGCAGCTCGCGCAACAGCGGTGTTACATGGGCAAACCTAGAGGTGCCCATAATTGCTCGCGCGGCTGCATTCTGGACCAACTGAAGCCTCCGGGTACACCTCAAGGGGAGCCCCATGTAGAGAGAGTTGCAATAATCCAGTCGGGATGTCACGAGAGCATGAGTGACTGTGCGAAGGGCGTCCCGATCCAATAGGGGGCGCAACTGGCGTACCAGGCGAACCTGGTAAAACGCCCTCCTGGCCACGGCTGTCACTTGATCTTCCATGGACAGCCGGGTATCCAGGAGGACACCCAAGTTGCGCGCCCCATCCACAGGGGCAAGATGTTCGCCCCCTATGGCCAGCGTTGGAGAGAGCTGGTTGAATCGGGCAGCCGGAAACCACAGCCACTCGGTCTTGGTCGGGTTGAGCCTAAGTCCGTTACTTCCCATCCAGATCCGCACGGCTTCCAGGCACTGGCACATCACCGCTACGGCATCGTTGGGGTGGTTTGGGGTAGATATGTACAGCTGGGTGTCATCAGCGTACAGGTGGTACTCTACCCCAAAACCACGGATGATCTCGCCCAGCGGCTTCATGTATGCGTTAAACAGGAGAGGCGAGAGGACCGACCCCTGAGGCACCCCGCATGTGAGGGGTCTCGGGGTCGACCTCTGCTCTCCTGCCCGCACAAATTGCGATCGGCCAGAGAGGTAGGAGGAGAACCACCGTAAAACGGTGCCTCCCACCCCCAACCCCCCCAGCCGATGCAATAGGATACCATGGTCGATGGTATCGAAAGCCGCCGAGAGGTCTAATAGGACCAGGATGGAGGAACATCCCCCATCTCTGGCCCTCCAGAGATCATCTACCAACGCGACCAATGCCGTCTCGGTGCTATGCCCGGGCCGAAAGCCGGACTGGCGCGGATCTAGATAGTCAACTTCCTCCAGGTGACGGGGAAACTGTTGTGCCACCACACTCTCAACAACCTTCGCCAAGAAGGGAAGGTTGGAGACTGGACGGTAGTTGTTCAAAAGAGCTGGGTCCAAAGAGGGCTTCTTGAGGAGGGGCCTCACCATGGCCTCTTTTAGGGAGGCAGGCAAGGAACCCTCACTCAAGGATGCGTTGACAACCTCTTGGAGCCAGCCTCGTGTCACCTCCCAGGATGCCAGTACAAGCCAGGAGGGGCACGGATCCAATAAACATGTGGTGGCTCGCAGTCGCCCACGTAGCCTGTTCATATCCTCGGAAGTAACAGAGTCAAACTCCTCCCAAACAAGATCTCCCCCGTGGCATCCCACTGGGCCATGAATGGGGGTTAGCTCACTCTGTATCTGGGCGGTTTTCTCCTGCAGAAAAATCACAAATTCCTCTGCTCTACCCTGTAGCGGGGCTTCCCACTCCCTCTGTTGAAGGAGGGAGCGGGTCACCCTAAACAGGGCGGCAGGGCGGTTTTCTGCGGATGCTATGAGAGTGGCACAATGATGACGTTTGGCCACCCTCAGCGCCACAATGTAAGTCCGTAAATGGGCTCTTACCTGTGTCCGGTCAGATTCAGAGCGGCTAGCCCTCCATCTTCTCTCTAGGCATCTCTTGCGGCATTTCATCACCCGCAGCTCCTCAGTGAACCAAGGAGCCAGGGTGGTTCGCCGCCGCAAGAGAGGCCGCAAGGGCGCGACCCGATCTAAGGCTCCCACGGCCGCACTATTCCATGCGGCCGTGAGGTCCTCCATCGGGGCGCGGGTCAGGGATACAGGAAATGGCCCAAGCGCTGTCTGGAACCCATCCGGGTCCATCAAGCGCCTGGGGCGGTACCAGATTGGTGACTCTGGTTCCGCCTCCCCGCGGAGGGGAGCAGCGGTCGGAAAGTCGAGCCGGAGAAGTGAGTGGTCTGACCATGACAAGGGTGTGATGACTATATCCCCTGTACCCAGATCACTTTTCCATTGGCCCGAGACGAAGATGAGGTCCGGCGTATGTCCACCCTCGTGGGTGGGGCCCTGAATTACTTGGGTCAGGTCCATGGCCGTCATGGAAGCCATGAACTCCCGAGCTACCACGGATGATTCGCCCAACGATGGCAGGTTAAAGTCCCCCATGACTATAAGTCTGGGGGTCTCCACTGCCACCGTAGCGATCACCTCCAGGAGCTCGGGCAGGGCTGCTGCTACATAGCGGGGAGCCAGGTATATAACCAGCAAGCCCAACTGCCTCCCTAGGCCCCACTTCACGCAGAGGGACTCACAGCCGGAAGTCTGAGGCACAATGGTCTCTCTCGGCTCAAGGCCTTCCTTAATAATGACCGCTACCCCACCACCCCTGCCTAGGGCCCGCGGCTGATGAAATGCGCGGTAGCCTGGTGGGCACATTTCAACGAGGGGATGTCCTCCCTCGTGGCCCAACCAGGTCTCCGCAATTCCTACCAGGTCCGGCTCCCCCTCTGACACAAGGTCACTAATGAGGGGGGCTTTGTTGACAACGGACCTGGCGTTGCAAAACATCAGCCGCAGACCCTGGCTCTGTATTCCCTGGCCACCTAGCCTGCGGGGGTTGTGGCACCCAACCGTTTGTAACCAACGGCTACGTGCCTCCAACCGGGAGGAAGGAACTGAATCCCGGTTGGAGGTTGAATCTCTCCTTGGTCAGTTTCCATCCAATGTTTTTTTATCTGACCTTCAGGTGCTTTGGAAAATAGGTTGACCCCCCTGTTCTCTGTGACAGCCCCTCAAATATTGGAACACTGGCATCATGTCTCCCTGGTCCTTCTCTTCTCTTCACTAGACTAGCCATGCCCAGTTCTTGCAACCGTTTTTCAAAATGTGTGGATTTCTATGACTTTATTGATTTTAAAGTGTGCTGCTAGCTGCTTTCTATAGATTTTCCTCTGAAAAATGGGGTGATATAATATTAATCTATCTAATAGATTAGGGAAGAGATTGGTGGAAGAACAAAGGACACTATGAAAAATGTTGCATTCAGTGGAAAACCAGGTGCTTTGCATGGAAAAAGATCCATGCTGAAGGAAGGAAATGACTTCTGTCTGACCAAAATGTTACTAAAGCAGACTATTATGTAATAGTAAATGTTACTAATGCTACCATTTTGCATGGACAAAATAATCTGGGTTATTATTATTTATTAAATTTGTTTGCCGACCATTTCATCACAAAGAGACTCCTGATTGTTAGAAAAATGCTGACCCAGATGAATCTAGATCAGCTAAATGCAAATTTGTGCACCTGGAGGCTGTACTTCTTAATCACTATTGTATACACCAAATTGTGAAGTCACAGCTGCCAGTTCTGCAATTGGTGTTGTAGAAAAATTCTTCCTAAGAATTTAGGATGTCATAATATACCAGCATAGTATATTTGTGGATCCAACAATGTGGCCTTTTGCAATTGACTGATGGACATTCTGCCAATATGAAGGTAAACAGTAACAGAGTTGGAAGGGACATTGGAGGTCATCTAGTCCAACCCCCTGCTCACATAGGAGTCCTGTACTAGGGATTCGAACCACCAAACTTCCAACCTTTCTGATCGACAAGCTCAGTGTCTTAGCCACTGAGCCACCTAGGTTTTCTAAGTGTCATTCAAGATTTTTGGATATGGCTTCCAATGCAGTGATAACCATTGGACTCACTATGGCTAGTTTATGCCATAATCTTTCAACTTTGATTTTCAGAACCTGATACTCTGTGATGTGATATCCTTCAATTCTTTGTCTTCTACTCTACTATCCCCTGCTATTGCCAGATACATTATCCACACTTCCTTCTTTTCAACCAAAAAATCTGAAGTGTTATTAGCCAAGACTTCATCAGTTTATATTTGGAAATCCCACAATATTTAACCTAAGGTAGTTTTCTTTTTACTACTTTTTCAACTATATATTCCCACCAATTTTTCATTACTCGCACATGATAGTTGTTACAGCTGTCTCAGTGACTCATTTTGGCAACTGTATGATGTTGCAGCTTATGGACAGTTTGTGTGATCTTCTGGCACAAGTTGACATTATGCGCAATGCCTACTTGGATTAATCCTTTAAAAAAAACCTCAGATGACAAGGTAATGAAGTAGATTTTAAAGATCTAACAGCTCTTTGATATTAGGAGGTGGAATAAAATGTGGAGACAACACAAGAAAAACCTCTGCTTCTTTGAGTTCATACCTTATCTATCAAAGAGTCTGATTTAGGGGCAGATCCTTCAAAACTACTGCCATCATTCAATACACACCCAATGGTTGAAATATGTTATTAAAGCAGAAATTCTGTTTCCAGGCTTCTGATTTCACTCAACTGCCTTCTCACCTGAGTTGCCCCCAAAAGTCATTGGTTTCTTTGATAAACAGGAAAAAAGTACAATTTTAGAATGCGTAATCCAGCAGGTTTTGAGAGCTTGCCCTTGCAGGCATGCACCTGTATATTAATTGCTTTTTATGATAAAGTTAGTCTCACATGCATAACTTTACAGGCAAGAGATATTTAGTTGAACTATGAAGCTATTTCATGGCTGAGAAGATGGTATAGAAAACTGCCCCTGAAAATCAGATTATCCAATCCAATCCTATTATGGCCAATGGTTAGATGTATCTTAAGATCAAAATTTTCCTATTTATTCCTCCTTCCTCTATTTTGAGGATATGCATACAGCATATGTTTGGGAATATATGTTGTTCTGCAACTTCCTGTGGCAATAATTTACTTTCTCAAAGCCAAGGCACAGCAGTTCCAGGTGTCCTACTGCATAAGGGGATGCTTGTTACTGAAAGCTCTCATCTATATCTGAAAGATGATTGAGTCTGTCTAGAATAAAAATAATTCAGTAGAATAGAATGGAATGGAATGGAATGGAATGGAATAGAATAGAATAGAATAGAATAGAATAGAATAGAATAACAGGGTTGGAAGAAACCTTGAAGGTCTTCTAGTCCAACATCCTGTTTAGTCAGAAACCCAACACCACTTCAGACAAATGGTTATTCAATATCTTCTTTAAAACTTCCAGGGTTGAGGCATTCACAACTTCTGGAGGCAAGCTGTTCCACTGATTAAGTGTCAGGAAATTTCTTCTTTGTTCTAGGTTGCTTCTTTCCTTGATTAGTTTCCACCCATTGCTTCTTGTCCTGCCCTCTGATGCTTTGGAGAACAGCTTGACTTCCTTTTCTTTGTGGCAACCTCTGAGATATTGGAACACTGCTCTCATATCTCCCCTAGTCCTTCTTTTCATAAGACTAGACATACCTAGTACCTGCAACCGTTCTTCATATGTTTTAGTCTCCAGTCCCTAATCATCTTTGTTGCTCTTCTCTGCATTCTTTCTAGAGTCTCCACATCTTTTTTACATCATGGTGACCAAAACTGGATATAGCATTCCCCTTGAGAAATCAAGGGGAACTCAAAATTGGGCATCATATGTCAGGATATAAAGAGCAGATGATGCAAGCACTTAGGTGCATTGCTCATAATCTAATGTGAATTTATCTTCATTGTTTCCCAGATAAATACTTTGTTTAATGTTAAATGTATGGATAAAGCCATGCTCAAGGACTTTTGAACATTAACTTAATATCTGAATAAAAACATGCTAATCGTGTTATTTTCTTTTGTAAAACAATAAAACTAAATAAACCTAATATCCTGGTGATAATTCATTTATTTGTCTCTTTCGTTGCTCATTCTTCAACTCCTCCACTTGCTGCACCCAGAACAAAACATTTGGCACTTGCTAAATCTCACCTTCAAGTTTGATCGCAGGTATTCAAATAAATCTTGTCGATTTCCCAACAATAGCAAGGGATAAAAAACCTCAGAGAGAAGATTTATATTCGCAAAATTCCAACAGGACCCCGATATTTGTGGGTCTTTTCTATTGGCTCAGAGTGGAACATTTCTAATCTTTATGAAATTAATATTTTAACTGTGGGATGATTAATTAGCCCAGAATTTAGCCAAGATTAGCCAAGAAATGCAGGTGGGCAAAGAAGATTCAGAATAGACAAGGGTATAACAGCAGAACAAACAGCCACATCGTCTGCCATCTCACAGGGATAAATCTTTCATAACTGGATCTTGCTCTACCCCAAACTATCCCTGTTTTAGACAATAGCCAAGAAGAGATTTTTTATATTTTATTTAGATTTATACCCCGCACCTTCTCCAAAAAGGACCCAGGGAAGAGGAACAATCCATCCTATTTTAAATAGTGCTTCTTAAAAAAGAAATTTAAATACATCTATAGCAATAGCAATAGCACTTTATATAGCACTTTACAGTGCTTTACGGCCCTCTCTAAGCAGTTTACAGAGGCAGCCTATTGCCCCCAACAATCTGGGTCCTCATTTTACCCACCTCAGAAGGATGGAAGGCTGAGTCAACCTTGAGCCTGGTGGGATTTGAACTGCTAAATTGCAGTCAGCCGGCAGTCAGCAGAAGTAGCCTGAAGTACTGCACTCTAATCATTGTGCCACCCAGGCTCTATGATATGTCAAGGCCTGTCCTTACACCTCTCCATATATTTTGCTTCTTGCAAAGGGTTTTGCTTACATCTCATCTATGTACAACTTCATACATTGTCATTTGCTCTTGATGCTTCTCATCTTCTCATCTTACCATCTTTAAAGCGCTCCATGGCTCGGGGCCTAGTTACATGCGAGACTGCCTCCTGCCCCATACATCCCTCAGACAGATACGCTCCCACAGAGAGGGCCTCCTCAGGGTGCCGTCGGCTGGACAATGCCGACTGGCGACACCCAGGGGAAGAGCCTTCTCTGTGGCGGGACCAGCCCTTTGGAACGACTTACCCCCTGAACTCCGCACCATCTCCGACCTCCGCCTCTTCCGCAAGTGTCTGAAGACACATCTATTCCATCTAGCCGGCCTAGCGTAACCTCCATTACTGACTCCTAGATAGTTTTAAATTTGGGATTTTTAATTCGGTTTTAGCACAGGATTTTATTAGAATATGTTTTTTAAAATTTTATTATGTTTTGTATGTATTTTAACATTCCTGTGCGCCGCCCTGGGTCCGCTTGGAGAAGGGCGGGGTATAAATATAATAAATAAAATAAATAAATAATAAAATCTCTCTCTCTACTTTTGAGGATCTCATCAAGCCAACCACCCGATCCAGTCCTTTGCTTTCTTTGATTATGTTAAGAGTTCACTGCAGTTGGGTGCCTAACAAACTAAAATAAATAAATAAACGGGGGTTTTGCAGCTTTCTTTAAAATCTGTCTTTAAAATCACTCAAAATACAATATTGCATTCTCCTTCAAAATTCTGCTCTGTTATTGAGTCAGGTGACTGCTGTCCACCAGCCTTGTATTGGGTGGTGGACTCTCTCTCTTAGAGAAGAAACAGTTATATGATGTACCACCTGACTTCTGTGACCATTTTTAACCATATTTTGCCAATTTTTTTAAAGGAGTCTGTTGAGAGGGTTGTGGGGTAAATGGATTATCTAGACTCCTTCCTGTCTGAGTTCAGGCTGGTTTTGGAATAAAGATGGCATTGGTAAGTCTCCTGGATGACCTGTGTCATGACATAGATGGGGGAACATGTGCCCTTCTTGGCCTTATTAGACCTCCCAGTGGGTTTTTTATTCCATTGACCATGGTATCCTTCTGGACTGCCTAAAAGATACAGGTACAGATCATGGGTTAACAGAAGCTCTAGACCAGAGACCTTCAAACATGGCAACTTTAAGACTTGTGGACTTTAACTCCCAGAATTCTCCAGCCAGCTCTGTCCACAAGTCTTAAAGTTGCCAAGTTTGGGGACACCTGCTCTAGTATAGGTGGTACCTTGCTCAATAGTAGCAACTGTGAGAGGGATCTAGGAATCCTAGTGGACAACCATTTGAATATGAGCCAGCAGTGTGCAGCAGCTGCCAAAAAAGCCAACACAGTTCTAGGCTGCATAAACAGAGGGATAGAATCTAGATCACGTGAAGTGTTAATGCCACTGTATAGTGCCTTGGTAAGGCCACACTTGGAATACTGCATACAGTTTTGGTCGCCACGATGTAGAAAAGACGTGGAGACTCTGGAAAGAGTGCAGAGAAGAGCAACCAAGATGATTAGGGAATTGGAGACTAAAACATATGAAGAACGGCTGCAGGAGCTGGGTATGTCTAGTTTGATGAAGAGAAGGACCAGGGGAGACATGATAGCAGTGTTCCGATATCTCAGAGGGTACCACAAAGAAGAGGGAGTCAAACTATTCTCCAAGGCACCTGGGGGCAGGACAAGAAGCAATGGGTGGAAACTAATCAAGGAGAGAAGCAACTTAGAACTAAGGAGAAATTTCCTGACAGTTAGAACAATTAACCTCTGGAACAGCTTGCCTCCAGAAGTTGTGAATGCCCCAACCCTGGAAGTCTTTAAAAAGATGTTAGATAGCCATTTGTCTGAAATGGTATAAGGTTCCTGCCCACGCAGGGGGTTGGACTAGAAGACCTACAAGGTCCCTTCCAACTCTGCTATTGTATTGTATTGTATTGTATTGTATTGTATTGTATTGTAGATAGAAGCAAGCTAGGAATTGTTTAGAGCCCAGCCTAAAAATGCTTGAAGCTTTGGGGAAATGTTGCTCTAAGACTTAGTTTTAATCTTTAAACATAATCTAACAGGGACAGATTCGAATCATATTTATCTCCCCATTCCTTGATCTCAACACATTTTTTGATCTTCTCTAGGGGCTCTACATTCATACCAAAACTGTTAGTGCATTGGCTAAATCTGTAAGACCTATGCCCTGCCTATACAATCTGTTCACTAAATTTCTTCCAACCCATTGAGTTTGTTCCCTTATGTGGACTCAGGGCTGCAGCCACAGCTGAGAAGTGAAATCTGAGCCTTCCCAGCTCCCAGTCTTGTTTCTCCAGTTGATTTCTTTTGAAAATTCATAGAGCTTTTCATTCTCACATTTCAGCCACTGACTTGTTGCGTGTTGGCCTGATTATATCAACAGGAAACGGGGCAAGATACGAAAATCCCAAGCCCATGTCTCACATTGTTATCCGATCTCCAATCATTTTCAGCTTTCAGCTGGAGGCACATGTAACGAAGTCTGGTCATCCCATGTCATCAAGGTGAAACTGCCTCTCCAAAGAACTAGGTTACAAATAACAAGCACATCTTATATTGCTAAAACTCAGGAGCCCAAACAAACAAACAAACAAACAAACAAACAAACAAACAAACAAACAAACAAAGACATATGTCAGGCCTGCAAGCCATCTTTCCCTTTTTGGACTTTAGGCCTGCCACACTTTCCATTAATCTATTATGCATTTTCTATTGTGGGAAAATGGAAGGGGGATTATACGGAGTTGGGTGATATGTAGCCATAACACAATTCTTTCTAGAAAGCCAAGGTCATCCTTTGTCTCTACACCTGACCAGAACTGGATGGGTGGAAGCTGCCAGCATGGCAGTGGAAAATTCGGCCATGTGATGGACTTGTAAGTGTAGGGGCAGGATCTTGAACTTTCAACTGAGTGGGAAAACCTGGAAGCTTTCAGATTCTGAATTTTTCCCCAGATGTGCCAACATGGCTCTCTCAATAAATTGGAACTTTAAGGAATCCTTTGCCTCGGACTCTGATTTACTTTTGGATTCTATTTGGAACCCTGACTACATACATACATACATACATACATACATACATACATACATACATACATACATACATACTCCACTTTTATTTTGCTAGAATCCTCAAAGCCAATTATTTACAATGGCCTGATATCTCCTTGGTACATTGGAGTTTACAATTAATTCCCAAGAATTCTCATCCAACATTGCTATTCAACAGGGTTAAAACCAAATGTATGCAGGTGGAAAGGAGGCAGTGCTGACATTTGAAATAATAATAATCACGCATTGAAGGGTTCAGAAAAGGCGAAGCTCTGGAGTGGTGGGGGAAAAGCTTTGTTACAGTTGTAAGATTTCTCAAAGAGATGTTAAAACACATTGTCTCTTGTTTGTTTATTAGTAATCTCCTTTTAACTGTCTATAGCAGGGGTCCCCAACCCCCGTGCCGCGGACCGGTGCCGGTCCGTGGCTTGATAGGAACTGGGCCACAGTGAGCAGTGCAACTCTTAGAAAGGGCCGGAGAGGAGGAGGAGGGGGCAGCCCCCTGGGCAGAGCATGCACCAGGGGTGGGAGAGTGCAGGCGCGGCCGTTCGCGCCGTTGGGGGCCCGAAAGGGGCGAGTAAACTGACTCACACACACTCGCGCGCACATGCGCCGCCTGTCCCCCCTCCCCTCTCTACGCCGGCCGAGCCATGGCCACCGGTCCGCAGAATTTTTTTAATATGAAACCGGTCCCTGGTGCCAAAAAGGTTGGGGACCTCTGGTCTATAGTATTGGTTAAATGTCTGTAATACTGGTATAAAGGGGACGTGGTAGCTCAGAGGCTAAGACCCTGAGCTTGTTGATAAGAAAGGTCAGCAGTTCAGTGAGCTCCCATTACTTGTCCAAGCTTCTGCCAACCTAGCAGTTCGAAAGCATGTAAAATATGCAAGTAAAAAAATATGGACCACTTTGGTGGGAACATAACAGCATTCCATGCACCTTCGCTATTGAGTCATGCCTGCTACATGACCATGGAGAATGTTTTTGGACAGCACTGGCTCTTAGGCTTAGAAATGGAGATGAGCACCGCCCCTTAGAGTTTGAAACGACTAGCACGCAAATAACTGAAAGAGAAACAAGATCACATCAGTATAAATGCAGATGAAATGCACTTCTTGATTGACTGATTCATCCAATTATCGATAAATACAATCTGACTTCACTGTGAAGTTTAATGTTATTAAAAGAGAGAGTGAGAAACACAAGACAGAGCTCATAGTGGTTAGTTTACTTGTAAAAGAAACATTAAAAAAAAACCTTTGCGGGCAGGACGAACACTAAATTGCAAAATAAAACAAAGCATTTAGCAACATGTAATCTGATGTATAGATCTGTTGGAAAGGTGTTCATGGGCCAGATGTCTTGCTTTAAAAAATACCTGGAAGAATCTCAGCTCCCTGCTTTTAAGATGAATAATCTAAATCTCATTAATTTATGAAGCAATCCCCAAAAATGTAGAAACAACTAAAAACAACTACAACTAAAAACTGGCACCACCTCTGGTCATTTCATGATTACATATAGTCCTCAACTTACAACAGTTTGTCTAGTGACCATTTGAAGCTACAACAGCACTGAAAAAGGTATCTTTTGACCATTGCAGGATAGGATATTCAGCCTTATATTGGGTTGGCAATATTGGGTTGTTCAAGGTGTTAATTACCATCTTCAAAGCGCTCCATGGCACGGGTCCTGGTTACTTGAGAGACCGCCTCCTACCACATACCTCCCTTCGACCTGTCCGCTCCCACAGAGGGGGCCTTCTCAGGGTACCGTCAGCCGGTCAATGCCGACTGGCGACTCCCAGGGGACGAGCCTTCTCTGTGGCGGGTCCAACACTCTAGAACAACCTTCCCCCCGATATCCGTACCAACACGGACCTACGCCTCTTCCGTCGGATGGTAAAAGCACATTTCTTTCATCTAGCCGGCCTGACATAGATTAGGGAATATTTTAATTCGATATTTATTGGTTTTAATTATTTATTCAAATTTTAGCACAGATCTAATAATTTAATTGTTTTTTATATTTTGTATATTGTGGGGTTTTTATCTTTCTGTGCACCGCCCTGAGTCCCTTTTAGGTGAAATAGGGCGCTATATAAATCGAATAAATAAATAAATAAATAAATAAATAAATAAATAAATAAATAAATAAATAAATAAATAAATAAATAAATAAATAAATAAATAAATAAATAAATAAATAAATAAATAAATAAATAAATAAATAAATAAATAAATAAATAAATAAATAAATAAATATGAGCCAGTGTTCTTAAGAAGCTATGTAGCTTTAAGAACTATCTTTAAAATCTGATTGGCTGTGAGTATCAGCTATACTATATAATCAAGGTCAGGAATGCAGCTCATTCCCTGTTCGATTCCTTGTGATTTCCTGTGTTTACCTGATTGTCGTTTGAGAAGCTGAACTGTGAAGGAGGAGTATTGTTTTGCATCACTGTAAGATAAATTCTGTTTAGTGTAGGACTGTTATCATTGTTTGAGAAGTTAGTTGGAAGAAGTATTTTAGTTGCTACAAAATAAAGACTATTTATTTTCTTACTATCAGTGTTTTAGAGTTTGTTTGTGGTTTACAACAACGTAGCTCTTTACTGTCCGGTGAATTACACTATTCCGCATTTATTTGCTAACACTGGTAAAGGAACCAGAGTTGCTGACATTGGTTCTGAACCCAGAGTAGCTAACACATTCGTACTGTGACATGAGCAAAATTCAGGTGCTTGACAGCTGACTCATATTTATGATGGTTGTCGTGTCCCAGAGTCATGCGATTTGCAACTTTCTGACAAGCAAAGTCATGGGGAAGCCAGATTCACTTAACAGCCACGTGACTAACTTAACAACTGCAGTGATTCACTTAAATAAACGTGGCGAGAAAAGTCGTAAATTGGGGCAAAATTCACTTAACAAATTAGAACTTAGCAACAGAAATTTGGGGCCCAATTGTGATCGTACATTGAGGACTACCTGGTAGATGGACAGCAGATGGAGATTGGGATAAGAATTGACTTACTAGAGCAGAGGTACACTGCATTTTCTTGAATGCCATGGTTTCAGGATGCCTACCCTCCGGATGACATGGATTAGTTGAACACCAAAGTTTATTTACTGTTTATTTATTTTATCTATTTTGTTGGTCAAACATGTACGAGATAACAGGTATAAGTAGAAAGATAGGACATGAACAAGGAATGAATCTAAGTAAATGGGGACAGTAAGACAGGGATGGTAGGCATGATGGTGCGTTTATGCACGGCCCCTTATAGACCTCTTAGGAATGGGGTGAGGTCCACAGTAGACAGTTTAAGGTTAAAGCTATGAGGGTTTGAGGATGTAACAACAGAGTCGGATAGTGCACCGGTCTCCAACCTTTGCAACTTTAAGTCTGAAGGACTTCAGCTCCCAGAATTCTCCAGCCAGCTTTGCTGGCTGGAGAATTCTGGGAGCTGAAGTCCTTCAGACTTAAAGTTGCAAAGGTTGGAGACCCCTGGGGTAGTGCATTCTAGGCACTGACCACTCTGTTGCTGGTCGTATTTTCTGCAATCAAGTTTGGAGTGGTTTACCTTGAGTTTGTATCTATTATTTGCCTGTGTATTATTGCGGTTGAAGCTTTGAACTACTTTGAATGACCACTCTAAATTTTAGGAGACTAGACTCCAGATCTCCTATCAATGGAGCAATATTAAAAGCGGGCGACCTTGGGCCTGTCACTCTCTCGCCGTCCAACTCGCCTCGCAGGGCTGTTGTTGTGGGGAAAATAGGAGGGGGTTAAGATGTGTTGGATATGTTCACTGTCTTGAGTTACTTATAAAATAAATAAATAAATGAAATATACAGCAATCAGCCGGGGTAGCCTTCAGTACATGAAACCATTTCTCTGACAGGTCCACAGAGGCTGCATAATGGTAGAGTTGAATATCAGTTCCCTCACACACCCAGCCTGTGTTTTTCATTCTGTGGTTCAGCAAAACTTTTGACAGGCAGTTTCGGCCTGTGTTCTGCCTTATTTATCTTTAAAACACAAATGAATTGTCCCTTTGAACAGAGAATGCCTTTATTCTCTTCATTCAAGAGCAGCTTCTCACCATCTTCAAATAAATCACTGTCCTTAATAACGTAGGATGCATTCGGGGGGGACGGGGGGACGGGACGACAGACTGTGCTTCAGTCTCCACCGACAAGTTTATGGGAATTTCCAAGGGGAAGAGAGTTCAGTGCTTCATGTCACTGGGCAAACATACAATAAAAAACAACCCAGTAGGTTTTACAGTTTTCTAATATATTGAAATGACTAAGCACTGAAGCATTCACAGTGTTCTGAGCCCCGAATGACCCTAGATGTTTCTAAGTTGTCTACGTGCAACAGGCACTCTGGGTTGTTTGCCCTGGGTTTTGTTCCTTTTTACTAAAAATCACACTCCTTTATAGTTCTTCCCCCCCCCCCCCCACAAGCTGTGTTCCATTTGTGCACATACATGCACACAAACACTCAACAACAGCAGGCTTAGGACAAGAGCTGGTGGGTAAATTCGAGGAAACTCCAGGAAACAGAACAAGAGCTGGCATCTGAGTAATGTCATTTCTTTTCTGGTCTGATATTTTCCATAAGGAGCTATACGTTTCCTAGTATAAAATTACCTATAAACAGCAGCATGGAAAAAGCAAAATGGTCTTTTATAAAACGAGGACAGCATTTAGATAGCAAAAACAAAAGGAGTCCCTGCAGATTTTACCCTGCTACTCATTGCCGATTATAAGGGGAGGTGCTCATCTCTGTTTCAAGACCATTGAACCAGCGCTGTCATTTCTGCAGTCATGTGGCCAGCATGATGTCATGGAGTGCTATTAGATTCCCACCAAAGTGGTGCCTATTTATCTACTTGCATTTCTATGCTCTTCAACTGCTACTTCAGCAGGAGCTGAGGCAAGGACGGGAGCTCACACTGGTTGTGGAAATCACCTGCCTTGGCCCTATGGCATCCCATTTAGACCCTTTTTTTGTAGGCTGTGGGCATGCATGGAGCAGTGGTAGGATATGACCAGTACACCGCAGTACTGGTGTACCGGTGCCTGGTGGGAGCACCAGGTACCATTCTAGTATGGTGCTCCAGAGGGCCCACCTGTTCGCCCGCCTCCTTACCTGTATTTGAGCCGATCGGGGCTTCTGCGCATGCACACGGAGCATACATCGGCTGCGCGATGCTCCGCCAAGCAGCTGGAACGTCACGGAGTGTCACGGGCAGTAAGTACACATGTGCGCACTGGACGTGTGTTGTGTGCGTGCTGCATGCATGCACATGGTGGATGCCCGGCCCCATTGCACCATACCGATTGCACTGGGATCCGGAACCCACTACTGGCACGGAGGTGGTAGGCTGTCCGCTTGCGCATGTTCTCACATTTGTGAACCGGCAGGGAAGGTAAGTGATTACCACCTCTGGTCTTGAACCTGGGCTGATGGCTTTCCACTCAACAAGCCCAGTGTCTTAAACACCGCCACTGCACTGCCCCTATTAGATATTAGTCACTGTCTATTCCAGAGGTTCCCAAACTATGCTGGCTGGAGAATTCTGGGAGTTGAAGGCCACAAGTCTTAAAGTTGCCAAGTTTGGGAACCTCTGGTCTATTCAGTTGCTTCTTCCAATTTGGAAAACGACGGTTAATCTCTAAGGGAGAACTGGCCATGTGTGCAAGTATAAGGGAGAAGAAGAAAAAGAAGAAACTGGAATCAAGGAAAGCTCAGAAGTAGAAGTGTAAAACATTTGGTCATGTTCCAATATTTATGGACAAGAACTGAATTTGAAAATAGTATTTTTCCCTTGTAAAATCAAGCCCACGTGCGCTTATGGCATTCTGCCGAAATGGTTATTTGTTCTCGGAGAACTTTTCTTGCAGCTGTTTATAATTTTGGTGGACAAAAATTAGTTCCATAAAAGTGTTTGGGGCTTGTTTGTTTTTGTGCTTCCCCCCTCCCCCCTTTTAAAACCTCTCGTCAAACTCAGCCTTTTCATAGGAACCTTTTGTTTATTCCACTTGCTTTCATCTTCAAACTATGACCTAAGACCAAGGATGTATTAATGCATTTGCTGAGTCACTCAATTAAAATGAAATCTTATACCTGAATGAGATGCTAAGTTTAAATGAAATGTGTGAAAGCATTAGTTCCAAGGACAGCTTTCTTCTTAAGCTCATTATTGGCATTGGAAAGGTCATTTTTATTAGACTTGTTTATGTGCATGTAGGTGTGTGCATATGTGAAACTGTTCCTGTTTGTATTCCAAGTCCCTGTCTTGACTGAGCACACACTCACACAATATATTACATAGCCAGCTAGTAACAAAGGTTGTTTGTAAAGGCTGGGATGTATTTTATTATAGCATATAAATTAGATTACTTTTTAGTTGATTCATTAGATTAGTTTTAATCAATTCCTTCATAGGCTAATTGATTAATTGTCCTGAGCTCAGTAAGGGCTTTAATTCCCAATTATTATTTTTTATTGAATTTATAACTTTGCATACAAGCATATTAATAAATCTGAATGGAAAAAAGAGCCTTCGCTCATAGGTGGTAAGCATATAGGTTGTACCAGCCACTTTTTTTCCCTGTGTTATAAGAAAGGGATGTGGCCTGTTGTGTCAATTAATCATATTAATAAAACATTATTTTAAAAATGATCTGATTAATCGATGATACCTTTTATTGTATTTGCTTCTTTGGTAAATCTAAATATAGTACAGTGAAATGACTTGCCTCCAGAAGTTGTGGGTGCTCCAACAATGGATGATTTGGCCCTGGACGAGTTCTGCCCTGGACGAGTTCAAATCACCAGGACTGGATGGATTACACCCCAGGGTTATGAAGGAACTGGCAGACGAGATCTCAGAACCACTGAACTATATCTTTCAGAGATCCTGGAGCACCGGGGAACTTCCAGAAGACTGGAAAAGAGCTGATGTGGTTCCCATCTTCAAAAAAGGAAAAAAAACAGATCCAGGAAACTATAGACCCATCAGCCTGACCTCAATACCAGGAAAGATTCTGGAAAAGATAATTAAACAACAAATAAGTGAACACCTAGAAGCAAACACAGTAATAGCCAAAAGCCAACATGGGTTTGTTAAAAACAGATCATGCCAGACGAATCTAATTGCATTCTTTGACAAAGTGACAAAATCAGTGGACCAGAGGAATGCTGTTGATATAATTTACCTGGACTTCAGTAAGGCATTTGATAAAGTAGACCATAACCTACTATTAGATAAAGTAGAAAATTGTGGGTTAGACAGCACCACCAGCAAATGGATTCGCAACTGGCTGACCAACCGCACTCAACTTGTAGTCCTCAATGGAACTGCATCTACATGGAAGGAAGTATGCAGTGGAGTCCCCCAAGGCTCTGTTTTAGGCCCAGTACTCTTTAACATCTTCATCAATTTGGATGAGGGGATAAATGGGGAACTCATCAAATTTGCAGACGACACCAAGCTGGCAGGAATAGCCAACACTCCAGAAGATAGGCTTAAGATACAGAAGGATCTAGACAAACTTGAACATTGGGCACTATCTAATAAAATGAAATTCAATTGTGAAAAAAGTAAGGTCCTACATATAGGCAAGAAAAACCAAATGCACAAGTACAGTATAGGTGGTACCTTGCTCAATAGTAGCAACTGTGAGAGGGATCTTGGAATCCTAGTGGACAACCATTTAAATATGAGCCAGCAGTGTGCAGCAGCTGCCAAAAAAGCCAACACAGTTCTGGGCTGCATAAACAGAGGGATAGAATCTAGATCACGTGAAGTGTTAATGCCACTGTATGGTGCCTTAGTAAGGCCACACTTGGAATACTGCATACAGTTTTCGTCGCCACGATGTAGAAAAGACGTGGAGACTCTGGAAAGAGTGCAGAGAAGGGCAACCAAGATGATTAGGGGACTGGAGACTAAGACATATGAAGAACGGCTGCAGGAGCTGGGTATGTCTAGCTTGATGAAGAGAAGGACCAGGGGAGACATGATAGCAGTGTTCCGATATCTCAGAGGGTGCCACAAAGAAGAGGGAGTCAAACTATTCTCCAAGGCACCTGGGGGCAGGACAAGAAGCAATGGGTGGAAACTAATCAAGGAGAGAAGCAACTTAGAACTAAGGAGAAATTTCCTGACAGTAAGAACAATTAACCTCTGGAACAGCTTGCCTCCAGAAGTTGTGAATGCCCCAACCCTGGAAGTCTTTAAAAAGATGTTAGACAGCCATTTGTCTGAAATGGTATAAGGTTCCTGCCCACGCAGGGGGTTGGACTAGAAGACCTACAAGGTCCCTTCCAACTCTGCTATTGTATTGTATTGTATTGTGTTTTAAGAAGAGATGAGACAACCATTTGTCTGAAATGGATAGGGCTTCCTGCTTGAACAGGGGGTTGGATTAAAAGAACTCCTAGGTCCCTTCCTACTCTGTTCTGTTGTTCTGTTCTGTTATTCTGATTTTTTATACTGTCTATTCATCCCCTACAATCTATTTGCACCTTAGACATTTTGAATTTTCATTCCCATAATCCGCATTCAACATGGCCAAGACTAATGAAAATTCCAATACATATGCTAAGATGAGAAATCTGTTTAAAGTGATTAATTTTCTCTAGATCAAGTTTATATTCTTCCCTTTTTCTAATAAACTGCCAGACATGCCATGACTCTCACTATTGTTTTTAAGTTGCACCAACTTTTATTTTCTATGAGAAAGCCAACATTGTTGAGAATTTCAGCACTTTAGAAAACAACAATTTGCCAGATCATGAATTTCTTTCACTGAGTTTCAACCTTTCATTATTTAGCAAACTCTGCTATTCTCTTCTCTTTTTGGGGGGAGGGGGACATTTTGCATAGTTGAATTTAGGGTTCAGATTTAGACGTTCTGTTCCTTCAACATATTAAAGTGATATTGAAACAATTCAATATTCAAACAGCCTAAATCAAGGTTCTCCAAAGTGGTCAATGAGGCTGTGCAAGGGATTGTAGTAGTTAGTGTTAATAGTATTAGTTAAAATAGCATTTATTAAATTATTTTGATATAATAAATATTTGGGGGTTGATGAACTGTGTGAAACTTCATGAAGGGTTTAGGGACCTTTGGCTTAAACCAGGGGTGTCCAACTCAAGGCCTGGGGGCCAGATCCGGCCCGTGGGGTGCTTAGATCTGGCCCGGGGAGCTGCCCTGCAAACAGCAAAGGACTGGCCTGCAGTGCCTCTGCCAGTGAAATTGAACCCCGGGAGGGCCTCCCGTGGCCTTCCCGAGTTCCGGTTTCACTGGCAGAGGGTTGCAGAAGGCCGTTGTAGCTGAAAACAGAGGTCAGGAGCCCATTTTCTTTGGCGGAGTGCTTGGGCTACCACAGGCGCCCCTGACACCAGTGATGTTGAGCTGGCCATGCTGATCCTGGCCCCAGCCCTTGAGGTCAAACATAACCCTGATGCGGCCCTCAAGGAAATCGAGTTTGACACCCCTGGCTTAAATGAATAAAAGGCATGGTGTAATCGTTTGCTTTTTAGCAGTGAGTGATCTTGAATATAGTAGGTTTTATTCCAAGCAAGTAAGTATAAGATTGCAGTATCAGATTTCAGATGCAAAAATAATAATGTCAGAAAAGGAAAAGAAAAGTTAATCTCTATTGGGTGGAAGATGATACTCTGTTAGCATTTGTTATTAAAACAAATCAAAACACAAGCAACAAGTCCGGATGGTTAAACATTACAACCAGCCAAACTACTACCGTAATACAGTGACATTTCATGCAAGTCAAAAAGACTCATATGCATATTCGGTGTACGATGAACATGGGAATATCCCAATCAAGAATCATTTAAGGTTTTTTTCCCCCCCTATAGCTCCCAAAATGCAACATTTTGAGGAACCCAGCTTGTACGTCTGGGGAATTCTAGGGGGAAATATGAGACCAGTCATAACATGGTAAGAGGTTCTCCTTTGGGATGTGGTGATAGCTACAAGGAAGGGGAAATTCTGCTTGTTATCTTTCTAGGTGCAAGGAAATATACTGGGTTGGGTGGACCCGAACTTTAATTGGGTGGAACGAAACCTTAATTGGATCAGGGAACATGAAGCAAGAACTTTCTGAACCACTTAATAACACATTACTCAAATGGTGATGTATTTGGCACAGAAGAGGTAAATGATAAAGCAGAGGGGAGGCTATATTTTCTCTTCTCCCAGTTCTACATCACCCACATCACCCACTACGTCTTGGCCACCACCAGCTTCATTCCCTTGAATCTTTTCCAAGTGGATTCAGAGAGATAAAGCGTCCAACAGAGATCTGTTTCCAGCTCAAAGAGTAAACCACGTGGCTCATCCAAAGCTCATTCCACGAAAGAGGGATGAACCCACGTTTCTGCATTAGCTTACTGCAAGGTAAAAAATAATAATAAGAAAGAAAATGACACATGGTTTCAGGGTGGTTGATGAATGCTTTGGACATGAGGAACACAGGCATGCAAATCAGACCGACTAATCTGAGCTGGAGGCAGGAGGAATGACGTCCCCAGGAACCATAGAAGGCTGCTGCTAGTCATTCATTGACTGAGGAAAAGAGTTGTGGATGGGAATTCCCCCGTCCAGGTTAAATATCCTTAGCATTTCCTGGCCGCTAAACCTCCCCCCATCCCATTCTCTCCCTGGAGGCCACTATAAGACTTGCTTTCACTCAAGACACATGTTAGAGCTAGTTCAGCATTGGCCATCTAGTCCTTGCTCCAGGAATTTCATTCTTGTTTTATATAATTTTATTTTAAAAGAACCCTGCTTTTTTTTCTTCCTGCAAATGCCCCTGGGACAGACACAGGCACTGTTATGTATTCTTAAAGAATCTGGATGGCAAGCAGTTGTAGACCAATCTTTTGTTTGGATGGATGCCCAGTGGCTAAAAAACAAAAGTTATCAGGGTGTAGGTGCAAATAGTATCCTTGGGGGGTCTAGAAAGGATGGCATGGAACGACTTTATTAGTTTGCCTTCTGGTAATAGAATAGAATAGAAGTGTATATTGGCCAACACAAGGAATTTGTCTTTGGGGCGTATGCTCTCAGTGCACATAAAAAGAAAAGATACATTCGTCAAGAATCATAAGGTGCAACACTTGATGATAGTCATAGGGTACAAATAAGCAACCAGGAAACAATCAATATCAATATAAATCATAAGGATACAAGCAACAAAGTTATAGTCCTGCAGTCATCAGTGGAAGGGGATGGGGGATAGGAATGATGAGAAGACTAATAGCAATAGTAATGCAGCCTTAGTGAATAGGTTGATAGTAATGAGGGAATTATTTGTTTAGCAGAGTGATGGCGTTCAGGAGAAAACTGTTCTTGTATTTAGTTGTTCTGGAATGCAGTGCTCTATGGTGTCGTTTTGAGGGTAGGAGTTGAAACAATTATGCGAGAGGTCTGTATATATTTTCACAGGCCTCTTTTTCACTCGTGCAGTGTACAGGTTCTTTTTTTTTTGAATAAAAGATTTTATTGATTTTACAATTTTATAATATTAGGGAAGGGTAATTAGGGTTTATATTATACCAGGGGTGTCCAAACTTGGGAAGTTTAAGACTTGTGGACTCCAACTCCCAGAATTCCCCAGCCAGTATAGCTGGCTGGGGATTTCTGGGAGTTGGAGTCCACAAGTCTTAAACTTCCCAAGTTTGGATACCCCTGTATTATACATTTTAGAGCTTCCATACCAGAGATGATGACTGCAATCGGGTCCTCATACAATATCATGTTAAACAAGTAGTGTTAGGAGATATATACATTTGGCACATTTTTAAGATTCATACATTCAATCTTTAGTTTTACATTTTCATCCATTTCAAGAATTACAATAGTTCAAAATTAATTATTTTTGAGTTCTGAGCCTTTTTTGCTATCGCACCTTCTTTCTTCCTCCCCTCAGAGGGCGGGGCCGTGGCTCCTCCTGTCCCTTCTTCTTCATCGCCCAGGATTGAGGAATGTTTTTTAAGAAAGGCCTCGGGCAGCGTACAGGTTCTTAATGGAAGGCAGGGTGGCAGTAATTGTTTTTTCTGCAGTTCTGATTATCCTCTGAAGTCTGTGTCTGTCTTACTGGGTTGTAGAGCCAAACCAGAGAGTTATGGAGGTGCAGATGACAGACTCAACAATTCCTCTGTAGAACTGTATCAGCAGCTTCTTGAGCAGTTTGAGCTTCCTGAGTTGGTACAGAAAGAACATTCTTTGTTGCGCTTTTTTGATGAATTTTGATAATGTTAGTTGTCCATTTTGGGCCTTGAGATATGATAGAACCTAGAAATTGTAAATGTTACAAGATTGATCCTGATTGATCCTCTGCAGCAGACGTTTGGGGGGAGGGGGGAGCTAGGATGTCTCTTTTGTGAGGGGTACCCAATATAGCTTCAACTTACGGCCATTCAGTTAATAATTGTACAAAGATGTGATGGCCCTGAAAAAAAGTGATAGATGACCAGTCCTTGAATTTATAGTATCCTTGCTGTCACATCAGTGGTGGGTTTCTGCAGGCTCGCACCTACTCGCGAGAGCCGGTTGATGAAATTTAGAGAACCGGTGAGAGGGGGTTCCACTGGCGTACCTGGAAGTAAATCTGGCCCGCCACTGCCAGTGACCCAACGGGAAGGAAAGGAAAGGAAAGGAAGGAAGAAAGAAAGAAAGAAAAGAAAGAAAGAAAGAAAGAAAGAAAGAAAGAAAGAAAGAAAGAAAGAAAGAAAGAAAGAAAGAAAGAATTTATCATCACAATTGAGTCCAAAATTTTGGTTGCTAAGCAAGAGCGTTGTTAAATGTTTCACCACATTTTAAAAGGTGGCCACTCCCACCCTGTCACATGACTGCCAAGCCATGCCCACAAAATAGGCCACACCTACAGAGTAGGTTCTAAAAAATTTGAAACCCACCACTGTGTCACATGATCAAAATTTGGGTGCTTGGCATCTGGCATGTATTTAGGATGATTGCAGCTTCCCAGGGTTACATGATTGCCATTTATGCCTTTCCCAGGGAGCTTCCAACAAGCAGAGTCAATGGGAAAAGTCAGATTCATTTAACAACTGTGGTAATTTGCTTAATGATCTCTGTAAAGAAGGTCTTAAAATTGGATATGGCTTAATAACAGTATTGCTTAGTGATGGAAGCTCTGGTACCAATTGTGGTTGTGAGTTAAGGGCTACCTATACAAGCAAAAAGTACCCACTAGGTTAAAATAATATGCTCTCTTCCAGTGGCGAGTTTGTTCCCAAGTTGTTCCACCTCAAATTTCAAGTGATGCGGTCTTTACGTAGTTGAAGCAATACAAGGTGAATTTCTAGCTATCCATACATTCTACCCCTCCTTCCATGTAATCAAAGTCTTAGAATAGCCAGGGGGATCTCATACATATCAATATTATATCACGAAACCTCGTTGAGTATGGAGGGACAACTTTCCCCTTTTGGAAAGATGTGCTCTTGAGTTTCTGATTGTGCAGCAGGCATAAATTCAGGGGACATGGAATGATGTGATTGTAAGACCCTGTTAGTAAGGTTGGGCTCTAGGGACAAGGTGGGAATTCTGCTTGTATACTCTCCTACCTGCTGCAGGCTTCCCTGCCTGGACTACTGGAACTTATAGCAAGGGTGGTTTTCAGGGATCAATCTACCTGCTCTGGGAGAAAGGTGGGAGGCAGCTCAGGAGTTCATGGACATCTTGACAGCCATGGATTTCTCCCAGGTTGCAAAAGACCAAACCCAATGGATGCCAGAGGCCATATACTAGAGTTGGGTTTTCTCTTGGGGCAGTTGCAACATGAACATCTGCCCCTTGAGTTGGATCACTCCCTAATTGCTATAGAGTTCTCCAATGCCACAAGCCTCCAGAGTAAGACAGAGTGGCCTGTTTGATTGGTCCATCCCAGATTCTAACAGAGCTGTCTGGTTTCCACAGAGCAATTAGAGAATTTCTCAAGCAGAAGGTAGGCGGTGCCTCTGAGGGATTAACCATCTGCTGGAATAAGAAGCCTTGGACAAAATTGTATTAACAAGCCTTTCCTGACTTGATAACCCAGGGTTATCCTTAGGGGTTTCAGGGAATAAAGCAAACCAAGAGGTGCCTAGAGTAGCCCAGGTGCACCATTCAGAGTGAATCTGATCAAGCATGCTAAGAGCCCAGGTAAAAACAGCAAAATATCAATGTTCCCCTGCTTTTATCTTACTGGGCTCATAAATTGCTGTCCTGGGCCTTCCATGCTTTCAGTACCATCAATAAATGAGTCATATCCTACTAAGAACAGGCAGAAATATCACCTTAGGGACTACTGGGAGGAATTTTCCAGGCCTCTGGAGGACAAAGATTCTCAGGCTTGCTTGGAGCTAGATGCCAACTCTACAGAGCCAGAGAATATGACTGGAGGCTCCAGCATGCAGTGTTATCTGTGATGCATTTGATCCTTTAAGCTTTGAAGGAAGCAAAGAGGATTTCTTGAGGTATCAACTCAGACACCTGGCGTTTGAATCCCTGCTTCTCTTGGTCTATGAAACCTTCTACAACCTGGGTGCTTGAGAGATGGAATGTTGTACCGTTCCTTGAACGAGGGATGCTCCTCTTTCTCCCCAAGAAGCCATTGTTTTTTCTAGATGTGTTGGATATGACCTTGGATAAGATACTGGAGCACACAGTTGGGTTATAAGTGCAGAGACCCTAAAGCAGTGATGGTGAACCTTTTTTGCACCGATTGCCCAAACTGGAATGCATGTGCATGCATGTGCGCTTGTTGGAGTGCTGGAAACCTGAACACCAGCTGGCTGGGACGCTCTTGGTTGTTTTGGGGGCCTTTTCAGGCAGTTTTCAGGCTGCTTTGGGGGCCTTTTCCAGGCCAAAAACAGCCCCAAAACAGCCTGAAAACTGTTTGTTGGCCATTTTTGGCCATTTTTTGGGCCATTTTATGGAGCTCTGGCATCCAGGAAGACCAGCTGACGGGCGCATATGTGTGCACTGGAAGCCAGAAGAGCAGCTGGTGATGACATGTGTGCCCACAGAGAGGGCTCTGTGTGCCACCTCTGGCACACGTGCCATAGGTCCACCACCATCATAGCCCTAAAGGAAAAAGATTATTTGGATCCATTTAAATTCCATTTCAAGGTCAGGTTCATCCTGGAGATGGTGTTGATAATCCCTGGCATGACTAGGATAAGGGTGGTGTGACCTTTCTAATCTGGCTTGATCTATCAGTGACTTTCAGTACCATCAATAGTGGTACTAAGCTGTTTTCTGAAGGTGAGGACTAGGATGAATTGGATGGTTCCAGTTGGAGTTGGGAAAAGAAATTGGGACATGGATCACTTGCTGAACTCAATGCTTTCCCTGCTCCTATTCAGCATCTACTGTATATGAAACCACTGGGCAAAATCATCCATCAGCATAGTATCAATATACCCTATTGATACCCAGTTCTACATCTCAATGATGTAAAAGGGCTCTCCAGTTCTCTCAAGTCCTCTTCCTCTGGATGGGAAGGAAAGGGTTGAAACTGAACCCCAGCAAGGTTGAGTGGAAGGCTGGTTATTTTCACATTAGCTGTCTCTGGATGGAGATATTTATATTTTGGGTTTCTTCTTTGACTCATCATTCTGCTTGAGGAGCAAGTGACAGCAATGCAGTGGTGTGTTCCAGCTGGTATGCCTTGGTACGGGCATACCGGTGGCAGGTGGGAGCAGCAGCCACCATACCGGAACGGTTTTTGGAGGGCCCACCCGCCCGCCTGCGTTTCTTACCTGTGTTTAAGCCAACCTGGCCATTTGCGCAGGTGCGTGCAGTGTACAGCACCCACATGACCTCCGCTGAGTAGCTGGAGCATCGCAGGGCGGTCGATGCCCAGCCCTGTCGCAGCATACCTGTTACAACGGAATCCAGAACCCACCACTGCAGCAATGGCTAGGAAGGCTTTTACTCAGCTCAATTTTGACCTTTTATGGAATGCCAAGTATCATTCATGTTAATTATGACCTAGTCATCTTTAGACCTTTGTAGAGACTCACTCTACCTGGGGGTCCCCTTGAAGAGTTTTAATGCACTACAGTTGATTCAGAAAGCAATGGCTTGGGTAGCAATAAATGCACCATCAAGAACACATCCAACTACTTTTTTTAAATGAAAGTTACACTGTAGCCAGATAGCTTCCAAGGGCAATTCCATGTACTGGTTATCATCTTTAAACCCCTTTATAGTTCAGGGTCTGGGTATCTGAAAGGCTACTGTCCCCATGTCCACCTGATAAGGGTCACTATGTGACTCTTTGGTTAAATACTGGTGCCATCATAGGCATTGTAGTTTCACTTTTTCATCTATACCTTCATCCTCTGGAAAACTGCACCCCAATGTGCAACTGGTTCCTATGCTCCTGATTTTAAGACACCACTAAAACCCTTGTGTTCCATCAAGTTAGGCAGGATGGTCTGAATTAGCTGACTCTCAGGCATAACATCAGGTTTTTTTATTATTATTATTATTATTATTATTATTATTATTATTATTATTATTATTATTATTATTATTATTATTATTATTATTATTATTATTATTATTATTATTATTAGTGTGCTACACACCACCCCTAGTTCCTATTTTTCATGGGTTGCATAAATTCCAGTTGCAGTGATATGCGGCTTAGTCAGCAGATTGGAGTAACCCATAAACTAATCAATATAAAGAAATGAGCAAATTAAAGTTACACAATGAAAACTGGATGCATGACCAATTTTTTTAGCAATCCATGTTCATATCTGACTACTTGGAACTATAAGGTGAAGTAGTTTTCTCACAACGGCTGCCCACCATGTGTGTTGGCCAATTATGGTTAGGCAGAAAGGAAAGTGTATTCAGTACACCTAGAGAAAGCTGCATGAAAGACAAAATCCTAAATGAAGGCAGTTCTGTTTTCCAAATGTGTATTCTGAGGGAGAAACAAAAGTGTGCCCGTTCTTTAAAAACAAACATTGCTTCACTGAGCTGGAGGAACATGCTCTGCACATTAGCAGAGACAGTCCTAAAACCATGCTTATTTTCTGTTTGATTTCAGTACTTAGAAACTCCGTGGGAGGCCAGATTTTCTTTTAAAGTACTGTTTGCTGCTTTGTACAACCGAGCACACACCAAGGGGGGAGGAGGGAGTAGTTGCTCAATATAGCAAGTAGGAAGCTCTTGCTGCACTTCAGAAAACTCAACTTACACAATATACAGTAGGAGACTCCCTCTTACCACAACACACAACCCCCGCACCCCCATTGCACCTGTCAGCTTTAATAACTGATAGGCATGGGGGGAAATCCATACTGCAACAGGTGGGCAACTCACAACCTGCCTTTAAGGCTATTTTTACAGACGAGTATAGTGTCTTTCCAGAAGAGAGCTAAACCCATGTTTCCAACAGCTAAAAGGGTAGTTTAGTTGCGCTGTGAAATGCAAGTAAGCACAGCTCTTCTCTCAACCCTCCTAAGTGCTTAGGAGGGTCACTTTTAAATCTGACCGTAGCAGATTTATTTGCTTCTGCGACCTCCTGTCTGTCAAATGAGGTCTGGCTTCTCATTGACAGCTGGACCTCCAAGCATGTTTGGTTCAGAAACAGATTTGAGGCTGGTTTTAAAGAACAAGCAGAACAGACCTAGAAAGGAGAATTGTTGGAGACCAGAAAGGAAGGAAATATTCTGGTTGCACTAGCCCCTTGATGGCGAACCTATGGCACGTGTGCTGGAAGTGGCAGTCGCCAGTTGCTCTTCTGGGTTCCGGTGTGCATCTTTGCTCCAAAGGAGCTCCAAAAACCAGAATAGCAGCTCCCTGGCAAGGATGCATTTCCCGGGAATCTATGCTTCCGGTTTCTGGCATGCACAGGAGCCCCGACCAACTGGTCTTTGCACACATGCGTATCAGAAGCCAGAAGACTAGGTTCTGCTGGTTTCTGGTGCTCCTAGGCAAACACGCCAGGGAGCCATTCTTCTGGTTTTTAGTGCTGCTCCACCCGCGTGCATGCTCCCGTTTCGGCACTCGGTGCTGAAAAGGTTTGCCAGCACTGTCCTAGCCTCAAGTATCCAAAAGGAATTGGACCAATCTGAGGTTCACCTCACTGTGCCACTGTGCCACTTGTCACGTTATAGTGACAAGTGAAGTATATCAGATAAAAGCAATTAAAATACTGCTAAGGACCTCTTTACAACTGTTCAGGTATGAGCTGCGCATTGATAAATTTAATCTATATAAATAAAAATGTAAAATAGTTTGTACGAATCCACTAATCTCAAAAACTACTGGATCGATTTACCTCAAATTTACCTCAAATTTTGACACAATGTTCCCAAGGACTTCTGATAATAGAATATCTACTCATTTTGTGCCTAGCACACATGTGTGATGTGCAAGGTACACAAATGTAAAATGTACCCACTGATCAGGTTTTCACCTCCCTGTAACTCCTCCCACCAACAGCCATTTCCTCAGCAACGTATGGAGGCCTCTTAGGGCCAAAAAGGCACTGGGATAGCAAACTCCCAGGTGGCCCATAGAGAGAGAGGGGGGGGGGAGAGAAATACAGTTTAATAAGAGAAGGACTAGGGGAGACAGGATAGCAGCCTTCCAATGTCTGGGGGGTTCCCCAAAGTAGAGAGAGTCAAGCTATTCTCCAAAGCACCAGAGGGCAGAACAAGAAGCAATGGGTGGAAACTAATCAAGGAGAGAAGCAACTTAGAACTGAGGAGGAATTTCCTGACAGTTAGAACAATTAATCAGTGGAACAGAAGTTGCCTCCAGAGGTTGTGAATGCCCCAACACTGCAAGTCTTCAAGAAGATGTTGGATAGCCATTTGTCTGAAATGGTATAGGGCAGTGATGGCTAACCTTTTTTGGCTCAGATGCCAAAAGCAGGGGGAGTGCAGGGGTGATGTGCACAGGTGTGCCACATCCATAATGCTATGCATTTGGCATGCTTTTTACGTCATCCCCAGGCTCCAGAGGCTTTATAGGAGCCTGGGGAGGGTGAAAACAGCCTTCCCCCACCTCCAGAGGGCAAAAAACGGTCTCAAAAGAAGGTCTAAATCAGCGGGCCAGGGCAGACATACACACTGAAGCTGACAGGGCAATGCCTCGCATGCCCTAAGAAATGGTTCTGTGTGCCACCTGTGGCACTCGTGCCATAGGTTCACCATCATGGGTATAGGGCTTCCTGCCTAGGCAGGGAGTTGGACTAGATGACCTCCAAAGTCCCTTCCAACTCTGCTATTGTATTATTGTATTACAGTAGGTAGGTAGATAGAGGGATAGATAAAGAGGGAGAAATACAGTAGGTAGGTAGGTTGGGGGTTATATGGTGGTTGTGTGTATGTGTGCAGGTGTGCAGGTGTAGGTCTACACACAAATTGGTTGGCCATTTAACCAGACTGGGTCACAGCAACTCGTGGCCGGGTATAACTAGTAAGGAAAATAAAAAGAGGTTGCTGGGGCTTGTTTCTTCTGTGATTAGAGGCTAGTGAAGAAAAACTCTGTGAGTCATCAGACTTATTTGCCACAAACAGAACCTGCAGAATTGCACAGTCACAATGGAGCCCGCATAGAGGAAGTTCCTGATGACATGCAAACTTTCATCCAGAAGAGTTATGTGACCTTTTCACCAAGCATCCTCTAAAGCAGGGGTCTCTAACCTTTGCAACTTTAAGTCTGAAGGACTTCAGCTCTCATTCTCCATTTCTCTTTCAGCAAAGCTGGCTGGAGAATTCTGGGAGCTGAAGTCCTTCAGACTTAAAGTTGCAAAGGTTGGAGACCCCTGCTCTAAAGCTGTGTTTGTCAACCTTAGCGACTTTAAGATTGTGTGAACTTCAACTCCCAGAATTCACTAACCATCAAGGGAATCCTCGGAGATGAAGCCCGCACAAAGTTATCAACTTTGAGAAACACTGCTGTGTAGGCACAAAGTAGAGAGATAATTAGATACCACAAAGAATTCCCCTATTCAAAGGTCTGGCCACTTAACCTCATTGCATTTGAAGTGCCAGGCAAATATATTTTTATTTGTCCAAATATTTTCATTGTTTAATTGTTGACTAAGGGAAGTTCTCCCATAAGAAGTTCTCTCCGAATATGAGAATAAAAACTACAGCATATTAATGTACAGTACATAATATTGTACCTGCTGAACTAATATATGTGGCTTTGAAAATCCTTTTCTACGTTCCATTTTCTTTTTCACTTTATGTTAAACTAGCTGTACACGGCCAAACGTTGCTGTGGCCCAGTCTGGTTAAATGGCCAACCAATCTGTGTGTAGATATATATCTGCACACACAAACATGTACACACAACCACCGTATAACCCCCAACCTACCTATCTACTGTATTTCCCCCTCTCTCCCTCTACCTACCTACCTACTATATTTTCCCCCCCTCTCTCTCTATCCCTCTACCTATCTACCTACCTACTGTATTTTTCCCTCTCTCTATCTCTATCCCTCTACCTACCTACCTACCATGCAGCCTCCTGGGACCAAAATTGGCCACCTGGGAGTGTGTCATCCCCCATGCCTAGTTTTCGTCCTAGTAGGCCTCCATACAGCCTCCTGGGACCAAAATGGGCCACCTGGGAGTGTGTCATCCCCCATGCCTAATTTTCAGCCTAGTAGGCCTCCATGCAGTGTGGCAAGGTTGGAAGCTTATTTGGTTGCTGAGGAAATGACTGTTGGATGTGAGGGGTGTGTGCGTGATGCATCATAAGAAGCAGTCAGATGGGAGGAGCTACAGGGAGGTGAAAACCTCACAAGTGTGTACATTTTACGTTTGTGTAGCGTGCACATGACACACGTGTGCCAGCCTCAAAAAGGTATCTATTATATCATCGGAAATCCTTGGGAACATTGTGTGAAAATTTGGTGTCGATCGGTCCAGTACTTTCTGAGATTAGTGGCTTTTCACAAACTATTTTACATTTTTATTTATATAGATTGTTTTGCCAGAGTTGCTTTCATTTAATAGAATGCTTAAGTTCACAGAACATGATTACCTTATTCAGTAAAAGACTTAGCATTTGTACAGCATGTAGAACATGGATCGTTCAACCATAATTATCTTGTTTATGTTCAGCACGCTGTGCAAACCAACTCTGATTGGTTAGTTTATGGATTGTACAAACCTCAAAAATCAATAAATTCTGCAATCAAATTAATGCTAGAGTGTTATTTACAGTAGTGTTTACCGCATGAATATAAGTAAGTAAAAGCATGACACTGCATTTCATGTACTATGAGTGAAAGACATCATGGATACTGCTGGTCTTCTTCTTCTTCTTCTTCTTCTTCTTCTTCTTCTTCTTCTTCTTCTTCTTCTTCTTCTTCTTCTTCTTCTTCTTCTTCTTCTTCTTCTTCTTTCTCCTCCTCCCCCTCCTCTTCCTTCTTCCTTCCTCCTTCTCCTATCTTGCCAATAAATTTCCAGAATTGTTTAGAACTGCTGCCAAAGAAACTCAATGCAACTGGATAGAAGCAATGGATTATTTATTGATTTGATTTGATTTTGGGTGCCACCCAATTTCATAACACTTCTAGGTGGCTCACAATATAAAGAAAACACGATAGAAATACAATCAAGCAAATAAAAATACAATGAAGGAAATAAACAAGATGGAGAATCCGGGCAACCAACCGTAAAAATATATGTGACATATATCAAGCACATCTATTTTCTTCCTACCTTGCCAGGCCTGGAATAGCAATTAGGTCTTCTGGAATGCCATCAAATTGGGAGTCATCTAGATCACAGAAGAGACCTCATTCCAGATGGAAAGCTCCATCTAAGAACATTAAAACACTTGAATATTACACGTTCCTGGGAACCTTTTTTTGGTTTTATTCATAAGACATATCTGAGGGCACGCGAGGCATTGCCCTGTCAGCTGACCATGCACATGAGCATGGTCAGCTGACTTTTGGCCTTGATTTTCAGCCAGTTTTTGCACTCCTGAAGCCTCCAGAGGGAGAAAAATTGCCCAATGGGCAACCTGAACTTCCAGTTTGTGTGGTGGGCCTTTTTTTGCCCTCCCCAGGCTCCAAAAAAGCTGTGTGCACATGCGCGGGGCAGCAGGGGGGTGTCACGTGTGCATGCTCAGGGGACATGGCATGGGAGGCATTAAATTATGAGTGTGGGCACATGAGCAGGCACATAGTGCGAGCGTGTGTGCTTTTGGCACCCGAGGCGAAAAAGGTTCTCCATCACTGCTATAGCTAATCCTCAGTGTCATTTGAAATTACGACGATGCCATCTGTGACTTTGCAGCTGGGTTGAGTGTTCATTAAAGGTCTAATCCGGAATAGTTGAAAACACTTAAAAAGAAGCTCTTATACTGCTCTCCCTTGTCACTGTCATCCTATGTTTAATGCTATAAATAAAGAGATGCCATGTGGTTCAATAACGCTGTCCTGTGATCAAGTGGTGTGATGATGGCAGCTCATATGTTCTGTAGGCAAAAGCATGACAGTTGATCTAAGCTTCATTCTTGCTCCCTCCTGACTATGTTGTTTAGTCCCAAGGCCAGTGGCAAGTTGCGCAAGAGAGCTGCAACCAGTGTGATGTGGATGGGTGGAGAAAAACCAAAACCTAAATGGCAATGTCTTTAAATAGCACCAAAACAGAAGTGAAACCAGTAATATCAATAAGCAAAATCTCATGGCAAGATTCACACCATTATGCTCCATTCGGGACTCCTGTTATTGGGGGACTTTTCTCACCGCTGAGTTGAAGGGTTCTTTGTCTATCCTTGAAGAAGCAGGAAACAACCCTGGCAGGAAATTCGCTTTCTCCATTGCTGATCCTCTCTCTTTGCCTTCCATGCTTCTGATTCGGCAATTGTCAGAGTTACTTCCCAAACAATGGTTTATATGTTTTGAAGCTGATTAAAAGAGCTGTGATGACACAGTGGTTAGAGTGCAGTACTGCAGGCTACTTCTGCTGACTGCCAGCTGCTTGCAATTTGGCAGTTCGAATCTCACCAGGCTCAAGGTTGACTCAGCCTTCCATCCGTCTGAGGTGGGTAAAATGAGAACCCAGATAGTTGGGGGCAATAGGCTGACTCTGTAAACTGCTGAGAGAGGGCTGCAAAGCACTATGAAGTGGTATATAAGTCTACGTGCTAAGTGCTAAGATTCAGAATAGGAGGGGGAGCAACTGTTGAGGGTATTTTCCAGTTTTAGTTATTGCATCTCAGAAAGTATAACAATCTGTCCTCGTTACTCTTATTTTGCCACAGTGGTGATTCGAAGTTGTTGTATATAGCTAGTGGAAAACTGCACCAAGGATCTATTAAGCCTATCTCACTGATGTTTGTGCTGTGGTTGTTGAGGAAGTCTAATATAAAACTTCTCACGGGCCACCAGATGTGGCTGCTGCTAGCCCACTTGCTATCCAAATATTGCACTGATTGAAGTAGATCCAGGGATTTGGGAAGTAGGGTAGATGAATGACTAGGGGATTTCGGGCAGTGTCAGCAGTTCCAATTTCATGATACTCCTAGCCAACCACTTTGAGGCCCCCTTCTCTTTTAAGGCAGAGCATTGAGAATGCAGCTGATTGAGGAAGCAGCCTCTAAAATTCCTTACTGCAAATACTGGCAGCTCTAAGAGAAATGAACCCAGTGGCAGCTTCCTCTCATTGCCACGTGCTGAGTTGGCTGTAGATGCCAAGGTAGATGGGACAGTTCTATACTTCACTTGATTTTAACCTTTTCTAATTTAAATTCCCAGCACAGACCCTAATTTAATTCCATTTTAAACTGTTATATATTTTACTGTTTTGTATGTGTTTTTATATTTCTGTGCACCGCCCTGAGTCCCCTCGGGGAGATAGGGCGGTATACAAATTTGATTAAATAAATAAATAAATAAATAAATAAATAAATACATACATACATACATACATACATACATACATACATACATACATACATACATAAAATGATTGCAAACCTAAGGCACATGTGCCACAGATGGCACGCAGCGCCCTCTCTGTGGGCAGGCGAGCCGTCATCCTAGTTCAGCTCCACCACACCTGCACCTGCACCTCCCAGACACCAGCTGGTCATTGGGGCTCTGCCGCGCATGCACGGGGCCATTTGCACACGCACAGTGGATGGGGTGGGGGTGAGGAGGCACGTGCGTGCACACGCAAGACAGTGTGTGTGCATGCAGGGGGGTGCACAGGGGGAAGGCAATGTACATGGGGCCGTATGCGCATTGCGTTTTGGGGGGGTGTCGGGCATGCACGCATGCATGTATTCGCACATGCACATTTTGGGTACTCGGTCTGGAACAGGTTAGCTATCACTGATCTCGACTATGTAAAAAAAAAAAAACCACACAACTTGCCAGCTTTATAATTAGCACCAACCGAAGGAAATCACATTGGAAAAAATATCATGATCAGCCTATAAAGGAAATCAAAAGGAAAGGATGCCTGCTGGCTTCCTCATGCCTCATGCGTGTGAGAAGAATTTATTTTTCATTTGAAGGGCTTAAGAAAGAAGCAAGTACAAGTACAAGGAAAACACAGTCTGAACTCTGTGTTGCTATTTCTTCAACGGAAACCATTGCCAGGAAAGAGGAGCAAAGGGCTAGATGTAGAAGGTATCAGTCAAAGATATAAGAATAACCCTCTATAGCAGGGGTCTCCAACCTTTGCAACTTTAAGTCTGAAGGACTTCAGCTCCCAGAATTCTCCAGCCAGCTTTGCTGGCTGGAGAATTCTGGGAGCTGAAGTCCTTCAGACTTAAAGTTGCAAAGGTTGGAGACCCCTGCTCTATAGAGCTCTGCCTTGTTCAGTCTCCAATTCTGGAGTGTGAATGGAGAAGAACAAAACCTAGCCTTCAAATTATCTAGTTTAATGGCACCAACCCTTTTGTTTCATCAAACCAGGATAATTTTCTTGGGGAAAGCCAGCTCATTATGAGGAGATAACACATGCCAGACTTGTATAAATCCATACAAGGCTTTTCAAATTGCACCGTTGTTGAACTAAATTTCTATTAATCCTTTGCCAGGACAATTTAATTGAGCCCTTCCTCCCTTCCTCCTCCCCATCTTTGTTCTCTCTGATGATAAAGCCAATGCTAAAACATACCTGCCAGAATCTCTGGCTTGGGCAGCCTGGACCCAGAACATATCACAAAATCAATTAATAAAGTCAAAGTGAGGTGGGAAATAATGCTTAAGAATGACCAAAATGTTATTTTACCATTCCGCACAGTTAAAAACGATGAATGATTTATGGGGGACATGAATGAAGAGGAGGACTACACTGTGCACAACTGTAGAAAATATGCACTTCAACCAGTGGTGGGTTTCTGCAGGCTCGCACCTACTCGCGAGAGCCGGTTGGTGAAATTTAGAGAACCGGTGAGAGGGGGTTCCACCGGCATACCTGAAAGTAAATCTGGCCCGCCGCTGCCAGTGACCCAATCGGAAGGAAAGGAAAGTAAAGGAAGGAAGGAAGGAAGGAGGGAGGGAGGGAAGGAAGGAAGGAAGGAAGAAAGAAAGAAAGAAAGAAAGAAAGAAAGAAAGAAAGAAAGAAAGAAAGAAAGAAAGAAATTTATCATCACAATTGAGTCCAAAATTTTGGTTGCTAAGCAAGAGCGTTGGTAAATGAGTTTCACCACATTTTAAAAGGTGGCCACTCCCACCCTGTCACATGACTGCCAAGCCACGCCCACAAAATAGGCCACACCTACAGATTAGGTTCTAAAAAAATTTGAAACCCACCACTGACTTCAACATAATAGAATCCTTCGCTCTGTTGAAGGGAAAGGAAGGGACAAAATAAGGGGAAGGGGGTGGAAGGGAAAGGAAAGGAGGAGGAACAAGAGAAGGGGAAGGGGGTGGAGGGGAAGGGAGGGGAAGGGAAAGGAAAGTTAAGTAAATTATCTGAGGGAGAATTCAGCTAGAATAAATCAAGCAACAATAGGAATTAGGACAGTGGTGGGTTGCAGGCAGAGCGTCCTGGTACAGGTGTACTGGAGCCTGCCCAGAGCACCGGATACTGTTCAGGTACAATGCTCCGGAGGGCCCACCTGCCCGCCTGAGCTCCTTACCTGTTTTTTAAGCCTCCCGTGCATGCGCATGATGCATACAGTGCCTGCATGATGCTCCACCAAGCAGCTGGAGCATCAAGGAGGCTTGCGGAAGCATCGCTGGCAGCTACAACACATGTCCGCACTGTGGGCATCCATGTGGGTGATGCTGGGCCCATTCCAACCATACCAGTTGGAATGGGATCCGGAATCCACCACTGAATTAGGATAACAAATTGGAGAAAAAAATAAATTTCTCACAAGAGGCCGTATTGTCAAACATAGAAACTTTAAGAAGGAAAGTCTGGGCAACAAATATGTATTTAGGCAGAGGTTGAGAAACATTTGTCAGGAATGCTTCAGTTTGGATTGCTGCATAGAGGAACAGAGGAGGACTCAGAGGCCTTCTCAGTCTATGATTCATATTGAGTGATGTGTGACTGTGGTGACAGTGGGAACCACAAGAGATGGCTCTAAGTCTACTCTGAAAGTGAATTGAGCCCAGCAGCATCTAGGAAGAGAGAGAAAGCCCTGGACCCTTTAATTGGCAGGTACCAAAGGACTCCACACTGACTTCATTCCTAATGAAACTGTTGAGCAAGATTGTCTGCTGATATTGGGTCAGGTTTAATCTATGTGCTGATGATACCCAATTACATATCTTGACCTCTGTACTTCTCACTTCCAGTTGAGTTTGCCTTGAGCGTGAATCAGTTTTCAATTTCATAAATGAAGGCAAATATACATGTTGCAGGATAATAGTGTAGGATCCAATCTGGGTTGGTCGCTGGGACCAGAGATTTTGCCTTCAGTTTTCAATTTCCTGGCCCAGCATTCTACATTTTTTTGGCATAGAGATCTCAAACCACATATCAGAGGCAGCTTTGAAGGAGGATTTTGAATTGGGGACAGATCAAGGTAGATACTTCTGCCCTGCCTTAAGGAAATTCTAAACTGACCTTACTCAAACCTGGCAGATTTAAGGTGTGAAGACTTCAATTCCAAGCATTCCCCTTGGCAACATATTAAAGTTACTAATTTTGAGAAATATTGTTCTAAAGATCTAAAGATCCTACATAAAGTTGTACAGATTGACTGTTAACCTTCCCAACTTGGTCAGTTAGAAAAGAAAGACTCTTGGGTCCATTAGTTTACAAAAATACATTAAAGCCAAGTGGTTTTAGAAGAAGCAAAGCTGGATCTGGGATTTTCGTGCCCAAAGCATATGGTTGACTTTTCCTTTGCCCCCACCTTCCTCCAGGTTATCAGTGTCCAATTAGCTCTCTTGCATGAGAGCTGAGGAAGCTTCTCGGATGAGAAGCAAAATGTCTTAAAGTTTAAAACAGAAAGTCCAGTTGCCTCTTGAAAAAGCACCCTTGAGACAACTATGACCTGGATGACTAACAATCTCCAGAGACATTCAGGTTCTCTTGTTCACATAAATGAGCATAAGTATATAGTTTGAATGCTGTGTAATTTGAAAGGATAGAATTCTTTATTGGCCAAGTGTGATTGGACACACAAGGAATTTGTCTTGGTGCCTATGCTCTCAGCTTTCTCATAAAAGAAAGGATACATTCATCGTGAATCATAAGGTACAACACTTAATAATAGTCATAGAGTGCAAATAAGCAATCCAATCATGTTAGGAAACAATCAATATAAATCGTAAGGATACAAGCAACAAAGATACAGTCATACAGTCATAAGTGGGAGGAGATGGGTGATAGGAATGATGAAAGATTAGTAGCAGTGCAGACTTAGTAAATAGTTTGACAGTGTTGAGGGAATTATTTGTTTAGCAGAGTGATGAAGTTCAGGAAAAAAATCCTGTTCTTGTGTTTAGTTGTTCTGGTGTGCAGTGCTCAATAGCCTCGTTTTTGAGGGTAGGAGTTGAAATAGTTTATGTCCAGGATGTGAGGGGTCTGCAAATATTTTCACAGCCCTCTTTTTGACTCGTGCAGTCCACAGGTCCTCAATGGAAGGCAGGTTGGTAGTAATTGTTTTTTCTGCAGCTCTAATTAGTCGGAAACAAAATGAGTAAAATTAGGTCTCAGATTGGGTTTAGATTGAAAATATTGTAATGAAGCTAATCAAGATAGAGAGAGAAACAATTATCTTTGTTCAACTTCAGAGATGACATTCAGAAAGATATTCCTGGGGTTTTCTCTGTGGTTGAATTTATTTTGGCTCTGAATGGGAGGAGATTCCCTTCAGCAAGCTAGGCTGCCCTTCGGGGAATAAGCAATTACAACAAACAATAGGATGGAAAACTGGAAATTGGGCTGGGAATTTCTCCCAGCTCCAATGAAATAAAATGTAACTGTGCAAAAAGAAATCCAGATTTCACTGCTGTGTTTTTGTGCAGCACTCCAGAGAGAGTTGGGTAGAAGAACACACCTATGATTTATTCCCCTTTTTTTCTTCCTCATCCACAACCACATATAGGTCCACATATAGGTCACCGCCCTGGGTCCGTTTCGATGGAGAAGGCGCGGTATATAACTCGAATAAAATGAAATATAGAGCTCTCTGGAAATTTTAGCAGATTGTTTTTTTTTAATATAAAATAATTTTTATTCAACATTTTTACTTTTAAGAACAGAAAAACACACACACACAAAGAAAAAAACAAACATAACAATATAAAATAGATATACAGCCTTCTTTATCGGCATTCATGTTTAGCCTTTGTATTTTTCAATTCTCCATTGATTTTAACTTCTGTAATAGTGTAATAACAGTTGTACTAACACTTGTAATTAATAATTAATATTAATTAATATAATATCAATTAATTAATATAATATTAATTAATATAATATTAATTATTAATGTTAATTAATAATTAATATTAATTAATTGTAATTAACAATTAATATTAATTGTTCATATCGCCATTATATTTACATTGTGGTCAATATTTTAAGTTTGATAGTCATTAGCAACTTTGGTTAATTTTTATTCAATAGTAGTTTAGAAAAAAAAACACAAACGGACTTCTATTTTTTCTTTTGGCTTCTGTTTTCTAGCCACTAATAAATTCAATTCCATATTTTATAGAAATCCGATTCTTCTTTTTCTTTTAATTCCATGGTTGCAGATTGGGTTTTTAAATCCCTTCTCCAAATATTTTGTTTGTTTGTGTTATGTCCACTCCAGCCCATTCACCTAAATGACTGAGCCAATGGTTTCCTTCCCTTTTGCGTGTTCCCAGAAATCAGGTGGATATTAAATCACAAGAGCCAAATAAACTGGCGGCATACAGGTAGTCCTCAATTGAGGCCCACAATTGGGAGTAGGATTTCTGTTCTGTTAAGCAAGGTGGTTATTAAGTGAGTTGTGCCCAATTTCGCAACCATGTTGCCATGGTCCTTAAGCAAATTGCTGTTATTTAGCGAATTAGTGATTAAGTAAACCAGGTGGGCATTAAGCTAATTGGGTTCTCCCATTGACTTTGCTTGCCATAAGATAGCTGGGAAGTCCCATCATTGCACTTGGATTGCAGGGTGTGATCACATGATCACCCCAGGATGCAACAACCATTGTAAATACATGCTTTTTTGCTAAGTGTCTGAATTTTGATCGCAGGACCATGGGGATGCCGCATCAGTGGTAAGTGTGAGGATGGGTGGTAAGCCACTTTTTCCAGTTCTGTTGTAACTTTCGAACAGTCAGTAAATGAATGGCTGTACATTAGCAATAGCAATAGCACTTTGACTCACTGTAGTGGCCAAAATTGTGGAAACCTTTTGGGGAAAGTGTACAGTATTTTTGAGGTTTGATGGCTAATAACACCACTTTGTCTTGGAATAGTACCATAAAATTATATATCAATGGAAAGATAATTTAATCAAGAACGTAATGCAATTATGAACAATTTGCTATTAGAATAGCAGTTATAAAAAAGAAAAATGAAACACATAGAAAAAATGAGATATACAAAAATTATCACCATGTCAGTTAGTTAGTTACTTAGCTGGGTAACCTTTAGCATGAATTACGACCTTACAATGTCTTCCCATGGAGTGAACCAACTCTTTTAGCTCTGCAGCTGTTATAATGTGAAGGAAATGAAGGAAAGCTACCTCATATCAACCTAGGAAAGTTGTGCTTCCTTTTTCGGGTTATTTGGCTGTAATTTTTCATAGAATACAGATACAGATTATTGATACAGATAATTAGAATACAGATCATTGAACAAACATCGTGGCATTACATTCTTGATGTGTTATTAGCCATCAAACCTCAAAAATACACGTTGCCCACTACTATGTATTGTATATACCACTTTACAGCCCTCTCTAAGTGGTTTACACTGCAGGGGTCTCCAACCTTTGCAACTTTAAGTCTGAAGGACTTTAGCTCCCAGAATTCTCCAGCCAGCAAAGCTGGCTGGAGAAGCCTGGGAGCTGAAGTCCTTCAGACTTAAAGTTGCAAAGGTTGGGGACCCCTGGTTTACAGAGTCAGCCTATTGCCCCCAACAATCTGGGTCCTCATTTTCCCGACCTCAGAAGGATGGAAGGCTGAGTCAACCTTGAGCCTAGAGAGATTCGAACTGTCAAATTGCAGGCAGCTGGCAGACAGCAGAAGTAGCTAGCAGTACTACATTCTAACTACTGCACCACCGGGGCGCATAAGGACAAACTCAGAACAAACCCAAATTGAGAACTGTATTGTAGTGTCATTTCTTCACTAGGAATTAGAAACTTAAATCATTAGATAGAACACTTCAAGATGCAATTTCCATTTATGCATTTAATATACATGAAATAAAATCATGTTTGAAAAAGTAGCTCTAATTACTTCATGGACAAATTATACCGTTTCATCTCTAGAATAACACAAATGGTCTGGCAGTATTAGAAGAGTGGTTTTTTTTGTAATTTCCCTCGGATACAGAAGTATTTCTGAATGTAAAACCCCAGATATAGCATGCTTATGTGTTTATGCAATGTATATATATGTGTGGTATATTTAGCTGTGGTAAATCTGATAATTTCACTTTCGTTCTGATTGGCATTTTGCTGACTGAAAGTTCATTCTGGCTCCATTTCCATAGCTCACATCGCAGTTGCAAAGCACATAAACAGTTTTTTAAAATGTGCTGTGCATGTGTTTTCTAATTCAGTTACAGGAGAAGTAGCTGCACAGCTTTTGAGGACTGTACTCTGCCTTTGGGAGATATGTAAGGGCCTGCAGCAGAGAGAAAGATAAGGTAAGGTCAGGGCAACAGTTGCCTGATTTAAATTTAACCTAAATTAAATTGACATTCGTTATTAAGTCATTCATTACAGTTAGTCTTCATATAATTATCACATTTTCCTTTCTTTCACATTCTATATTATAATTTCATGGCCTGTTTTAGCACAACCTGGGTACTTTTCCCAAAGCATTTAGGGATCACGATGAGCCGAGGTGGCACAGTGGAGAGAGTGCAGTACTGCAGGCTACTTCTGCTGCCTGCCGGCTGCCTGCAATTTGGCAGTTCAAATCTCACCAAGCTCTAGCCTTCCATCTGAGGTTGGTAAAACGAGGACACAGATTGTTGGGGGCAATATGCTGATTCTGTAAACTGATTAGATAGGGCTGTAAAGCACTGTGAAGCAGCATATATGTAAAGTGCTGTTGCTAGTTATTCCTATCACAGGCACTTCTGTAGTTACATCCTGATCTATATGTTTTGGGAAACACCTTAAGCAAATTCCTGTACGTACTTTCAGGAAGCAATTGTTCAGTGGGTCAGGATTCTGCTGATTCCTCCATTCCACATTCCCCCTACTCCTGATCATGAGACACAGATTGGAGATACTACAGGTAGGCCTTCACTGACACATTTAATTGAGCCTGGCAATGGTGACAGACAGGCTCAATTACATTTGTGACAGTCGTCATGCAGGCCACCATATGACTGGGCCTGATTTTATGATTTTTTTGAAGCATTTGTTCAAGCGATCACCACAGTCATTGGCTGCCTTGGTCATTAAACGAACCTATTGTTTACTATGGTCCGGTTTTTTTGCCGTAGACTAGAAGTAAATGCCAGCTTCCAGCAAAAATACCATAAATTGTAGTCGCTTGACCATGGAACTCTACAAACAGCCATCAGTGCAGGACAGTTGCTGAATGACCAAAAGGTGGTAATGTGACCACAAGGGTAAGGGTGACATCGGAAATCTGAAACTGGGTTGTAGGTCCCTTTTGGGAGAGTTTGTCATAACTTCAAAAGTGACCAATCATATGTCGAGGACTACCTGTATTAAGAATTGGAAAGAATTCTGGGAGCCAGGCCTGGCATGCTTTCCCTCCCTTGTTTCTATTAGCAGAATGGTCCAAATTGTGCCAAGAGCCAATTCCTGACCACTTGGAACCCAATGCCTAATTCTCAAGTATTATGCCTGATGCTGGCCCAAATAAGCACTGAGATCTATTTATTCGTTTTGAAAAAGTTTTATTGGGTTTTACAAGTTTTTATAAAGAAAAAAGGATAAGGGATTATAAGGAGTTTACAAAGACATATTGAGATGTCTCAATCAATATGTCTTTGTAAACATCTATGTCGTAGATGTTGACACCCTCCGAGGCTTCATAAAAAGAAATAGAGAATACAGTAAATTTTTCATTTTCCTACAAAGTGGAAAGAGATACAAATATTTCAATTTTAAAATCTATGCAATCAATCATTTATAAACATCCAAATAAAATTTATACTATTACAGAAAAAAGTCACTTATGAAATCTAAGTCTTATGGCAATCGTATCATCCTCTCCCTGACCTCCAGCGGGCAGAGCCGAGGCCCCCTCCGTTCCCCCATTTTCATCCTCCAGGATAGGGGAGTATTTTTTCCTTAAGAAAGGCATCTGCCTCTGCAGTTATTTTAATTTTTACTCTTCCCCCCACCCTTAACGCCAACATTCCCTCGAACATCACCCACCAGAAACACACCCCCTTTTTAAATAATCGTTTAAATAAGAAGGAACAATTCCCCCCTATCTCTATAATTGAGATCTATTTATTTACGAGTCATATATCTGTTGCAATCAAAGGAGACTCTTGGCAGTATATACAATATGTCAATAAAATACAATAAAGGAATCACAGTATGAGTATGAAAATAAAAAAAACAATCGACCCTCAATTTTTCTTTCATTCAATTGTGTCTAATTCTCAGACACTGCCTGGAGAAATCCTGGCAGTTTTCCTAGCAAGATTTTTCAGAAATGGTTTGCCATGGACTCTTTCCTAGGGCTGGGAGGGATTGATTGGCTCACAGTCACCCTGCTGGCCTTGTGCCTAAAGCAGGGCAAGTCTTGGAGTTTCCTAGATTCTTGCGTTAACCGCTACTCCAAACAGAATTTGTTTACCCCAATTACAGATCAGCTAATTAGTAACCAGTGGCAATAATTCACGCTCCAAAGGTGATCTGAAATAACTTTTAGTTTTTAGTATTCAATAGGCAGTCTTTGACTTACTAACATAATGAAGCCTGGAATTTCCATTGTAAGTTACCACAATCATATGTTGGGGCACCCACGTGGCTGCACCTAATTTTATGATTTGTTCTTTGCAATGGTTATTAAGCAAATGCCACAATTGTTAAGTGAATGCTTGTATTCCGCTGGGTGTATTTTGCAAAAAAATTGCTGAAAAGAAACCAGCATCAAAAACATCACAAATTGCAGCCATGTGATTGCAGAATCCTGCAACTGGTTGTAAAGTTGAGCCTGTTGCCAGGTGCTCAAAGTGCAGTCCTATGACCATGGATGTGTGTGTAGTCACCGGAACAGGCCATAAGTAGCTTTTGAAAGGTTCTTCATAGCTGTGAGGTGTCACTAAACAATGTATACGGTTTTAGTGACTTACAAAAAGCTAGCAATGTGTGAGCTGATCGAGTTTTTGGAGCAAGGCTGTTGCAAAGAATAAGTAAGGAAGAATAAGTAAGAGTAAGTGCACTAATAGAAAAACAGTTCCTACAAGTCTCCACATCTCGTAGAAGTGGAGAATGACACACTGGTTCTTCTTGAGACATATAGCTCAAGCAAGTAAAAGAAAGTGGTTGTATATGTACTCCAATGTGGAGTCACGTACAGCTTTGAACGTTAGAACCAGCATTTTGAATTGCACCCAGAAGATGATGGGAAGCCAGTTCAGTCTTGTATGTAAGGTGTATTTCAACAGTATGGTGATGAAGGTGTGAATTCCCACCTCAAAGTCCTTATGAGAAACTAGCCTTTAAAAAAACAAGACAATAAGAAGTTCGGGATACTGAATCACGATATTAACAATACTTTCTGGGCTATTATCTATGCTGACGATCCCTTGCAAGAGGTAAATGAATAGCTGGAGAAATAACACTTGCAAAGACACAAGGGAAGGGTTAATGGAGCTTAACTCTTCTGCATCTGTGTCAAAAGTCACTAGGCCAGTTCCAAAGATTGCCAAACAAGCTCTACTGCTGTGTGTCGTGTGTGACTGTAAACCCCACCCTAGCAGCCTGTCGGTACAGCACACAGTGTGCTCAGGATGAGTGACATCGTTCTCTCGCACTCAGGAAAAGCCCAGCCATGCTGCAGGACCCACTGCCTGAATCTGGCTTCTTCAGGGGATTTTCCCTTGTTGAAGCATCCGCCACAGCTTCTTGTAAATAGCCACATATGACTCTGATCGAACTCTCTTACTGTTACTGCAATTAAGCCTGTTCCTAGCTGAAATGGCTCCATTTAATTCAAATGATCCCAGTCGCCTGTGTCTCTTCTCGTGAGCTGAGACCCACTACAATATCAAAGCCTTAGAGTTACTAAGAGAATTTTGTGGTTTTCATGCATGGGTAAATAGACATGAGGGAATAAGCTAACTCTTCTCAATGGCCCACTTTGGGGCAAACCATTTTTTTTTTTAATTAGAAGGACTGGATTGCAAAATTTAAGAGAAGTGTGAATACTGGTATTGATTGCATTTCAGTTTGCGAAGTGGTTTGGCAACCCAACAGATTCTCCCCCAATTAATTAATTGATTCTTAGTATAAAATAGTGCAGATTTTATTAAGCTCCCAATGCCCACGTAAAGCTTGAATCCAGTAATTAAGGAGCAAGGATGATTTGGGCTGCATAGAAGGGGAGGGATTTGCAAGCTGATATTATGCCACCAGGCTTGAAATTTTGAACTTGGACAGCCTAAAACCATGATGGCGAATATATGGCACGGGTGCCACAGATGGCACGTAAAGCCATTTCTTAGGGCACTAGAGGCGTTGCCCTCTCAGCTCCAGCGTGCATGTGTGCGCTGGCCAGCTGATTTAGGCCTTCTTTTGAGGCCATTTTTCACCCTCTGGAGGCTTCAGGGAAGCTCCTGAAGCCTCTGGAGGTGGGCAGGGGAAGCTGTTTTCACTCTCCTCAGGCTCCTAGAAAGCCTCTGGAGCCTGGGGAGAGTGAAAAAAGTGCCCCAAAAGCAGGGGGTCGCACACATAGCATTATGAGTGTGGCACATCCTTGCATAACCCCCCTGCGCTCCCCCGCTTTTGGCACGCGAGCCAAAAAAGGTTAGCCATCACTGGCCTAGAACTATGATGGCAAACTTATGGCAGATGAAGCCATGTTGGCTGGCACGTACACCCTTGCCTGTTTGTCTTCTGGGTTTCTGGCATGCATGCATGTGCAGTGATCAGCTGTCCTTCACACATGTGTCAGTACCCAAAACTGGTGTGCGCATGCACACTGGCCAGCTAATTTTTGGGTGCGCATGCATGCCAGAACCTGGAAGTTCGGCTTTTCCGGAGCGTGATCCCTTTCTGTGTATGGCAATGCCAAAAACCAGCTGCTCATACATGCCGGCCAGCTGATCGTTGGGCACATTAGAACCCAGAAGTTTGGCTTTTCTTGAGCATGGCCCCGATGAGCTCACATGCGACGTTTCCACACCTCGGTGCCAAAAAGGTTCACCATCACTAATCTAAAACTATGCCTCCTAAGCGTAGTACACAAAATTGTCTGCTATAATGTCTTGGCTGTAAACAACTTCTTCAGCTTCAACCGCAGTAATACACGGGTAAACAATAGATACAAACTCAAGATAAATCGCTCCAAATTCGACTGCAGAAAATACGACTTCAGCAACAGTGTGGTCAACGTCACTGCATCTGACTTTGAAGAGTTGGGGTTAAAAACTGATTTTGTAATGCAATGAACTATTTTCAGGGCTGGTGCAGATCAAAGAACATTGCATTGCATTCCAATATCTTGTCTGTTGCAGTAAAGCAGTGACTCTGGTGCATCAAAAAGACTAACCACTCCTTTGCTAATGAATCCCCAGAATTGTGCAATTCTTCACAAAGAGGAAAACAAATCTCTGTGTTTAGTCCATTACTTATTTTCAGCCTGTAACCTAATATTCGATTCACGTGATCTTCTCTTCCAGGCTTAGAGTCAATCATCTAACCTTGGTTTATCATGCCCTTCTTGGATCTTTGAGCCACACCATGGATGGTGGGACAGGACACTTTCCCTCAGCCTGAGTTTCTTATTTTTGTGAGCTTGTCAAGTTTTATTTATTTGAGTTTCTCCTGCTTTGCAAATGGGTCAAATTCAGTTTGTTGGAACTGAAGTTTTTCTTTTTGTTTTAAAGTCGTGTGCGTGTGTGTGTGTGTGTGTGTGTGTGTGTGATATGTTTTTGTGCTGATAAATAAATAAATATGGGAGACTAGTATAGATCTATTTCAAGCTATTTAGCTCTCATCAGCTAGCCATACCCTTACTGGGATTGACCCGGGGCTGTATTACATGTTAGGCAGATGTTTTAGCCACTAAGCCACCAGGTTCTTCTCCTGATCAGCTGAGCCAGGGGAATAAGTATATATGTGACACAAACATACATACATACTGTACATACATACATATATACATACATATATATACATACATACATACACACACATACATGTGTGTGTGTGTATGTGTATTAGTTTTATTTTATTTATTTTATTAAATTTATACCCCGCCCTTCTCCTAAAAAAGGACCCAGGGCGGCGCACAGGCATCATTAAAAACATACAAAAATACACAATTATTTAAAAACTAATTAAATGTTCCCTGTGCTAAAATTAATAAACTCTAAAATTTAAAAATTATCCCTATAAAAAGTCAGAAATGGGGTTATGCATATATTTCTTCAAATATATGCTTTCAGTTTTGTAGTTTTATCTAATGAAGCATTCATTACATTCATTAGATAGCATAATGAAGCATTTACTCAAAAACAAGACAAACTTGAAATTAAAATTGTCTTCCCCAAAAAAGAAAGATAAAATAGAATATATACACAACATACATGTGTGTGTGTGTGTGTGTGTGTGTATGTATGTACATACGTGGGTAGGTAGGTAGGTAGGTAGGTAGGTAGGTAGGTAGGTAGAAAGAAAGGTAGGTAGGCAGGCAGGCAGATATATGGATACACACACACACACACACACACACACTCACACAAATGAAGTACCTGCACTGGGCATCTGGTTAGTTTTGTACATATATTACTATTCCCAAGAGAAAGTTAGAAATTCTAGCTCTGGTCTACCAAAAATGGAATAACCATTAATTGGGGGGGAGGGGGTTATCTATATTTCACTGTTACTATCCAGAGGTGGTCCATAGTTGATCTTATTTAGCTAAGTTCTGGTAAACCTAGGTGAGAAAACAGAAGGAAAGAGAAGTGGAGTGGGGAAGTGGATAGAGACGAGGTGAGCCGAAGAAGCAACTTTATAGGGAAGGAAAGAGAGATAAGTTCCGTTGAGGTGTCACAAGGAGGGTTAAAATTCAACAGCATTCAGAGATGAGTCAGTTCCTTCCAAGTCACTTCTGAAGCTGAGTTTCAAAGACATGGTGATGTCTGCAGCCATTGGCATCTCCCACTTATTTGCTCAGTTTCAGCAGTCACTTATGTTGTCCGTTTATGACTCCTTTAAATTCAGATAGATAACATTTTTGTGCATGGGGTGGAGAGAATCTTGCCTTCCTTCATAACTTACAGATTAACAGAGTTGGAAGGGACCTTGTAGGTCATCTAGTCCAATCCCCCTGCCCAAGCAGACCCTACACCATTTCTGACAAATGGCAGTCCGGTCTCTACTTGAAAGCTTCCAGTGATGAAGCTCCCACAATTTCTGAAGGCATTGGTTAATTCTTCTCACTGTCAGAAAAAGTTCTCCCTATTCCTTGATTGAATCTCTCCTTGATCAGTTTCTATCCATTATTCCTTGTATGGCCATCAGCTGCCTTGGAAAATAGCTTGACCCCCTCCTCTCTGTGGCAGCCCCATAAATATTGGAACACTACTATCATGTCTCCCCTGGTCCTTCTCTTCACTAGACTCACCATGCCCAGTTCCTGCAACCGTTCTTCCTATGTTTTAGCCTCCAGTCCCCTAATCATCCTGCTTGCTCTTCTCTGCATTCTTTCTAGAGACTCAACTTCTTTTTTATAATGTGAACTTGTGAATGTTTTTCTTTAATGTAATAGCTTTGCATTTTATAGGGATTTATGCACTTTTGTGCAGCTTTCCCATAGCTAGGTAGATAGAAATAGACAGACAGACAGAGATACAGATACAGATAACACCCAACGTTTGCAAAATATGGAAAATCAGGGGAATGGAATCTAATGCTGTGCTGAGGTTTGTAACGGCTCAGTTGCAGAAATGCATTTGCAAAAAAAAAAAAAGCATTAACAAAAAAGAAAACCTCCTCCTGGGTAATTGCATGCCCTCCTGAATCAATTTATCCCATTCAGTAGCAGACTTGGACAATTAGTAGAAATTAGGTATCAAAAGAAGCACCATAGTTTTGTAGGCTTAGGGCTAAGAGTCAATCATTATCTTCACTTTCAGCTTATATCTTGATGGTTTGTGACCTGCGGTAAGTTTTCGGTCACCTTCTTTGAGCATAATATACATGCATTAAACATTTAGGCAGCTATACTGCCACAGCCTGTTTTTGTACTTAGCACTAAACTGGTTATCTGGCTGGAGGCAAGCAGCCATATTGGGCTCTGATTGAAGAAGTCATTAAAAGAGCACAATGTGAGCATCCTTACTTTGGGATGCTCATCTGCTGGTCACAAAAGGCCGATACAATGCAGTCGCTGAACTGTTTGACCACATGGTTGAAATTGAGGCTTTCAAGAAGAGATTGGGCTGTCAGAAATAGTGTAGAGTCTCCTGCTTGGGTGGAGGGGATTGGACTAGTCCAGGGGTCTCCAACCTTTTCAACTTTAAGTCTGAAGGACTTCAGCTCCCAGAATTCTCCAGCCAGCTTTGCTGGCTGGAGAATTCTGAGAGCTGAAGTCCTTCAGACTTAAAGTTGAAAAGGTTGGAGACCCCTGGACTAGATGACCTATAAGTTCCCTTCCAACTCTGTTAATCTGTCTTTTCTGACCAGCCTAACGGATGCCCCTGTATCCCCAAAAAACTAAAGAAATGGGATCCTAAAGGTGCTTTTTCCAGAGGCTACTGGGCTTTGTGGTTTTTCTTTGAAGACATTTTGTCTCCCATCCAAGAAGCTTCTTCAACTCTGACTGGATGGTGAGGAAAGCAGTCAGAGCTAAAGAAGCTTCTTCTTCTTCTTTTTTTTTGTATTTAAATTTTTTATTGGTTTTCAAAATACATATAGGGAAAAGGTATAGGGTAAGTATAACATTTTGGTAGCTCCCATGCCGTTGGTGGTGGCTCTCCCAAAAAACTTCATTAGTTTACAGTTTTAAGAATAAAGGATAGGCATATATGAAGATTACATTGTATAGCCGCCCTGGGTCCTTTTGGAGAAGGGCGGGATATAAATTGAATAAAATAAAATAAATAAATAGTCCATACTTCAATCATTTTTTTTTCTTTGCCATTATCTTGTATCGACAATTACAATAAGATTTCAAATAAAATTATTTTTGAGATCTAAGTCTTTTCGCTATTGACTCTTCTTCCCCATCACCGGGCGGGGCCGTCACTCCCCCTGTTTCCCCAACTTCATCGCCTAGAAGGGAAGAATGTTTTTGAATAAAGGCCTCCGCCTCGCTTAGTGTTTTAACTCTTACTCTATCCCCCTCCCAGAAGATCAGCATTCCCTCTGGCAATAACCACTTGAACCAAATTCCTTTTTTGTATAATTTCTTAGACAAGAAGGAATACTTCCTTATTTCTCTAATTTTTTTCGGAATTTGTTTCAAAATGATTATTTCTTTATCTTGATACTTTAAAATTCCATCCCGTTGGGCCCTCAATATCTCATCCCTTGTGGATCTCCTAAGAAATTTAACATGAACTTCTCTTGGTATATTATGCATCCTAGCATACGCTGAGTTAATTCTATAAACCAGATCCATATCTCACTAGAGTTGCTCCTTATCTCTTTTAAGATATTCTGCTGACATTGTACTCATAACTTCTTTAAGATCCTCATTTTCTGACTCTGGTATGTTCTGGAACCTAAGAAAAAAAGGACATTCTTTCAAATTCAATTTTAGTCATGTGAGCTCCTAATTCTAGACTCTCCTTAACCTCATCCCCCATCTCAGCTGCCCCCCCTCTAACGCCACAATTTTTTGTTTATTCTCCGTTGTGCTTTGTTGCATTTCCCTGAGCTCTAATTTTAATTCTGTCATTTCTTTCCGCAATTCATTCACGTTTTTCATAATTTCCCGAAACATCTCTTTAACCGACAGTTCCTGTGAGCTCTCTCCAGTAGATTCCTTCTGTAGTAAGGATCAAATCTTTGGCTGTGTAATTGGGCTGGAGACAGCTGAGGATGGGGCGGAAGCTGACTTTCCTGATGGTGGTTTTCTAAAAGCCATTGACTCAGTTCAAAATTCTAAGTTGGTAAAGAAATGGCGCCAGAGAAATGGACGACCGAGACAGTCCGAGGTATCGAAGTAATCCAAATGAGAGTCCAGTCTTAAGAGTTTACTTAAGAAAAAAAAGTCCACGTATTGGGAGAGACTTGCGAGCCTCAGGGAGAAATGTTAAAAGTAAAAGTTTCAAATTCTTCAATGGTAGTTATGGAGGGAAAAGCTTCACTAATGCAAAGGAGTTATAAGCACAGAACAAAGAGAAGCCATCTTGCCCAGCCTTCTAACAGGAAGAAAAGTGAAAGTTCCATTTTACTTTTTTGTTGAGAGAACTTCGCAACAAATTGTTGCAACTGCGATACGATACAATTCTTTTTCATAGTTAATTCCAATAGCAAGTTAGTCCTTTTTCTCTCTCCATTCCCATGGAGAGAGATCGTTTGATTGCCGTTTCATCTGAGGGGGGGGTTAAACAGAAAAACTCCCCCCTCCAATCTCCATTTAAAATTGATTGAATAGGAACTCACAGTATCTTATCACTTATCCTTCATCAGCAACCCAGGAGATTAGGGAGCGCCCTCCATCTCCGGCGTTTCAGCTACTCTTTCCATTCTGTTTGTTGTTCCCGGGATTCATCCGGCAAAGAGGCAAAGTTTGCCCCCTTTCTGCTCGCCAGCTCCTGGGGCGAGGCTGGGAGTGCCCCACCGGCCACCGCCAGATTGGGGGCTCCCAGTGAGCTGCCCTTACGGCAGGAGATCCAAAACCTCCTGTGCTCCCGAAGGAGCCCACCAGCACAGCAAGTGGCGGACAAAGCGCGAAGCCAGTCCATCGCCTTCGGAAACCGGAAGCGAAGTCCTGAGCTAAAGAAGCTTCTTGGATGAGAAGCAAAACATCTTCAAAGAAAAACCAGAAAGTCCAGTTGGCTCTGGAAAAATCATCTTTAGGGCAACCACCAACTGAGAATCTCCATAGACATACAGAAATGGGAATTTTTGGAGGGAGACTGTTTCTCTGGGTGCATTAATCCCATTAATGGATCCAGAGAAACAGTCTCCCTCAAACAAATTTTGAAAAAGATCCCCCATCCCTCATAGTTTGCCCTTTCATGGGTCCTATGGAAGGATAAAGGACAGGTGGAATAATATTGCTCAACTCCTAAGTGAGTGATCTTGTGCACCTCTTATGCAAAATATAGCAGGAGTGAAGCCAGTTTTAATTCTTCAATAAATATATTAGTGCTTGTTTTATTCAGAATAGATGTTTTATACCAGCACTAGGATGCTACTGTGGTGCTGAACAAGCATAGTGTTATATGAGATCCCCTCTTTCTGTCTCATAACATAAAAGTATTTTGTTTAGTGGCCACTTACAATGTTACAATGGCACTGAAAAAATGACTTTCAACCAATCTCCACACTTAAGACTGTTGCAGCATCTCCCCACAAGCATGTAATCCAGCTCTGGGCACTTGGCAACTGGTGTGTATGTATGATGGTTGCAGTGACCTGGGGTCCTGAATCTGCCATTTCTGACCTTCCCTAAAAGCTTCCAACAAGCAAAGTCAATGGGAGAAGGCTTAATGATCCCATGATTCCCTTAACGATTGTAGTGAGTCACTCAGCAATTGTTGAAGAAAACGTCTTAATATTGGCTGCCACTCACTGCAACTCCCCAGGACTTTTCTGAATGTGAATAGCAGGAGTTCACATTAACCAAGTAAAAAGGTGTTGGGTTTTTTTGGACAAGGAGTCAATTTCATGATTCTGTTAAGCCTGGGTCAGAACATCACCTGATGATGCTGTGACAACACAGGTTTGACAGCCCTGCCATAGGGAGTTTGAATGAGGGTTTTAAAGGCAAAGCACAAAGATGTCAGGCAGGGGTTGTCTGCATTGATCCATACTTCTTTTCCAAATTGCTTTTATTGTGCTCAAAACAAACCATCAATCCTTCAAGGAATTCTGGGAGTTGGAGTCCACAAGTCATAAATAGGCTATAGTTAATAATAATAATAAATAATAATAAATTTAATTTGTAGACCGCTCCCTCTCCCCGAAGGGACTTGGGGCGGTGCACAGGGGAATTAAAAACGTACAAACATAGATACATCATAAATATTAAAAAATCAGATTAAACAATTTATCCCTGTGCTAAAAAACCTAAAATCCTAAAAACTAAACCCCTTAAAAACCCAATTAAAACAATTTAGATATTCAGCCTAAAAAGGCTGGAAGGTAGGTTAGGCCAGGCCGGCCTGCTGGAAGAGATGAGTCTTGAGCTTTTGACAGAAGGCGAGGTCCATGGTTGTTCTGAGCTCAGAGGGTAGATCGTTCCATAGAGCTGGGCCCGCCACAGAGAAGGCCCTTCACCTGGGCGTCGTCTGCTGGCATTGCCTAGTGGATGGCACCTGGAGAAGTCCCTCTCTGTGGGAGCGAATCGGTGGAAGGGATGTATGGGGCAGGATGCGATCCCGCAGATAACTAGGTCCCGTGCCATGGAGCGCTTTAAAGATGGTGATCAGCACCTTGAAGCGCACCCGAAAGATCACAGGCAGCCAGTGCAGCTCGCGCAGGAGCGGTGTTACGTGGGAATGCCTAGGGGCACCCAGAATTGCCCGCGCGGCCGCATTCTGGACTAGCTGCAGTCTTCGGATGCACCTCAAGAGAAGCCCCATGTAGAGAGCGTTACAGTAATCTAGACGGGATGTCACAAGGGCATGAGTGACCATGCGAAGGGCATCCCGGTCCAATAGGGGACACAACTGGCGTACCAGGCGAACCTGGTAGAGCGCCCCCCTGGCCACGGCTGTCACTTGATCTTCCATAGACAGCCGGGTATCCAGGAGGATGCCCAGATTGCGTGCCCCATCCACAGGGGCTAGATGTTCCCCCCCTATGGCCAGTGATGGAGTAAACTGGTTGTACCGGGTGAGTTCCCCATCTCTGGCCTTCAAGGGAAAGGCATTATATCACAGCATGGATATACCTCATGGATTATAACCTGGCATTTCCGTGGAAACATTATCATGTACTTGCCTTTTAAATCACAAAGAATTCTTTGGTGTACACCATGCAAAGTGGTTCTTGGACCTTAGATAAAGAGGGAGATGTGGAGGACCATAAGTTCACAATTTCTTCCTTCTCTCTTTAGACCCGAGGTGGGGAACTATGGCACCTTTATGGCTTGAGGACTCCAACTCCCAGAATTCCTGAGACAGCCATCGTTTCCCACCCCTGGTCTAATAAGTCTAATTTATCTCTGTGGCTAATTTGAACCAAAAGAAGAAAAGCAAAGCATTCAGGATGAGAAACTGTTCTTTCTAAAATGTCCCTGAATTGGTCATCATCATATAAGAAGCATGTGTTCAGAGGCCGCAGTGATTAGCTCAGAGTGAATAATGCCCTCATGGCAATGGAGTGTGTGCAGTGAGGGAGGTGTATCCAGGGAGCGGAAAGAGCTAGGCCGCAGGCGTCAGGACAAGGAGTCATCTCTTTCCTGGAACCAAGGGGCTTCACTTCTCTTTTCTTTCCCCTATCACTCCCCTGACAGGAAGACCATTTCCACCCAAAGCCCGGATGCCAAACTGTTGACACATACATACATACACACACACTCTCTCTCTCTTTCTCTCCCTCTCCCTTTCTCTCATCAGGACTTGCACAAGTTTTCAAGGGGTTCTCCTCTCACTCCCTCACTCCCCCACCTTAATGGAGCTCTGCTACTCGCTCCCATTGCCCGACCTCTTTCTTCCTCTTTGGCGTCCTGCTCTTGCACAACAGGGATGAAACCAAAATTGAATTGTGCGAGCAGTGGCTGGGGGGACTCCAGAGAGGAAAGGGACATCGGCACATACTGCATCACTGGGAGGAGCTGGGGATGGGCAGCTCTAATTTACGGGAGATCTTGTCAAGCTTTTTCTAACTGTGGCCTCCTAAAAGCTTGGTTCACATCCGCTTCCTTAAAACAGTAGCAGTCACTCTTGTGTAAGGACTTTCCTGGATGATATTCATCATTTTTTTTCCAACTAAAACTGAAAGCTCTATTTCATCAAAATTGGAGGAGGAGGACCATGTTCTTTATTTGGAACTTAGAGCAGAAGTTGAGGAAGTCTCATAGACTTTAAAACATTTCTAGATTGTTAAGAGTTAAGGTCCAGATAAAAATGGGAGAAATGCCATCAAATGTGATGGATTCTGCCAAAGCAGAATCTGTGAAGCATGACACTTTTTTTTTTTTGACATGTATAGCAGTTTGAATAGACAGGAGTAATTTCTATAGATGTGGAGTGCTCTCTGAACTTGGTTGCTTTGCTTTGTAGACGTTCCATTACCCAACTAGGTAACCTAATCAGGGCACTGATTATCAACCATGATGATGTTACCTAATAGGGGAATGAACCTTTGGCAAGCAAACAACCAAGCTCAGAGAGCACCAGGGACGTCACAGAACACCTAAGCAACAGGGTTCACTTTCTCTATAAGTGGGCAGATCAATGGACTTGAATGAAAATCACCCCACCCAAATTTGCATACCATGTGGATGTCATACTGTCACAGAAATCCATCTTTCTTCCCAAGGCTTCGTTTATAAAATGAGAGGCAGTGGTATCTGATTTCTTTGCCCATAAATACAGATGTGCAAACTGAGAGACTATTCTTGGTAACCAGTAACCAAAGATGAAATCATTGATCTTCTCAAAAACACGTGGGGAAAAAATTATTGAAACTTAATGGGGGTTGTCATTTTTAGAAGGGAAATGACAGCTAAACAAAACTGGTTAACTTATGCTGAGTTGTTGTTTTTTTTCCTCAAGGTGAGTTTAATTTTTTAAAAAAAGAAAACTTGGAAAATTTTACATTCTCCTGTCTTCCTTAAGCTAATGGAAAGATCTATGTTGGGTAATAAGAATTATGAATCTCAATAGAGAAAAACTGAATTTGATGTAGAGCTCTGTAAAAATGATGATCATTTTATTGCTAAGATGTACAGTATAAATTTTTATTGAAAATGGAAACAGGGGATGGAGAAATCAAAGACAGTATGATAAAATGGGCAAAAAAAGTTAGATATAATATACTGCTCCTTAGAAGGCCAGATCCTGAAGTGGAAACTCAAATCCTTTGACCACGTAATGAGAAGGAAGGACTCTCTGGAAAAGAGCCTCATGCTGGAAAAGATTGAGGGCAAAAGAAGAAGGGGATGACAGAGGATGAGATGGCTGGATGGAGTCACTGAAGGAGTAGGCGGGAGCTTAAATGGACTCTCAGGGAATGGTAGAGGACAGGAAGGCCTGGAGGAATGTTATCCATGGGGTTGTGATGGGTCGGACATGACTGCAACTAACAACAACAACAACAGTTGGACTAGTTGAAAGTTACATTGAATTATAATCCTAAAGGTAATTTTTTTATAAATATAGTATTGGTATATGACACCAGATAAATTATCAGAAATGTTTAAGAGAATTTAAAACATTCTTTTGGAAATATTTGAATGAACTTTTTAAAAAATATTTAGCAGACACATAACAAAGCTAGATATTTGGGATTAAGTTTATATGCTCTCTACATGGGGCTTCCCTTAAGGTGCACTCGAAAGCTACGGTTAGTCCAGAATGCAGCCGCGCAGGTGATCACGGGAGCGCCTAGACACTCCCATATAACACCGATCCTGTGCGAGCTGCACTGGCTTCCTGTGGTCTTTCGGGTGCGCTTCAAGGTTTTGACGACCATCTTCAAAGCACTCCATGGCTCGGGACCTAGTTACATGCGAGACCGTCTCCTGCCCCATACATCCCTTCGACCGATCCGCTCCCACAGAGAGGGCCTTCTCAGGGTGCCATCGGCCGGACAATGCCGCCTGGCGACACCCAGGGGAAGGGCCTTCTCTGTGGCGGGCCCTGCCCTTGGGAACGACCTACCCCCTGAACTTTGCACCATCTCTGACCTCCGCCTCTTCCGCCAGTGTCTAAAGACACATTTCTTTCATCTAGCTGGCCTAGCGTAACTTCCGCTATGACTATTTTAGATAGTTTTTAAATTTTGGGGATTTTTATTTGGTTTTAGTGCAGGACGGATATTAAATAAGTTTCTTAAATTTTTTATTCGATTTTGTATGTATTTTTAAATTCCTGTGCGCCGCCCTGGGTCCTTTTGGAGAAGGGCGGGGTATAAATTTAATAAAATAAATAAATAAATAAATATTTTGATGCAGAAGATTTTAAAAGTGAATGTACAATCGAAACCAGAGGTCTTTCTTTTGGGCTTAACTCTATGGAGTTTCTTTTTTATATACGATTATAGCAGCAAGATTTTTATACTCTTAGATGTGGAAGGACTTACAAATACCACAATGGAAGAATGGATGGTGAAGCTGATGGGATTGTAGGAAATGGCAAAATTGACAAAGACTTGAAATTGACAAAGAATTGGCAAATTTTATTTTTACTTAGAAACCATTTTTGGGCTGTTGGCAAAAAAAACACCACTAAAAGAAATGAAAATTTTGGGTTTTGGTGATTAGAATGATAAAGGCTGATGGAAATAATTAGACATATGTTAATCTTAGAGTAAGAGTTTGATGTATATTTTAATTTATATCTGTACCAAAGCAAGTCGCAAGTCATTTTTTATTTTTGTTTATACTCTTCTTTTTTCTTGCTTGCAGTTTTACTTTTCCTACTTAACTGCAGAAAAAGACAATGTTCCGGATTTTCCCATTCTTTTTGAATCCCTTTTATTAAAATCTTCTTGTTACAGTGACAAAAGGCTTTCTTCTATGCAGCTTCCAAGCAACCACATTTCTTGAAATATCTTGGGAATGAAGTCACATCATAATTCATCAGGATGCGATCATAATATTTTGGGAAATATGGTCAGGGAGGACAATATTGTATTTTTTTTATAGTCTCACTGGAAATGCTGCTTGGAATGCTTTGAGAAACTCCAGATCTGTCCAAAGCTTTCCCAAAGGGCAGCCAGTAGATAAACCAAGGGTGTCCAAACCTGGCAACTTTAGGACTTGTAGACTTCAAGACCCAGAATTCCCCAGCCAGCATGGGTTGGGGATGGCTGGGGATTTCTAGGAGTTGAAGTCTATAGGTCTTAAATATACATCTCAAGATGGCGGCGCGCTTCGGCGCAGCGGCTTTGAGCTCCTGGTGTCACAGCAAACTTTTCCATCAAAACTCGCTCTGAACCTAGTGTGAATTATAGAGAAACAAACATATCAACTGGTTGTGACACATCAGTTAAAGAAAAAAAAGGATTACTCGGATATAATAGGACAAGTAAGAAAAACAAGTTTCAGGCAGAGAAATCCTCAAGAAGAAGCCTAGATCTGTGTAGTGGAGAATTTTTAAAGCCTATGTTGTATCGTAAACAAGCCTTGCTGAAACAATGATCGCAGATTTTTCACGAAGTTTATGTTCTGTAACGGTGCCACCATCATTACCTCTTGGCAATATACAAGGGGCAACTGCAAGAATTGAAATGAAGAAGCGGAGAGCACCACCCCTACCAGTAATTCTATCCTTTTCTGTTGGGAAAGCTGAGAGAGAAGAAGAAAAAAATGCCAAGTGCGATTCCTCAAAGTTCATTGCAACAAGAAATAAAAAAGAAAAAGAGACGTGCTCCTCTTCCACCAACTCCTAAAATGCCAAACAGATTTGAATTTTACACACATAATAACTGGTGTACTGACAGTGGGGTTGCTTATACACACTGTTCTGCAGACGTGGGGTTCTCTGCTGTCATTTGTCGGCCATTTTGTTTACCTGGAGAGATTCCTGTTATGGCTGTCACTGCTGTCTGTATTCCACCTGATGCAAATGTTGGCACAGCGCTCGAACCAATTTCATTGTAATTTCATTACAATCTTATTACAATGACAATAAAGATGATGATGATGATGATGATGATGATGATGATGATGATGATGATTATTACTACTACTAGCTATACCCGGCCACGCGTTGCTGTGGCCCAGTCTGGTTAAATGGCCAACCAATCTGTGTGTAGATCTACACCTGCACACATACACACAACCACCATATAACCCCCAACCTATCTACCTACTGTATTTCTCCCTCTCTATCTATCCCTCTACCTACCTACATACTGTATTTCTTCCTTTCTAACTCTATCTACCTACCTACCTACTGTATTTCCCCTTCTCTATCCCTCTACCTACCTACCTACTGTTTTTCTCCCTCTCTATTCCTCTACCTACCTACCTACTGCATTTCTCGCAATCTATCTATACACCTACCTACCTACAAACCGACTGTATTTCTTGCTCTCTATCTATCCCCCTATCTACTTACCTACCTACCTACATACATACCTATTGTGCTGTTCCCTATCTATCCCCCTACCTACCAACCTACCTACCGCATTTCTCCCTATCTATCCCTCTATCTACCTACCTACCTAACTACCTACTGTATTTCTTCCTATCTATATATTCCCCTATCTACCTACCTACTATAACACAATAATACAATAGCAGAGTTGGAAGGGACCTTGGAGGTCATCTAGTCCAACTCCCTGCCTAGGCAGGAAGCCCTATACCATTTCAGACAAATGGCTATCCAACATCTTCTTGAAGACTTGCAGTGTTGGGGCATTCACAACTTCTGGAGGCAAGCTGTTTCACTGACTAATTGTTCTAACTATCAGGAAATTTCTCCTCAGTTCTAAGTTGCTTCTCTCCTTGATTAGTTTCCACCCATTGCTTCTTGTTCTGTACCATTTCAGACACATGACTATACCATTTCAGACAAATGGCTATCCAACATCTTCTTGAAGACATGCAGTGTTGGGTTCACAACTTCTGGAGGCAATTTCTCTTCCACTGGTTAATTGTTCTAACTGTCAGGAAATTTCTCCTTAGTTCTAAGTTGCTTTTCTCCTTGATTAGTTTCCACCCATTGCTTCTTGTTCTGCCCTCAGGTGCCTTGGTGAATAGTTTGACTCCAGTGCCTTTTTGGTCCTAAGAGGCCTCCGTAGTTAATGACTGTTGGTGGGCGGAGTTACAGGGAGTAAAAACATTTTTCAGTTAGTACCTTTTATTTGTGTTTACTTTACACATGATACACGCGTGCTAGGCACAAAATGAGTAGCTATTCTATTATCGGAAGTCCTTGGCTACATTGTGTGAATGTTTGGTGTAAATCGGTCCAGTAGTTTTTTAGATTAGTGGATTCGTACAAACTATTTTACATTTTTATTTATATAGATTATTATTATTAATGATAATGATAATTCTAAGCAGTAGTGGAATTCCAAATCTTTTCCTACTGGTTCTATGAGAGAGTTCTTTGCGCACCTGTGCAGCACTCAAAGACCACTTTCGGCATCAGCGCTGGTAAGCTGAGCTGTTTTTTAGCTCAGCTGAGGCACAGCAATCAGCTGATTCACACGGTTCTGCCATGTGAATCAGCTGAGCTAAAAAACAAGGTTATATAGGACGGGGAACAACGGGGACGGGTGGGCAAGGCCAGCCAAAGGTGGTATTTGTGGGCTCTCTGAACTACTCAAAATTTCTGCTACCAGTTCGCCTGAACCAGTCCAAACCAGCTGAATACCACCTCTGATTCTCAGTTATCCAGGACATGGTTGACCCAAAGGAGCTTTTCAAAAGGCAACTGGACTTTCTTTGTTTTTCCTTGAGGAGAGAGCTAATGACCAACCTTCAGAGTGCCAATGACCAGATGACTGCATAGAATATACTGTAAATCTTTCCATACCCCACCATTCAGTCAGAACTGAAGAAGCTTCTTGAATGCGAAGCAAAACATCTTCAAGAAAAAATCAAAGTAAATCCTGTTGCCTTTTGAAAAGCACCTTTGGAATTTAGGTCTTAAAGCTGCCGACGTTGGACAGCCCTGAGAAAAACAGGCAAAAAGTAGTCTAGTAAATGATTCAGGGCTAGAAGAAATTTTTGGAAAGGGAAGAAAAATAACAGAAAGAATCTGTTTTTTGTTCTCTTGTAAGGAAATTTGGAAAGTTTGATGAAGTTTATTCCTTTTTCAGATTTTAAAGAAACGGGAAAACCAGTCCCTAGTTTCAGAGGACAAGAATATTTGAAGGAAAACTAAGATGGGAATTTCAGCCTGGAATATTGTATTGCCTGTGTCCTTTTCCAGTTTCTCACTACTTCCAGGTATTTATTCAGGCATTCACCATTTTATTCCACTTAAAAGATAAAGATTATCAATATTTTGATTACACCATGTATTTATTCCATTATTAACAAAAAATAAAAAATAAAAAGAGATGTTATATATAAAATGTCTAAACTCACTTGACATAAAAACTTCCAGTGGCCAGGAGGGTGTTTTGCCTGGTTCGCCAATTGCGCCCTTCGCACAGTCACTCATGCGCTCGTGACATCCCGACTGGACTATTGCAACTCTCTCTACATGGGGCTCCCCTTGAGGTGCACCCGGAGGCTTCAGCTAGTCCAGAATGCAGCCGCGCGAGCAATTATGGGAACTGCTAGGTTTACCCATGTAACACCGCTCTTGCGCGAGCTGCACTGGCTACCTGTCGTCTTCCGGGTGCGCTTCAAGGTGTTGATTATCATCTTTAAAGCGCTCCATGGCTCGGGACCTAGCTATCTGCGGGATCGGATCCTGCCTCATACATCCTCACGGCCGATTCGCTCCCACAGAGAGGGACTTCTCCGGGTGCCGTCCACTAGACTCTGTCAGCGGGCGACGCCCAGAGGAAGGGCTCTCTCTGTGGCGGGCCCAGCCCTCTGGAACGACCTTCCCCCCGACATTAGGACGACCACGGACCTCCGCTCCTTCCGTCTCAAATTAAAAACTCATTTCTTCTGTCTGGCCGGCCTAGGATAGTCTCTCTGTCTTTGGGGTTTTATTGGGGTTTTATAATATAGCTTAGTTTTAATGGGAATTTTAGCACAGGTTTAGATTTAATTTATTTTTAATGAAATGTTTGTATATATTTATTGTTTTACTGTGCCTGTGCACCGCCCCGAGTCCCCGAGGGGAGAGGGTGCGGTTTAGAAATATTCAATTATTATTATTATTATTATTATTATTATTATTATTATTATTATTATTATTATTATTATTATTATTATTATTATATAATGCAGTTTTAATAGAGTTTGATGCACTATTAATATAAAATAAAAACATAAGGACTAGCAGCACTATAAGCACATACCTCTTAGCAAGATTAAATGCAAAATGTTTGTGAAGATATGTCAATAATCTACTCAGAATAAAATTGCTTAAGTTAGCATTCTAACATCTAACATGTCTTTGGTATATTAACACACTGATAACTCAAAGATAACATAAGATCATGAGTTGGTCTTAAATCAATGCTGCTTTAACTCTTCCTAGTGTGTTGCCTTGAAATAAAACAAAAATTTCAGTGATCTAGCAAACATCAATATAGAGCATTCAATGTTGCTCATCTTTTGCAAACTCTAAACCACTTGATAAAATCTATAAAACAACAACAAACTAGATCCACATGTTAGAAGAATTAAAAAAACAATGTCATTATCATCATCATCGACTGATTAGGAGGCCTGATTAAGATTGCTTTTTAGAATTTTTGAATGCTAACATAACATGTTGGGACTGTCAAGTATATAGTAACAGATATTTACATCTGTGCAGGCACAGGATGCCCCTCCTGTTGAACTGAATTTTGGAAAGGTTGCTAGCAAGATAGGCATTATTGATAAGAACACCACCTACCCGTATTAAGAAGAAGAAGAAAAAAGAAAAAGAAAAGATGGAAAAATACTGAAATACTCACAATGGAGGAATAGATTGTGAAGATGATGAAGTTAGCAGAAATAGGAGAAGTGACCTTTATGACCAGGAACAAGACGATAAATACTTTTATGAAAAACTGAAAACCTTTCATAGACTATTGCTGAAAATAGGGAAAAAAACGATTTCCCCCCCACTTTCTATTTGGCGATATATAGATTAAAAATTATGGTTACATTAAAGATACTCAGAACACAGACTCACTGATGTGAGATAGGTGTGCTTTTTAGGTTTGGCGTCTTCAGCAAACATAGTGACTATTCCACAAAAATAAAATTAAACATAAAACTCTACTAAGAGAAAGCCATTTTCAAGCAACTTGATAATAAGAAAGGATGCGGAAAAAATATAAAACTGCAAGGCATTTGCAAGTATGGCTTTACATTTTTGTTCTCAGTTTTGGATTATATAGGACGTTAAAGGCCAGCAGCAATCATACCTGCTCAAGACTTCTAACAAGGGGCCATCAAGCCTGAAGTGAAAATTCCCCACAACTGAGATAAATTAGGGAAGTCCTGAGGCCAGGGTGGCCAGTGACCTTCAAGAACTAATGCTGGGCCTCGGCTGCATCTCAACATTTTAGCTGGCTTATAATTATGTGTATAGAGATGAGAGTCCTTGAGTTTGGTGTGTCCAACCCTGAGTCTACATTAGCTTCTACTTCCATTGATCTGGAGCCATAATATTGTAGCTCAGAGGTGTCAAACTCCATTTCATTGAGGGCTGCATCAGGGTTATGCTTGACCTTTGGGGGGCTGGGGTGGGCGTGGCCATGGTGGGCATGGCCAGCTTGATGTCACTTGTGTCAGGGGCTCCTGTGAGGACCCGAGTGCTCTGCCAGCAAAAATGAGCTCCCTAGCTCGGTTATCACTGGCAGAAGGTTGCAGGAGGCCATGGCAATCGAAAACGGAGGTTGGGAGCCTGTTTTTGCCAGAAGAGGCACAGCAGCCATCCTTCACTGTTTCCAGGGCAGCCCTATGGGCCAGTTGTAAGCACCCCATGGGCCGGATCTGATCCACGGGCCTTGAGTTTGACATCCCTGCTCCAAGTGAACATTCATTTTTATGGGCCGGGAAAAGCAGAAATGAATACGTGCTATAAAAGTTAAAAAGGAGGAAACGTATGTTAAATTGGTAGTGCATTCCAAGCCCAGAATAGGGAGGAGGATCTTTTGACAAGCCCCAAATCCACTCAGCCTCAAGCATTTTAGCAAACACTGGCGGCTTTCTTTACAATTGTGCAATAAGGAGGCCTCTATTGCTATTGTCTCAAGACGAGCAAGATTGTTTCTGTCTATTTTTGGCTCACGTGGCAACTCTCATTACTCTGATTTATAAAATCTACTTTGGCACCCAATCCACCTGTACAAGGCATAATAAGGCAATTTGCCCTCCCTTTCCCCCTATGGTTGTGATAAGCCCTGTGGGTACAAGGAACGTGTGTGAACATCGCTAAGACTAACAATGGCGGTACTGTGGCAGCAAAGAGGGGAAGGAGCAGAGCGTGAACAATGGGACCCATTATTGCCAACTTCAATCATTCACAAAGTGTTTGGGAAGATATCTGAATGGAGTTTATATTACAGGTCAAAGTATACATGCCACCTGCAAGAGTTGTTTCAAAAATGCACCCAAAGCGGGCCTCAAGTATCCTCATAGGAAACTCCCCTTGGCACAGTTTTGGTTCTGCTGTCCAGGAGCAGCTGCATTAAAGATTACCTAACACTCTTTTCAAGGCAACTAAGCCGATGACCATCACGAGACCTTGCAAACACAGTTTATGTCCAGTACAAAGTTTATGTCCTTCCTATTCTGTTCAAAATGTTTCATCACTCATAGCACTGGGTGATTCTGAGAATTTAAGCCTATTCATTTTCTCTGGCATGCATCACTTTACACACTTTTCTTATTTAACTCCCTCCCCCTCTTAATTTGTTTGTCCCACCCAACTACAAACAAATATAAACCTTTTTCTCCTGAGAACTGCTGGTTCAGCTTACCGTACTTGTTCTAGCTTTCTGTTTCTGCAGAAAGTGTGATATTTTCTTTAGTGGCGGGTTTTGTGCAGTTTTTTTTATTTGGCAACTGAATTAACCCATTTGTGGGGGGGGGTTGTACAATATGCTAAATCATAATCTATTCATACAAAGCACCAAGCACACACACACACACACTCTAAAACTAATCAAGCTTTGGAGGTTGTGCCACTGGCCTTTAATCTCTTTAACCGTCTTGTGTAAGCCTAGCCACAAAGTGCTGCAAGATTGGTCTTTTGAGTCATCATAATTTGGGCATTATGTCTGTTGTTATTATTATCATTAGCTATGTTTCAGCTTTTTCTTTGCAATATTTGGGGTAAAATACCCTAATCATCTCTTACCCTTCGAGTCTCAGCATCCACAGTGGCCTCTGCTGGCTTCAAAGAAATAAAACAGCAAAAAAGTTAGCAAAAATGAGATATTGGAGAATAGCATTTCTGTTCTGCTCTTACTTGTCCATTCTTCTGTCTCCTAAGACTTTTTGGTTGGCTTCTCTGAGTGAGCTATGCGCCAGGAAGTTCACCTAGCCTTTCATTAGAACTGGCAATTTCCCGAGTCACAAGAAAAGGCTCCTTTTTTAAAAAGCAGTCTGTTGTTTTTAGGACCTTTATATCTTTTTTAAGGATTGTTAAGATTTTTGAACTTTCTGTTTCTGGAATGTTACAACCATCTGACTTGTGACTCATAAGAAGAGGAGCAATTAAAGATGCGTGCTGTTGACTGATTAATCAATAGACAACAAAGGAATTAAAGTGTCCCATGTGGCAATTGTACAGCTGTATTTGTGCAATTATATTTTATTTATTTAGCTTTGGAAAGATTCCATAGATGAAAATCCTCAAGTGGGAAACAACTCAAGAAACTTGGGGAAAAAGTGAGATTATAAAAGCCCAGTCTAGCACAATACCAATGAAGAAGAAAAATAACAGCTCTCAAAAGAAACCAGCATGGCTGCATAAAGAACTCCCTGACAAATTGAAAAACAAAAAGGACAAGTATAAAAAGTGGAAAGAGGGGCACATAACTAAGGCAGGATATCAGCAAATAGCCTGAGCCTGCAAAGATGAAGTGAGGAAAGCTAAGGCTCACAATGAACAAAGGCTTGGACAAAAGTAAAATAATAACAAAAAATAAGCTTCTTCCAACATGTTAAAAACAAGAAAAAAGTTAAGGAAACAATTGCTTGGAGAAAGTGCCAAGAAGATGACAAGCAACAGGGAAAAAGCAGAACTACTTAACTCATTTTTTTGCAACTGTCTTTATACAAATGGAAAAAAGAGTGCAACCTATCAAAAACAGCATCACAAAAAACAGATTAGGGACACAAGTTAAAATAGGGAAGAAAATGGTAAGTGAGCAACTGTCTACCCTAGATGAGTTCAAATAGCCAGGACTGGATGGATTATACCATAAGGTTCTGAAGGAACTGGAAGATGAGATTTCAGAACCACTGAACTATATCTTTCAAAGATTCTGGAGTACCAGGGAACTGCCAGATGATTGGAAGAGAACTGATGTAGTTCCCATCTTCAAAAAAGGAAAAAAAATAGATCCAGGAAACTACAGACCTATCAGCCTGACAGCAGTTCCAGGGAAGATTCTGGAATAGATACTCAAGCAACGAATCAGTGAAAACCTAGAAGCAAACAAAGTAATAACCAAAAGCCAACATGGGTTTGTCAAAGACAAATCATGTCAGACTAATCTTACTGTATTCTTTGACAAAGTGACAAAATTAGTGGACCAGAGGAATGCCATCAATATAATTTACTTGGACTTCAGTAAGGCATTTGAAAAAGTAGACCATAACCTACTACTAGATAAAGTAGAAAAATGTGGGTTAGACAGCATCACCACCAGATGGATTCATAACTGGCTAACCACACTCAACGTATAGTCCTCAATGGAACTGCTTTTACATGGAGGGAAGTATGCAGTGAGGTACCCCAAAGTTATGTTTTAGGCCCAGTGCTCTACAACATCTTCATCAATGATTTAGACAAGGGGATAAATGGGGAACCTATCAAATTTGCAGGCAACACCAAGCTAGCAGGAATAACCAACACTCTTGAAGATAGGCTTAAGATACAGAGGGATCTTGGCTACCTAACAAAATGAAATTCAATGGTGAAAAAGTGAGGTTCTACATTTAGGCAAGAAAAACAAAATGCACAGGTACAGCATATGTGGTACCTCACTCAATAGTAGTAACGGTAAGGTGGATCTTGGAGTCCTAGTGGACAACCATTTAAATATAAGCCAGCATTGTGCAGCAGCTGCCAAAAAAGCCAACACAGGTCTCTAGGCTGCATAAAAGAGAGATAGAATCAAGATCATGTGAAATGTTAATACCACTTTATAATGTCTTGGTAAGGCCACACTTGGAATGCTGCATCCAATTTTGTTTGCCATGATGTAAAAAAGTTGCTGAGACTCTAGAAAGAGTGCAGAGAAGACAACAAAGTTGATTAGGGGACTGAAGGCTAAACATACGAAGAACAGCTGCAGGAACTAGGTATGTCTAATTTAATGAAAAGAAAGACTAGGAGAGACATGATAGCAGTGTTCCAATATCTCAGAGGCTGATACAAAAAAGAGGAGCCAAGCTATTCTCCGAAGCATCAGAGGGCAGAACAAGAAGCAATGGGTGGAAACTAATCAAGGAGAGAAGCAACTTAGAACTGAGGAGAAATTTCCTGACAGTTAGAACAATTAATCAGTGGAACAGCTTGCCTCCAGAATTTGTGAATGCCCCAACACTGGAAGTCTTTAAGAAGATGTGGGATAGCCATTTGTCTGAAGGGGTGCAGTGTTTCCTGCCTAAGCAGGACTAGAAAACATCCAAGATCCCTTCCAACTCTGTTATTCTGTTTTCTGTTTATATTTATAGGCCCTGGCTTATGAGATTGCTGTGTTTTAGAAACAGCGGATATATGAGCCACATCTAATGCTTTATCATCAAAACTGGAAATAGGTTTTCAACTTGGCTTACAATAATTTATTTAAAAGAGTTTAAATTTGCTCTCCAGTACAGCTGTTGCTCAGATCTGAAGTTTTCCTCCCTCCCTCTCTCCCTTAGCTTGTAGGTTTGGAAATGTTGCAAACCCCAAAGAAACTAATAATTTTATACCAAATTCTTCACTTGTGGAAGCTTAGGTGTGGCAACTTTCTTAATTTGTGTTCAGTGTTTTTCAGGTTTTTGCAACGTTTTTCCCCATAAACATTTATCCATGAGTTTCAACTCAGTTTTAAGATCTTCCTCAGACTCACTGGTTTTTGAAACTCATTAATCACAATATTTTTTGGCTCTGACCTGTTGGGCCAGAGGTCTTTTTCCCCCCATTTTTGCACCCTCCACCTCAATGGTGGATTTCAATTTATTTTACTACCGTTTTGCTCATGCATGCATGCCTGCTTGTGTGCTTGCGCAATGCTTCTGCGCATGTGCAGAAACATCTGGGCGGGTGAACGGAGCTTTCTGCCACCGTCATTGCCAGTTGACCACCCGATCCAGGGCGAACTGGCAGAAACCCACCTCTGCTCTAGCTGCTTCATTGTTCAGAAGGATCTCCATAACTTACCAAGTTACAAAAAATTTTTTGCCCCTAATAAAATGCCACTATATGCAAATCTTGCTTCGGTACCAGAGTTTTCTACTTTTGGGTGTTTATTGGATACAGATATTCATATTTTCCAGGACCAGTGCTAGAGATCAAACAGAACATTTAAAGCATGATGGAAACAATTACATAGAATCAAGATTTTTTAAAAAATTCTGGCACACTTCTGGAGTAATTAATGTCCTCCTGCATTTCCCCTTTCCCTCAAATATCCAAGTTTGCCTCCATGTTTATTCATTTCCTTAATAAAAGGTTTCCATTTAAATTTCTATTTATAAGCCTTGTTTGTTTTGGGTTCAGGGTCTGAAGAACCTGATTATTGTTCAGACTATTGTTCTTTTATCTTTGATATAAATCAGAGGTTCCCAAACTTGGCCACTTTAAGACTTGTGGACTTCAACTCCCAGAAATCTCCAGCCAGCTCTGGGAGTTGAAGTCCACAAGTCTTAAAGTTGCCAAGTTTGGAACCTCTGATATAAATGCTCAAAGTTTAAAATGCCAATTTATTTGAATCGTCTCTTCTTTTTGTGGTCAAGTTAGTATCCTATTGGGCTTAAGCAATGGGAATCCCTCATCTCATTTTAAAATTGATTAAAAACTGAAAATGTTTCTCTGGGTATCTGGGATCAATGGATCCTCCTTCTCTTGTTCAGAAGCAAGCAGTATTGACATACTTACTTGTCCTAAACAAATATGTTTTAGTTAACAAACGCAGGCAAACTATTCTTTTATCCTGGTCATGAAAAGTATTTTTAACTCAACTCTGACTTGCTGTGTCATCCAAACTTGACACTGATTATCTTGGATTTCTAGAAAAAGGAATGAATCCCAGCTTGGTAAGTCCCAAATGTCAGCTGTTTCAAGTTGGGCAGCCTGGTAAAGCTGGGTTAGAATAGAATAACAGAGTTGGAAGGGACCTCAGAGGTCTTCTAATCCAACCTCCTTCTTAGGGAGGAAACTCTAACCACTTCAGACAAAGGGCTATTGAACATCTTCTTAAAAACCTCCAGTGTTGGAGCATTCATATCTTCTGGAGGCAAGATGTTCCACTGATTCATTGTTCTCACTGTCAGGAAATTTCTCCTTGGTTCTAGGTTGCTACTTTCCTTGATTAGTTTCCATCCATTCCTTCTTGACCTGCCCTTAGGTGCTTTGGAGAATAGCTTGATTCCCTGTTCTTTGTGGCAGCTCCTGAGATATCGGAACACTGCTATCATGCGAACCCTAGTCCTTCTTTTCCTCAGACTAGACATACCCAGTTCCTGCACCCGTTCTTCATATGTTTTAGCCTCCAGTCCCTGAAGAAGCTCATCCCTTGTTCGATAAGTGTCATCTTTGAAGATGTTGTCTTTCCCATAGACTATTAGAAGTAAGATGCTCTTTTAATGGTTGATGTGCCATAGGCTGATACCCTGACCAAAATAGTTTGCTCTTCATAATGTGATGGTTTCTATATAAGGCTTGGTGGCACAGTGGTTAGAGTGTACTATTGCAGACTACTTCTTCTGACTGCCGGATGCCTGCGATTTGGCAGTTCAAATCTCACCAAGCTCAAGATTGACTGAAGTGGGTAAAATGAGAACCCAGATGATTGGGGGCAATATGCTAATTCTGCAAACTGCTTAAAGAAGGCTATAAAACACTATGAAGTGGTATATAAGTTTAAGTGCTATTGCTATTTCAAAGAGAAGGAGGGAGAATGTATCACTAAACATTAATGTATTTTTTTTCTTTTTCACTGTAGAATCTTTTTAATTCAAATATAGCAATTTGGGGGGGGTACTTTGTTGCTTTTTTCTACTTTATATTTCCATATTTTAACAACAAACGTATAGATTAAAAAAGAAGGAACCAACTATTTTCTGTTTTCCTGATCGGTTTCTGTTTTTTTCCACTCCAGCTTTCTATTTCCATTTTATTGCAGTCCAACTGAGTGGTGCTTCTGACAACATCATGGACATAACTACGTGCGGTGGATGTGGTTTGCCATTTCTTTCTGGGATGCAGTTTTGATTTTCAGTCTATTTTACAGCCCCGATGTTCCCTGGAGGTCTACCATTAACTAGGACCAGCCCTGATTAGGTTCCAAGTCCAGTCATGGTCAGCTGCCATTTGCTAAGAATGTGGTGCTGTACAGCAAATAAATTGTTGGGGGGTGTACCACACTCCTACACACAGCTTAGGGCATTTCCACATAGCCATCAACTGTATCCTCAAATCCTCAGAAGCATTTTTGAACCATTTCATAAATGTGCTTGCTATTGTGGATGTCCCCATTATTGCTTCTTGCTACAGCTGTTTTTTGTTGGTTAGTTTTTGCTCTGAAATATAGAGTAGAGTAGAGTAGAGTAGAGTAGAGTAGAGTAGAGTAGAGTAGAATATAGAGTATAGTGTAGAGTAGAATGCCCTAATCAGCTCAGTGATCTAATTGTGCATTGCTTTTATAGGTAATTGGCTTGTACAATGATTATAAAGAGAACAACAAAGCTTATTTTTCCTTCAGTTTTTGTTAAAAGGATGTATCTGAAAGGGGTATGTATTTGCATGCCTGCTCTAATGTATGTTTCAGTGCTCAAATGGCAATAGGTTCCACATGCTTATTTTTCTTAATTTAATAAATGCAGATGGTTGTCCGTACATATCTCAGGGTGGCTAACAATTTAAACAAAAATGGGAAAAAACAACATTGTTAAAAAGACCAAATAATTGTTGAGAACAATTATGAATTATATAAGAATTCGGAACATCCTGTATTTAATTTAAGCATGAAATGGGTTCATCCTTACTGCCAAGCCCCCAGGCTAGATGGCACACCAGGTTTTTAAATGCCTTACCAAAAAAAAGCAATAGGGTTGGGGCAAAGTTAATCTTGGGGAGATGACATTCCAGAGGGTGGGCATCAAAGCAGAAGAAGCTATCTTCCTGGGGCTCGTTTCTCTAGTGCAGCAGTCACCAACTGGAGAAACTTTTGGTGGGCTGCAGAAAAATTATTTGCATTTTTATTGCACTAAATTAGGGGTCCTCAAGCAACCATCCCTGGACCAGATACGTGCAATGAATGTTTGTATTGCTGCAGAGTCTCTCCCCCTTCAGGATCATTTTGTGGGGGGCAAAAATTCTGACTTGGTGTCTGCTTCAGCCTCCTGGTGTGGGGCTTTGGGCAAAGGCTAGAGGCAAGTGCTACTGGTGGTGAAGAGCCAGAGGGTCTTGTTCCAATGGGATTGCATCATGGCTGGTAACTAGGTGATCATCTCACTCTGCTGAGTCTCCAGACGCTGGTACCGGGCCTTGCATTCCTGCAGGTCTTCCCTCTGCTTGGAAAGCCTCTGCTTGTAGCCTTCAGTGAGGTGCTTCTACTGAGCCTCCTTCTTGGCCAGATCCAATTTGAACTGAGCCAGCTGTTTTGCCAACTCTTTCTCATAGTGGCTGCTTAGCTCCAACAACTGTTTCCTGTTAGGGCCATAAGGAGCCCGGACAGTCAGGCGAGGCGTGGCTGGGAGGAGAGGGGTGAGTAGAGGCCAGCGAGGCACCCCTTGATGTGAGTGACATCAAGTTGCCCATGCCCACCCAATCACATGACCATCTAGCCACACCCTCCCACCTGGTCATTAGGCAGATTATATTAGTGGTCCGTGGGATTTAAATTTTTGAATTTAGTGCTCCCTGAGATCTGAAAAGTTGGTGACCCCTGCTCTAGTGGATGGGATCCATTGCATGCCTCTCGTGCTGGATCTAAAAGAAAAGGTAGTTCCCATGGGGGAGAGATGGTCCTGCAAGCAACTTGGCCCCAAACCATGAAGAGCTTTCAAGGTAACCACCAGCACCTTGAATTGCATCTGGAAGTATGCTGGGTTTACAATCTTCTTAGTCTCTCCAATTCAGTTTTGGGTTACACCAATAGCAATGCTTCTTCTGTAAAGCTATGGTCCTACTTGTAGGCTTTTCTTTTGCTAGAGCGGCATAGATACTCCATTATCGGTTTGGGCTGTTGACAGAGCCCCCTTCCCCAGCACCAAGATGATCTGCTCCAGCGTTTATATTTGGAATCATTTCCTAAAACAAAATAAGATCTAGGCGAGGTTCAAAATATTCCACATTTGAAGGCTTTGCTTAATAGACAATGGATCTTTGTTCCAAGCAATACAATCTTCTTGTAACTGAAGTACAGGATTAATAAACTAGGAAGGGTATGCTTTAATTTTAAGGGCAACATAAAGCATCCCCATATTGATATTTACTGCAGATATTTTGTAAAATATTCCTGGTTCAGTTCTGGATATTTCCAACTATCAAAAAACATCTGGTGGTAAGAAAGACATCTGCCCAACGATTTTGGAATGGACTCTGCTTTGTGGGATATACCACATCACAGGGCTTTATTTGACAATGACTTGACAAAAAACACAAATAGTGCTCGACTTGTACCCAGAAGTGGGACCAGAATTTGGGTTGCTAAGTGAGTCATGCTAGATTTTACAATCTTTCTCTCCGCAGCTGTTAAGTGAATCTCTGTAGTTGTTAAACAAATCTAGTTTTCCCCATTTTTCCCATTACTTTGTTTGTCAAAGCCCGCTGGAAAAGTTGCAAATGGTGATGCTGCAATCACTGTAAAATACATGCCAATATTCTGACCCAGCCTTAGCAGAAGCAAGGAACAGATTCCTTGTCATGAAAATCCCCTCTTTATTCACCTCTTGTGAATTAATAGCATTCACCCACCGAAAAGTCCAGGCAAGAGTCCTGCAAGGAGTTAACTGCAGCAACACACCTTATCAGTTCCCGCTGTGAGCTCTCAGCCAAAAGACTGCGAATTAAGTTCTGGCAATCAGTCTTTGTTGTACAAAACGCAATGAGCAAAATCTCCAGAAATGTGCACTGTTGTCTCCTACGACAACCACTCCATTTTCCTTCTATTTATTCCCCAACCAGGGAGGGACCATTCAGTGTCCATGTTTACTTGGCTTCCCGAGTCAACTTCTTATCCTCCATTGTTCACCTCTCCTAACTGCTCTGCACATACATGCATCTGCATATGCCTCTCTGTTGGCTGGGAAATGTCCAGAAGGCCCTGGCTCTATCTCTGCGTCTGACGCAGAGCATCCATTAGGGCTTTCCCCAGGCTCCAGAACTGACCTAGGTTTTTCCCCAACCTCCTCCTCGTCCAAGTCTACCATCAGCTCTGCTGGCAGTTGGCGGGCCACAACAAGTGCCCACATTTTGATCAAGTGATCGTGGGTGTGTTGTGATAGTAAGGTTGTAAGTGTGAGCACTGGTGTTAAGTTACTTTTTTCAATGTATCAAAACTTTGAACAATAACAAAAGGAATTGCTGCAAGTTGTGGATTGGTTATGGTATATACCGAGACCATTAATATATTTCAATTGAAAGCTTCAGAGGAACCTTTCATATTGGAACCATGTCAAACAAGCAAAGACATTCCCTAACTAGAAGCATTCGAATGCAAATATATTACCAGTACAATTTTTTTCTTGAAATACAATACAATACCAGAGTTGGAAGGGACCTTTGAGGTCATCTAGTCCAACTCCCTGCCTAGGCAGGAAGCCCTATACCATTTTAGACAAATGGCTATCCAACATTTTCTTGAAGACTTCCAGTGTTGGGGCATTCACAACTTCTGGAGGCAACTTCTGTTCCACTGATTCATTGTTCTAACTGTCAGGAAATTTATCCTCAGTTCTAAGTTGCTTCTCTCCTTGATTAGTTTCCACCCATTGCTTCTTGTTCTGCCCTCAGGTGCTTTGGAGAATAGTTTGACTCCCTCTTCTTTGTGGCAACCCCTGAGATATTGGAACACTGCTATCATGTCTCCTCTAGTCCTTCTTTTTATTAAACTAGACATACCCAGTTCCTGCAACCGTTCTTCATATGTTTTAGTCTCCAGTCCCCTAATCATCTTTGTTGCTCTTCTCTGCTCTCTTTCTAGAGTCTCCACTGAACATAAAATGCTGAACACAAAATGCTGAGCACAAAATTAGAAATTATTCATTTCTACTATATAATCTTTGCCAAAACAACGTTGCCCATTTCTCCTGGTTGTTCGTACCAGATCTAGCAATTTTTAGTCTCTAGGCCCTACATTTAAATAAAATAAAATAAAATAAAATAAAACAGGATGTTGAAGTGGTAGTCACAAAAGTATGAGAGGCCAGACCTTCCGCCCCAGACTTTTCTGGAAAAAATAGAATGTTGTTTATTTGGCCAAAGAAGGTTGACACCTCTTTGTTCTTCTGCAGAAAACTGGCAGGAAACTACTGATTCTTGGTGGTTAGTTATGAAATTGAAAAAAACTAAACAGAATTTGTGGTGTCTCTGGAAGTTACTTAAAAGGACTTTGGGACACCTCTTTAACAAAAGGGCAGCATAAAACATATTATATTAGACGCTGTTGGCATAAATTATACCAAACCTTACATGGAGTCACTGTTCATAATTCAGTGAGGGCCAGATATGTTTCTCATTACGAAGACCTCCCTCATTTCAGTAATACTCTTATGTCTTTGGCTGAGAAGACATCAAACTCTTACTTTGGATGGAGGATTTTCCACAGTTCTCAAACAACAAAGGGAGGGATTTTGTGATTTCGCTTCAGGAGTAATTAAAATGGAGAAATTCAGAGAGGGAATTGTAGATTTTTTCAGAGCCTTCCTTTCCTATTTCTATAGCATTTCCTACCCCAATTGGCTCAGCCATTGTAAACCTGCCAGTTGAAAGGACTCTTCTCTGCCAGCTTAAAGGGCTATTTCCTCAGCCTTAAAAAGATTAAATGTGTCCCCTGTCCAGTCGTGACCAACTAAAGGGGGCGAGTCTTAGCTAAGACAGCCTGCGTTGTTTGAGAGATGTTTCTGTCATCATGTGGTCAGCATGAAAATATGGGTCATGCAATAAACTTTCCTGTCAAATCGGTAACTTTTTATCTACTTGTATTTGCATGCTTTTGAACTGCTAGGTTGGCAGAGCAACCTAGGGCAACCTGGGGCAAATTAATGGGAGCCCTCACCGGTTGATTCCTTCCTTCCCAACAAACATCACTAGCTGGTACAAACACATCCATCACTAATTTTCCTTAATGTGAATGGAATAAGAACTGGGAAGGAGGAGAATTTTGGCCAAGGTCAAATATAACTAGTTCTGGTTTTATGCAAGTCTGTCTTATGCAGGTGCATTCAAAAACCAATTCCAGAAGAGAGTCAACCCAAAAGTAGCCCACACAACAGGTGCAAGAATGTTTACCATGAAAAGAGAGGGAGAGGGATAGAGAGGGGAGGAGAGAGAAAGAGCCTATATCCCAATATCATAATGGGGATCCACTTCTCATCATCACTGGTCCACAGCTGTTCAGATTGACCCATGTATATGGACAACCACCTGCTGCTGTGGCCTAGAGATGGATCTCTCGCCTCACAATCAGGAGGTTGTGAGTTCAATCCTAGGTAGAGGCAGATGTAAGATCTCCTGCTTGGGCAGGGGATTGGACTAGATGACCTGCAAGATCCCTTCCAACTCTTGTTAATCTGACTGAGAATTGGTTTGGAGACCTAGCAGTTATGCGAGATGGGAGAGAATGTGATGTGAAAAAACTAGTCTCCTTCATTGCCTCAAACAAAATAGTCCTGGAAAATAATGTCCAAGGATTACAGACAGGGATCATCTTAAAATGACTACTTGGTGCTGCATTGGCCCTTCTTTCTAGGAATCACCTGACTGCACCAGGGCTGTCTTAATGCATGCGCCTGATGGGCACTTGTCTGAGGCCCCCACAAGCATAGGAGCCCCATTCGAATCTGTGTATGTTAACCCTTCAATGCACCGTGTATCATATAAATACAGCAGCTGTATGGCTTATTGAGTATTATTGTGTTTTTTAAGCCTTGTGTATTGTTCAAATGTTTACCATGTTGATTCATTGTTACTGCACAGCATGCTTTTAATGTTTCAACACCAATTTTGTTAGAAGTGCCAATAAAATAAATATATGTTTAATTGTATCGACCATTTACATTTTTATTCCTGTGAGTAGTTGTCATAGGCACCCCAGTACACTGCTTTGCCTGGGGCCCATGATACGGTTAAGACAGCACTGGACTGCACCACTAATGGTGTAGCCAAATGAAATGCATCAGATTGTATCTGCAGCAAATCCTGCATTAGAATAAAGAGAAACTACTACTGTACTGAAGACTGACAGATCTAACCATGACTTAAGGCTCAGGATCGGATGATGACTTTGTTGTTTGAACCCAGCATTTTTAAGTAGGGCCACGGTGGCATGGACTGCCATCTGTCAAAAAATGGTGTAGGTTCTGCTCAGTGGTAGGTTCTGACTGGTATGGCCCTGTACAGCCATACTGGGAGTAGTCGGGAGCAGCAGTTACCATATCAGTATGGTGGCTCCTTTGGCCCACTCACCCGCCCACGTTCCATACCTGTTTTTGAAGCAACTGGGGCAATTTTTGCATGCACACATAGTGTGCGGTACCTGTGGTACCTCCGACGAGCAGCTGTGTGTCGCAGAGGCAGTGGAGTGCGCATGCGTGCGCAGCGTACATCCAGCATATGCACAGTGCATATCCGGCATGTGCACGAACAGACCAGAAGCAGTGTACCGGTAGCGATGGTAAGAGCAACCCACCACTGGGTCTGCTTGGGCAGGAGGAGGGTTTAGACTAGATGGCCTACAAGGTCCCTTCCAATTCTGTTAATCTGTATCCGGTGGTGCTGCCCTTAAATGCAAGCAAGGAAAGGCTCAAAGTGGGTGAACTAATTCCAAAGAAGCTTCTTTGTGAGATAGCAAACATTACTTTTTTTTTTCTTTAGTGCTAGCAATATCAGCATTATAAATTTCCACCACACATGCCTTCCAGATTGCTTGAACCGGATTCGCAAAAGAAAGAAATTAAAACCACAAAGGACCTTCATTTACTGAAGACCGTGTGTTTCCCAGCTCCGTCTTTCTCTGTGGATAGCAAAAGTGCATTAAGAACGGTCTCAAGATTTTGAGCAGGAGAGGAACATTGAGTTCTTTGGTTTTCAGCTGCCAAAAGTGGCCCAGAAGTACTAATGAGATGCATAAGGTCTAAGCCAAAACTGGGAAATGTATTTCTTTACTTTTGCCAGTGTTTTGATGCGTCTGCCAATAAACTTATGCTTTTGTGTCAAGAATCCTAGTACCATGGTTACAATCAAGTTTACAACAGGGAAACTATTGGTTGTAATCAAAGCTGTATTTCCTCTTTCTAGCACTGGAAGGGAATTTATGGAAATAACTAATTTTTCCTTGTTATCTTTAGTCTACTTTAATGTTTCCCCATCTGTTGGCTGGAGGGCTGCATTTATAAGAGTCTTTTTAGAAGAAACAAGTCCATCTCGGTAGAAACAGCTAGATATTACTATATTATGAGTTCTACAGAAAGAGAAAAACTCTATGTCATCCAGCCAATGTCAGTATTTCCTGTTTCCTTCCAGGTAGCCAAATTCAGTACTGTAGCACAGACACTTCAAAATTATAGAAGAGTGGTTTCTTTGTGCTTTTTATATTACACTAGCTATACCTGGCCATGCATTGCTGTGGCCCAGTCTGGTAAAATGGCCAACCAATCTGTGTGTAGATCTACACCTGCACACATACACACAACCACCGTATAACCCCCAACCTACCTACCTACTGTATTTCTCCCTCTCTATCTATCCCTCTACCTGCCTACTGAATTTCTTCCTTTCTCCCTCTATCTACCTACCTACCTACTGTATTTCTCCCTCTCTATCCCTCTACCTACCTACCTACTGTATTTCTCCCTCTCTCTCTATTCCTCTATCTACCTACCTACCTACTGTATTTCTCCCTATCTATCTATACACCTACCTACCTACCTACCTACCTACCTACCTACCTACCTACGGTATTTCTCCCTCTCTGACTATCCCTCTACTTACCTACCTACTGTATTTCTTCCTTTCTCCCTCTACCTACCTACCTACCACTTACCTACCTACTGTATTTATCCCTCTCTATCTCCCTACCTACCTATCTACTTACCTACTGTATTTCTCCCTATCTATCTATCTATCTATCTATCTATCTATCTATCTATCTATCCCCCTACCTACCTACCTACCTACCTACCTACCTACCTACCTACCTACCTACCTACCTACTGTATTTCTTCCTTTCTCCCTCTACCTACCTACCTACCTAACTACCTACCTACCTACCTACTGTATTTCTCCCTATCTATCACCCTATCTACCTACCCACCTACCTACCTACCTACCTTATTTCTCCCTCTCTGTCTATTCCCCTATTTACCTACCTACTGTAATACAATAATACAATAGCAGAGTTGGAAGGGACATTGGAGGTCATCTAGTCCAACTCTCTGACTAGGCAGGAAGCCCTATACTATTTCAGACAAATGGCTATCCAACATCTTCTTGAAGACTTGCAGTGTTGGGGCATTCACAACTTCTGGAGGCAAGCTGTTCCACTTGTTAATTGTTCTAACTGTCAGGAAATTCCTCCTCAGTTCTAAGTTGCTTCTCTCCATGATTAGTTTCCACCCATTGCTTCTTTACATTTGTGTACCTTGCACATGCCACACATGTGCTAGCCACAGTATGTATTCTATTATCGGAAGTCCTTGGGAACATTGTGTGAAAATTTGAGGTAAATCGGTCCAGTAGATTTTGAGATTAGCTGCTTCGTACAAACTATTTTACATTTTTATTTATATAGATTAATGAGTTTTGCTTACATATGATTCTGATTTAGGTTTAAGGCCAAGTGCTTATTTTGGGGTTCAAAAGAAAATAAGAATCTGTCTTATTTTGGGGGAAACACAGTATCAATCAACAAACTTTTTAACTGCCCCTCTCTCTTACAGCCATCCTTCTTGTCCCTGACTGCTAGCAGTGCCACAAGAAATACATTCTTTTAACTACCGTATTTATTCGAGCATAACGCGCACACATGTATAACGCGCACCCCCTAATTTTCGATTAAAAATCGGTATAAAATTTTGTTTCACTTTTTCTCGGCTCAGACCAAGCATTGTAAGTGATATATCAATAAAAATATGAAGAACACTGAATTGTGCAAAACAGCAAAACAGCAATGCTTACAGTGAGCCTCTTAAGAGGGCCGGAGGGAGGGCGGGTCGGGTGGCGGCGAGAGCTCTGCGAGTGAGGGGGACGGGTGTGTGTGTGGAAGCGAAGGCGGGGGGGGAGGAGCTGCCTTCCCGGCCGGGCTCCGCAGCTGAGGGGCGATGGAGCAAACTGCGCGCGGCTGCCAGCATGACTTTCGCCCGTCTCTTTCTGGGCTCGGCGCTTCTGCTTCTCAGGACGCTTCCCGAAGCCAGCAGCCCCACGGCCAGCCGCTCCGCTTCTCCGTCTTATTCGTCAGTCACCTCTCGGGGTCCGGACCCGCCGCCGCCGCCACCACCGCCGCGCTCCCCGCTGTTCCACCCTCACCAGCCCGCCGGCGGGGGCGCCTGCCCGAGAAACGGCTTTGTCAACGTCGCAGGGCAAAGGGCTGCGCGGGCAGCGCAACTTTTGCAGAAACCCGGACCCACCCCAGCCAGCCCTCGTTTATAACGCGCACCCAAACTTTGAGTTCTTTTTTTGGTACAAAATTTTGCGCGTTATACTCGAATAAATATGGTAAGTAAATTTTAATTAAGTAATTGTACAGACTAACTCTAACTCACTGCCAGCAGTCAGATCCTGACTGACTCAAGGTTAACTCAGCCTTCCAGCCTTCCGAGGTGGGTAAGATGAGGACCCAAATTGCTGGGGGCAATATGCTGACTCTGTAAACCGCTTAGACGGAACTGTAAAGAACTGTGAAGCAGTATATAAGTCTAAGGGCTATTGCTAATTGGATTAGGTTAGGAAAGTTAGGAACCTGACTCAGAATTTCTCTTTTCACTTCCTTACCTCTACTGCCAGCATTTGCTTTTCCTGTTTTGATTTTGAGGAACCCCGTGGAAACTTCACTCTAAAGCAGGGGTCTCCAACCTTTGCAACTTTAAGTCTGAAGGACTTCAGCTCCCAGCTTTGCTGGCTGGAGAATTCTGGGAGCTGAAGTCCTTCAGACTTAAAGTTGCAAAGGTTGCAGACCCCTGCTCTAAAGGACAGGATGAGAATGGATGCTGTTTTAAAGGCAGGATTGGCTTGAAAATAATAAAACCGTACTAACTGTTCTGTGCCAAGCAGGAGTGGGATGCAACCCGTTTAACAACTGGTTTGGTGAGTGAGCAGCATTCAAAAAATGACCTTTTTAAGCTTCAGAACTTATATTCTATGTCCGCACCTCTGAGTAAAACAGCTGGCGGCTGGCAATCCACGGGAATCAGCTGAGCTGAAAAAACAGGGAAATATAGACAAGGAAAGCGCAAGGGTGGGTGGGCGGGGCCAAATGCTCACCAGAACTACCAGTTCACCAGAACTGGTCCAAACCGGCTGAATCTCACCCCTGGTGCCAACCTTTTTCCCATACTGTTCATACTATTTTTTTAAAAAAATGGAGAGTGGGACTTGAGGTTCTTCGCTAACAGGCAAGCAAAGTAAGCACCTGGTCACAA